>OX387239.1:3198542-3881542 GCA_947561735.1 Cenchrus americanus
CTCATTGCCGTCCATTATCCGCCGTGTGTGTGTATATTTATATTATATTTTTTGTTCTCTTGTGATTCTTGATGCTGCGTCCCGCGTTTATATTCTCCTCCTCAAATATTTGCTTCTTTTCCTTCGTTATTTATTGTATATTATTATTTTGTTGCTAATCAAAATTTAATCAATTTTTTTTTTTCCATTTTTGCAGGAATTTTGGGGGTATTCTTCATCATCCTCTCCATCCATCTCATATATCATCTATCGTCATGATCATCCCTTCATTCCGTCGTTTGTTCGTTCCTCATTTTCTTGCCTTCTTTGGGTCTTTGGCTGCCCCTCAGCCATACTTATTGTCTGTCCCATGTTCTATTTTTTTGTTGTTCCAGTGTATATCTGCCATTCCGTTTCCATCGTCGGCCCACACATGCATGTATATTGTTCGTCTTCGGATCATGACACAGTTTATATTTTATCCGCGCCCCCACACATTCTATTTGTCCCATGTTTCCCCTCTCCCCACCACATATTATCGTTGTTCATGCCATCTTCTCTTTTGATGCCCCATATATATCGATACTCTATATATATATTCCTTATCATGCTTTGCTACCACATCTTCGTCCTGTCCCCCATTTAGGCGGGTCTCTCCTTTCCTCGTCCCTTCTCGCATTCTCCTATATGCCAGCACCCTTGTCTCCCTCTCTCGCCGCATGGCCTCGACGATGCCGACCTCATACCGGATCCATATTTATGATGTAATTTATTCATCATTCCTCTTTCATTCCTTCGTATGTCCGGCCCGACGACGAGTCGCCTTCTTTCTCCCGCGCCATTCTCTAGCTTTCTGCACTTTTCGGCCGCGCCTGTCCGCCACGGACCTCATCCCCCAACCCCCACTCCTATCAGGACCTGCCCTCCATCCCCCGTCCTTATTTCCCCCAGCGGGCTTCCCTCATATCTCCGTCGGGCATCATTTCCATTCTCCGTCCTCTCTGTTTGGCCTTCCTCTCCTCGATTTTTTGTATTAATTTTTTCCTTTTCTTTTCCCTTCCGGTTCGCGTGTTCTCGTTTGGTTCCCCTCTCCCCGCCCCCCCCCGTCATTTCCCGATGTCTTCTATTTCGGCGTGGTCCTTTCTCCCATCCTCATTCCATTTACATGATTTCATCCCCGCTGGGTTCTCGGCGCTTTTGTCCTTCTCCCTTTCTCCCTTGTCCCTCCTCCCGCCTCTGCCTTCCCCTCCACATCGTCTTTCGTCATCTCTTCTTCCTTGTCCCTCCGTCGGGTTCGTCGGGCGGCCGCGTTGTTTTTTTTTTTTCCTTTTTCGGGTCTCCCCTTTTTCTTTCTTTTTTTTTTTTTTTCTTTTCTCTTTTTTCTTTTTTCTTTTTTTTTTTTTTTTTTTTTTTTTCTTTTTTTTTTTCTTCCCCCTTTTTTCCCTTCCCCCCCTTCCCCCCCCCTGTTCCCCCCGCCGCTCCATTTCTCTTCCGCCCCCCCGCCCGCTCCCGTCTTGTCCCCCCCTCCCCCTCCCCTCCCCTCTTCTGTTCCCCGCCTCCCCCCTTCCCCCCCCCCGCGGTCCTTCCGTTCCCGGCCCTCCCCCGTCGTCTTTTGTCCCCGGTGTGCTGTTTTTCCCTCTTTCCGGGTTTTCCCCCCCCCTTGTTTCTCGTTCCTTTTTTTTTTTTCCGCTTTTTTTTTTCCTTCCCTTCCTTGCTTGTCGTTTTCTCTTTTTCTTTTTTCGTCTTTTTTTTTCTTTTTCTTTTTTTTTTCTTTTTCTCCGCTTTTGGGTCTCCCGGTGCGTGCCCGCTTGTCCCCGTGCGTGCGTTTGTTCGCTCGTGTTTGTTTCTCTTCTTCGTTCTTTGCGGCTTGTCGTCCTGTGTTTCCCTTTCCTTTGTTTTTTGTTTTGTCTGTTTTCTTTGTGTTTTTTTTTTTCTTTTCCGCTTTTTTTTGCCTTTTTTTTCCTTGGGCCCCCCGCCGCCCCAGATTTTTTTTTTTTTTCTCCGGTTTTTGGGGTTCCCGCATCCGCTTGGTGGGGTCTACGTAGCCCCCCCATATTATTATAATGAATATCAATGTACGGCATTTTAGTATTTTCTCAATTTAAATTTATTTATCTAATTTGGTACACTTTATATAGAAAAATCTAATAATGGCTTAGAGATGTACTCCCTCCGATTTGATAAATGAAGTCATTTTGGACAAGGTTTGAGTCAAATATTGGAAATGTAAATCATGAACAATTTTTAACGTTGAGTTTAGAAATGTAAAAAATACATAAGTAGATTTGTCTTATAAAATACTCTCATAAAAGTATACATATGTTAGCTTTTAATAAATATTTTTATAAAAATAAGAAGTTAAAGTTGTACTTTAGAGACCGTGTCGCTATCCTAAACTTCATTTACCAAACCGGAGGGGGTAAGGGGATGAAAACTCGTGAACGGGGTTACTAACGTTACAAGGGCCCCGCTTGGTTCTCTAGTGTTGGTGTTAGTGCTAGTGTTAGTCTTTTGCACCCCCAAACTAACATCTAACAAACTAACACCTTAGATGCTTGGATGCATGTGTTACTTTTGCATGTAATGCTACTTTTGCAATCATTGGAGGATGTAGAGAGAGAGAAAGGGAGTAAAAGGGGTGGAGTCCACCAGAATTAACACCAATTACCACCTCTTCCGGATGTTAGTTTTTTGGGTGGAACTAACATCGAACTAACACATATGCTTGGATTTTTGGTGTTAGTTTGCTTCAAACTAACACTAACACCTTCAACCAAGCATGCCCCAAGGTAGTATTTTCTTGGCCATTATATGCTACGTCAAACATCAAGCGAAATCTAGACACCCGAAGAACAAGCTAAGTGTGTTCTCGAAAGTCGAAAGAACGCATGGCGTGATTTGAAGTTATTAATGTCCTTAAGTGGGACCATGCATCCACCGATTACGAAAACTCGGGGTTTTCGGAAGAACCCCTGTGGAAAACCAGGAAAACCCACGAAAATCATAATTTTGTTTAGTTAAGGGCTCAATCGTCTTTTGTGGAAAGTCCATATTACTCCCTTCAACTATAGATAAATTCTAGATAACCCTTTAAAGTTTTTTCCCAATTTACACCATGAACTATGCTATCTAGCTTAGTTCAACTAAGTGATACCCCGCACGTTGCCGCGAGGATTTTTTAACACAAAATTTTAAGGAAATGTGGAAGTAGAAACACCAAAGTGATATATGGCAACACTAATTTGTAAATAACATTATATACGAAAGCATGTTATTTTGTTGAGAGTGAACCATTCTAAAATGATTGATCTTACATGTATTTCAATTGTAGGAATACATGCTATTAGATGCAGAAAATCAGTTGAAGACATAAGTAAATGGTTAGTGGTGGATGATGATATGAAGTATAGTGGATATTGACATGGCGTACAGTGAGTTATGATGTGAAATGCTTGTATGTTGAGATAAGCCGTTAGTGGGTTCCATCTGTGTGGTCGTATGTGATTTGCCCTAGAATGCAACTTTTCTCTTTTTTCCTCCATACACAAGTTGAATTTTAACTTAAGATTTTATAGGGTCACAGTAAGCATCAAAACAGTGGTAGTTTAGGGAGTAAAATCAAGAAATATTTAGATGGTCATCTAGACTTTTTTTGCTATACTTGAGGGAAGTAAATTGAAAAGCTCCCTAATTCATGTCAGGTTCGTCTTGTCGCACTAATACTATTTGGAGTGGTGGCATAAGGGACTTTCTTTGGTTCTATTTGTAGTCATGTGATAAAATTATTTGCACCAAATATATATTGAAGTAAAACGAGACTGGAGACATCAAATCGTAAATACTTTTTTGAAGGATCAAAGCGTAAATATACTTATAATGAAAAAGAAAAGAAAAGAAAAGAGAAAATTTCTACCTGAAATTACGGGCCATGTCGACTGGACGTTGGGCTGTATCTGGGCTGACCATGGGCTGGGCTGGCAGGTCGACTGGGCTCTCGCCCCTGAATGAAAAAAAGGTCGACTGGGCTCTCTGAAATTCGTTATAGGCCTGCTGCCGGGTTGACCGGGTCAATGCCGCCCGCCGCCGCCGCCGCCGCCCAGTGGCCGGCCACCGTGCAAGCACACTTCCTTCCTTCGGTCTCGCTCGCCACACTAGAGCCATTTCAGACGTGTCCCGACGCGATCCGCCATTCCACGAACCACGGAAAGGCGGAGATGCCCGGCTCGTATTGCTCTCCTCGGAATGGACCGTTGTCTTGTTTGCGGAGCGAAGGCGCCGGCGCCGGCGCCGGCGCCGGCACGGCACTTGCTTGTGGGCTTGTGGCAATGCCTCGCGTATAGTCAGGCGTTGACCCGTTCAGTGGCAGGTGCAAGAACAAAGTCTTGTACAAAGGTTTTCGTACTGCGTATGCAGGCAACCGCAAGGTGTTCGTTGAAATGTCAGAAAGCAAATGTCCCGACGACCATGAGCCGGAAGCCTAAAAGCCGCTTCCTGTTCGATGCAGAATCAGCTAGAGCGCCATCCAGTATTTATGCGGAGTCTCTCTCCTTGCAGGTAAGAATCGCTAATATGATTCTGTATCCCTTGTTTGTCATTGTTTAGTTTTTATTCCCTCCGTTCCAAATTATGCATAAAAATATCTATGAATCTAATAAACTTAAAACGACTTATAATTTGGGGGGTAATATCTACAAAATTGTCACATCGTCATAGTTGCAACTTGCAAGTCTTAACCGCAGCAACTTCCAAGAGTGTATTATTGGCCAGCATTCTCTTCCGTGTATGACAGGTGTATGTACACTTGGGTTGTTCCAGATGCAAACCAAAATCTCTCACACTGCAGTTTTTTTTTTTTAGGTTCCGGTGGGTGGTTCATCTGCATGCGTGCAAGCAAGCACGATGTGTTCATGGAAAATGACCTGCAGCCTTCGTTTAGAATGGAATTGTCGCGCAGCAAGGATCACGAGATACAAAGGCCTCCCGTGCTACATGCAATCGGTGAGAGCTCCATCCAACATGTAAGAGGCTCAAGACAGTCTCTTAACTGTCAAACATCTGCATTGCATTGCCCCCCTTGCTTGTGAGAAATGAGGCAGTATTAGAGATATCGTAGATATCCTAGATAAATTACCTTGTATAGGTGATAGCCTTGCCTTGTATACTTATTTGTATCCTTGTATTGCAAGCCTTCTAGGCTATATAATGAAGGTCACCCCCCCCCCCTCATTAGGGTGTGAGGTGTTTTCCCTAAATCCTGCCTTTCTACATTGTATCGGAGCGCGGCTGCTGCTGCTGTTGTCCACCGCCGGACGAGGAGGAGCGGCAGCCGCGAGGAGCCGCACGACGGGGAGGACACGGCGACGAGGGCTGAAGCAGAAGTGACCTTCTCCTCGTTCTTCAACCGTAATTCCTTCAGAAGAAGCTGGTTGCGGGCGGAGGCGAACGTGAGGTTGGCGCTGCTGGCAATATTGTCGGCGGTGTTGGAGTAGGGCTTGGCGAGGCCACACAGCAAGTTGAGCACCAGGGTGGGCTTGGAGACGGGCTGCCCGACGTCACGCAGGGCGTCAGCAGCGGTCTTCATGCGAATGCTGTAGTCGTCGATGGATGAGTCCCCCTGAGTCATCAAATGAAATTCGTGACTGAGGAAGATGGCACGCAGAGCTTTGTTGGCCTCGAACAGGTTGGTGATGGTGACCCAGAGCTCCCTGGCCGTCTGGTCGGTGCCGTCCACGGCGTGTTCCATGGCGAGGTCGAGGACGGCGTCGGAGACGGAGCCAAGCCGGCCGACCGCGGACGCGGCGAGTCCGCCCGTTCCCATGCCGGATCTCGGGTTGCGGGGACGGGGCCGTTGATGTGTGCCAACGAGCCGAATTTGCCGCACAAGGCACGGAAGAAGGACGACCATTTGGTGAAATTGGAGGTCTTCGGCTCGACGGGAATGTGCGACTTGACATTCACCGTGGCATAGGATACTGTGCATTGCTCTACTAACCTACCCGCAGTTGTCCATTCACGTGGACACCCCCCGTCTCGGTGGTTGCTCCGTCCCCTCCGGACGTCGAGCGACCGCTCCCTACATCGACCACTGCGGTTGTTGCCCCGTCCGCTCGGGACGTCGGCAGCCGCCATCTCCGACCTCAAGTCTTTGCGCCACACGGTTGTGGTCTTGCGCCCCCGTCCGGCTCCGACGTACTCCTTCCGCGTGCCGGTGGGTGTGGCCCCGTGCCCCCGCCGCAGTGGCTCCACCGGATCTTTGCGGCTCGGTGCCCGCTCCCGCACTTCTACACGCGACGTCTGCTCGCACCGACCTCATCCACCGCGACGACCATACCATCGGCCGCCTCCCCTCCGACCTCGGCACCTGCGATCCGCCTCGCTGCGGCACGACCTATGACCCGACACCGACCGGGACCATACCGCGCATGCGGTACAAGGGCTCGATTACCGCCACGGTTCCGTCACCGGTCCCCTCTAACTACCGTAGTGGGTCGGGCCGACCCGAACCGGCGTGCGGCAATGGCTGAGGAGTACAAGGCTCTCATCGACAACGACACATGGCGTCTTGTTCCTCGACCTCCTGGTGCCAATGTTGTGACGGGCAAGTGGATCTTCACTCTTAAGTACCACTCCGATGGTACTCTTGCCCGTCACAAGGCCCGCTGGGTGGTTCGCGGCAATAACCAACAAGCTGGTATCGACTACGACGAGACCTTCAGTCCGGTTGTCAAACCGGCGACCATTCGGACTGTCCTGAGTATTGCCGTGTCCAGTGGTTGGCCTCTTCACCAGCTCGATGTGAAGAACGCTTTCCTTCATGGTCACCTTGAGGAGACGTCTCCACCGCGACGGCCGCCCGGTTTCGTCGGCCCCCGCCGCTCCCAACCACGTCCGCTTGCTCCCGGAAAGTCCTTGTACGGGCTCAAGCAGGCTCCCCGGCGTGGTACCGCCGATTCGCCACGTTCCTTCGACAACTCGGTTTTGTCGCCTCCACTTCCGACACCTCCCTCTTTGTTTACAAGGAGGGGGATCGGATCGCCTACCTCGCTGCTCTACGTCGACGACATCATCCTCACCGCTTCGTCTACGGCTCTTCTCCGGCACATCATGGCTAAACTCGGTTCCGAGTTCGCCATGACCGACCTCTCGCGACCTCCACTTCCTCGGCATCGCCGTCACTCGCTCCACTGACGGTCTCTTTCTGTCCCAGCGACAGTATGCTGTGGACCTTCTGCAGCGTGCCGGCATGGCTGAGTGTAACTCTATAGCGACTCCTGTTGACACTCATGCCAAGCTCTCGGCCTCTGATGGTGCACTTCTCTCTGCGGTTGATGCCTCCCACTACCGGAGTATAGTGGGTGCCCTTCAGTACCTCACTTTGACTCGGCCCGACCTGCAGTATGCCGTTCAGCAGGTGTGCCTCTTCATGCATGCCCCACGTGAGCCACACCTAGCGTTGGTCAAGCGTATTCTTCGCTACGTCAAGGTCACGCTCTCCTCCGGTCTTCACATCGGCACTGGTCCTGTTTAGTCTCTGACCGCATATTCAGATGCGGATTGGGCTGGGTGTCCAGACTCTCGACGCTCGACCTCCGGTTTCTGCGTTTTTCTCGGCGACAACCTAATTTCTTGGTCCTCCAAGCGCCAGACCACGGTGTCTAGGTCTAGCGTCGAGGCCGAGTATAGGGTTGTTGCTCATCTTTGTTGCCGAGTCTTTCTGCCGGATCCGCCGGCCTACTGCGGAACTCCATGTTCCCCTCACCTCAGCCACGGTTGTCTTTTGTGACAACGTGAGTGTCGTCTACATGACGGCGAACCCGGTTCACCACCGACGCATGAAGCATATCGAGATCGACATTCACTTCATTCGTGAGAAGGTGGCCCTGGGAAAGTTTCGGGTTCTTCATGTCCCGTCCTCTCACCAGTTTGCGGACATCATGACCAAGGGACTTCCTGTTCAGCTCTTCACTGAATTTCGGTCCAGTCTTTGCGTCCGCTCTCCTCCCGCTGCGACTGCGGGCGGGTATTAGAGATATTGTAGATATCTTAGATAAATTACCTTGTATAGGTGATAGCCTTGCCTTGTACACTTATTTGTATCCTTGTATTGCAAGTCTTCTAGGCTATATAATGAAGGTCACCCCCCTCGTTAGGGTGTGAGGTGTTTTCCCTAAATCCTGCCTTTCTACAGGTAGCTGGACCATCACTTTTGATTCGTCAAAAATAACAACACTATCACTTTCAACTGCAGTATCAGTCTCACTCCCACCACTACTATGTACATGGTCATTAGTTCCAGAAAATGGTCAACGTCGTCGTAGACTTGGAAGTCTTCCCTGTCTATGTAACTGTAGGACCCGCTTTTGAACAACTGCTACGCGTGTATGAGCACTCTCCCTTGTCCATGACTAGTTTAATTTGCCTGTCAACATTGCTTCTGTCTTTTACAGGACTAGTCTGCCATCAAATTGATGGGTATTACAATGTACCTTGCTCGTAGCCATTCGGTTGGCTAGTGGTGATGGTAGTCTTTGGTTTGTTACGAGAGAAAATCTTCTTTGGCTGATTGCGGTGGTTCTTTGGTGGGCCCAGGTTTCGTTACGAGAGAAAATCTTCTTGTTGGTGGGCGATAAGATAAGCGAGCGAACAGGCTGTTTGTTTCATCCACCTAGCATGGTGGAGGTAGATTGTTTCACAAAGATTGCTCTTGTTCTACTTTGGGTGATGGATCTGTAACAAAGCAGTACGGTATAGGCGTATAGCCACTAGTCCTGGAAGCAAGCAGCCAAGCAGAGAGAAGATGGACATCGTGAAGCTTGCAGGGGTTGATGCAGTCAAGCTTGTAGTCATGATTGTGCAGGCATCTCAGACTGTTCGCCGTAACAAGAACACCTGTCAGCAGCTCGTTCAGCGTGTGCAGATAATTGGCGACCTGTTGAAAAAGTTGCAGGATTCAGAGATGATGCAGCAACTAGAGATCAGGAACGGATTGAATGAGCTCGAGCAAATCCTACGTGAAGCGTACATGCTTGTCACATCCTGCCAAAACAACAACTATTTATACCACTTCTTCATGGGCGCGAAAGAGGCAGATCAGTTCCGAGTTCTGCAGAATAGATTGAATTCGTGTCTCCAAGTTTTCCCACTCATCAGCCACATCGACACCGCAGATCGACTGGACCAAATTCTAGAAATCATACGGCCTCAACATTCGCAGGTATGGTAATTAGTAGGCTATAAAGTAACTTTTCACTGAAATAGAAGATTAGTTTGTGTGTTGTATCCATGTCAAAAATATTTAACTTGAGGAACATCTTTCCAGTTTATTAGTACCCAAACACCTATTTTGTTATTTCAGGCTGTAAGAGAGGTGCCAAGACTGTTTACAGGTTGCTCATCCTGTGACACCAGGTTAGATAAGTGCAACACATTTATCAATTACATGTATCAGACATCCATCGATCGTTAAATGGAAAGTGCATTAATATAAATACAGCAGTATGCAAAGGTACGTAAGCTATAAAAAATAAGTCAAAGTGGATTAGCTCACACTAGCACTTCCGCATAATAGTTCCACTGAAGGAGATCCTGTTACCTTAATTGCTTCAGGTACACCTTTCACAACTTTGACTTCCGAAGGGAACTGCTAGCGCCGGACGTCCGATCCGGCGCTAGCATCGGACGGATCCCGAGCCGCACGATTCGGATGAAGGGAGCCTATCGGCCGTCGATCGCGTTGCGAGGTGAGCAAATGTTGCGAACAACTTTTGCGATGTTGCGAAGAGCTTTTCCCATGTTGCGAACTATCATCCTTGCAACATTCAACGAACGATGTTGCGAGTGTGCTGCGAACGTGTTCCGAGCATGTTGCGAACGAGGTTACGTGCAACATCCAAACATCGAGGCGTCTCCCCCCCCGAGAGGACCTTGATGTCGCCTAGAGGGGGGGTGAATAGGCGTGACGACCAAATTAAACTTTTTCTTCCCAAACACTTGAGCTGACAGTGCTCCACCGGTCAGACCGGTGGTGGTGACCGGTCAGACCGGTCAAGCACTGGTCTTCACGGATGACACCGGTCGGACGGTGCGCTTCACCGGTCGGACCGGTGTAGCACGGAGAACCCGCAAAACAGCTTCAAGCACCTCTTGGCTTCTAGCACGAACCAAACTCGGGGTGTGGCTTTTGTAGATGATCACAAGCGCAGTAATGAGCCCCGCACACACAAGTAACACACCCAAGTAGATCGAAGCGGAAGCAAATGAAATATGCTAGAAAAACAACTTAGAGAGAAGAACCACACGAGGAAGCAAGGATTTGTTTCCCGAAGTTCACCACCCACTGAGGAATGGCTACGTCTCCGTTGAGGAGCTTGTAAGGGACGATTCCCACAACAAGCTGGGTCTCTTTCAACCACTTTCCTCCTTTCCACTAAGGTGATCTTTTCCACGAAGAGGCAAGATCGCAGCCCTTACAAACTTCCCGCTGCTCACCACAACCTTGGGAGCTAGCCGGCGACACCTAGCCGTCTAGGAGGCAAACCTCCAAGAGTAACAAATGCACCAAAGTTTGTAGACTCGAAACCAAAGTGCTCAAGCTACGGAACTCGCTCTTGTTAGCTCACAAAGTCACTCCTAGGCTCACTTCCTCAACCCAACACAAAGAAGATGGCTTGAATCCACAAATCTCACAAAGAGATGGTTGGGGAGAGCCACTAAGGCTTAGAGCTAGTTAGAAATGGCTTGGGATCTCAAGCAACAACACTAGAAGCGAAGAACCCTCACTTGAAGAGGGCTTGGGGTATTTATACCCCTCAAAGGAGAAAACTAGCCGTTAGACCCCGGGTGGCACCGGTCGGACGGGTGCCCTACACCGGTCGGTCCCGGTGTATGAAAAACTAGCCGTTGGGCTAGCGGCACCGGCCGACCGGTGCCTCGACCGCCGGACCGGTCGGTGCCCGAGTTGCCCCCAAAACCTCTTTTAAAGAAACTAGCACTTCACCACCAAGATGAAATGACCCGAGTTAGGTTAGGAGGGTTAGTTAGCACACTCAAGGGCTAGATCTCACTTAGGTCAACTAAAGAGCACTTTGACTTGGTCAACTTGCTAAGTTGCATCCCTCTTGATAGTACGGCGTACCTATACTCAAGAAAAGAGTAAAAGAGCTTCGATGACCTCTTGAGCTTGAACAATCTTCAATTCTTGCCATACTTGATCAATAACCACTTGAGGGCTTTCAACATAGCCTTTGACTTGAGCACGTCCATACTTGAGCTAGTGACTTAGGATCTTTCTATATAGCATAAGAATGCACACTTGGATCCATGGTCACTCCATGTTGCCAATCGTAACGAGTTGATGACTTGTAAAGCTTCCCTCAGTTAAGGTTTGAATATGATACTTGAAGACCCCACGGATGCTAGACCTTCACCCTAGCAAAACACTTATGGCGGCTTAGCTACGGCCCCAAAGATTGCTTAGTCCCTCACCCTAGACATCTCGGTTGATCTCTTCATCACTTATCCAATCCACTTTGAGTTCCACTTTGCTTCACACGCAATTAATATTCATTTGAAAATCCCGCTTCAAATGCTTGATCTTGATTGACAACGGATATGCAAGCTTCCATTTTAGAACCGAAAAAATGTATACTCATCATCTTGTTCTCTTTCAATAAACTCATGAAGTCTTGCACCATATGCTTATCTTTGTAGATGTGAGCCATAAAATACATCCATATTTAAAATACATCAAAAGTAGCTCATGAATATATAATGAAAACCTGCTCACGATCTTAGACAAAAGCATTAGTCCTTTAATCGTCTTGTCATTCAATTCACCAAAATCCACTTAGGGGCCTAGATGCACTTTCAATCTCCCCCTTTTTGATGATTGATGACAACTCGATTAAAGCTTACAAATAAAACAATAAAGCGCATTTAGATTCTTAGATATAGCTAGAGCTCCCCCTTAATTTGTGCTTTAAGTTAGATTTTTAAAAAAAATGGCCTTAAATGCCATTAGCACAACTTTGGAAGAAAAGACGTGTGAGCTCCCCCTATATCTTAGAATCGGTGGAGTGCAACATGTGTGAGCGACGGAATAAAATCCGTGATGCGTATGACAGGATATGCACAAAGCAAAGGAAAGTGAGCGATTAGGCAAAGACCGGCCGGACCGGTGCCCCCGACCGGTCGGACCGGTCGAGTCCGGCCACGGCTCGCTCAAGCGGGCGGCACCGGTCGGGAGCCGGTGCCCCCGACCGGCCGGAGCCGGTCGGGTCCAATCGGCGCACAAAGCAACGAAAGTGCGTGCTATTTGGTCCAAGGTGATCATGCCGGGGTTGCAAGCCGGTTTAGATCATCTTGCTCCATTTAGCCAACACAAACAAACAGCATTCAAAGCATGCATCACAATCTATCAATAAGGTCGCTTAAATATTACAATAAGGTTTAAAACACACAGTGGCACTCATACAAAAGTTCTCAAGTCCACTAGGTTAAAATTCTAACTTATTACACGGTTTCTCTCAATAGCCAGCAGGCACAGGTCAGACCGGTGCAGGGCACCGGTCAGACCGGTGCAACACAGACAGCAGCCCTGACAGCACAAACTTGAGGCTTTAATCGCGATTCTTCTCCCCCTTTGTCATCAAGCATCCAAGAAGGGCCTGGAGAAGAAGCAGCGACGATCACCGTCCTTGAGATCCGTCTCCGGGTGAGAGCTCCCTGCTATTTGAGAGTCGTCAAGAATCCAATGCAAAGGAGAGTTTAGGTAAATCGATTCCGAGACGTTGATCTGAGATGGATGAGCTATGGGAGCACAGTTTTTACCATAGAAGAACGGGTCGTAGCCAAAGATCTCGGCGGAGAAGCGAGCGCCCCAATCGTGGACTTGCTCGGGAGGTGGAGGAGGTGGGGGTGCTTGCTCCTGTTCCATGAAGTGAGACGATCCTGCTACGTCCGGAGGAGGAGGTACAAATGGTGGAGGTGGAGGAGGAACCGATGAAGATGATCCTTGTCCTTGCTCGGACTCGAAGAACATGGGGCCATATTGGTTAAGCAAGTCCGAGTTGGCCCAACCTCTCATCCTTTCTTCAAAGGTAGGGATCTCAACTCGAGGAGATTCTGGAGATGGTGGAGAGCGAGGTGGTTGAAAGCCTTGGGCATTGTGCATGAGCTTCATCGTATCCCGCATTTGCTTGTTTGCCCGTCTTGACCTTTGCTGCTCAACCTGGATGTCATGCTGGCTCCTACACATCCCAAAAATGAAGTTGAGAAACTTCTTCAAAGGAGAGGTGGATCTGCGGGGTCTGCCTGGCTGCCAGCCTCCCCACCGGTCAGACCGGTGCTCAGCACCGGTCAGACCGGTGCTGGTCTGAGCACCTGCCTGAGGCACATCTGGCCGAGCTGCTCCCTCCTCAAATATCTCTTCCTCCTGTCCTGGTGCATGCTCAATTCTAGGAGATGGAACCCGTGGATTCTTGCTTGGGTTGAGCTTCAGAGGCTTGTGAGTCACATTCTTCGGAAACTCCGTCTTTGCAACCTTTTCGATCATATACATGATGTACGGGCTATAGCTGCAGATCTTCTTGGGGTCCTCTGATAGATGCTTAATCTCTTGCCAAATGAAGTCCCCAACACTGAACTCCGGAGCTCCCGGCCTCAAAGCCACCATCAAGTTTTTCTGAAACTTAGTGATTTCTGAGGGGTTTCCATCTCTAGGTGTGATAGATACCCTAAGTAGCCTATTTAGGACAGCGAAGTAGGTATAGAGGTTCTTCACCTTCCCAAAGTTGGCATGCTCACCGCGAGGGTACATCACGTGCAAAGCATCCTTCTCTAGCTCCCCCTCATCATGGAGCTTCCTCAGCTCCCCATCTCCTGCCATGATCCCAAAGCATCTCAAGAATCTGTGGAATGTAATGGAGTACCTCTGGCCGTTAGTCATCCAAATCATGGCCCTGTCGGCCTCAATGTGACCAAAGTGCACTGTGGCAAAGAACTGGGCGATGATCTCTTTGTTCCAATCGTGTCGGAACCCCATAAGTGACTTGTTTGCCTCTCACAATTGCTGATTACTTCATCAAAAATAGGGTCTCCTTTCCTTGCCATGTGCCCCAATCCACATATTGTGCCTTGTGTGTGATCTTGGGCTTCTTTATAATCACTGTAGCATAGTAGTCTTGCTGAAATTTAGCCCAAAACCTAGGGTCCGATGCGGTCTTCCCCTCCTCATAAGGGTTCTTGTCCCTCAGCTTCTTTAGGGCCTTGGTCATGCCGGCCCGTGATACTTCACCGCCGATCGGGGTAAATGTAAGTAGGTGGCATGATCCTCAACCTACCCCGATCGTCATCGTCCTCTTCCATGGCATCCACATCCTCTTCCTCTTCCTCCTCATCCTCATCCTCATCCTCATCCTCGGCACCATCGCCGTCCGACCCGCCTCCCGGTGCCTCCTCAACTCAAACCGACCGGATAAGTCTCATCTTCAACATTGTCATTGCTTTGCTCGTTCCGGTGTCACCTCCTAAGTCGGGATCCTCAGTGCTTGTTTGAGCTGAGCGGCGTCTCAATCTCTTGCCGCTGATGTTGACAGTGTCGCCCCCTTCCCCAAAATCACCGGGGACGGCTCCTCGGCGAGTGAGGACTTCCTCTCTTCTTTTCTTAGCCCCTTCCTTTTCCCCGCACCATAGGCTCGCCGTCCCGAGTCACACAAAGGATGACAAGAGTGTATAAAACTCTAGGAAAAAGATTGAATTGAATTGGAATTGAAACTTGAAAGTTCGAACAATTGGGTCCGTTCGGGCCACACCGGTCGGACCGGTGAGGGGCACCGTCGGGCCGGTGCCACCTGCAACGAGCCAATTGCTCCCACATTCAATCCGAGCAAATGTTGATCCGAGATTTGGTCTAGATGAACAAAAGACATCCTAGAATAGATAAGTGTTGAAAAACAAGAAGAAAACACAATTTGGGGGTGGACATGCGCCACCGGTCGGACGGTGACGTCCACCGGTCGGACCGGTGAGGGCCGTCCGACCCCAATTCGTGATTTCTCACAATGTGTCCAACAAAACGCTATGGATCTATAGGAATGTCTTCTAGGTGATCTCGAGAAGATGTTCTACCAAAGGGAATTCAAAACTTTGCACCATGTGAGGAGATCGGGCAAAAGAAAGATTTGAATACCTTTGGAGAGATGAACTTGAGTTGAATCCGAGAAACTTGAAGGGAAAAGTGAAGAGGGGCCTTGGGAGATCCTTTTGCTTGCAATCTTGAGGCTTTTCCTTGGTTGAATCTTCAAATCACCATGGAACTTGAGAGAGAGGTGAAGAAGTGAAGAGAGGGGGGTGTTCTTCACGGTTTGAGGCAGTGGAGGGATGGTGAATGATAGAGGAGAGAGAAGGAAGGGGGGGTAAAAGGATTCCTTTTACTGTGGCCCCACGGGCTGACGCCGGGCGTCACCGGTCAGACCGGTGACCACCCCCCCCGACCCATTTTGGTGATTTTTCCTTCCCTTTTCCTTGAGTGAGTGAATGTATCACTAATTTCAGACCTGCATCCAAGGATAAGGCATTGCTCTACTAGAGAGCCATTAAAGGCATCGAATGGCATGAGAAGGTAAATCTTCATAAAAAAAATTGTCAAAGTCACCACCTCATGCTTTGCTCATGCAAGAAGAGCTTCACATGAGTGTTCACCAAGAACCAAAGTGACTTAGACTCAATCGAGCGCATTAGTTACCGAGATGTCATTGATTTCTCGAAATATATGAGTTTGCTCTTCACATGGTCAATTTAATTCATCAAGATTTCTAAGTCCTCCAACCATGTGCTCAATGCATCTTTTTCAACCTGCAAGCTCAGTAAGCATTCCTTGGTACCCAACACTTGTTGGTCCTATTGGGTTAGTCACAAGGTGCTTATGAACCCAAATACCTCTCATGCTACAATGAGGTGAACTAATCTCACTCATAGCACAAGTTCTATTCTTATCGTTCCTAAGCTTATGGAAATCATAATGGACAAGGTTTGATTTAGGAACGTTACCATTTGGGCAATCCTTGCCCATGTGACCCTTTTGACGGCATTCATAGCAAATGCGACTTTTGTTCTTGTTGGTCACCCTATTCCTTGCAATTTCTTTTCTACACTTGCTTCTGGGACTTGTTCTTGGAGAAGGTGGCTTCCTTGCCTTGTTTGCTTGAAGTGGGGCTGCCACGCCGACCGGTCCGACCGGTGGCATGCACCGGTCGACCGGTCACGGTCGAGACACTTGCCGTTGTTGCTTTTGGGCACGAGTCGGCAAGGTGTCCCTTCTCTCGGCACTTGTAGCACACCCTCCACTTGTTGGAGCTTCTAGGCTTCTTGGAGAGTGACTCTTGTGCCTTGTGCTTGATTGGGCGATATTGGGGTTTGATCCGCCCAATCTCGCTCCTTTCTTGAATCTTGTTCTTGTGAGACCTTGTATGTTGTTGAGGGGTTGAACTAGTGGCGGTTGATCCCTTCCCAAGCTTCTTCACCATGCTTTCACGGTTATCTTGAGAAGGTTGCACTTTGCTCTTCTCCTTCAACACATACAAGTCCTTTTGGAGCTTTTCGACCTCTTGCTTTAGTTTATCATTTTCAGCAAGATGAGGTCTTCACAAGATTCTACAAGTACATGCTCAATGCTAGATTGGCTTGCTTGTGACAAACAATCATTAGCGCTAGATAAAACAACTTGAACTTGTGAGCATGTGCATGTGTGAGATGGAGGTTGTAGAGATTTTACCGATGAAAGCACAACCTCGTGGGCTATCTCTAGTGTTGCATAAGAATCAACAAGCTTCTCAAAGGAAAGTTCAAGTTCATTGTGATTTGCTTGTAGGACCATATGCTCGCTAGTGAGCTTCGCTAGTTTGGCTTCTAGATCATCATTGGCATCTTCTTCTAATTTAGCTCTACAAGCAAAGGATTTGATGTCATGATCATATTTGTTAGCCAATATTTCATACTTACAAACCAAGGATGCAAGTTCGGATTTGAGAAGCTCAAGTTCTCTTGACGAAGAGCTTGAAGCTTCAATCTTTTGGTCCTTAGCCCCTTTGGCTTGTCTCTTCTTCTTGCTTCTCTTCTCCTTCTTGACCATCAAGCAAGTTGGTGTGCCTCTGCTGGCACCGGCTCGGCCGGTGGGTGTCACCGGTCCGACCGGTCCTGCGCAGAGAGACGACGTCTTCGCTTCTTTCCTCTTCTTCTTGCTTTAGGTTTGATGCTTGATGCTCAGTGGATGTTGTAGAGGTAGGGCACATCTCCACTGACTCATCTTCATCATCACTCTCGAGTTCATCCCATTTGGTGTTTACCAACTCAAGTAGTAATTTCCAAATGAGATGAGCATCTTCGGAAATCTTTTTGCTCTTCAAGATAATGTACTTTAGTTCGCTACATACACGACTACACAAAAGGTTAGTAACAAAGGCATTAAGTCGCTTCTTCTCCAAGTCCATTGGCGAGACACATGTCTCATCCTTTGGAAGGATACTCGCAACCATAATGCTCTCGGCGGTAGGGCCCAAAACCTTAAGTGCAATGTGAACATTAGAGCACCAAGAAGAATAGTTTGAGCCATCTAGAGCTAGAGGCTCAAACGGTACCTCACAAGTTGTCGACATCGAAGAACTCCAAGCGGTTAAGCTCGAATCGGAGCACCAAGCTCTGATACCAATTGAGAGGACCTTGATGTCGCCTAGAGGGGGGGGTGAATAGGCGTGACGACCAAATTAAACTTTTTCTTCCCAAACACTTGAGCCGACGGTGCTCCACCCGTCGGACCGGTGGTGGTGACCGGTCGACCGGTCAAGCACCGGTCTTCACGGATGACACCGGTCGGACCGGTGCGCTTCACCGGTCGGACCGGTGTAGCACGAGAACACCGCAAAACAGCTTCAAGCACCTCTTGGCTTCTAGCACGAACCAAACTCGGGGTGTGGCTTTTGTAGATGATCACAAGCGAGTAATGAGCCCCGCACACACAAGTAACACACCCAAGTAGATCGAAGCGGAAGCAAATGAAATATGCTAGAAAAACAACTTAGAGAGAAGAACCACACGAGGAAGCAAGGATTTGTTTCCCGAAGTTCACCACCCACCGAGGAATGGCTACGTCTCCGTTGAGGAGCTTGTAAGGGACGATTCCCACAACAAGCCGGTCTCTTTCAACCACTTTCCTCCTTTCCACTAAGGTGATCTTTTCCACGAAGAGGCAAGATCGCAGCCCTCACAAACTTCCCGCTGCTCACCACAACCTTGGGAGCTAGCCGGCGACACCTAGCCGTCTAGGAGGCAAACCTCCAAGAGTAACAAATGCACCAAAGTTTGTAGACTCGAAACCAAAGTGCTCAAGCTACGGAACCTGCTCTTGTTAGCTCACAAAGTCACTCCTAGGCTCACTTCCTCAACCCAACACAAAGAAGATGGCTTGAATCCACAAATCTCACAAAGAGATGGTTGGGGAGAGCCACTAAGGCTTAGAGCTAGTTAGAAATGGCTTGGGATCTCAGCAACAACACTAGAAGCAGCAACCCTCACTTGAAGAGGGCTTGGGGTATTTATACCCCTCAAAGGAGAAAACTAGCCGTTAGACCCCGGGTGGCACCGGTCAGACCGGTGCCCTACACCGGTCAGACCGGTGTATGAAAAACTAGCCGTTGGGCTAGCGGCACCGGTCAGACCGGTGCCTCTGACCGGTCAGACCGGTCAGGCCCGAGTTGCCCCCAAAACCTCTTTTAAAGAAACTAGCACTTCACCACCAAGATGAAATGACCCAGTTAGGTTAGGAGGGTTAGTTAGCACACTCAAGGGCTAGATCTCACTTAGGTCAACTAAAGAGCACTTTGACTTGGTCAACTTGCTAAGTTGCATCCCTCTTGATAGTACGGCGTACCTATACTCAAGAAAAGAGTAAAAGAACTTTGATGACCTCTTGAGCTTGAACAACTTCAAATCTTGCCATACTTGATCGATAACCACTTGAGGGCTTTCAACATAGCCTTTGACTTGAGCACGTCCATACTTGAGCTAGTGACTTAGGATCTTTCCATATAGCATAAGAATGCACACTTGGATCCATGGCCACTCCATGTTGCCAATCTTAACGAGTTGATGACTTGCAAAGCTTCCCTCGGTTAAGGTTTGAATATGATACTTGAAGACCCCACGGATGCTAGACCTTCACCCTAGCAAAACACTTATGGCGGCTTAGCTACGGCCCCAAAGATTGCTTAGTCCCTCACCCTAGACATCTCGGTTGATCTCTTCATCACTTATCCAATCCACTTTGAGTTCCACTTTGCTTCACACGCAATTAATCTTCATTTGAAAATCCCGCTTCAAATGCTTGATCTTGATTGACAACGGATATGCAAGCTTCCATTTTAGAACCGGAAAATGTATACTCATCATCTTGTTCTCTTTCAATAAACTCATGAAGTCTTGCACCATATGCTTATCTTTGTAGATGTGAGCCATAAAATACATCCATATTTAAAATACATCAAAAGTAGCTCATGACTATATAATGAAAACCTGCTCACGATCTTAGACAAAAGCATTAGTCCTTTAATCGTCTTGTCATTCAATTCACCAAAATCCACTTAGGGGCCTAGATGCACTTTCACCCCCCCACATGTTGCGACCATGTTGCGACTATGTTTCGACCATGTTGTGACCCGTGATGCGTGCAGCATCCAAACATCAGGAGCCCTCCCCCCTCCTCCTCCTTGACACAACACCAACATTACATGTCTACAACATCGAAACTCAACATTCGCAACATTTGCTAAATCACAGTGAAATATTAAGATGCATATGTCGCAACATGTTAGAGTAGCAGATGAAACACGAGAAACAAAATGTTGCAACATCATAAAAACAACGACTCATGTTGCGTGCAACATCCAACATCAGGTGCTCCCCCTCCTCCTCGACACCCAAACATCACATGTCTGCAACAACGAAACTCAACATCCGCAACATTAAAATTTAATGTTTGTAACACCCAACAACATGCGTCTGCAACATAGAAATTCGACGTCTGCAATATTGAAACAACCAAATCTACTTTTACAACATCTAGATTAATACACATGCAACATGCAAATTGAACTGCGCCCACCATTTCTTAAATGTGTCTGAAATGGGGACCCGTACGATCAATTGCGAGCTCCTCCGCCCGCTCGACGTTGACCGGCGCCGTCGACTCGATCCGCGACCGTCGTGGCCCGATCCAGGCGCTCCGCCACCGGATCCACACAGTGCGAGGACGTCTCAGCGGTCGAGCGCCGCGACGACGGATGGAGCTGCAACAGGACCCGGTGGTGGCATCGAGGAACAACGCTGCGACCGCTACTCCACCTCCTCCTCCCATCCTCCCATGGCCTCCCTGACGGAGCCCCATCCTCCCGCCACCGCATCCCGACCTCCCTGTCTTCCTCTGCCACCACTCGCCACAATGCCGCCACCGCGCTCCTCCTCGCCGCAGCCGCTGCCGTCGACGAGGCGCGGTGAGATCCACCAACACGTCGCGGCCTTGGCGCCGCCACCCCCGACGCGCGCCGGACGACGTGCGCGATGCTGCCGAGGATGACCCACGAGGACCTCAGCGGTGCGGCGGCCGGGTCATCGAAGGTGCAGGAGCTCGCGCGTGACGGCCACTACGCGGGTCCGCAAGGAGTCGGAGGATGGCGACGGGCTCGAAGAAATGCTTGGGGTAGATGGGAAAGCCGGAAGCGATGGGGATAAGGTTGCGGTGGGGCCCGCTTCTGATTTTCTACCGTGTCGCCAGCTTGCCCGTCCGGAGCGAGACGTGTCGTCGGACGCCCGATCATAAGCATTACCGACTTCCGAATAACCAATTTGATCCCAAGGCAAAGAATAACCTTCCTTTTTTTCTGCATATTTCTATAAAAATGCTGGAAGACTGGCTCACAAGAAGATTTCTTGAATTCAATTTCGAATTTTTTTAATCAGCTTTCTACTTCAAAGAGATAATTTGGTGAATAGACCGTGCAAACAATATAAAATTCCCAACCTTCTTCCTAAAAATTTCAAATGATATTTTTCTGTGTTGCAATTGCAGGACTGAAGTATATGGTGAAGTTAAAAGGTCCTCTCTCCAATTCAATTGCGCTGGTATGTCCTCTTAAATAGTAATACAGTTGTGACTTGTGAGCAACCAGAGCAGTATTTAAAATAAAAGTAGTAGGGTTTAGGAGTGCCAAATAGATTGATCTCGTTGGTCTCCCAACAAAAAAAATGACCTCGATATCTTTTCATTTCATAACAGAGGCACTCAAATTCAGTTTAACCCAGCTGGTTGATGCTACAAACAACTTCTCCGATGACAAAAAAATTGGACAAGGTAGCTTTGGCTGTGTTTACAAGGTATTTATCCCTCTCCCCAGCCCCAAAAAGATGACGCCATATATTGACCAAAGGTTGTCTAGAATATGTAATCTAAATACATATAAATAGCATTAGTATTTCTTTAAGAATATTTCCTTTCATCTGCATGTTTTACAATAGTGGTATATACAAATCTAACACCAACTTTGAAAAGTAAAAAAAAAACTTTAACCAGTGGATATGCTTGCTTGCAAAGTTTTGCTTCCTAGAATTTGATACACCTTTAACTCTGTTTCTCATGTGCTTTTTGTAATCTTATATTCCATTTTATGCCATGCTAATTAACAAGATGATTGAGTAGTCGTTGCTATTAAAATAGCACTGTAATATTATAGAAGATTAAGAACTCCATTGCCATGCTACTCATATAATCGAACACTTTATTAGGTACCAAATTAGTTTGTGCAAAAATATTTATCTTGATTTGAATATTTGTTTGCATTCAGGGTCAACTTTATGATGGACTTGTGGTTGCTGTCAAAAGATGTTTTGATTTACCTTCACCTAATCAACTGGATGTCCAAGATTTAGAGTTTCAAAATGAGATTTACTTTCTTACGAAGCTTCAGCATACTAATATAGTTAAGCTTCTTGGAGACTGCATGCAGGGAAGTCAGAGGATCTTGGTCTATGAGTATATGTCGAATGGAAGCCTCGATAACTTTATCTTTGGCACGTGCTCATTATTTATTATGCCATCTCAGTTTTAGGCAATATTTATGCTCTTATTTAGTGAGCCTATTGGTTTTAGCATTCCTGCAGGTACTGGGACAGGAAGGTTGTTTCTGGACTGGCCTGCACGCTCTCAGATAATGAAAGGGGTAGCTGAGGGATTACTTTACCTTCATAAGCATTGTGGACTACATGTTATACACGGAGATTTAAAGCCAAGCAACATTCTCTTGGACTTGAACATGCATCCCAAGATTTCTGATTTTGGCTTGGCGAGAACATATAGTCCAGGTGTAAAGGAAGAGTTTGCCGACCGCATAGTGGGATCCATGTAAGATAAGATGCAGTCAGATTGATTTCATGGTTGTGACATCACAGCAGGCTCTTTCTTCTTTCTAATTGCTTGAGCACTTGCATTTTGTTTGCATATTTTAGTGGTTTCACCCCTCCAGAATGTCGGGAAAGACGTCTTTTCTCAATCAAATCGGATGTATATGGCTTCGGAGCATTGCTTCTCGAGATAGTAAGTGGACGCAGATGCTTTTCGCTTGCAAGTGGAGAATCTGGAGATGATCATGGATTTCTGAATAGGAGGGTGAGTAGAACTTTCAAAACTCTCTCCATCTTACAAGATAATAGACATACAGTATGGACCTTTTATGTATAATGTTTTTTCTTTGTTTTCTTCCCTCAGGCCTGGCATTTATGGAGAGCAGGAAGATTGATCAAGCTTGTCCATTCACCCCTCGGCAATGAATCTAGAAGATTCTATAGTGATCCACAGGAATCGGCCTCCCTAGTCGTCGAAAGATTTCATCCCTCGGTCGTTAAGGAGCAAGAAAACGGATGCGCGTTAGCGCAATGTCGCGCTAGTTGCTCAATCCCTTGCTTGTTTGGAACAAGAGTTTTCATAAAATAAAAAGAATGGTTCTTTTATGCAATTATGAACGGGCGGGCCTCTTGTGGATTCCTCCAACTCCATGAATGAAGGGGGGAGTATGAGGAAGGCCGATTTTCTTTCTATATGAAGATGAAAAAAGGATCAGGGTCAAACATTTCTGACTTTTGTTGAGTATGACTGAATGAGGAAGAGCTCCTTATGTGGTATCACTTTACCACCATCTGAAATGCGCGAAACTCCGATTGGTGGAAGCCAGTCCATGAAGATTCTTCCTTCTCTTACGTGAAATTCCCCTCTTTCGGTAAGCATCCAGTATCTCAGCAAATGAACATTTCTCTCGAGAGGACAGAGATACTAAGATGCATCCAGATAGCACTGCTGTGCGTCGAAGAGAACCCTGCAAACCGGCCTACCATGCAGGAGGTTGTTCTGATGCTCAGCTGCCAGGATGTTGCATTAAAATTTTTTTTATTTTTTAATCCTTTTTAATCTAATTTATTAAAAATAACCCGGGCCCAACTAAAATTGCAAAAAGTAGCCCTTTTTGTCGCGCCGGCCGCGTGGCGCGACACCTCATTGAGTCGCGCCACATGCCCCGGCGCGACTCGGGCGCCACGTCGGCCGGCGCGCGCCGGCGTTGCCGAGGTGGCGAGTGAGTCGCGCCGGGGCATGTGGCGCGACTCAATGAGGTGTCGCGCCACGCGGCCCGGCGCGACTCACTCACGATACGGGGGCCGCCGGGCCCCTTTCTTTCTTCCTCCTCCTATCTTTCTCCCAAACCGAGCTCTCTCCCATGGCGTCGCCCCCCTCCGCCCCCCTCTAGATCCACTCCATCCCTCACCCATTTTGAAGAGGAAAGTGTGGGAAATTGCTCGTGGAAGGTAACTCCTCCATTCTAACCAATTAGTTTTCGCGGATTCCATCGTTTTCGTTGGATTTGAGGTGGTTAGGTTTAGTGAATGATTTGAGATAGATAGCGTGATTGAGTACGAATCGGGTATGATTTAGTGTAGTGTATCGTTCAAGTGACCGATGTTAACCTCTTCTTATCGTCTAGTTTCTCTTGCATGGTAGGATTTCATCATTTTCATGTTGGATAGTGTAGATGCTATTGATATGTGAGATGAGTGTTGGTATAATCAATTTAATTTGTGGTTGTGTGTAGATGGATCGTTTAGTACGTATATTTTCGGGTGGCATAGTTGATGACAATGAGGAGTTTAAGAGCATGAGGCAACAAGTAGCAAGATTTGATAGTCCTCCAACTTTTGAAGATATTAAAACCCGAGTGAGTACTTTGTTCAAGGTTGGTAATGAGGGGGAGGAATTAAGGATTCACGGAAGGTTTGACTCCGGTGAGAAAAGAAGTCACTATGTGATGATGCCTATTAGTTGTGGCGATGATTGGTTATTTTACAAAGAGTGTGTGAAAGAATCTCAAGTTCGTTGTGCTTGAGTTAGTTGTTGATGTTCACTCTCCGGTTGATTCACCGCATAATGATGAGCCCATGGAACACTTAACTCGGAAGATATGGTACCCCACAATGAGGTTCATGATAATGAGGATGATGAAGAAGGTGGTGATGATGAGGAATGTTCTTATGGTTCAGATGGGGAAGATGACTTTGATAGATGTGGGTTGAATAATAATTTTGGTGAGTATCAGGATGATGAGGAAGAAGATGGGGATGATATATCCGTGAGCTTTGAAGAAGAAGAAGAAGAAGAACCAACTCCGGTTAGCCAACCAACCCCATCTCCACATAGTGAACCAACCCAACCAACACATATGGCTCGAGCAAATCCTATACGCCAATTTAGTTCTTTGGGTGAAGAGCCTCCATTATTTGGTGAGATGGTAGACGAGGCGTCTAGAGGGTCGGTGTACACTCTATCTGGATTTCGAGTGCCAGAATTCACTCAAAGAGAGTTGAGGCAATTGGAAGGCCGTACATGTTGATGTACCCGAAGTTTCCGTTTTCCATTCGGTACCGAGGAAGGCATATTGTGATTCGGGGTTACATCTTAGTGAAGTAGATCCCGACAGGGGGTGAATTGTTTATAACCAAGGGAATGCAATTTGATAACTTGGAAGAATTAAAGTTTTTCTTAAGGGATTACTCGGTGCGGCACCATAGGCCATATAATGTGATTCATTCATCGGCCAAAACAAGATACACGGTTGCTTGCCAACAAGATTGTGCTTGGAAGGTGTGGGCGCGTCCACTTCCTGATGATAGGAACAAATGGAGAATCACAAGAGTTGTCCAACCTCATACATGTGGGACGTCGGAAGTGGCACAAGAACATTCTCAATGCACGGCTCGTTACATTTCGAGACGGATTGTTGCCATGGTTTATAAGGATCCCGATGTTTCTATAGCTGCCATCATTGAGTCCATCAAAGCTTTCAGCAACTACACGGTGAATTATGGAAAGGCATGGAGAGCTAAGCGCATGCAATATCCATGTTGTGGGGTGATTGGAAGGATGCTTATGGTAGGGTGCCAAAAATCCTACAAGCAATAACACACTTCAACCCGGCACGAAGTGGTGCACTCATACTACGGGAAAGGAGGAGCTCCACAAAGGTGTAATGAAGCCGGTAATGGAGCGGGTGTATTGGTGTTTCCCCCAATGTGTAGAGGCATTCAAGCATTGCGGACCGGTGATAAGTGTCGATGGCACATTCTTAACCGGAAAGTACGGGGGTGTTTTGTTGATCGCCACCGGTGTTGATGGTGAGGATAGATTGGTACCCCTTGCATTTGCCTTAGCCGAAAGTGAGAATATTGAGAGCTGGTCTTGGTTTTTGCATTTGGTCCGTCGGGACGTTGTGGGACGTCTCGGGAAGGTGTGCATAGTTTCATATCGCCATCAAGGAATACTAAGTGCGGTTGAGGATTACATGGAAGGGTACGAACTCGTCGTGAGTCGCCGGTGCATGCGACACTTTGCGGCGAACATATGGCATAGGCAAGCTAACAAGAAAGTTAGAGAGCGACTCAAATCGGTGTGTGCGGCCAAAGCGGAGAGGACTTTTAATATTAGACTAGAGAAACTAAAACAAATGATGAATCCGGAAGCAAAAGAGTGGTTGGAGGAGCGGATGGTCAATAAACATAAGTGGGCCAACGCATTTGATGAAGGTGGTTGGAGATATGGTGTGAACAATACAAATCTTTCGGAAGTGCTCAACAAGGTCCTCAAAGGCATCCGTGCTATGCCGATATCGGCTATTGTGGAGTACACTTTCTACAAGATCAATTCATATTTTGTGCATAGGTGGAAAAAAGCAAAAGTGCAAATAGAAAGAGGGTTACGTGGGATGAATATTTTTGGTAAAGCCGCAAAGAAGCACTTAACCGAGCAAGGTAAAAAAGCTGCGAGCATGAGGGCTGAGTTGTTTGATCCCACATTGTATGTGTACTCAGTGAGAGAACGCCTTCCGCTTTGAATGTTGGAGGTGAGATGACGGGCGGACGCATATATAAGGTGGACCTCTCTGGAGTGTCTTGCACTTGTTGTATACCTCAGTTGCTACATGTTCCATGCTCTCATATGATTGCTGCATGCACTGTTAGAGGGGTGTCTTGGCTAGCACCAGCGTACACGACACAATTGTATTCTAAGGATTCAGTATTGAAGACATGGGCGGCTCGTTTTGAGCCAATATTAGACGAGACACATTGGCCTGAGTACAATGGTCCTGACTACGTCCCAGATGACGAGAAGAGGAAACTTGGTGTGGGAAGGAGGAAAAAAAAGCGATTACGCAATGAGATGGACCAAACAAGTGGGTACGATAGGGATATTTACGGTGCGGGGAGTTTGACCAAGAAAAGTCGAAGATCCGATGTAGTGTACGCCACGAGGAGGGTCATCGGAAGGAACGACATAAACAATCTAGTGGAAGCGGGCACACGGTAGCTACTTAGGATTTCATGTCTCTATTTCTTAATTATGCAAATAACATTTTTGTCATTTCCTTTTGTATAAATAATCCGATGAAAATTTATGTTTTTTCGAGCAAATGGCGGCGAGCAAAGGCGGGCGTGATGATCCCATCCCACCACCTCTTCCGGTTCCTATGTGTCATTGTGGCATTCCAAAGACAAGTGAAGCAATCAAGGGATGAGGCAACGAACTGGAAGGGCGTTCTACACATGTGCAAGAAAGTGGATACTAAATGAAGATGGCGGCCCAAGTCAATACAACATGGCACCTTGCTTTTTCCACCGGTGGATTGATGGACCGGAAAAATTTGACCCTAGGATCCGATTATTTCCGTGGATAGAATCGGTGGTGCAACCATATCATGAGTTCAGACGGTGGGTGCCACCACCACCAAATCCACCAGAAATGACATTCCAAGAAAAACAAGAGGCGGGATGCAAGCGTGTTAGCAACCCTCCATTGTGTCATTGTGGGAGGCCAAGCAAGTTGCAACTTCCTGATCTTGACCTTCCCGATAAATTCACACCATTCTTTCGGTGCAACCAAAGAACACATGTAAGCATCATTGCTCTTCCCGACAAATTCATTCTCGCTCGATATTTTGATATATAGAGGACTTTATTGAATTTGTTGTGCAGGATGGATGGCCCCAATGTGATTTTCAAGAGGACATATACGGGTCGAAGTCTCATTGGCCGTCAGAAGAAGACGTGCACGCATTCGAGAGTGGGGAGAAGCCATGGCCATGTGATGAGCCTTATAGGCCTCGTTGCAAGTGTGGAATACTCGCTCGAAAGGGAGTGGTTCCATCTGAGCTTGGATATGGTTGGTTTTGTGGTAACTCGTACGGAGATTATTGGGTAAAGTCACTTTCCTAACTTTTTTATCCATGTGTTGTGCCCACTTAAATGGTTGTGTTGCCTAAAAATTGACATTAATTTTGTAGGAGGGGAGAACATGTGATTGGGAGAGCTTTGCAGGGAGGGAAGCACTTGCGTCTACATTTGGGGCAATGTTCCGGTATTTGAAAATCAAGGAAACAGCCATGAGGAAAAATAAATTAAGAGAAAAATATGATGTCCCAATTCCATCGGATAAAGAGTTGTTTGGACAAATTGCAAAGGATAAACTTGCTAGAGAGGAGGGATGTTCACAAACTAGTGTTGGAGAGGGCATTAGAGAGGGCCTCATTGAATTTTGGAGGCGGAATAGGATGAATTATCCACCGCCCCTAAGTGCGAGTGAGAGGAGGAGGAAGAGGTTGAGGGAGGAGGAAGAGGAGAAGGAGAGAAGAGGGAAATGCATGCGTAACATGAGGGAAAAGTGGCGTCGTGATTGGAGTGAGTTTGATCCATCAAGGATATTTGCAAAGGATTCCATAGCCGAGTGGTTCCAAATGGCGGAAGCAAAGAAAAGAGGGATTAATTTGAAGTTGGCTAGAATTGAGGCAAAAATGGCACAATTGCGAGGCAATGAAAGCTCTTGTGAGAGAATTGCCAAAATTTACGACACAAAAGAAGTGTAGCAACAATGTAGAGGAAATTGTGGATGCGACTACCAAATTTCAATGGGAGGCGATAAAGAGACTTGCTACCAAGGCGCAAGAGGTGGAGGACAAGGGCAAGGGCAAGGAACAAGAGGTGGAGGTCAACGACAAGGGCAAAGCCAATATAATTGAGGTGGAGGATGACGATTGGGGTGACGATGAATTATTGTTTGATTTTGGGTTTGAGTAGTGACCTTGTGTTGTAATGGACTTAATTATGCCATGTAATGAACTTATGTCGTGGACCTTATGTAATGTTTCAAAAATGTGGCTTCAGGACATGTTGAATGTTTGGTGTATTTGAACTATGGAGGTTTGGGGTTTGTGATTGAATTGAACTATGCCGGATTTGTGATCGATGTATATATGTGTGAATTGATGTTTGTTATCCATGTAAATATTTGTGGTCGTGTTCATGAACTCACTCAAAAAACGGCACAAATTTATCAAATTTCGAACTCACCAAAAAAGCTCCCAGACTTAACCAAATTCCAACACCCCAGAGAGGTGCAATGCGATTTTGGCTGCGCGGGCGCGACTACTTCATGAGTCACGCCTCATTAAGGAGTCACGCCAAGTGATGTGGCGCGACTCATGAAGTAGTCGCGCCTGCGCAGAGCCAAAACCAGTACTGGCGCAGGGCATATGGCGGGCAAGAGTCGCGCCACATCACTTGGCGCGACTCATTAAGGAGTCGCGCCAAGCCGCCTGGCGCGACCCATGTAGGAGTCGCGCCAAACCGCCTGGCGCGACTCATGTAGGAGTCGTGCCAGGCGAGTTCCAAAACCAGTACTGCACCTCCCTGGGGTGTTGGAATTTGGTTAAGTCTGGGAGGATTTTTGGTGAGTTCGAAATTTGATAAATTTGTGCCGTTTTTTGGAGTGAGTTCATGAACACGACCACAAATATTTACATGGTTAACAAACACCAATTCACACAAATATACATCGATCACAAATCCGCATAGTTCAATTCAATCACAAACCTGCATAGTTTGATCACAAGCCCGTCTACAAAGTCCGATAACAAGCAACAAGCCTACATAGTTCGATCACAAGCCACATAGTTCGACCACAAGCCACATAGTTCAACCACAAGCCACATAGTTCGACCACAAGGCACATAGTTCGACCACAAGCCTAAGGGAACGTTCAACCACTCAAACTTAGCACAAGCCTAAGGATGCGGAGTGTAGACTTTCTTCGCCTTTCGAACCCGCCCGGGTTGCGTGTCAACGACATTATGGCTGCCCACATCCGCACGCTCCCGCCTCACACGCCGCTTCGGTTGAGTTTCTCGTGTGGCAACGGAGCACCCGCAAGTTGAGAGGACCCAATCTCCGCTGCTTCAGTGTAAGAGGGATCTCCCGGCTCGCTGTCTACACTGGCCTCGGACTCGGTTTCCGGCTCTGGGGTACGTGGAGGGGATCTAATTACAATCCCCGGTGCACGGCGACGAGATCCTCCTACAAAAACCATATTTGCATCATTGATGTACCTAACCATATATTAAAAAAAAGACAAACCTACAACTACCAAGGCCACACACCCGAAGTTGATGCACTTTGTGCTCGTCTCGTGGATCTTTGTGCGGACTGCGAAGCTCCGGCAACATGTCCGGGTCCCGGTGCCGGTCTTGCCAAGCAATTCAACTTGAACGCCGCTTTTCTACATCTCCGTCTAATCCTCCGTAAAGCACCATAACCAAATTGAGCATTCATCCATAACAACCACAAAACTCCCGCTGAAAATGGATATTACCCGCACAAAACTCCTCAACACACCGGCCTCCTCCGAGATCCGATCGGGACAGACCAAAGCTTGCTCCGCTTCATTAGCAAATCTTCCTAGTTGTTGCCCCTACATGTGGTTCATAAGTTAACATTATGTCACAATACCAAGTGAAATTGCAAAATCGTGAAAAGAGTATCATCACTTACAATATAATCCTCGAACGGACCACGCTCTGGCTGCCTCCCACGTCTAGTGATTTCGTCGTACTCGGGCAAAACATCTTCCGGATCGGAAGGTAGATCCTCAATGTACTCTTCATCCATTGGAACCCTTAACTTTAAGCGGGTGTTTTGTTTTAGCCAATCCAAATACTCATTGAACGGACCGTCACGGTGTCGTGCCCCCCCCCATGCACTATGTTGTTCGCTCTCGCATTCCATGCATTGACCGCGTGGATGTGATGCTCCGGCCAATTCTTGGCACCCCTTTGCTTACGACGGTCGCTTCTGCATTTACGGTAATTAATCATAGTGAGTAATTTCGTAGACAACCAACAATTTGAAGGGTGTGAAACAAAAAGTACATACTCGTGGAGGCCGTGGCTAGTGTTGTAGTAATCGGAGGGTAGTTTTGAAGATGCCCAAATTGCCGCTCGCACTCTATGTGGCGATGGTACTCCACAACATAGAAGCAAATCAAAGGGCAAATGTTACGCCAATAATGTTCATCAATTGTGCACATCGGGCTAAAATCTCCCTCGGCAATCTCATTCCTTATATATGGTCGCCAAGTAACCTAGATACACATATTCATTTATCTAAGCAAATGTTGTAACATATATAAGCGAGTCCTTAAGAAAGAAAGGAGTAGTGGTGAAGTGTATCACTTACATGACTTGGTTGAAGGCGATCTATGGCGTTGGTGTAGTCCGTGTAGCGCCGTCCCGGGTTCCCATGGACCCTTGCAATGTTGGTCCAAAGATACCCGACAGTGGCCAAGGGAACCTCACCGTCATATGGCAAATCCTACAACATAGTGTCAAGTCTAAATAAGAACTCAAACGGACAAATGCTTAAGAACATTAGAGTTGCAAATTACGTACACCAAATGTGTAGCGCTCTGGGCGACCAATTGGAAGCCGCTCCCACATCCACAACTGGAGAAGGTAAGCACACCCACCAAGATTAGCATTAGGACCACTTCTCCTGCATGCATCACACATCTGCCGATACAACCATGCCAGAGTCGCACTCGCCCAACTATAAGTTGCAATGCCATCCCATTCTTGCCCGATGATTGGTATCCACATCCAAGATATTGTATTCCCGCTAGAATCGGGAAAAAGAAATCCACCCACCATATGCCACAACCATGCACGAGCATGCATCCGAATACGGAGCTCATTAGCATGTTGTGGTGGCCGATGGCCAAAGTGCTTTGGCCAACCAAGACGAGTTTACTCCGGTTGTTTTCCCCGTCCTTCACACCTTCTTGCGGTTCTTGTGGCCGCACTCCTAACAATGCCTCGACAATATCCCTCCAATCTTGTGGGTTTATGTGACCGGTCACAGCATACCCGTCAACACGGAGGCCAAAGAGCATGGCAACATCCTCCAATGTCACAGTCATCTCACCACAGGGCAGGTGGAAGCTATGTGTCTCGGGCCTCCACCGATCCACTAGCGCAGTCAAAGCAGCATTGTCCATTTTCGGGAGCCCAGTCTTGATCAATGTCGCAAGAGGGAGGAAACCCGATCGGCGAATGAAAGGTGTGTACCTATCATCCCATTGTAGAGGAGTGTGAGTACGGGGTCGCAAAGGCTTCAAAACCTACAAAAAAATATCACATTCACAAAAATTGATTAGTACACGACAATCCAATTTCAATTCTTCCATGATCAAATTAACAAGTGCTTCTAATCCTACCTCCAAACGCTCTTCTAGCTTCCGCCCACGGTGATTGTCATCGTAGTACTTCTCAAGGAGTGGATACCTTGGGTGGTACTGCTCTTGTTGAGCCATGGTCCTAAATGAAGAAAATATTATTTATAACCCACCTAAAAATTGCATGCATATGTGAAGTAAAATTAAAATACATAAGAAAAGCCGGCGAAGAAAATAAGCACAAGATATATACTACTATCTCAAACATGCATCAACTTGTGAAGAAAATATTTCAATCTCCAACATACATACACATAGTGAAAGAATTACTAGTGAAAAAAACTACTAACTCATGACTAAAGCTAGTACCATCACTTGCATTTCAAACAACAATCAAAGGAAAGTAAATATTGATTTATTCAATTGCAAATCAAATTTCATTCTAAATACAATAGACTAGTGAAAGGTAAGTAAAGATATACTAGTGAAAAATAAATACTACTACTCAAAGGTAAGTAACGAAATACTAGTGAAAATACTACTCAAAGCTAGTACTACTAATAAAACCTACTACATGAGCCTACATTGCAATTTCATTCGTTCATAGTGCTCAACATTACTTCAACATCTACACCACCAAAATCCATCGAAACCGAAGCATGCATTGCAAACTACACGATAGATCGGTGTTACAATCAACCAATGCATCGATACAAGCCAACTAATAGTGACCGATTCGTACTCAATCCACCATTGGAGCCACATAGTCAACAAACCCTAGCAATGGCTAAACCCTAGGTAAACAACCAAATCGAGAAAAACTAGCTAGGTTAAAGTGGAGGAGGTACCTTCAATGAGTGATTTCCCACCCAAATCCACTTGAATCCGGTGGAGGAGGAGGGGGATCCGGAGGGGGAGGCGGCGGGGCGGCGGCAAGGGGCTGCGGCTCGGTTCTGTTGGGGAAGAAAAGAAAGGAGGGAGGAAGAAGAAGGGGCGGCGGCCCGGGGGTTATTAAGTGAGTCGCGCGCGACTCCCCGGCGCGACTCGGTCGCGCGCGGGCATGTGGCGCGACTCACTCGCCACCTCGGCGGTGGCCGGCGCGCGCGGCCGACGTGGAGCCTTGGTCGCGCCGGGGCATGTGGCGCGACTCAATGAGGAGTCGCGCCACGCGGCCCCGGCGCGACCAAAAGGGCTAGTTTTGCGATTTTAGTTGGTCCCAGGTTAGTTTTAATAAATTAGATTAAAAAAGATTAAAAAATAAAAAAAATTCGTTCTGGGATATCATAGATCTTAAAGTAAGTTTCACACTTTTCACGCCAAACAATTGGATCCTGTCCTTCAAATCTGGGAAAGTGCAGTTTAGGCAAAGCAGGCTTGCTGACAGCACCACAAGGGTCTTTGGCACGCTGGCCAAACTGAGGGCGAGAGAACGGATTCTCCTCACCTTCCCTACTCTTGGAATAGAACTGTTGAGATTCATGGGGCGAAGCAGGGCCAGAATCACCACTGAGAAAACCACGATCCCCATGCCCTCTATCCAAAGTCAGTCGGGCAACCACCTTCCCTGTTTCATCAATATGCTTGGCCATCACTTGTTGGTCCCGCATTGATTGATCCACGGCCTTGGTGTTGATATCCAGCTTCACTTGCTTCTGCTGCTGAGCAAAGTGAATATTCTCCATCTTATTGAACAGCATATCGATGGAATCCATCATCTTATCAAATTTGGCCTCAATTTTCTCTTCATTCTCCTCCATAGCATCCATCACCAACTGAGACTGCACTGATGGTTTAGGGGGAGCCGTGGTGAAATCCAAGGAATCTCACCGCAGGAACTACCTCCGCCGCCAAATCGCCGCCGGATTCAGATAAGACAGCTTAGGACGAATCCCTTGCCAGTTTGCTTACCCGAATCAATCACCGCCGCCTGGAATTGGCGATCGACCAAGGGATTTTACGCGCAGACTTGCTGCACAACCCGAGTCGAATCCAATTCCCCGCCAACGCCGCCTCGATCTAATTCACTTCGGCTCCCGGGATTTTACGCCCGAACCAATCGAGCAACCCTCGCCTAGATGAATCGATCGATAGTTGGAACGAAGAACAGGGTAAAACTCGACGGGCAGCTAGGAATTTACACGGGTGAGCCGCAACCACTACCCACGCCGAGGAGCAACGAGTCTGATACCAACTGTAATACCCTTGGCCGCCGGCGAATCACCGAACGACGTGAGCAAGCAATCCAATTGAAGATTGGGGATAAACGGGGAAGGGCGATGAACCCTGGATCCCCTTTGGTTCTCTTCTTTCAGATACGGAAATAGTTCACGGTTCGATACAGAGGTGCTCCAGCACACTTAAAAGATACAACTCTGGCCTCTCGGGCCCACACGTCATACATACGCTCTCACACGCTCACACCCATAGCCGAAGACGTCTTCATGACTTACGCCTTCTCTTCTGGAGATGCCACATCCCGGGTCCTTACACAATCCAAGCAACAGGATAGGACACCAAGTGATGTTCGCATTTGGATGCTGGTAACCTAACACCGAAGGGTTCATATTTCACAGTACACGTCAGTAAAGCATGCACCTGAAGACTCGAGAGGCCATTGAAATGAACACATTACAATCACACAGTTGCAGCGCTTGTTTGGGTTCTGGTTGCTATATACACAGATCGAGACAGGTGTGACCTGACGTGACAAGTTCATCGCTACGTCCTGTGGGAGACACACTTCGAAAGCACAAATCATCACCAAGCATCATTGACAGCATGGTCATGCCTGGTTTTCCCCAAAACTATGTCTTCAGGCAGTTGTCACAGGGGCTTGGACCATCTCTGCACCTTTGTCTGTTGTATTTTTCACCAAAGTGCTCCAGCAGTGCCTGCCTCCGGCATTCGGTCTGCAAGAAAAAGGGAAATGGTCACTCATACATGCTTCAGTTTTATGCACAACTTTTGACAACATAGTGTAGTGGATTGTAGATTTACCTTCAGCTCACAGTAGGATTGCATCTTCTTAGCCTGCTCCATCGCCGCCTTGAAGCTCTTGCTGTTGAAGTTGTCCGCCTTCCTCAGCAAGCACACAATACGGCTGAAATCTTTCTTCTGGTATAAGACAATACAGTGTGCCGGAAGGTCGTCTCTTCCTGCCCTCCCGGACTCCTGATAGTAGCTTTCTATTGATTTAGACATGGTGTTGTGGATGACAAAGCGCTGCATGATGAAGATATTAGCATGACAAAACTTGCAGAGAGCCAGAGACCAACAGACCATAGACAGTGGTATATGTGAACAAAGGCTGAAACACATACCACATCAGGCTTGTCTATCCCCATGCCAAAAGCTATAGTAGCACAGATGACTTTGACCTCTCCGCTGTGCCACTTCTCTTGGACACTGGTTCGCTGACGAGCTGCCAAGCCAGCATGGTAATGCGCACATTTGATCTTGTATTTCTCCCTCAAGAACTTGGCAGTGTCTGCACACTCATTCTTCGAGAGACAGTACACGATGCCAGACTTGTTCATGAAGCGCTCTTTCAGGAGATCACCAAGCTGCTTCTCGGCAGTTTTTGTCTTGCCGATCACCTCATAGTTAAGATTAAGTCTATCAAAGCTCCTCTTGAGAATTGCAGCATTTGGTATCCTTAGAGCACCAAGTACATCCTACAGATTCCACCCAATTAACAGTAAGCGATTTGAGCAATCGTACACAAGCTGCAGTGTGAGAGTGCTTTATTACCTTACTGACAGCTTCAGTTGCTGTTGCAGTTAAAGCCATGATTGGCACCCTAGGAAAGTTCTGCTTGAGGCATCCTAGACCGCGGTAATCGGGACGAAAGTCATGTCCCCATTGACTGGTTTAGAAATGAAAAAGAAGTACTGTCAGGACATAGCCGCTTCCTTCTTAAACAACCATCGCAGATGCTGGATTGATGTATTTACCTTACACAATGTGCTTCATCGATAACAAATCTTGCGAGGAGTCCCTATTTAAAGACATTTATAATACCCTTTCAGCTAAACTTTTAAAAAGTTGATCCTTGCAGGAAGTAGAATTTAAACAACAAAGTTTCAGATTAGTACCCTCTGATCTAAGCCTCTCAGGATCTCCATAAACGTATAGTTCGCAGCAATTCTTTCTGGAGTAACATACAGAAGTTTGAAGGATGGTTTGCCAGATCTGCAATGGGATAATCAGATCATGGCGATATGTGATTTGTTTCATTGGTGATTAGCTACCCTGCAAGACATTTATAGCACAGAATATTCTAAAAGAAGGTACATTATAGATCTAATCGCGAATGTTACAGAGACCACATAGTGTTTACCTGAGCTCTTGGATTACTGCAGATGCCTGAGCGGGAGTTTGCTGAGAATTTAAGAATGCTGCCCGTATCGCAAACTTGTATGTTAATGCCACGATCTGATCCTGGATAAGCGACAACAATGGGCATACTACAACAGTGACACCTGGGTGCAGTGTTGCTGGAAGCTGCAAAAATAGTAATTTTGATACAGTGCTCCAGGTCTTGACACCAAGCAACAGAAAGAAAAATACTGAATAAGAACATTGAGGTAGCCGACCTGATAACAAAGACTCTTCCCACCACCAGTTGGCATGAGTATGAAACAATCTTGATTATCCATTGCAGCCCTGCAAGCTTCATACTGCAGGGGCCTGAAGCTTTTGTTGCCAAAAATGACCACATTAGCAAGGTTGAGATCGTCAAGGCAGCTAAGCTGTTCATAATTAAGAGTTTCTCTCTTTTGCTGAAATGCAGTTGGATGCCTCTCTCTGTTTGACGTGGGAGTTGTTGATTCGTATCTGTAGGTTTCCCTGGTCACCTTCAATAGGAAAGATAAATATTAGCTAAAATCAGCAGCAGAAAGGCAAAAGGCCATGTAAACTTGCTTGAAAGCATAAAACACCATAAAAGCATGTTCGGCATCTTGTCTGAATGAGCTAACTCGTCTTATAAGGTATGGTATTGCCTTACGCAAAACTAAAATAAGCATGGGAATGACTAGTAGAGGAAGATCAAGATAAGTGGCTTACAGTAGACTTGGCCGAGCTTCGGCTCTGCATTCCAGAGTTTCGAGATTGTGCCTGCCTTTGCGTACTTGAAGAATTGTTGCGGAAGTTATCAATTCCAACCCCCATGTCAAAATCTGAATCATCTGGGGGGGAATCGAATGCCTCCAAATCATCAGGAGGATGACGACCGAAGGAATCTGCATCTCTGAAGGTACGACAACTGTCCATAGCCGCTCCTCCATTACAGTCAGGTACATTCTTCATCATCATATCATTCAATTTGCCACACGCTTCGGTCTCAATCCCTTTCAAGTCGTCCCAGTCATCAGTAGGCTGTGTAGCGTCAGCCAGTGAGGCAAGGAAATCGTCCCCACAATTATCGACGGTAACCAAATCCATGCCATCCTCCCCTGCACCAGAACATATCTTAGTGAGCAGACAATCACAGTAAAACATTACAGAAACAAATCAGAGCAGGTTTGCAGATTCAGCAATGTAAATGTGCAACAACCTTTCTGATTGCCCCTAAAGTGGTACAGTACAACTTTCTTTTTTGTGAAAAGAACTGAGAAGCATAATGACATTATCGTATTCCTAGCCACCAAACATATAATTGACACACTGATTCATACAATCATACTTACTCTGGAAGATGGATGCAATATTCTAAAGGTTTAACAGCTCCTATTTTTCCTCAATGCCAATAGTCGATATTTAATTATGAGGATAGTGTTCAAATACCCCCAAAATAGTTCCAGCAGCAATGATAATACTGAAAACAGTAACATCTGCATCTCAGTCTTATGGAAGGTCACGGACTGATGACCGGCCACTGGCCACAGACAGAGGCACACAGGCAGCCCGAACCGGAAGGGGAGCGGCCGCGCGCGGCCTGCGGAGTGGGGAAAGGGAGGAAGCGGCGGGGGTGCGGGCGCGTACCGTAGACCTGGAGGAGGCGGGCGAGGCAGCTGGCGGCGAAGTTGCGGTCGAAGCCGCAGTCGGCGGCGAGGTCGAGGAGGCGGCAGTCCTCCTGCTCCCGGTTCCTCCGCGCGCGGTCCATCGCCGGCGAGAAGTCTCCCGGATCCGGGCTAGCTCCCACGCCGCCGCCGGAACGGGAGGTGTGGGAAAGGTGGGGAGGTGGAAATGGCGGGAACGGACGGGGGCGGCGGCGCGCTCTGTGACACTGAGTTCTCCCGGTTCCGTCCGTAACGGGGAGGTTAGTTGGGCTGGAAGGGTTGTGGGCCGGGTGGGTAGGTAATTCTTGGGCCGATACGCATGGCCCAGGTACTTCAAACAGTTGGTTTCGTCTCAATTTGTGGCGTTGCCAACGGGTTTTTTTTTTTCTGTGAACGTGTCCGGGTGCCTACGTGGCCGTGGGCAAAACGGAACGGGAACCTAGGCTGCGCTGCTGGCGCACTTGCACTTGAACAGTTGATCGGACGGAGAGGAACTGTGCGCCGCGTCACCCCCGTACGGAAACGGCACGGGACACCTGTCCGCCGGGCCCCACGCGTAGCCCGGACGGCGGTGCCCGGTCCCACCCGCAGTCACTGTGCAGTCACGGTGGCCACCTACCGGCGCCTGCGCATAGGCCTGTGCGCAGGCCTGAGCATTTTTCTTGCCGACGAAAACCGGAGTCGATGCTTCCTCACATGGCTAATCCGGTGCCTTTTATGCGTGATGATTGCCAGCAGCATTTTATTAGAAGCCAAATACACGTTCCACTAAGTGTAAAAATTCTTACTCTCTCTCTCTCTTCCAATTTGTAAGCCATTTTAATTTTTTTTAAGCAGACATGAGGTTTCATCGAATTTAGCGAAGACAATTGAAAATTTTTCTCACTCAAATCGGCTTTACCCCTCACGATGGAACCACCCGTCGTATATTTTTGGAAAATGATAGCGTGGAAGGATTATGAAATGACAAAAAATCGTAATTTGGAAAGTATTTCTGCCAATAAATAACGTTCTGTGACACTGAGAACTCCCGGTTCCGTAACGGGGAGGTTAGTTGGGCTACTAGGGTTGTGGGCCGTGAGGGTGATGTATTTCGTGGTCCGATTGGAATGGAACACTAGATCAAATTGTTGGTTTCGCCTCGATATGTCGCGTTGACGGACCCTTTTTTTTGTTGCTGCGAACGTATTCGGCTGCATAGGGCGCGCTAATCCTATATATCTTCCAGAAGAAAGTATGCTTATGAACTTCCACTTTTTGAGATTCGTGTAAACATTTCTAGCCATTGGATCATCAAATCCTAACCCCCTCACTTCCAGCAGGTTGCAGTCGCCACTAGGGATGAAAGTGGTGTGGATAATTTCCGCATCCGATCCGATTCAAAACCGAATTATGCGGATGTGGAGAAGAGTTTTTTGATATCCACGCGGATGTGGATAATCTGAATCCGATTGTGTGCGGATGCGGATTAGGATATGGTGTTAGTGATATCCAGCGGAAATGGATTATCCGATAATTGAATGCGGATAATCCGACTACTATGACAACCCAATACGGCTCATACTCTAATCTTTTACCTATACATTATTTTTCAGCCCACAAAATTTCAGCTATATATAGTGTGTGCACGTGCATCGAAAACCTTAACCACAGTCATGTGTAGAGCATCATTTGTCACTGTTTGAAACTAAATATAAGTATGTATTATCCGACTATATGAATATGCCTCCGCTCTGCAACCGATCCGACTTCGCACCATATCCGACATCCGAAAAAATCTGCATCTGTAACCGCATCCGTTTAATATCCGCTCCGCTCCACATCCGACAAAAAATGCGAATGTGGTAAAGGTATTATCTGATCCGATCCACTTTCATCCCTAGTCGCCACCCACCCGATGCGCTCGCCACCACCCCGTGCGAGCTACTCCCGACAGACGGTCGCCAGAGCCGCTCACCCGTTGCCTCCGAAGCCACTCGCCCCCCCCCCCCCCGCCGACGTGCCCCGCGTGCGCCCGCCATGGCCGTCTCTTGCGGCGAGCGCGACCGCCATTAGTGGCCTCCCTACTCCCTTACGGCCCGCGCCGCCGACGCAACACCCCTTGCGTCCCGCGTAACCACGAGCATTGTCGCCACCGTGGCTTGCCGACCAGCTGGCTGCCGCGCCGCCGCCCTCGCCGGCCACCGGAGTCGGAGGAGGCACTCCAACATCTTTCTTTTTTTTAAGAATTTTGGAGAAATATTGGTCCGACATTTTTTATAATTATTGAAATGTTGATTCAGCATTTTTATAAATGTTGAAAATATTGGTCTACCTTTTGTAGAAATGTTGGATAAACATTTTTAAGAAAATGTTGAAAAATATTGTTTCAACATTTCAGAAAAAGTGTTTTTTTTATGAAACAATTTCAGAAAAAATGTTGATTCAAAAAATATGTATCAAATTTATTTTAAACATACTTCTGAAAAATGTTGACAAAAAATATTGGCAATACTTCTAAAAAATGCTCACGAGGAAAAAATATTGGCAACACTTCCGAAAAATAATGTTCGGAGAAAATGCAGGCAACACTCTCGAAAAATGTTGACAAAAAAAATGTTGGCAACACTTCTGGAAAATATTGATGAAAAATGTTGGTAACACAATGTTGACGAAAAAATGTCGGCAACACTTCTGAAAAACGTTGATGAAAAATGTTGGCAACACTTGCGAATAACGTTGACGAGAAAATGTTGGCAACACTTCCGATAAATGTTGACGAGAAACCGTTGGCATCATTCCCGAAAAATGTTGACGAAAAAGTTGGCAATACTCCCTGAAAATGTTCACGAAAAAATATCGGCAACATTTCCGAAAAATGTTGATGAAAAAATATTGACAACATTTCCGAAAAATGTCGATGAAAAAATAATAACAATAGTTCCAAAAAGTTATTGATTAAAGATAATAAAAATAAAAAATGTGTGCGGAAATTTGGAAGAACTGAATAAGTTAAGTGAGTTGTTTAGGGCTTCGCGGGCTTGATAGTTACGATCCTTAGCGCGGGGCGTGGGCAAAACGGAACGGAAGGGGAACCTGCTGGTGGCACTTGCACTCGAACGGACGGACTGTGCGCCGCGTCACCCCGTACGGAACCGGCACGGGACACCTGTCCGCCGTCCATCCGCCCCACTACCGACTCCCCGTCGGGCCAGACGGCCCCACACGAAACCCGGACGGCGGTGCCCGGTCCCACTCGCAGTCACTGTGCAGTCACGGTGGCCACCGAGCGGCGCCGCATGGTGACACTCCGAGTCTATGATCTCTCCTCCTCCTTTGTCTCGCGAAACAAATGCAAGATGCATGCTTAGATTGTTCCAGCAAGCATGTGGATCCGCATCCGCATAACAACCCTTTTGAGCAAAGGAGAGAGACGGAGAGAGCAGCCGGCTTCCAGCAGTTTTCCCACAACCCGTGTTGCATCTTCTGGGGTTGTTGACTCCCGCGGGAGGTGGGAAATCGAGCGGCCGGCGGGGGTTGCAGCGCAGACCCTCCTTCCCTGCGAGCTCTCGAGGGCGGTGGCGCTGGATGGGGCTCGAGCTCCGGCGGTCAGTGGCGGAGCGGCCGGGCGGAGACGGCGACGACACAAGGAAGGTCCACCGCGGCCGGCCGCGAGGTGGACGACAGCGGAGCCTCAGGCTCGACGGCGCGCGGACAGATACAGGCCGCCCGGCGACGGCGGAGCCTTGGGCTCGACTGGCTCGCGGCGGATCTCGCCTGACCGGCAGCGATGGCCTGCGGTGGATCTCGCTTGACGGTTGTGCTGACTCGCGGCGGATTTGGCCGGGGGGCTTGACCGCGGACGGATCTCGCCTGGCCGGCAGTGAGCTCGACTCCGGCTCGCCGGGGAAGGGAGGTCGTCAGCCGACGCGGGGAAGGAGGAAGGAGGTGTCAGTTGGTTTGAGGCAAGGTGAGAGAATCCTAGTAATGAGGGAAGAGAAGATGGTTTCTTCATTTTGAGGGAAGGGATGGGGGTATTCCTGGAGTGACTACAGTAACTTTTGCTCCCTCATTTTAAAGATGGGGAAAGGTACAGAGGGACCGCTAGAGACAGTCATTGGAGTCTACAAATTGATCCAAAACTCATTTTTCATACCACATTGTAAAAAATACAAATTTTGAATTAGCTCTCCACTCCGGTTGAAGATGTACTCCAACCTCTATTTTTATGTGAGCATTGTCTCACACTCTCACTTCACCACAAAACCAGCTAAAATCACCCATCTACCCACTCCTCTTCTTCCCTTGCAGGTGGTGCTTGGCGACTCTAATCGGATCGCTTATTTGTTGTCGTCGTGGGTGATCCTCGACACCTCCCCGCGTGTGGCCATCGTCGTCGGCGAGCTCTAGCCCGGCGCCGACGTCTCTCTAACCCTCGCCGCACCTCCTCACGCCACGCAACTCACTATCGACCCGCCCCGTCCTCGCCACTAACCCGAACCCACAAGCCGACATCGACCCCCCTGCGTCCTCACCGCTGACCCCTCAGGCCTATTCCTTGCCCTCGCCCCGTCATTCGGCTCTGAGCATTCTCCCACGGAGCGGTCATAGCGGGTGTCGTAGTCGTAGCAGCGATGCGCCTATTGCATCCACAGGAGACGCGGCGGGCTGACGCCAAGGTCGAGCTCGTGGGCACGAGTGCGTCAGTCGACGCCCTTCTTTGCCAACACCACCTCTCATGAGCATGTCGTATTGAACGAGTCCGCCTTGGTCTGCTCCATCTTTGCCTCCTACCGCCGAGGGGCCGACGGCGCAGCAACTCCTGTTGTATCACGACTTGCTCCCGCTCCTCGCACTCGACCTCGTCGCCGAGATTGGGGAGGTCTCGGTCCAACATCCCGTCGTCGCCTCCGTCCAAGACCCCACCGCCATCTCGGGATCCTACTACCCCGTCATGGCACCAATGAACACATTACCGGGGGACCCATGCCCCCCAACACCATACACACCACAAAAATTAGGAATCATATATAGAGAACGTATCGAGTGCTCTCACTCTCTCACATACTCCTATGTTCCCAAGATTAATAATTCACAAAAAGTGCATGAAAAAATCAACCAAAAATGTAAATGGATGAAGTATACGATGATTCATGTGCAAAGTTTCAAGTTGAACAAAAATTTGCATAAAGAGAAACAAGAAAGAAGAAACCAGCATGTTATAGGGTCAGATGCACTATTCATCAGAACCTGCAAACCCGCATCTATTCAACCGGAGATTTATCTTTTTTTTCTCCACGCACAAATTCTTGTTTATTCTGATTTTTTCCATGATCTTAACTCAATGCATCATGTACTCATCCATATTTTCGATTGATTTTTTCATACACTTTTTAGCGATTTATTAATCATAGGAGTATGAAAGCAGGTGAGTTGGCGGGAGCACCTTATACATTCTCATCATATATAGACCAACAACACAAGAATGATGAAAGCGGGAAATGGCCATTACATACGGACCGGGAAATGGCCATTACATACGGATCGGGAAATGGCCATTACATACGGATCGTCGTCGTCATTATGGATGTGCTTTATGAACACGGACACACAATCTGATAAATTTAAGTACAATATCGTATGGTATAAGTAATTCAGAATTCCATTTCTTTTCGCATCCAAACACACTATTATCAACTTTCGTATATTATATGATAAAAATGTATAGGATTGCAAATAAATGTCATACAACTCTGTTCCTATGTTTCCCCTACTTTTGCATTTTGATATCCTTTGTTACAGAGAAGCTCTCAGATCCAGCACGATTGCAAATACAATGCAAACTGAATTTCTATGGTTTTGCTTGTTCCACAATTTTAAGATGTATTCACTCAAAGAAGCCTTTAGACTTCATGCAAAGTTCAACTTGGGCTTATTCCAACAATATACTCTCTCCATTCCAAATTATTGGTCGTTTAGACATTTGTAGATGCCTTTTTTTCTTGCCACGCATCAACGTGTCTATGTCGACATGCATAATAATACTTATGAAACCAGAAAAGGTAAAACAACCTACAATTTAGAACAGAGAGAGTATAACACATGCCCACCTTTGCGGACATGGGGAAGACATTTTAGTTTCCATGTGGATGTGGAGTAGGGCATGATAGCAAAAAAAACAAAGTATATGAAAATGATGTATAATTTGAAACTTCATGATAGACTTCATGAAAAGTTCAATGCGGGCTTATCTCAACCAGTATACTCTTTCCATTCCAAATTGTAGACATGGGGAACACAAATTATAAATGAGAATGCGACAATGTTTTGTCGACACCCATCCGATCCGCTTCCCTTCGTGACACACGCTGCCGGAACCGGAAACGATTCGCTGCACAACAGACGCCGCCGATGCGGCAATCACAAACAGGGCTTGCGTGCCCGCCGGCCTGGTTCCCTTCCGGCAGTCACCGGCCGCCACCGGCGAGAACACGCAGCGCCGCCGTCCCCGGTCACCCCCGCCCCAGCTCCGACGAGGCGGCGAGCCGGCGACGGACGGCGGCTGCTTCCACGTCATCGAGCAAGACCTGGTCCTGTCAGCAGAGGAAGAGAGAACAGGAGGCGGGAGTCGGATGGGAGGGGGCGCGCCCTGCGATTACGCGGGTTCGGTAGGGTCAGATCTGGCTATCTGCCGGGGAATATCCTCCAACGAGGACCCCTCCCGCGTCCGCTAATCACAAACCACCCCCGCTCCCCAGTTCCCCACACCCCACATCAGCCGCACACCGACCTACCCCGCCAATTACCAGAAAACGCAGGGGCTGAACCGCAAGGGAATCTCCGCTAGTTAAAAACTCCCAGCCGCGCACGCTCCCACGCTTCTCCCACTTCCTCCGGCACCCCGCACCACCATTCCACCAAGGCAGAGGCAGCCGCACCGCAGCACACCAACCCACCAGGCCGCCACCACCTCCTCGTCAGGCTCGTCGTCCTCTCCTCCGCCCGCGCGCATCGCGATGGCTGCCACCGCAGCGGCGGCGGCGGCGGCGGCAGCAGCAGCAGAGGCCGCCGCCGACGCGGCGGGAGGCAGAGGCACCGGCGACCCTCTGCTCTTCGGCGGCGGCGACGACAGCAGCGCCTGCTCCACGCCGTTCGTCAGCGCGCCGTCGAGCCCGTCGCGGGACAGGGAGCCGTACCACCTCCACGCCGCCTGCTTCTACAGCGCCCCCGCCAGCCCCACCCGCGGCGGCGGCGGCGGATGCAAGGACTTCCCCGGCGGCGGCGTCGGCGGCGGCGGCGTCCTCGACTTTGACTTCGACTTCTCGTCCCGCTTCCCGTCGCCCTCCGCCGCCGCCATGTCGTCCGCCGACGAGCTCTTCTGCAACGGCCAGATCCGCCCCGTCCGCCTCGCCGCCGCGCTGCTCCAGCCGCAGCAGCCCCACGCGGGGGGCCAGCCGCTCGACGCCTCGGCGGAGGAGGAGGGTGGCGTCGGCGAGGGCGGCGGCCTCGGCGCCGTGAGCGACGAGCGGGGGCGCGTCCGGGGCCGGTCCGTCCGGCGGAAGGCGCGGTCCATGTCCCCGTTCCGCACGCACTGGAGAAGGTCGCCAGCGCTGGCTCCGGTTCCCCAGACGCCGCCGCCGGCGGAGGCCGCCGAACCGGCGGACGAGCCCGCGGAGGCCGTCACCCCCGCGGCGTCGCGCTCGTCGTCGTCGTCCTCCACCGCGTCCTCCGCCTCGTCGGCCTCGTCCTCGTCCTCCCGCGGCGGCGGCGGCTCACGCCGCTGGGGCGGGTTCCTCAAGGACCTCCTCCACCGGAGCAAGTCCGACGGCGGCAAGACCCACCAGCATTCCCACCTCCCCGTGTCTCCAGCCACGCCAACCTCCCCGTCTCCAGCCGCGGCGCCCAAGAGAAGCCCGTCGCCGTCGCCCTCGCCCTCGCAGGCGCCGAGGAGCACCGGCGGCGGCAGGGGCCACCACCACCACCACCACCACCACCACCACCACCACCACCACCGCGGCGGGCGTCGGAGATCCGCGCACGAGCGGCTCTACGAGGCGCGGCGCGCCGAGGCGGAGGAGATGCGGCGGCGCACGAACCTGCCGTACCGGCAGGGCGGGTTCCTCCTCTTCGGCTGCATCGGGCTCGGCAACCGCAGCAGCTACGGCGGCGCCGTCCACGGCCTCGCCCGCGGGCTCAACGCCGCCGCCGCCGTCTCCTCCAGGTCGTGACTCGCGACGCCACGGCGGTGGCATTCCGGCCGCCGCCGTCTCCTCCAGGTCGTGACTCGCGACGCCACGGCGGTGGCATTCCGGCCGCCGCCGTCTCCTCCAGGTCGTGACTCGCGACGCCACGGCGGTGGCATTCCGGCCGCCTTTCTCGTAGCCTCCTCTCGCAGCTGCCTGCGAGTCGCGCTGTCTCTGCGGATGGATGGGGAGTGTTCAGTGGTTGGTTGATCTAGTGATCTAGTGTCTCTCAAAAAAGTGCAGAAAAAAATGCATAGAAAGTAGTACGTAGTAGTAGCTAGTGGATGTTCTTTTGCGTCGCAACGACAATCTGCTCCAATATAGCTTCCGGTTGGTGTATGGATTTTGTGGGGGGTGATGTAAACCAAGCCTTTGTTCGTCCGGTGGAAATTTTAGTGGAAAAATGTTAGTAGTACTGCCAATTTACTATTTTTTGTGATTGTTCAATGTGAGATTATCGCTCTCGTTGTCATCCTGAAACTGAAAGATGGAAGCTTTCTTTACTGCAACTTTGAACAAACAAATAATAATGTAGCATTTCTGCTCTGCCCTCTTGTCCAGGAAGCACGTCTGCCAATCTCGAGGAGGTTCCCCTTCCCTGTTCCTCATGAAAAAATCTTGATGAAGGGGAAGCATTTCGGCTTTCCGGTTGCAGGTTTTCTTCTACCACAGTTTCCTTGTTCGGGGTATACTGTACTATTTCAAAGTTCACTGGTCCAGTAACCAACCGTACGCAGCAGCTCCAGTTCCAGTTGTGGAGCAGGCGAGAGGTAGCTGAAAACAGGGAAGTTGTTAGGATCATCCATCGGCTGTGCGCCAGATCGAGCACACCACGCATGTCTCATTTGCTCACACAGCAAACAAACGTGTGTGTCCCTTTCAGAGTTGCAGCCAGGTGCCCCAAGTTCCCTCCTTTCAAACACAGCCCCCCCCCCCCCCCCCCCCCCCCACCCCTATTTTCCTTCAGAAAAAGCAGCTACTAATTTTCGCCACAACCGGGAAAAGGTGAACAACTCAGGGAGGGGTTAAAGTCGTCGCCCATTCCTCTCTGTCCTTTTTCTTCTCCGCACCATGAGGAGGCAGAGGAAGAAGAAAGAGGGTGGGAGGCGACAGACGGGATCACGTGACGGAGGACATGTCCTTCTCACCTCTCGTCTTCTCCCTCTCTCTCTGCGGCTGCCTCGGGGCCGGCCAGCAGTTACAAACAATCTCGAGAAGGAGGAGGGGCGGCATGGCTGCTGCCCTCCCGCCAGCGCAGCGGTAAATCAGCCTGGCGGTGGCGGTGGCTGTGGCGGTGGCGGTGCGTTTACTTTTTACCCGCCCAAGGTACCTGGCGCGCGAATGCTCCTTGAGCCACAAGCCTCGGCAGCAGAGCAGTAGGCGGCAGCCAAAGCGAGCACGGTAATTAAACAAGTCACAGGGATCAACGGCTAATAGCGCTGCGAGCCAAAGTCCAAAGCGGCGGAGGTGGAAACCGTGCGCCGCGAGCCAAAGTCCAAAGCGGCGGAGGTGGAAACCGTGCGCCGTGTTCGCTTGGCTTATCAGCCACCAGCCAGTGATCTTTTCTCTCACAACAAACCAGGTCGCAAAGAACCACCAAGTAAGAAGATTTTTACTTGCCGAAAAAACCAATACTAGCCATCAGCACCAGTAAACCGAATACAAGGCAGGCGCGTCGCACTACTCGACCTAGCTTGCTTGGTCCTTTGGATGCTTCTTGCGCCTTGGCGGCGCTTGGTCCTTTGGGTGCTTCTTGCGCCTTGGCGGCGCTTGGAGGAGGCTTCGCTTGTCGTGCAAGCTCGAGCTGCGTCGTCCAACGTGCTGCGTGCCATGCGCGCGTATGGATGTAACAATGGCCATGTTTGATGGAGGTGTTAATGTTAGTTTGTAGCAAACTAACATCAAAACTAACACTTTGGAGCCAAACACATGTGTTAGTTTCACCTCCAAAAGGTGGTAATTGGTGTTAGTTTGGTGACCCCACCCGATGACGGATCCATGAAAATTTTTAGGGGGTCGAACGATAAAACTATATCCACGTAACACCACCATGACCTCTCGTAATTGGCGGATATAGCGGTTTAAACTAGTCTTGTATAGTAATATATATTAAAACCATTGAGGAACGATGAAAATCATAAAATACATCATGGAAAATAAAGGTTGCAATTTATCGATAACAAAAGGTAAAAGGTCAAATCACGAACCAAGGGACGACACGTGATAGTGACACCCATTATTCATCCGAGGAAGGAACTTGCACCTACACATGTTGGCATAAAGTTAGGAACTTGCACCTACACATGTTGGCATAAAGTTAATTGATTGATCAAATATACATGGATTTCGAAATTATTAATTTTCGATTTAATTTAGAAGAGAACGAGCATACCATTACTTTTCTAGACAAGCGCATACGACGTGGTTTCATCTCTTGAAACCGCTTCTTGATCTTTTCGATATCAATTAGTCTAAATATCTCCTTCTCACAATAGCATATCATCAAGTCATTGAGCCATTCATCACCCATTTTACTTCGCAAATCTTGTCTTTATAATGGACATGGTGAAAATATCCTCTCAATCGAAGTCATTGCCACCTTGGAAGTATCAATATTAGCTCAATGAGACGATAAACCAATTTATAATTGCCGATCTTAGGTCTTGACCATAAGTCCAGCAACTTTTCCAAGTTCGGTGCATCCAAGAAAATGCGGAGTTCTTCGGCACGGTTTACAAGCTGTCTAAGTTGATTTGGCAAAAGAGAGGTTACCAATATCAAAATCCTCGGCATAAATTTCAGCAAGCCTCACAAGTTTGTCCACATCAAAATTAGCGAAGGAGTTTCTTGGGTTAAAGGTAGCCATACATACTAATAAATCGAACTAATTTCTTCCGAACCGATGATTCATCTCGGTCAAGATAGCATCAATGGCGACAAGAAAAACCTCAACTTTGATAGTAATGCATGTTTGTTACCTTTTGCTTTCTTCGTCTCGAAGTCCCCCTAACATTTATTTCCATATCCATATCCGGCACTTCAATCTCATTCTTCTCACGGAATTTTGTCACTTTCTTGAGTAATGGCTCCCGTCCATTTTCCCTCATATCCTGCAAGCTCTCTTTCACATCCACAATCAAATGCATTGCTTCAACTATATCTTGATCCTTCCTTTGCAAAGCATGTGACAAAATATCTGTCACACTCAACAATTCTATCATCAAATGCAAGATGAATACAAAATCAAAGCTCTCCATTTTTCCAATTAAACCTAAAGCTCCACCATTACATGTTGGTTTAACGAATCTTTCTTCACTATCTCAAGGACATCTATGATAGCCTCCCACATCACCAAAATGCGAAGCAAAGTTTTAAGATGTGAACCCCATCTAGTATCTCCAGGCCTAGCTAGGATACTTTCTTGGTTTAGACCTTTTCCGGTCATAATCTCACCATTCTCAATCTTTTCTAGAAACACATCACGGTGCTTTGCAAGTAAGGCATCCTTTCTCATACAAGATGCACCCACAATATTGACTATTAAAGGAATATAGTTAAAGAAATCTGCAATGTCCGCACTAGAACTCGAAACGGTAACAACCACTAGTTGCAATTGATGAGCAAAACAATGCACATAGAAAGCATAATGATTTTCATCACGAATTAATTTTTGCACCCCATTAAATTCCCCTCTCATATTAGAAACTCCATCATACCCTTGCCCATGAACCATAGAGATAGACAAATTATGACTTGAAAGCATACTAACCAAAGCTTCTTTCAATGCAATAGGCAGTGCAACTACGAACATCTTGAAGTCCAAGAAATCTCTCCACCACTTTCCCTTTATCATTCACAAACCCGCAATAGCACATTTGTTTATGTGTTAGTGACTTAGTTTAATTGTAGAAATATAGACAAAAAGTTACAATTGTGGAGTACTAACCTTATAATCACTTGTCATTTGCTCCTTTATCGATACATCTCGAGACTCATCTATAAGCACTAAGAATTTGCTACCTCGAATCTCATCCATAATGACAGTAGTTACTTCTTCCGCACAAGCCTTTGCAAGGTCCTTTTGTATACTGGGAGATAACATCGACAATTTTTAGAATCATTGTCATATGCATCTTTCACTATCTCAACCCTACCTTTATACCCAGTCAACCATCTCAAGAAATGTACCCTTGTTGAGAGAAGTAGAACTTTCATCATCTCCACGAAAAGGTTGCCCTTGTGATATGAGAAATCTTGAAACATCTAAACTAGATGTTAAACGAATCTCATATCGTTTTTCTTCATCCGTGCTTACCTCAACTATTTTTTGAACCACACTTGTCCTTTGGTTCATAAAATCATCACAACTTAGCCTAGCCTCTATATGAGTCTTGCAATTACTTGTGTTTGTTCAAATTATCCTTAGCTTTTTTTTCCAATTCACATAACCTTGATGTGCAAATACGAACTCCCAAACTTTTCGGGTTTTGCGGAATTAAATAAGAGATAACAATATAAGCAATAAGCCGCATCCTTGGACTCACTATACTCTAACCAATCAATTCATCAAACCAAGCCTTTTGAAATGATCTTCATTCACCACCATTCCATTTACGAGGAAATTTAAATTCCCGAGGTTGGGTTGGACCATAAGACATATGCTATCCTCAATTGGTCCCTAATTTCGGATTCATAAGAATCGATTGGTTTGCGATTAGCGGGGTTTGCGATTATGATTGAATGAGTAAACTCTACCCTAGGTTTCTTTGGTTGACTTGTGCCCTCATTAGCATGTGGAGAACTTGAGCTAGAACCACTACCACTGGAAAAGTAATTGAATAGAGTTCTTTTCGACATACTAACAATCTGAAAATTGAAATCAAACATTCCATCATTCAATCTTCCTAATCAAATACTCAATTTGATTAAGTTTTGTTCTAAAAAAATTATCTGCTGGCTGCTGCTGCTGCCTGTTGGCTTGCTTGCCACACTGCCGCCGCTCGGTGCTCGCGACCGCGGAGAATCGGCAAGTCGCGGCTCACCTCCGAGCGCCCGAGCGTTGGGCCGCGAGCGGCCGCCCCGCCGCGGCGCGCGCCCATCGGCGCCCGCCGGCCCCGAGTTGCGCGGGCCGCGCGCATGTGCCCGGCCCGGGAGCGATCCTGCGTGTGAGGGAGAGCCGGAGCGGCGGAGGGCGAGGGAGAGCCGGAGGGAGAGCGGCGCGATGCACGGCCGGCCGGCCGGGGGGACGGGGAGACGGCGGCACGGCGCGTCGTGCGTCGGGCCGGGTGGCGACGGAGACGGCGCGTCTCGCGCGAGACGAGCGGGCGGGGGGCGACGGGAGGGAGGCGACGGCGGACTAAGAGGAATAGGGTTTTCATCTTTGGTGGGCTTTTCTTTGTTGGGCCGAAGCAAATAAAAACAAACAAGTTGGCCCAATGTACAAAAATACGTTTGTGTATTTTTTTCGGCCCCTCCTAGCCGTACATACCTCCGTACAATTTGAGGAGGGACTCCCCATCTTGGCGCGCCGTAGTGTAGGATCTAGGATACCGACTAGAGGGGGGGTGAATAGGCGGTTCAAAAACTAAAACCACAACACTAGAGAAATTTAATTAGAACCACAAGGGGGAATAAATCTCTACCTACTCTATTCCTATGTTGGGGGTTTTGCGGTCTAGGGTGACAAGATAAACAACAACCTCTAGAAATAAAATGCTCAAAGTAAAGTGCTAGAAAGGAAATTGAGTAAAGAGATAACCAAGCACAACGGACGAATTTTAACCCGTGGTATCGATGACTTGCCGGTCACCCCTAATCCACGTTGAGGTGGATTCAATGTTCAACCGCTCCTCTATCAAGACACCACTTGATCTTGAGCGGTTAGAACAAGAGAACCACTCCACACCTCGATTCCACTAGATTTGCTCTTTACCACTCCGGTGAGGTGAGCACAATACCTCTCACAACATGAAATCCGGAGCCACGCACAATCTTCTTGCGAGCTTCAACGGATTCTTCCACCACCAAGCCGTCTAGGAAGCGGCAACTTCCAAGAGTAACAAATCAACCACTTGCTTGATGATTCCCTAGTGCCACAAAGATCAAAACCTTGATGCAATGCACTAGAAACTCTCAAACTCACGAAGAATACCACCACTAAGTCAAGTGAGTGAGAGAGAGGGGAGGGAGAGCTCTACAAGGGAGTTTGAACCTTTAAAAGTGCCAAGAGCGACTCTCCAACCCCGGGCTTGGAGTATAAATACTCCCCCTTTTCGAAACTAGCCGTTAGACACAAAACGCGTGCCTAGCGGACTGTCCGCGATGCCCTCGCGGACGGTCCGCGTTTGAATTCCAACGGTAAAATCGCCTGGTCAACGGCCGGGACGGCCGCGCGTAGGGCGGGCGGACCGTCCGCCGGGGCCACGCGGACGGTCCGCACGGGCCACGCGGACCGTCCGCGGGCTGCCGCGACCGTCCGCTACGGACCCCGAGCGACAACTCATTCCCCATTTGCAAATAACGGACCGTCCGCGGCACCTCGCGGACCGTCCGCCCCAGTCCCCGACGGACCGTCCGCCCGGTCCCTGCGGACCGTCCGCCGGAAGCGCTTTTTCTCGAAAACTTTTGCCCAAAACTCAGTTGTTAAATAAAAACCAACGACCCGCGGACCGTCCGCCCGAAGGGCCCGGACTGTCCGTCAGAAACCAGAAAACTTGTTTTCTTTTGATTTTCAAAGAAAACCTTTTACCAAGAGAAACCGCCACTCATCTAAATGCAATGCATGCAAACTTTTGATCCAAGTGGCACTATGGAAAGTCAAGCCAATGAAATTGATCCCTCTTGATAGTACGGCTATCTATCCTATTAACCCGGTCATATAACATCCTCTAATCACCTTATGACCGGTAAAAGCAAAACCCTAACTTTTACCTTTTCCTTGAGCCCTTTCCAACATAAGTCAACCAAGACCTTCTCATGTTCCCCACATGATCTCATCGTTTCACCGGACTAACCTATTTTTATAACTCAAATAAAATTGTTAGTCCATAATGATTGTCATTAATTACCAAAACACGAATTAGGGGCCTAGATGCCTTCAATCTCCCCCTTTTTGGTAATTGATGACAACCATTTAAAGGAGTGATATAATAAAGGTTTTGTGTCTTGGAATCACTTACTCTTCTCAAATAAATTCAATAAGTATACAGAGTAATTGTCTCCAAAAACAAGAATATAGAGATAACTCCCCCTACATATGTGCATGTAATTTCCATTTGATTTTCACATATATGCATAAATATGATAAATTTTGACGGAGTTTCCCTACAAAATAAAGATCAAGGCAACAACCACAAATATATATCCAAAGGGATTAAGGGTTAGCAAAAAAAAACTACTATAGGAACTAGAACAAAGCAAGATCATAATTAAAGAACCTCACAAGATAGCCACAAGTTCTAGTTCTCAAACACATCACACAACAAAATGTAAGTCTCACAAAAATTATTACAAGCCACACGAAGTTCATGCAAGACCGAAATTAAACAAGTAAATGCAATGCAAAGAGTTCCAAATTCATGCAAGCAAAGTGAGCTCCCCCTAGAAAATGCACACTCCTCCAAATCTCTCTCCCCCTTTGGCATCAAATACCAAAAGGGCCTAGTCATCTTGTGGCGGCGGAGGAGGAGGATAGAATGGCGGAGGGGGACGGAACTCCGGTGGTGGAGCAGGAGCCGGATAGTAATGATAAAAATGGTCTCTGAAATCTCCAAAAGCTGTGTTCAGGGCATGGACATCGTGCTTTGAAGCCGTGTCCGCCGATCATGTAACTGCCGATACGCTCGGAGGTGGACATCCGAGAGAATCTATCATTGAGGGCACCGAGGTCATTCGAAGATCGATCGCATATCACCCAACCGTCGCATCATGGGATCATGCATAGTATTATAGACATGATGACCAAAGGTATCCGGACTAGTATCAATCGACGCCGAAAGTTCTGCCGCATAGTACGAAAGGTGTCGGTCATCTGCTTTGTCCATATGCCTCAAAGTGAGATTGAAACCCCGATCGCATTTGCTTTGAAACCGAGAATTCATTGATCGTTGAATATTAGCAAAATAGGGATCAAGTATCCGGCAGGAGGCTCCCACTGTGGCTGCATAGGAGGAACTGGAGGAGGAGGAGGCATAGCATAAGTACCCTCATCAACATTAACATTTCCCAAGTTTCCAACATTTGCATTTTCAGCATCACCACCATGAGCCTCAATGTTTTCTGCAATATTGTGAGCCTCTGCTTCCTGTCCATAGGGTGTCAATGGCTTGTTCAAAAAGGCTTTAGCATTGTAAAATGGGCGATAAAGTTCATGCTTCACATCACATAACCCATTGAACCCTGTCTTTATCTTGATCAATGACATAATATAGGGGGCAAAATAAATACTATCTCGAACAAGACGTTTCTTGCAAATCATTTGATCAAGAATAAGCTTCACAACATCAAATCTAGTTCCATTCATAACATAATCAATCACATTCCAATAATGTTCCCGGGCTTTATCCTTATTACCACTTTTAGGCATAAAAATGTGCCTAATGATGTTGTTGATGGCTGTCCGGATGGTGTCTAAGTCCCGATGACGGGCGGTTCATTATGGTTGCATTAAGAGTGCCGGGCTCATAAAATACAGCTGTATCTTCAAGAATATCCTCGTTATAAACATCAATACCCTCACTAAAATACTCATAGTTAAGATGATTAGCAGCTGCAAATTCTGCAAATGTGGCTTCATACTCACTTTTACCAGTCATCCATTTCATTTTCTTCCCTATGAAATCCATTTCATAAGTTGCATAGAATTGTCTAACTATTGTATCATTCCAGTCACATCTATGCTGAAGAAATGGTTTTAACCGCAAATTCTCAAATTTTGTTGCCACCCCGGCAAGGACAGCTTTTAGACTCAAGATAATCAAAATCAACCCTTTGATGAGAGAAAACCGTGCACTCCATCAAACTACGAAAAAAGCTTGTTCTTGCACAAGAGTGTGGAAGAATAAATTGTGGGTGTCACGGGGTTGATTATAAGCATTTTCATTTCTAGCAATAGCAAACTCTCTTTGGGTCCACTTGCCTTCTAGGAGCCGTGTAATTAACCACATCAATGATTTCAACATTGTTACCTCCCCCTTGACTTATCTCATCTTCATCCATCATGAAAGAGGCACTTGCCGCTTCATCGGCCGGATTGAAGTCGCCGTCATTTTGATTGTCGAGTTCCTCTTCTTCCTCGGAGGTATCATCTTTTCTCCGCCTCTTCGATGTCCTAACATCCTTGCCCTTCTTCTTTGAGGTGACCTTTTTGGTCACCTTTTTAGTGAGAAAAGCTATAGCCTTGCGAGCATCGTCAAAACCATACATTTCAATGAGTATTAACTTTAGGAAGCAATTTGAATTGATAATGAACCCCATTCGAGAGGGCACTTGTGCATGGGAGCCGCATCCGGGGCCGCGCGGATCGTCCGCGAGGAGGCGGCGGACGGTCCGCCCGTACTCGACGGCGGCGCCCATGAACAAGTGACATCGATCCTTTCCAACCTCATATCTTCATCAAAAACCGAAATTTCTTTACCAAAATTTTGCCACAACACTACATTGATACCCCAAACACATTCACCGAGCCAAAATCTTGAAATCATGGACGAATTTTAGATCACACCTCCAAACCCTAACCACCTCCTTGCTCAAAATCCAAGAGATAGACGAGAGAGATTCGAAAAAAATACCGGATGACATGGTGGAGAATCTCGCGGAGAGTCCGGGGAGGTGCTCGGACGGTCGGGGAGTGCTCGAATCAAAATCCCCAAGGAGGGAGCCTTTTCTTAGAGAGAGGGCAAGAAAGATAGAGAGGAGAGGCCTTCATTCGGTTTGGGAGCGAGAAGGGAGGCGACCAACATAACTCAATCGCGACCCCGGGTCCCACCGGCGCGCGGCGGCGCGCGGACGGTCCGCAACACCCCCGCGGACGGTCCGCGAGGCGCGCGGACGGTCCGGGCCCCAGGCGCGGACGGTCCGTTAAAGCTTCCAGAACGTCCAGAGCCGCACCCTTGCCCCACGAACCACGCGGACGGTCCGCGCGCGCCCGGCGGACGGTCCGCCGGGGAGCGGACGGACGATCCGCCCAGTTGAGACGGACGGTCCGACCTCCTTTTTGATTTCAGCGTGAATTAACTTTAAAAAGTGATTTTTCAAGGATTTCCTTTGGGATCATTGCTCAAGAATAATACGAGAAATTTATTTAAAGATGCAATGAGCTGAGCAATGCTAAGAAAATATGCAAAAGCAAGCTTTACGAAACTAAAAGACAAGAGATACGATAGAAATTAATAAGAGAGATAGACAAAAGCATATGGATAAACACATGTGCTAGTTCTCAAGCCACATTTGAGATGTCAATCACATTTAGCTCATTTCTCAACTTGCAAAACCGAGATTCATCCAAAGGCTTGGTAAATATATCCGCCAATTGATTGTCCGTGCTTACTCCATCAATCTTGATATCCCCTTTACTTACATGATCTCTAAGAAAATGGTGCCGGATGTCAATATGCTTGGTTCTAGAATGTTGAACCGGATTGTTTGCAATCTTGATAGCACTTTCATTGTCACATAAGAGAGGAATTTCCTTGAATTTCACACCATAGTCAAGAAGTGTTTGCTTCATCCATAGCAATTGAGCACAACAACTCCCAGCCGAGATATATTCTGCTTCGGCGGTTGAAAGAGCCACTGAATTTTGCTTCTTAGATGACCAAGAAACAAGTGACCGACCAAGCAATTGGCAACCTCCGGAAGTGCTCTTCCTATCAACCTTGCTGCCGGCATAATCCGAGTCCGAAAACCCTACTAACTCAAATTGAGAACCCTTTGGATACCAAAGACCAATGTTAGGAGAATACTTCAAATATCTCAAGATACGCTTTACGGCGGTCAAATGACATTCTTTAGGAGCGGCTTGAAATCTAGCACACATGCACACACTAAACATGATATCGGGCCTAGATGCGGTAAGATAAAGCAAACTACCAATCATGGACCTATAAAGCTTAAGATCAACCGGTTTACCTCCCTCATCTAGATCAAGATGTCCATTAGTAGCCATAGGAGTTTTGATGGGTTTTGCATCTTCCATACCAAATTTCTTTAAGATGTCCCTCACATATTTAGATTGGCAAACAAAAGTGCCTTCCTTCAATTGTTTGATTTGAAGACCAAGGAAGAAACTCAATTCACCAATCATAGACATTTCAAATTCCCTAGACATCATTTCTCCAAATTCTTTACAAAAATCTTCATTAGTTGAACCGAAGATGATATCATCAACATAAATTTGACAAATAAAGATGTCATTTCCAATTTTCTTGGTGAACAATGTAGTATCAACCTTTCCAATTTTAAAGCCATTTGAAAGAAGAAAGTCTCGAAGCCTTTCATACCAAGCACGAGGGGCTTGTTTCAACCCATATAATGCCTTAGAGAGCTTGTACACATGATTAGGCTTTGTAGGATCTTCAAAACCGGGAGGTTGCTCAACATATACTAGTTCACTAATTTTCCCATTTAAGAAAGCACTTTTGACATCCATTTGATATAACTTGATGTTGCGGGAACAAGCATAAGCAAGCAAGATTCTTATGGCCCCAAGTCTAGCTACGGGAGCAAAAGTTTCATCAAAATCCAATCCCTCTACTTGAGTATAACCTTGAGCAACTAATCTTGACTTGTTCTTCACAACAATACCATCTTCATTTTCTTTGTTATGGAAGACCCATTTAGTACCAATAACATTATGATTTTTGGGTCTTTCAACTAACTCCCAAACTTCATTTCTAGTGAAATTATTTAATTCTTCTTGCATGGAGATAACCCAATCCGGATCATTAAGTGCTTCATCTACACGCTTAGGCTCATGGAAAAAGACAAAAGAATAATGTTGACAAAAAGAAGCAACACGAGATCGAGTTTGAACACCCTTACTAATGTCACCCATGATTTGATCAATGGGGTGATCTTTGGCGACTTTGATGATTAATTCTTGGTTGATCAATTGGTTCTTGAGTTGATAGAGAAGGTGTGGTTATATGGGCTATTTGATTATCTTCTTGAGGTGAGTCATTATTGCTTGAGTTACCATCTTGTTGAACATGATCATTTATTGTGGAAGTGGATGGGTTAACTTCAATAGATACCGATGGATCTTCATCATCATCTTCTTCCCTAGGCATGATATCCCTATCCCCAATTGCCATAGTCTTCATTTCTTTGCTTAATTCTTCACCTCTCACATCATCTAAATTCTCTTTTTCATCTTGAGAGCCCAAAGTTTCATCAAATTGCACATCATATGCTTCCTCAACAAATCCTTTAGACTTGTTGTATACTCTATAGGCTTTGGAATTTGAAGAATATCCAAGAAGAAACCCCTCATCACATTTGCTTTGAAATTTAGACAATCGAGATCCTTTCCTCAAGATATAGCACTTGCAACCAAAAACCCGGAAATATGAAATATTTGGCTTTCTTCCATTTAGAAGTTCATAAGGTGTTTTATTGAAGAATCTATGACAATATAGCCTATTAGAGGCATGGCAAGCGGTGTTGATAGCTTCGGCCCAAAAAGAATCCGAAACTTTGTACTCATCTAGCATTGATCTTGCCATCTCAATTAAGGTTCTATTCTTCCTCTCAACAACACCATTTTGTTCCGGTGTATATGTAGTTGAAAACTCATGCTTGATTCCTTTCTCATCACAAAACTCTTCAACATTGGTGTTCTTGAACTCACTACCATTGTCACTTCTAACTTTCTCTAATTTTAGCTCAAATTCATTTTCGGCTATTCTCACAAATGACTTGAAAATATCACATGTAATAGCTTTGTCATGAAGAAAGAATACCCATGTGTATCTTGAATAATCATCTACAATTACAAGACAATAGGTATTGCCACCAATGCTTCTATAGGTAGTAGGACCAAATAAATCCATATGTAGTAATTCCAATGGTCTTGAGGTTGACATAGTACTCTTGCTAGGATGTGAGTTGGCAACTTGCTTTCCGGCTTGACAAGCACTACATAATTTATCTTTCTCAAATTTTACATCTTTCAAGCCAAGAACTAAGTCATGTTTCACCAATCGGTTGAGTTGTTTCATACCAACATGGCCAAGTCTTCTATGCCATAACCATCCCATAGAGGCCTTTGAGAATAAGCAAGTAGTCAAATTTGCCTTTTTCGATGAGAAATCCACTAGATATAAGCTCTCATGACGAAAGCCCTTAAAAATAGAATCTTTCCCATCAAGTGAGGTCACCTCAAAATCATTACTAGTGAAAGTACATTTATAGCCATTGTCACAAAGTTGAGCAATAGATAGCAAATTGAAATTAAGAGAATCAACTAGCAAGACATTAGAGAGATTATAATCTTTAGAGATAGGTATTTCACCAATGCCTTTTACGCCTCCTTTGCTATCATCTCCAAAAGTGATGTTATCAAAATCGGAAATGTCTTCATCAAGATTAGAGAATATTTTCCTTTCACCTGGTCATGTGGTTTGTACAACCACTATCAATTATCCAATGTCTTCCTCCGGCTTTATAGTTCACCTACAAAAGAAATTACTTTGTTTTAGGTACCCAAATTTTCTTAGGTCCTTCAATGTTAGTGACCGAAATTTTAGGCACCCAAATAGATTTCTTTTTACTACTACCGAGAGAGCGACCAACATAATGAGCACAAACAACTCCCTTAGAATCTTTCTTAAGAATATATGAGGGGTCCAAGGATATGGTCTTCCTGCTCTTGCATTGGTGATCCACACCAACCCTTGTCTTGCACTTATGGCAAATCTTAATCTTTTCTTCTTCCTCAAAGGAAACATTTGAATTTACAAAGATACTTTCCTTAGGAATGAAAGCCTCCTTTCCTTTCTTGGGCAAGTAACCAAGTGCGTCTTTATTTAAGGTGAATTTTTGATTTGTCCAAATATGATTAAACCGAACATGACTTCCAAAATATCGTGCAAGATCATTAGATAAGCACTCAATCTCCTTTTTCAAAGATTCATTCTCCAATAATAGAGATTCATAAGACATATCCTCACTAATGCAAGAGCTAGTGCTTGTGCTACAAGATGGGTTAGATGAACAAAGAGGAGCATTCAATATATTACATTCAACACCCATACTCATTTTTCCTTTGACATCTTGTGCAAGGAGAGAGTTGTGAGCTTCCTTAAGCTTCTCATGCTCATCTTTTAGAGTTTCCCAAGAAATGTTAAGTGTTTCATGGGAAGTCTTTAGATTTTCATGAGTAGTCTTTAGCTCCTCAAAAGAATTTTGAAGTGAAATATTTTCAACTCCAAATCCTTCAACTTTGATCTCTCCAAGAGCAATTTGTCATCAGACTTAATAATCATGGCAACAAGATCATCATAAGATAAAGCATTATCATCATTATCACTATCACAATCATCATTGTCATCGTCGATTATTACCTTAGATTCACCTTTTGCCATGAGACAATATGGCTTAGAGAAGAGTGAAGGCGCTTCCTTGATAGCAACCCCGGCAAGTCCTCTTGAAGGCTTGTCATCATCTTCTTCATCGGAGCTTGCATCGGAATCCCACTCAACAAAATATGCTTGACCATTCTTCTCCTTCTTATAATATTTCTTCCTCTTAGGTACACTCTTCTTGTCTTTCTTCTTGCCATATTTGTCTTCTTTCTTGTTTGGACAATTAATTGATATATATCCAATTTCACCACAATTGAAGCAATCTTTTCCTTCAAAAGGATTCTTCTTTGAAGATTGCCCCATCTTGCCAAACTTCTTCTTCTTCATGATTCTTTTAAGTCCTTTTACAATAAGAGCCATTTCTTCATCGGAGTCAATATCTTGGTTCTCATCATCATTTTCCTCTTGAGTAGCCTTGGCCTTGAGAGCAATATTTTTCTTCTCTTCATTGATTGATTGGCCTTGAACTTCCTTTTGTGATTGCTTGAATAGATCATGAGTTTGCACTTCACCAAGCACCTCCGTAGGAGTCATCTTACTCAAATCACTCCTCACAAGCAAGATCACAATTGTCTCATATTTTGCGGAAGGCACCTAAGGAACTTGTGAGAGAAATCTTTGTTTGATACATCAAAATCAAGACACTTGAGTTCATTCACTATATCATTCAACCGGTTGAACATAGTTGAAACATCTTCATCCTTCTTCATGGTGAACTCATTGAACTTTCCCTTATACACATAAAGTTTTGCCTCCTTAACCGTAGATGTTCCCTCATAAATTTCCATAAGTTTCTCCCATATCTCATTTGCCTTCTCAAGTCCCTTCACTCTATTGAATTCACTAAGAGCAAGAGTATTGTAAAGTACACTCAAAGCTCTATCATTGAGTTTTTCATTTTTATCATCTTGATCCGTCTTATTCTTAGAATCCAAAATGACATATCCTTCCATTACAATCTTCCATAATTCTCTTCCCAAGGCCTTAAAGTGAACCTCCATTCTTTTCTTCCAATAGTCATAATTGTTCCCATCAAAGACCGGTGGCTTCCCAACATGAAACTTATCCTCCTCACCCATTTATCCTACTCCGAGATGGTTAAATCTCTCAAATAAGGAGTCCTCGGCTCTGATACCACTTGTAGGATCTAGGATACCGACTAGAGGGGGGTGAATAGGCGGTTCAAAAACTAAAACCACAACAGTAGAGAAATTTAATTAGAACCACAAGGGGGAATAAATCTCTACCTACTCTATTCCTATGTTGGGGGTTTTGCGGCCTAGGGTGACAAGATAAACAACAACCTCTAGAAATAAAATGCTCAAAGTAAAGTGCTAGAAAGGAAATTGAGTAAAGAGATAACCAAGCACAACAGACGAATTTTAACCCGTGGTATCGATGACTTGCCGGTCACCCCTAATCCACGTTGAGGTGGATTCAATGTTCAACCGCTCCTCTATCAAGACACCACTTGATCTTGAGCCGGTTAGAACAAGAGAACCACTCCACACCTCGATTCCACTAGAGTTGCTCTTTACCACTCCGGTGAGGTGAGCACAATACCTCTCACAACATGAAATCCGGAGCCACGCACAATCTTCTTGCAAGCTTCAACGGATTCTTCCACCACCAAGCCGTCTAGGAAGCGGCAACTTCCAAGAGTAACAAATCAACCACTTGCTTGATGATTCCCTAGTGCCACAAAGATCAAAACCTTGATGCAATGCACTAGAAACTCTCAATCTCACAAAGAATACCACCACTAAGTCAAGTGAGTGAGAGAGGGGGGAGGGAGAGCTCTACGAGGGAGTATGAACTTTTCAAAGTGCCAAGAGAGGCTCTCCAACCCCGAGCTTGGAGTATAAATACTCCCCCTTTCCAAAACTAGCCGTTAGACACAAAACGCATGCCTCGCGGACCGTCCGCGATGCCCTCGCGGACGGTCCGCGTTTGAAATCCAACGGTAAAATCGCACCGGTCAACGGCCGGGACGGCCGCGCGTAGGGGCGGGCGGACCGTCCGCCGGGGCCACGCGGACCGTCCCGCGGGCGCCGCGGACCGTCCGCTCCGGACCCCGAGAAGCAACTCATTCTCGTTGCAAATAACGGACCGTTCGCGGCACCTCGCGGACCGTCCGCCCGGTCCCGGCGGACGGTCCGCCGGCCGAGGCGGACGGTCCGCCGGCCGAGGCGGACGGTCCGCCGGAAGCGCTTTTTCTCGAAAACTTTTGCCCAAAACTCGGTTGTTAAATAAAAACCAACGACCGCGGACCGTCCGCCCGAAGGGCCCGGACTCGTCCGCTAGAAACCGTAAAACTTGTTTTTCTTTTGAATTTCAAAGAAAACCTTTTACCAAGAGAAACCGCCACTCATCTAAATGCAATGCATGCAAATTTTTGATCCAAGTGGCACTATGGAAAGTCAAGACAATGAAATTGATCCCTCTTGATAGTACGGATATCTATCCTATTAACCCGGTCATATAACATCCTCTAATCACCTTATGACCGGTAAAAGCAAAACCCACTTTTACCTTTTCCTTGAGCCCTTTCCAACATAAGTCAACCAAGACCTTCTCATGTACCCCACATGATCTCATCGTTTCACCGGACTAACCTATTTTTATAACTCAAATAAAATTGTTAGTCCATAATGATTGTCATTAATTACCAAAACACGAATTAGGGGCCTAGATGCCTTCACGTAGGGGGGGGCTCGAGCCCCCCGCCCACCCGGTTGCCTCCGTGCCGACCCCACCCCTTTTCTTTCTCCCTCTTCTTTTTCAAATGATTGGAAAAGTTACTTTAAATGCAAACTAACACCTCCATCCAAACATCCAAGGTGTTAGTTTTTTATGTGTTAATTTGGAGGTGTTAAAAACTACCACTAACACTAACAATAACATCTAACATCCAAACATGACCAATGGGCGTGTTTGGAGAAATAGCCTAGAGCTATTTTGAGGGCTAAAGTTTAGCCTAAGAAGATAGCTCTCTAATAAAATAGCACTTGAGTTGTTTGGATCCAAGGGCTATTTGAGCTATTTGACCTCCCCCTCTCTCTTACCCCTCTCTCCCCTACCCTTAGAAAAAAATAGCCCAATTAGCATGTATTTTATGGATAATTTTTTTGGGTGAGCTAGTTGCAAATAGCCCTAAAATAGCCCACATGTTTGGTTGCTATTTGAGCTATTTAAACTAAAAGGGGTGGGCTAAAAATTAGCTCATGGATTCAAACACCCCAATGTTCAAGGAGATGTTCTAATTTTCAATAGCACACACAGCATGAATAACATTTCCGATTTTCCTTTCTTTTTTTGAGTGTCGAGAATGGTGACGTTTTGTGAGCCGTGGAGTAGTACAGTGCGTTGCAGCAGTGGGCGCGCGCACGGCTTTTTGCAGCGGACCTGCTGACGCCTTGGTAAAGTCCACCACCATCACCCTGTGACTGTCCGTCCGTCCACGCACGGACGCCACGGCGCGTTCACTTCACCTCGAACCGGCAGCCACTCACACACACACAAAGGTCACCACCACCAGTAATTACTTACCCCCTGCACAAGGAAACTCCCCGTCCACTGCCACTAGCGGAGCACGCAGTAAAAAACATCACCAGGCTGTTGGCCGGTGGTTGATGGTAGTCTTGGTGGGCGATTCGTTCGGAGAGAAAAGTAAAGCCTACGCTGGTGGCTGATAAGCCGAGCTGCTGCACGACGAGAGGGCCAGGCACGCAGCCGCATCTCGCGACGAGACGACGACGGGGGTGTGATGTGTGTGATGGGCGCGCGGACGTGACAACACCTGTCTCGCGCCGCAGTGACGCCTCGCCTTCTCGCCCTGGCAGATGGCAGCGCTCCTTCCCCACGCAAACGCAAACGCAACGCAACGCCGTCGCGTCGCCGTCGCCGTCCGTCCGTCCGTCGAGGGGGGTGCACGGCGCCACGGCCGGCCGGCCGGCCGCCGCGAACGCCGGGGATGGATGGGACGGCTGACGCGCGCGGCGGCATCGGGAGCAGGAGCAGGAGCAGCACAGCAGCAGCGCGGGGATTGGGAGCGAGACGAGACGGGGCGCGAGGAGGCGAGGCGAGGCGAGGCGAGGGGGGCTCTCGCCGTCTCGTGGTTCCCATGCCGTTTTGCTGGGAGCGGATGCGGCCGTGGCGTGCAGCACTGCAGCTGGGGATGGCTTCTGTGGTCTGCTGGGCGAGGCGTCGCGTCGACAGCTCAGTGCAGCGGAGGCTTGAAAGAATGTTGTGCAGGAGTAGTGAGACCACCGACCGGTGGGTGCCTCTGCAGCGCCACATGCCACATGGCATGCATGACCGACCGACCGGGAACTCTCTGTGTCGCGTGCATGGGCTCCTCTTGTGACTTGTGAGTACTACTCCTGGTAGGGTAAGTGAAAACAGAACGCAGGCAGGGCAGATCTCAAAGCAGGATTTGTGAACACCTCTGCTAATGTACAGAAATTAAGCTGGGATGATACTATATAGTACTTGCGAGAGTCTCCACTCTCCACTGGTGTGTGTGCGCGCGTGGTGAGGTCACTCCCAACCGAGACTCTATGATAGAACCAACAGCCATTAATTACACTGCCACCTGCGGAGTGGCGATGCGGCAAGCAATTTAATGATGAGAGAGTGGTGAAAACTTAAAACCAAGTCTTAGTTAGACTCAAGTCTACACGTAAAACGAAGTCGTGCGGATCCCGTGTGGCTGCCCACATGTGCGATGTGTCCTCTTATTTAACAAAACTGGAGTAGAAGATCCGAGAGGATTATTAGATACTACCCCATGGTAGAAAATCTGCGTTGCGAATATAGTTTCTTATGACAGTGATCTTTGGGATGTAGACTACATGGGTAGAGTCCGGGTTGGGAGTCATTCAGATGGGTAGTTAGTACTACTACTAGTAGGCTCTGCTTTGACTTTTCGCTAACCGCGTGGACCTTTTTGACTGGTAATGACGGTCGATGTAATATAATTAAAATGTTGCTAAAAGTTAACAAGAAGGCATCTGCTCCTCGGCTACTAGTATAAAAGTAGTACCTCTCGAGTGGTGTGACGACGTGGCCCGGCACTCACCAGCGGCAGCTTTCCTCCAAATCATCCTCTCAGGCACTCGCTCACTGTCACGCACCAGGCCACCACCAGCACCAACCTTCTTACTCGTACAGTAGTGCTCTGCTTCGCGCGGACCTGCAAAAAGGACCCAATTATTTTTCTGAAAGAAAAAAAATGATCCAATTATCCAACCCAAAGTGTAGCTCCATAGATTCGCATACTATCATTGCCCTTGCTTGCAAAAGCAGAAGTTGAAAAGATACAAGTTTCGAGGTAGTAGATGATTCCTTTCAGATCAACGCCTGTCCCTCGCCGGCTCCGGCTCCGGCTCCGGCTCCGGCGGCCGGCCACCGTGCAACCGCCGCGCCGATCCCCAGGCGGCGCGCACGCGGCACGAGCGGCCATTATTGAGCCTTTTTTCCTTGCTGGGAGTGGATAAAACAAAGCGAAAGCGTCGTGGGCGACGCACACGGGAAGAGATAGATGCGCCGGCGGTGCGCGGCGCCCTGGCTTGTGGACCTGCATCGAACAGCAGAATTCGGGAATGCGCGCGGGGGCAAAGGTTAGAGAGAATCCAAAGGTGGTTTGCATGTGCCTGCGACCCCTGCCTGATTGCAAACAAAGAGTATCTTCTTGCACTCCCAAAAAAAACAAAAAGAAACAGGACACGCTTGGGCGGCACCAACTGGGAAGGAATTATGCAGTGGGCCATCGTGATTAGCCTGTGCTTTCAAATCTGCTCCCACTTTTTTTTTTTTTTTTGCAAATAAGGTAGGAAAAAGGAAAAAGCAGAGCAATGGTGCTTTTTTAAAAACTATTCTTGGCGAAATTTACCAAATCAGCTCAAAAAAAAAAGAAGAATAGCGGGGCTCATTACGCGTTCACGAGTAGTTCCAAGGTAGGAAATCGCGAGGGAAACCTGAAATCTGAGTGCAATTTTGCACGCATGGGTCGGGTCAGCTGACGCCACCAACACAAACTCTTCCAGAAACGAGCCGCCAGCTTTATTTTTCAGAAAGTATAACCAATCACTTCCCTCGTGAATCCTTGTGCTGCTGCTTCCTTTAAAACCGGGAGGATCGATCCAGTGGGCTTACTAAAGTGAAACATCTCGACCTGAAGAAGCACATGCATACTATGCTTTTAGGCGATCTCCACATCTGCCTGGTTCCTACCAAAAAAAAAAAACAGACATGGACCCACGTGTCAGCAGCAGTGCAGCACGATGCATGGATACGACTCAACAACTCAAATCACACCAGCTTCAGGTCCAGCAACACGACGCATAAAACATGCACAGGTGGATGTGCCGGAGCTTGCATGGAAGGACAAAGCAAAGCAAAGCAAAGAAAATTACATCTTTTTTGCGGTTTTCAAGTTGAAAAAGCAGGCGACAAAGCAATGCGAATTTACTTGCATTGGAGGCCGGGGACAGGACAAGGGATCGATGACAAGGCCCAACACCAGCAGGAAATTTCCCATGAATCTAGGCGGCATCTTTTACGATTTTGTTTGCATTGGTTCCTTTTTTTCAAATTGTTTGCATGGGTTTCGAGCTGTCCATGTTAGGGGAGGGAGCTGGGAGCCCCCCCCACAAAAGGAAAATGCCAAGGGGTTCTCGCTGGGCCCCCCAGCAGCATGTGTCTGTGTGGATATTCGTTGCCTAGTGTTTGCCGTTCTGTCTTGTGTCACTCGCTGCAAGCAAAGCATGATGGTAATCCTCTGGCTAGTCATATACTCTACTTTCAGGACCCCATTTTTGTGCTGTGCCCTTGCCCACAGGGAAGTCCTGAATTCCTGGTGGGTGGAGTGACAGTCTGCTGTCTGCACAGACAACACAAGCTGTAAATTCAGAACTCCGCGTAGTAGAAGTTCTATTTGCAAATCATTTGTCTATTTCCTACTGTAAAATAGTTCTTTCAAGTTCTACCTTGACCTTGTTTTGGAATTTGCTTGGATACGACTACTCCCTCCCACTCCCACCACTGATGTATTGTACTGAAAATCGAACTGATTTTCCTGTCAGTGAAACTACTGACCAGGGAAGTACAATTAAGATACCAAAGCAGCCTGTTCGTTTGGCTGGTGGCTCAATAACTAGTCTTGATTTGTTACGAGAGAAAATCTTCTTGGCTTTGTTCTTGATGGCGATTTGTTCTGCGACAAAAGATCTTCTTGGTTGATGGTGATAATGCATGACGAACAAGGCGCAGTTATGGGTGATGTCAATGAAGTGTGTTCTCAATGTGTATATCAGTTCTCAACTGTTTCGGGTTGATGGTTGTATATGCTATTCCCAAATCCCAAGTCAGATAAATGCCTGAAGAAACAAGATGATGTAAGATAACTGTGCAAGGATCACTAACCCCATTGTTCCCCATTAAAAGAAGTTAAATGTTGAGATATTTCTATTTCCCCAACACACGACAGCCTCTAGCATTCTCAAATTCAGTCAAACTTGACATCGAAGGCTGAATGTTACATCTTTCTGTCTCCACTATACTACCTATTGAGGAATGTACCGCCCCTTTTGTCCAGAAGATAACCTAAACGACAGCGTGCCAGAATATTCAAAAAGCAATAAGATATTCAGCACACCGTTTGTATAACAAACAGAGTCAATATAGTACCAGTACCACATAATGTTTACCTGCAAATACTAGTCTGCTTAACATTGGTTGAGGCAAGGACCTTTGCCTCCCGAAGAAACTCGGCAATTAGCCTACCAAACTTAAGTTTATTTACTCGGAGCTGTCTATTGGCACGCATTAGTCAACTGAAACAACCTGGCTTCTTCGATTGAGCTCTGCCCTGGAGCCTTATCCACGCTCATTGTCCTCATCAGTCTCCTCACCTCCCCTGCTTCCTCCCACCGTTCGGTTTCTGCATAAAGATTGGCTAATAGCACATAGTTCCCTGAGTTGCATGGCTCAAGATTGATAAGCTCTTTCAGTGCCACCTCAGCAATGCCCAGACCAGAGTGGGCACGGCATGCACTTAACAGTGCCCCCCATATCGCAGCGTTAGGCTTCATTGGCATACCTTGAATCAGTGCATGTGCTTCCTCGAGAAGGCCGGACCTTCCAAGTAAATCCACCACGCATCCATAGTGCTCAATTGCTGGCTCAATGCCATGCTCCATCTGCATGCTCCCGAAGATCTCCCGTCCAACTTCCACTGCCCCAGCATGCGCACAGCACCCAAGCACCCCCAAGAATGTCACGGCATTCGGCTCAACTCCTTGCTTACGCATCTCTTGGAACAGCTCGATTCCATCAATTCCGTGTCCATTCAGTGAGAATCCAGCGATCATGGTGTTCCAGCTCACCACGCTCCGCTTCCGCATCCGCTCGAAAACCTCCCTTGCGCTGGCAATATCACCGCACTTGCAGTACATGTCCACCACCGCATTTGCAACGTGCACTGCACTTTCCAACAGCCCAGTCTTCCTCGCATACTCATGTGCCCATCTCCCTGCCCCAGCATTTCCTGTCCTCCCACAAGCTGGGAGCACCGCCGCCAAGGTCCCATCATCCGGCGCCACCTCCCCCTCTCTGACCATCCCCTCGAAACAACACACCGCCATGTCATCTCGTCCGCACCGTGCACACCCGGCGATCATAAGGTTCCAAGAAACCACGCTCCTCCTGGATCGCCTGTACCGCTGCATTTCGTCAAACAGGTGGCGCGCGGCGCGGATGTCCCCGGCCTTGAGGCACGCCGTGATGAGCGTGTTGTACGCGACCGTGCACCTGCTCTTTTGGGGGATTTCGTCGAACAACACGCGGACGTGCGGCAAAGGGTAGGGCTTGAGGAGCGCGAGGGAGACGGCGTGGTGGGAGAGGAAGCCGAGGCGGAGGAGCAGCGAGTGGAGCGCGGAGAGGAGCGGCAGCGAGGAGGCGCAGCCGAGGAGCGGAAGGAAGCTGAGGCGGTCGGGCGCGTGGAGGCGGCGGAGGGTGGAGAGGATACGGAGGGCGTCTGCCGGCGCGGAGGGCGCGGAGGAGAGGGCCTTGACGGCGGCGTTGAGGAGCGTGAGCGGGGGCGGGGGCTCGGGAGGGAGGAGGCGGAGGAGGGGAAGCGCGGGCGGCGGCGGGGAGGAGAGGAGGAGCAGCGCAGCGAGGGAGTGGTGGTGGTGCGGCGACGGCGGGGAGGCCGGGAGCGCGCGGCGGACGGCGAACGCGAGGAGCTCGCGCGGGCGCGCGCGCGCGCTCGGGCTGTGGTGGAGGAGGTGCAGCAGGCGCCGCTCCGCCGTTCTGGGATGCCACCCGTCTGGCGTGGTGATGGCGGAGGAGAAGGACGGCGGCGGGGGCGTCGGGTCGCCGCCGGCGGGCGGCATCGGCGACGGCGAGATGGCTGAATATGGCCGTTTCAGTTGGAGCGCGGGCGTTCGTGCAAGTGCGTTGGTTGTGTAATGGGCCGTGGCGCGAAAGGCCGACTGCATGTGGCCCATAATGTGCCGCCTCCACGGTCACTTACATGTGGGGCCATTATGACCCACTACCTGCGGGACCCCATTATGACCCACTACCAGTACCACTTACATCGGCCATGCTTGGATGAAGGTGTTAGTGTTAGCAAACTAACACCAGAACTAACACTTTGGAGCCAAACACATCTGTTGGTTTGGTGTTAGTTGGAATTAACACAAAAAAACTAACACCTCCAACAGATGGAAATTGGTATTACTTTGGTGGACCCCACCCCTTTTCTCTCTCACTCTCTTTTTTTCAAATGATTGGAAAAGTTACTTTAGATGCAAACTCACACCTCCATCCAAACATCCAAGGTGTTAGTTGTTTATGTGTTACTCCGGAGGTGTTAAAAACTACCACTACCACCAACACTAACATTTACCATCCAAACATAGCCATCGTATCACCGCATCTATCGTGAACCATTCTGGCTACTGCCTACTGCCAGAGACAATCAAAGCAGTATGTTCAAAAAAATAAAAAGAGAGAGAGAGAGAATCAAAGCAGATGTTTTCTAAAGACAAATTTCAAAATGAAACGAACTGCCTCCACTCTGTACATTATTGAAATTCATCATATCTCAAGGACCAAGGTTCTTACATGCAGAACTTCTCTTCTCCACACAAACCTAAGCTAAAGTTCAGAGTTCGTGGTCACCAGCTAGCAGCAACAGATGCAGAGCATGTGAAAGCACTCAGTCAAGCGAGTCACAAGTCGAGCTTGCTGGAGAGGTACCAGGAGTGCATGGCCAGGCTGCCGAAGGACAAGATGTTGGCGAGTGACGACAGCCCATGGATCATCCCAAACTTGCGGTTCATCGCCGCTAGGGCCGGGCTCCTCTTCGTCGTCTCCGCGTTCTTGGAGTATCCAACCTCGGTGCCAATGCCGAGGTCCTTCTCCATCTTGTGCCTCTTCATCATCATCTGCATGAGCACATCAATTTGATCAGCAGGGGGTGAAAATGACCAGTAGACAGTAATGTTCCGCCAACTGAAGTACAATACGCATTCTTTGTTTCTAAGTTCACAAGCAAATGAACAAGGGACATTCTTTTTGCTTTTTTTAAGTTTAAGGTCCCCTACCATACTCAAATAACAGAACTATATGCTGCCATCGTCGGCTTTAGCAATCAAGATATCTCATTTTTCAAGTTTGCTCTCTAAAGCGACAGTGGAGTAATGATCACTACAATGCAGAGCTGAACACTCAGAACTGACAAACAATCAGATGAATGTTTAGAAGGTTCCTCAACTGAATTGTAACACCCTACTGTGCTGCGTGTTGCACAGTATGTGATGCCACCAGATGCTTGATTTAACCTGTGCATTGAACGCTACTTAAAGTCCTGGCCTTTGTAATGCAAATATGGACTGGTTTATGTCCCCAGAATTCTAAAACAGAATATTCAAAAGGTTCATATACATAACCATATATATATATCCTTGTTTTGTCGAATTACCAAATTGATTGCCTTCTCATAACATTTTATCCACATTCCACAGTTATGCTTCTAATGGAGCTAGATTTTTGCCATCAGATGCTAGATTGCTAAATATCCAGGGACTAAATTCTGCTTTTATGCTATCTGTATTGATTCTTGAAAATAAAACAAAGAAGAAAGCATTATTTTTCCTGTGAGCATTGCAAGGAATATTACTCAGAATTTGCACCTATATAACCTAACAACCGTATGAATATTCATCGAAGTAACTTCCTTTTGCTTCACACCCCTTAATCACCATCAACATAGTAAATCTCAAAGTTGCATATAGAAAGTGTAAGACATGCATTCACTGGACCTGACACTATCACATAACCAAAATATAGTTCTGTGGATATCCTGTGTTACTAGAATTTGGCTAAAATGCAAAAGAAGAGGTACATAAAAAGCTGAAGACCATGAACAAAGTATTTCACCTCAACGGTCATAGGCGTGAAGACCAGAAGGTTTGACAGGTTACAGCCAAGGGCCGAAAGAAGGAATCCAAGCTGGTAGCGCTCGATGGTTGACGCTGTCTTCCAGGGGTGCAGGTATGCAAATGCTGCCACGGATATCGCTGAACACGCTGATATTAACATGAAGTATGCAGGGAACATTTTCCCCTGAAGACTCCCAAATTGGTGCCTCGGCAAGTACCTTTAAAATCAACGAGATTTTATAAAAACATTAGTTTATACTATGTTCCGAAGAGAATAATCCAACCACACACACACACGAAACAACCCTGTGTTGTTCAAGGAGAAATAATCCGGCCACACAGTGGGATATCCACAGATGGTGCTATTGCAAGAGCAATGGAGTATATGGTATGCTTTACTTTTCCAGTGGACTGTTCTGTTCTCTTTTGAAAATTTGATTCGTTTGTTCTCAGTACAACTATGTAACGTGTGCACTGTAAAAATAAAAATGAAGGTACACTTGAACGCCTGTGCAAATGCACCAACATATTATAGCTCCCAAATACATATAAGAAACAAACAGAGGATCAGCCCCACCCGCATGTAAAATTGCAGCACTGTCTAACAGAACTTTCAGAAATGTTTCATGAGAAAATGTTGAATGAATTCAACACAATCTGTCAATATCCACAAGCTTACGTTTCACGAGAAATCTAGCACCTACGAGCTCTCTCAATACAGCGTAAAAATAGTACTCCAGCTACCCCAACTCATGATTTTGAGGTCCTTCCGAACAGAAATTCAAGGTAAAAATACTCAAGACATAACCGTGCGTGCATCGTTGCATATGAAACCGGACTTGAATATGATTCCCATTGACAGCAGCCTGGGGACTGCCGCCAGTGGGCGGTGGGTGATGGGTGTTCGACGCGAGGGTCGGAGCAGGAATCGATGCGGGAGAGGGAGGGTGAGAGCGGACGATGCGGCCGCGGAGAGGAGGACGACGTCTCCGGCCGGCACAAGCCATTGCCGCAGCTGTTGGGACGTTTTGCAGAGAACCCCCTAAACTGGATCGCGGCCAATAATCGCGCGCGAGGGCTACATGTAAATGGTTGGATCGCGATCCGGATATTTGCGAATAGGACCCTCTCGTCGGGCCCCGCACGCTCGGCGGCGGCGGGCGCAGCGGCTCGGGGGCTGTCAGCAGCGGCGGTGACGAGATGCCCTGTGCCTCACCCAAACGAAGCGAGACCCCCCGCCACCCAACCCAAAAAGCCTCAGCGAACGGAACGGAGCGGCGGCGGGCGGTGTCGGCTTGCTTTGCTTAGTGCTTACTTGAACATGACGATGCCGCCGACGAAGGTGACCCAGAGCCCGGCGCCCCACGCGGTGGCGAAGGCGAGGAGGTGGACCAGCCTCGCCGCCGGGGGCGCCGCCGCCGCCGCCGGAAGAGCCGCCGAGGCGCAGCGCGTCGGGCGAGAAGATGACCCCCGCGGCCAGGAACGACACCGCCGTCAGGAACCGCGCCGCCCACCCCATCGCGCGCTGCGCCGCCTCGCCGCACACTTGGGAGCGCAGCTCGGGACGGCCGCGGCTACGGCTGGCTGGGACGCTGCTGGGTGCCGTGGAGTCGAGAGAGGGCGGCGAAGAGCTGAATGAGAGAGAGACTGACTGGACTTGGTAAGCTTCAGTAGGTGTGAGGTTGAATTTGACTTCAGGTTTCAGACTTGGGCGAATTCGGTGGGCCAAAACAAAGGAAGGACACATGGTTTTGGCCGTTTGGACCAAGCAAGTGTTCAGGCTCAGTTGAGATTGGAACATGCCCCCCATTTTTCAGCTGCGTTTCTCGACTGGCCTATCTCCCTTGTAAAAATCATGATCTCGCCACATTAGATTTCCCGTAGGCAAATTTCAAAGTGAAACGAACTGACTGCATTTAGAATTGCTAGATTATTACCTCCTCCATCTTTCTTCTTTATTACACGATGTTCCGACCAGCAATTTCATTTGAATTTCCAGCTAATCTCAGTAGTAGTATTTTATTTATTTTGTGTGTGTCTGAAGCGTCGTCTATTAGAGAAAGAAACGGAGGGAGTAGATCATCCAAGGACTACGCCCACGGTTGGCTGGTCTTTGGTTAGAAAATCTACTTGGTGGTTTGTTCCGAGAGAGAAATCTGCCGGCCGTGGCTGATAAGTCTAAGTGAACATGCTGAATCATTTACGGTGTTACATGGCATATGCACGCCGTGTCGTGAGAAAGGACCCTTCGAGCTCTGTATCCTGGTCGGCCACTGACCCCACGCCGGTCGTCCTTCTCGAAAAACGATCAACTTGATATATAATCATACATTTCATCGATCTCCATCTTTTGTTTTTTTCCTCTTTTTTTTGTTTTTTTTTCCTTTCATTTTTTTTTTTTGCGAAAGAGAGCCCAGAGTTCCCCCTTCTTCCTAAAAATAAGGACGCATTGTGATTAGAAATTTGCGCAGACTGATTTTTAACAAAAATAATAAAGGACTTCCATTCAGCATCAAACTAATGCTACCACCGAAACCGAACCAAATACTAACTTCTCCTTATCACACAAGCTCCCACTGCGAACCAGGAGGAGCATCACAGACGACAAGGTTCATCCTTGCAACCATCTGATGGAACCGCAGACGCAACCACAACGAACCAACCAAACCAACTTAACACAAAAAAGCACAAAAAATGCCCAGCGTATAGGCAGGTTACGAGCTTCTCCACACAAAGTCACGTCGGTCAAGTAAAGCATCTGATGAGCGACAAAACGACGCAATCGATGGTTTCCGGATCGGGTGCACTGGAGTTCCAAAAACCTCAGGATCACGTCGAACATGGCAGTGGGTGGCATCAACATTAGGATACATATGCTCATCTACTCAAATTATGTCCCCGCAAAGCTTTTCACTGTCTGATGAAAAGGGGCAGGGCAGGTGCTTGTGACGGCGCAGAGTTAGTGTTCAAGTCCTACTACCTACCACTGAATAACCTTGGTCGGTTATTTGTTCGCTCAAGGTGAGGAGCATACCTGTCCGTAACCGACCCTGCAGCTGGGCGCTGAGATCCCATGGCAAGTGTATAATTCGATGTGGCTCCATACTCTATATTGCGCTCACCATATGCTGCTCCGCGTCCTTCCACGCTGGCATATGGGCGAGGTTGATATGTGCTGTTGTTGCTGACCTGACGGGGCGGATAAACAGAGGCAGGATTAAATCCCGATGCAAGGTGTTCACCGTGCATGAAATTGCCGGGATCATCATATTGCCGAGTGGGCAAGTTGTTCACATTCCATGAATAGTCTATATCCTCTGGTCTTGCTGGATGATAATAAGGACTGTGCTGTCCACTGGTAAAATGTTCATGATTTCCGTGATGGAAATGGGGATCGTAGGATCCATTAGCATCAAAATCACTAGGAGCATACACTGGCCTGAAAGGATCATGACTCCGGTCATAATTACGATGACTGGGATAGCGTTCATACCGCTGTTCGTTGGTTGCTCGATGTTGTTCATACATGTCACTGTCACGGTATGTCCTCTGCCTGTTTCGTGAATGCTTCCTTGATTTCTCCCGAGAATTTCTATGCATCTTTGAGTTGGGTGAATTTTCTCTTGTAATATGGGTCAAGATTTCTCTCCTGTTTGATCCAGGACTCTGCTGTCTGGATCTATATTCAGAAACCTCAGCTCCGCAGTTCTCATCATGGCACCGAGAACCACTGGCTCCATTATCTTCAATGTGATTGCATCTCTTCTTATCCAAGTTTGTCTTGTTACCATCAGCTGCTTTCTCCTTGAGCTTTCTTCTCTTCCCTGACCTGTCGCCTGAAGCATCTATGGCCATCATTTTACGATTACCATCACATCGAGAACTGTTTGGTTCCTCTTGTAAAGCATGACTTGCATTAGCCTCTTGGTCCTTGTCATGAGGAACATGCCGCAGCTTTTCAGGAGGATTGTCATCAACATGATCTGGTGTCACCACACTGTCACCCAAACCAGATTTAGCACTTTCATTACTGGCATTCTTCTCATTACCTGATCCAAGTTTGTCATGGCACCGAGAACCACTGGCTCCATTATCTTCAATGTGATTGCATCTCTTCTTATCCAAGTTTGTCTTGTTACCATCAGCTGCTTTCTCCTTGAGCTTTCTTCTCTTCCCTGACCTGTCGCCTGAAGCATCTATGGCCATCATTTTACGATTACCATCACATCGAGAACTGTTTGGTTCCTCTTGTAAAGCATGTCTTGCATTAGCCTCTTGGTCCTTGTCACAACCGTATTCTGGACGAGTGTGTTTTCTGTCTGTAATAGGTATCTTGTCCACATGAGGAACATGCCGCAGCTTTTCAGGAGGATTGTCATCAACATGATCTGGTGTCACCACACTGTCACCCAAACCAGATTTAGCACTTTCATTACTGGCATTCTTCTCATTACCTGATCCAAGTTTGTCATGGCACCGAGAACCACTGGCCCCATTATCTTCAATGTGATCGCATCTCTTCTTATCCAAGTTTGCCTTGTTACCATCAGCTGCTTTCTCCTTGAGCTTTCTTCTCTTCCCTGACCTGTCGCCTGAAGCATCTATGGCCATCACTTTACGATTAGCATCACATCGAGAACTGTTTGGTTCCTCTTGAAAAGCATGACCTGCATTAGCCTCTTGGTCCTTGCCACAACCGTATTCTGGTTCACACAGGCTTCGACACATTTGATTTTCTCCCATTGAGATCCCTTGCCCTGATACTGGCTCATCTCCATCTGCATTTTCTCCCAACTCCATGCTTCTCTCTGCTGTTGAATTAAATTTACTATGATCCACTTCAGCATGTATATCCACAAAGATCTTATCTAGCACATGATTTTGCTCATTATTTGGCTCCTTTTGAAAAGTATGGCTTGCATTAACTTCTCGGCCTTTGTCATGACCATATTCTGGCGGAGTGTTTTGCCTATCTATAATAGTCATCATATCCACATGTGAACCATGCAGCAGCATTTCAGGAGGATTGTCATCGTCATGATCTGGTGTCACTACACCATTACTCAAACAAAATTTTGCGCTTTTATTACTGGCATTCTTCCTTTTACCTGATCTTAATTCTTGTTCAGATAGGTTACAACACATTTGATTTTCTCCCATTGAGATCTCTTGTCCTAATATTGAGTCACGTCCATCTGCATTTTTACCCAACTCCATGCTTCTCTCTGCTCTTGATTTAAATTCACTCTGATCCGCTTCAACGTGCATATCCACAAAGTTCTTGCCTAGCACACCATTTGGCTCATTATTTTCATTGGAAGTAGCTTTGTTTGTAGCATCTTCTGCTGATGATTTTTCTTTCCCATTGCCATCTTTATCCTCTGGAATCCTGCAGATCTCATTGTCCAATTCAGCATCCTTGTCCGCAGGGGGATTATCCATCAGGTTGTCCTGCTGTCACAGATATTAAATTACTTTCATACGACGTGGAATTGGTCTTGTAGGGCCAGATACTATAGGCATAGATCATACCCAACATTTACTCTTATATATCCATAACTATGGCTTAATGGAATGAAGTATATAATTGCATATCTTTTCAATTGCCTCAATTAATTCATTAGGATCTACTCCCCCTGTCACAAATTACTCTTCGTTTTGGCTTTTCTAGATACATAACTTTTGCTATTTATCTAGACATAGTATATATTTAGGCGAATATAAAAAATTATGTACCTGAAAAAGCCAGAACAAATAGTAATTTGCGATAGAGGGAGTAGACGTCATGGCACGAAGATCATAAATAGCTATTCCTAAAACATAACTGAACATTCCAGGATACAATGACTGAGCGACTTATGAGTAAGGCATGTGCCAAGGATCTATACAACCCATACTCCAATAAAAAAAAAAACAAAAAATGTCACCGGACTGCATGTGCAAATGAATCTTGTCAGCAATCTAAAACAAAAAAGGGACACAAATGAGCCACAAAAAGGAAGTTCAGAAAAATACTACATATGCTTGAAGGACCATAATTCATAATTTCACGGGATCTCTCTTTCCTAGATAATGACTGTAATTGGGGAATAATTATGTTGTTCAAAACACTTGCAGGGTCATAAAACCCCACTTATGTAAGAAAAAGTGCATAATGCCACTATGATCATTAAATTGTATATTTGCTAAAGACCTAAACTATTGTCCTATGGTGTGACTACAAGGTGACAAAATTGAGTTTCCTTGTAATCTACTAACCTGACAAGGGTTAACAAGCTAGACCAATAACAAAAGAAATTAGTATTGTTAAGGCAATTCATTGAAGAGATGACACTATGCCCTCCTACTGCAAGTCGCACTGTGGTAGTCACAGCTATTGGTTGGTTTCGAGGGCTACCATTCCATCACTGTGGGTGTAATAACATGGGTGCAAGCCATAAGCTGTAGAGACTAGGGTAGCTCAAGGCACAAGTATTAAGAGTGAACAACAAAAGAAGAAGCAGTCTCTTGAAGTGATGGCAGCATGAGCAGTGTAGGCCCACGAATGTGAGGCAAAGTGCTAGTATGACCGGATAAGTGTCACAATGTGTGTTGACAGTTCACACCACACGTGCATGCCCCGGACCACCAAAGTCAGGTGTCATTTGTCAAATTACATCACTGTGACATGGCTTTCCTCCTAGCAAGCACTCCTGAAAGCTGGAGGGATGTTGTATTACAACAATGGTTATGTTTCGAGTACGGATGCCTAGCTAGCTACCTTCAACAACGGTGTTACCTATGCAGAAGGTAGCCCTCCACACCACTGAGCTAGTTAAGCCATCCTCAGACTTCCGAGCCACTCCACAACAAGTATGTCACTGCCTGCATGCTTGATCTCAAAGTCATGTTGGACTGGTCAACACCAAAATTTGAGTGTCTCAATTACCAGCCCACCAGGGGTGGTAATGGGCTTTCTAATTTGGCCTAGCAAATTTAAGGATCAGGCCCTATAAGGGCCGGGCCATAATCCTATACAATTTTTGGCTAAAAATAATAAGTAGGGCTTAGTTGGATTTTGAAGAATGAATTAGGGCCATGATCCATTACCACCCTGGACACCACCACTCAAGAGAAACAAACTGATTAGAAAGAACACCAGTGAACTCAGCCAAGACAAGTGTTTCTAAACTACAGTTTCAAAAAAAAAAGTGTTTGTAAACCAGAAGCAGAGCAGCCCAACTGGTTGATTTCAACTAGCGCATGACTTTTAGGTGCCTTCAAGACACTCGGGGCAAGGAAGGAATTCATGGTCTGGTCTGTCGACCTCACCTGAAATTCAAACAGCAACCTCTCTACCTCTACATCTTAAAGATAACAACTGATCCACAAAAAAACTTCTCCCAGAGGCAGCATATAAGGATAGCTATAGGGTATCTTTCTTAATTTAAGTACCTGAACAGAAAGATCAGCACACTTCTTAGCAATATTGCAGGATGTACTTGCAGATCTTTCCTTCTTCCGCCCCCTTGTTTTCCTGGGATAAAGAAACACAAAACCCCCTGTCACTTAGAGGATTTATGAATCATATTGCCTTTTGCAAAATCCTACAACTAATGGTCAGAAAAGGTAGAGAAGCCTACAATAAAGTAGAAACGAAATAAAAAGGTCGGTTTTCAATAGATGCAAACACCTGTATACCAAATAGCCTAATAAGCTAAACTGTTCGGAGTCTTCTGTAGCAAAAAAAAATATCTGTATAATCTATGGGAAATAAATTGAATAATTAGGATGATGAATTGATAATGAGGATGGCGAGTCACCTCTTTTTTGTTTTGCTATCCACAGCAGATGATGGTTCAATTTGCAGGTCTTCTTTCAAGTTCATTATGGAGCACTCAGGTTCGAGAACCATATGCTCCAATGAGTTTTGTGTCTGCTCGATCCTTTCTCTAGGTAACATGTTTAAGACCTTTGGGGATTTCTTTGAACACTGATCAATGCTCCTTTTCCATTTGTCAGCCATTTTGCCTTTCTTTTTAGCAAGACGTCCAACTTCGGTTATTTTTGGAGTGTGTGGGAACTTTATATGGCCCCTTTCAGCAGTTCCAGTAGGCTTGCATATTTTATGGTCTCTGAGATTTCAGCAAAAGTTAGTTGCTCTGGGAAGATAATGCAGAGAAACACAAAGGAAACAGATCAATAATAAACTTACAGACAGTAAATTATAATAATTCCAGAAAGTTTCCAAGCACGTTGTTTCATATTCTTGTCCTCTGTTTCAAATGATATCTCCCTAAGAAATGAAATTAGATATCATGAGAACAAAATACCTACAAACAATTATAGTTTTTAAAAATACATATACAAGCAATTACAGTTTAAAAAATACATACAAACAATGCAGATGTTCTACAGTACCTTGGCAAACATTCTCTGTGATATGATTTTGGACAACGTCTGCACACAGCAAACTGCATTGCTCCTTGGGTTCTTTCCTCCATTCTACTACATTCAAAGCACCAATGCACAGGGCACGTAAATGACATCCCTGTCCTAATCCTTTTTGCCAATTCACACGATCCAACAGAGTCGTCAGGCTCTAGTAATTTGGCAACACATTTGGGGTGGTAGAAGTGTCCACAAGTTTGATTATTACACTTGAACACCTAAGAGATTGCACATAACAGAGCTAAGATGACAGGAAGGAATGTTACCAAGATACTATAATTCCATAATCACTCTTACATAGGCATTTTGTCTAAGTGTTTTTTCCACAATGAGCACCTCAAAGATTGATCTACATATGAATGCAAGAGCATTGGAGATGGAATAATAAGATTAGTTATGGTCACAGAACTCAGATGCCTTATTATGTTACATTCTTTATTCTCATATAGCAAATTCATATATTTAACATAATATTGCTTTTACTATCAAGAAAAATACAATCGCCTAGGTACTAGGCGGAGCCTAATCGCCTACCTAGCACCTATCACTTTTTGAAACATTGCATAGTCATTCAAATAATTAGCACTCGACAAGATTTTACTATTGATTTTCCATTCCTGCAGGCTGCAGCAGTTAGTCACTCTCCGTAAAGGGGTCTAAATAAGTCATAGAAAATAGGCATCATTTTTTAAGGCCAGAAAGCAAGCATTGTCTTCAAATATAATATGTAGTCTCAATGTACCCAGAACCAAATAGGTGGGTGGGGATGGGGGTGGGGAGTCATACCTTAGCATTTGGCTCTGCAGAGGGCCCAAGTTCTCCACATTTGGAACATTGGTGTTCCATATATTCGCAGTTCTTGCACAAATAAGAATCAATTCCCTATAAATATATAAAGAGAATATGTCACCAATTCAAGACAGAAAAACGATGAAGTTGCAGTACCAAAGTTTCAAAAATCACCTTTAACTGTGCAGAAGTGTAACCAAGAGTTTTACATTTAGATTCCAGGCCATCTTCCTTCCTGGGATGGAAGGACCTCTTGCACGGTCCTATACAGCTACAAAAAAAACGCAATAAGCAAAGGATATACCAAATTGATTCAGTGGATGCTTATGCTTAGGAGGTTTTATAAGCCACTGAAACAAATATTTTTCTCCATAGAAATAATGGAATCAATCTGATTTGCCCTAAAGCGTGAAATTGGAAACATTGAATGTACGGAAGATACAACTCCATAAAGTATATTCTTTCATCCCTAGGTATTAACACAACTAGCCCAGAAAATAAGATGGCACAATTGCTGCTAAACAAACAATCATTAGTTAAGTGATGCCAAAAAGAAGGGATGATAATATGAGAGAATAAGTTAGATAGCTGCCCTGTTATAGACATGAAGACATATAACACAAACAGTATTGCATGTTAAAAAAATTCCAAGAAAGATCAATAATTTCAGTGTAGATGAGATCTCCTTTCAGGTAATACCATTAAGTTTTGCTATGCTTTGTATGACCTACTAATTGCTCCCAATAAGGGAAGCTATTATTGGGTAAAATAGGGAGGCAGGAGCTAAACGGGCCTCATCACTTGGCTCTGCCATTTCTGCAGACTATCAAGCTAATAATTATTTATCCTAACATTTTTAACATCACTTAGAGAAACAAAAGGCCAAGGGGGCCGCAGCCTACCTTGGCTTGCATGAAGCTCCGCCCCTGCACATATGATCCACCCACTCGTGTAACTACCAAAGCTGTGAACCATCACTTTATCCATAGAGTGCTTATTATGATTTTCTGGTCAATTGATTCCTCATGGCCAAAATGCCAGCCACCCTATATGTTTTAACTACTATATATATGAAGGAAAGTACTTTTCTAAATAATCCAATTTCATATTGTTGAAAAATTATCTTCACTATCCAATTCAATTGTCAACTAATCACATCAGCTATGAAATACTGATGAGGCCCAAATCTGTTCCACTTGAATGAAAAATGATGAATCCTCAACAGGTTTGGCATTCTCTTGACTTCTTGAGAGACCAAATTCCTAGCAATGAATTATTCACATAAGATTCAATAATAAGCACCATGATATTCCCCCCTCAAACATGCAGGAGAGCAGTGTGCCACCTCATTAACAAAGTCAACCCAAATGTACAGCACCACTGACATCACAGTATGCCCCCCCCCCTCCCCACCCACCGAACCAACCAACCAACACGGCATCATGATGTACAAAAAAAAAATACAAAGCACATGGCATCCCACAGCGGATTAAAATGCATAAAAAACAATAGTCTCTGATCAGCTTAATAAAGTACAGAAGCTCATGTACCTGAGCAATTTTCCTCCATCATCGCAGAAAGCACATAACATATCAGTACCATCATCATTGTTAGTATCGCCATCACTGTTACCATCACTGTAATCAGAATGATCGTTGTTGCCATCATCGCCACAATCACTATCAGTATCATTGTTTCTTTCATCCGTCTCATCACTACTGGTGAAATGCAATTCGGTGACTGAGGCCCTGGGCTAATCAACAAAAGTAAAAGAAACCAAAAATGAATATTTTTTCCTGGAATACACAGGAGAGCTGCATATGACACATCACTCGAGATCAACAAAGAATCAGTGTGTGTTTTATAATATGGGTTTTGTTTTCTTTAATGCAATAAGCCAAAGTAGATGCACGTCTATTAGTGTACCTCTTTGGTAGTCTTGGTGATACCCCCGATAAACCTGTGCAGAATCTGCAAAAAAATACCATACAAACAAGCAGTCAAATAATTGTCTCAATTCTGTATATGAATAAAGCCCATGCCATTCATGATGACAATGGATTCCTAATTAGACTTCCATAGAAAAGGTCAAATCATATCTGAATTATGACATCATTACTAAGCTTTGCCGACCACAAGGCTTTGCATTTTAATGTACCTTGCAATGCAACAGCAAAATATTGAATGTTTAAGTAACCTTTAAGTACATTGCTAAATTGACTAAACTACTAGTCAAAAAATTAAATGACATATTCAGGAGAAGTAGGGAAGTGTACCCTACTAAATCTATTAGAATGAACACTAATGAGCCAAAGAAAGTCAACGGATCCAAAGAGTGAAAATACAAGAAAATTATATTGGAATTGGAATATCTAAGAACCACATTATCAGATAATTAAGAAGACAATTCAATTAAGCAGTAAATATTCTAGTAACCTATACCTTTAACTTCATAAAAGCTGGATCTCTCTCTTGGAATAGCTTGATGAGGGGATGGTGGTTCCTCAAGTCATCTATGGCAGGTTTAGTACCAAGTTTACTACAAAAAAAAAATTATGGGTTAATACCCATCTGGCACAGTAGCAAAGGACAAAAGAAGGCCTGTGGATGGATTACTCGAAAACTTCATTGAGGTGATCCCAAAGGCGATCCCAAAGGCTTCTCTTATCTTTATGCTGCTTCCTGAGAAAGTGGAGCATTTGAACTGTGATCAATATTGATCGAGCAATCTCATCTTTGTAGCATTTCCTTGGATCCAGCAGTTTTATCCAATTGCCCTCACTCGAAAGAACTGAGATGTTTGGCTCCTCACATTCAAGCCCTACCCTCCAAGCTATCACTTGCTTGTGCACTGGATAGAGGCTTTTATCCATGACTCCACGCAAGTAAACTTTCTTCTCAGTATCACAATCTCCCACTTTATCATTCTCATCAAACTGAAAAGGCAAAATACTAAAACAGACATACTCGTCCTTGGCAACCTCAAAATAATATTCGTGCACAGCCTTGAACTCCGGCTGCACACCATCATCATCGTCATCAAACATCATGGTTCCTCAATTTCTGCAGGGACAAATGAAATCTTACTTTTTCAATGACAAGCAAACAACAATTAGAAGTCATCTATTGAATTTTCAGAGTAAAATAGCAACTAAAGAACCATATATCAAATAACAGTATAGGGAATTTTCATGCCCACTAAGGAGATATTGCTGGCAATAATAGCCACCAAAACAAATGTGTCTACTAATAAACTTCAGCCAAAATGAACTGATTAATAAATTCTTTGTGGTTAGTTGAGCCAAGGCCAAAAACTGTATAGTTTGGGAGAAAACCACAAGAGATAATATTTCCAAAATTCAAATGCACAAACAATTGAACTGATGGCAACCCTCAGAATTTTTTTTTGGAACCAATGGCAGCGATAATTAATGAACTCAACACTCATTGAAACACTGAAGGCTATTACTGAAAAATAAACTTACTTGGAACAATCAATATAACACAAATTTAAATGACACTGATTAGACAACCAACAGATGAAAATGCCGTACAAAAAAGGCTACTAATGGAGCTGCATCTCTAAACTCTAATAAACATTTCCCACCTGTAATCTCACATCATGGAAGGCAATGTGATGAAATTAATACTTAACTCTTCAACTAATCCAGTAGCTACTATGGTGGCATTTGGTTGACCAAGTGTGATGATAACAGCAATGAAGGCTGGTACCGGCGTTATCTATTACAATGCAACAATTACCAGCTTTTGTTTGGTTGCGCTGGGTAATGATTTTCATTTAGTTTACAACGTTCGGCTGGAAGCGATGGTAATGCCAGGTTGCCAGCTGATAACTGAGAATGACAAGCAGGCTTTTTAGGACAAATTCAAAACCAATGATGTGGTCAAAAAATTTGACAGCCAACTAAAAACAAATGCAAAATTGTTCAGTACCAAAGACATCCAAAATTTGAAACAATAACATTATAACACATCTTAGAACTTCACAGAATAACATTATGACACGTCTTAGATCTTCAAAGAATAATTTTTGGTGCAATTACAAGCATATATGTGAATCAACCAGAACTCCATGCACCCAGAAAGTAGAGGGATATATTCCAATATTATGTGCAGCCAAATATCATTAAGTTAATTCAATTGATCCTCAAAGTAGAAACTAGAAAGCAGGCAAGAAGGCTTCTTGATCCCTATCGCACTAAAGAGATGGGGGCAGCAAAGGCTGTGGCTAGTTTAAGATGTATAAATAATCCTATAGATGGACATCAAAATTCTTTAGCAAAAAAATAAAAAAAAAAGAATCCAAGGTTATGCAAAAAAAAGTCATAAACCCTAAGAGTATGAGGAGTAACGCTCGTACCTTGCAGATATCCTCCTCATCCGATTGGTGTAGAGGCCGTCTTCTCTTGCCCCCCACCGACCCCCGCAAGAGCTTTCCTTTCACTGATTATTCTGTCAAGAACTCAAGATGAAGAGCACGGGAATGCTAGGGTTTGTGGGGGGGAAATTGGGGGAGCAGGGAATGCGGGAGGAAGAGGGAGAAGGAGGGAGCAGATGAACGCTCACCGGAAAGATGCGGCGCTGCGTACCGCAGCGGCGGCGGCGGCGGCGGCAGACCCGCCCGAGTCGGGACGGCGAGGAGGAAGGAGTGATTGTTCGTGTGGGGGAACGGAATGGGAGACCGAGTGAGGGTAAAACGGGGAAGAAATATGGTCACTGTTTGGATGGTAGGGGTAAATATTTACCCGAGGAAAATAATTAATAATTTGTCCTCTCATTCATTTGCCCATACTAATATTTGCCCCTTGGAGTGTTTGGATGGAGTGGTAAATGTGGATGTGGATGAGAGAGGGAGAGCGGGACCCACCACAAATTTGCTCTAATTTGCTACCTTTTAGGGGTAAATGGAATTAGGGGGCAAAACATTTGCCCCACCATATTTGCCCCACATGTTTGGCACCTTAGGGGTAAATCAGGGGTAAATTTGCCCTATTTACCCCATTTACCCCACCATCCAAACGGCCCATGGCCATCGTTTGCACCCGTAGGGGTAAATATTTGCCCATACTTATATTTGCCCCTTGGGGTGTTTGGATGGAGTAGTAAATGTAGATGTGGATGAGAGAGGGAGAGCGCGACCCACCACAAATTTGCTCCAATTTGCTACCTTTTAGGGGTAAATGGAATTAGGGGGCAAAACATTTGCCCCACATGTTTGGCACCTTAGGGGTAAATTTGCCTCATTACCCCATTTACCCCACCATCCAAACAGCCCATGGTCCGGACAAGCGCTTTTGACCCACCGGCATTTTAGCAGACGCTCGAGAATGGCAAACTAGTGAAGCCCAAAAACTTAATGGCATTCTAGCAAAACCCGTTCTCGGTGGTGGCAAAATAACCAATTTCTCCCACCAACGTGCGGCTCCCCCTTTCTCCCCTGCTCAAAGCTCGGTATCCCCGAGCTCGCCCTCCCCGCCGACAATCGCGGCCCCTAGATTCGGCGAGGCTGCCCGACCTCCGCGACGTGGTGAGCGGGAACACGTCCTCTCGATGCGGAGAGCACCAGCCGTAGGGGAGAACGACAGTAGCAGAGGAGGGCAGCGGCGGCAACGCCGCAGGGGAGAGCAGCACCGACGCCCGCAGGGGAGAACATCGGCTTCCTCCCATGCGCAAATCGAGGCGCCGACGACACTCTTCCCTCGCGAGTCTGACGGATTAGGTGGGCGCCTCCTCCCCATCGGCAAGTCGTGCTCCGCCCTCTCTGGATCCGCAGGAGGCTCCTTCACTTGGAGGACTTCGAGGTCGTGGCGAGGCTGTCGTACCTCAAGCGCAACGGGTTCTTCCTCCTCCGTCGTCGTCGCCGTCCCCACCTGCGCCTCCTCGAGCTGGAGCGGGAGCGGGAGCCGGGAGGCTCGCCGTCCCCGAGCTCACGGCCTCCCTGGCTTTATCCTTGCCTCCACCGGCCGCCTTGGCCCGGCTGCCCCCACTGCCTCCCTGCTCGAGCTCGCGGGCGCCACAGATTCCTCCTTTCACGTGGCGCGAGGGGAGCGTGGTGGGACCGCAAGGAGGATACCGTTCGCCCGTAGGTGCGATGTATGTCCAGTTTTACTGTAGCCATATGTTGCATGGCGGGGTTGATACAGATCAGCGGTTGTCGTATGGACGTCCCTGGGCCCACTACCTCGGTGGGTACTAGGACCGACTACTCGGTGGGCCCCTGGGACTACCCGACTTGTGCTACACGGCACCTGATGGCGTGAGGCGCAAGGACCACGATGGAGAAGTACTCGGATAGGAAGCTATACATGTCCCGCACTGCGTAGTGGACTCCTAGACGTACTCGACTAGTACTCTCTCCCTAAACCGACTTGTAACCCTGCCTCCCGGGCTTTATAAGGCGAGGCAGGGACCATTCTCTCTATCTCATCTGATTACTCATCATCTTATAATCACACCCAATAAGGACGTAGGGTATTACGCACCTCGCGGCCCAAACCTGTCTAAATTGTGTGCCACGTGTCTATTCCTTCGAGTTACCGATCTCGGCGAGGCCATATTCATCTACCTCGGGTACTCCCCTTGGTAGGTTGCTGGTCTAAAACACCGACAGCTGGCGCGCCAGGTAGGTGATCTCGCCGAATATCTCATGGCGAACTCGACGGCTTCAGTCTCCATCAAGCCAACTGTCGCCTTCAACCGCGGCGACACCTTCGTCTTCAGCTCTTGGGTCTGCACTGCTGACGGCACCAGATCCTTCCAGCACCGCCTCACCATGACGCCCAACCCGGAGACTGGGCTCGTGACGCTTCCCGAAGTAGTCACGAGCGAACTCGCCGAAAAATTCGGCGAAATTTCGCTATTCAACACGCCGACTTCGAGCTTGGACCCGCTTCCAACTCGAACTCGACGTCCCTGTGGGCTATCGTATGCGAACCGGCTACCCAGCCATCGCGTGTGGACCCCCCACTCCGTGAGCACTTCACACGTGGCCCCCGCAACGTCAGCAGGGCTCACGCGGAGGCTCCCACTACATGCCGGGCCGGCAAGGAGATCGTACCCGAGTACGACTCGGACTCCAACACCGCCCCAGCTACAACTCGGACTCCAACCCTCTCTCCTGCTTCTACTCGGACTCTTCCTACGAGTTCGACTTCGGGTTGGACCCTGATGAGCCCCAGTCCGAGGACAACACTACAGAGCAACCTCTGTCAGGACCGGCTTCTGACCTGGTTATAACATCTACACCCGCCGGGAGATTCGTCTACTGGCCAGACCGCAAGACCGCAGACCTGACAGACGGGAACTCACGCTACATCGCCTACCTCGACTCACTTCCCTTCCAGGAGGGAACATCGCTTGCTCCAGTTGAGGAGTACACTCCAACAGAGGTGGCGAGCTCCGACTCCAGTCTTGGCAACCCCGATCGCCAAGTCTTCATGGCTGCTGGCGACACGCCGGGACCCTCAGGGACAACTGGCGACTGATATCTCGAAGATATCTCTGCAGACGAGTTGTCTGCCAACGCACCCGCAGATGAAACCGACGAGAACAGGACTGCCCGACGTGAACGCAACAGGAAGCGGAACGAACGGCGTTGACGTCTCCGAGACAACCTACCCATCCGGAACCTCGCAGAAGCTCTCGACCAAGTCGAGAGTCGGGTGCACACTACCCCGGAGCAATGCCTCATGTCTATCACAGCGATAGCACACTAAGCTCAGGGGATGCGCGCGGGAGAAGTCATCGCCAAGCTCGCAGAGGACGCCTACTTCATGCGAGTTGACAACAGAGTTGCTCAAGTGCCCCCCGTTAGGAATCGCCAACACGACAACGAAGCCACAAGCCGCAGTGCAGCTGACAACGGACGCAACCGTACTCGAGCGGAGCTACCGCTAACCCCAACCGTACTCGAGCAACGTCCGGCGAACCCTCTCAAGGTGGAAACAGCGCTGGCGCCGCAGGCGGTGATCGCGAGATCGTCCCTCATCGCGACCCTGGCGGCGGAGGCAGCGGCGGCGGGAGCTCCAACCACAGGGCTGGAAGGAGGGCCGGTGGTGGAGGCGATCGCGGCGGCCGAGGCCACGCAAACACCACGTCTCCCGTAGCCTCACATGGCGGCTTCGATGCCCGCCAGAAAATTGAAGAACCGCGACAGAAGAAGTCCGCCACTGCAGGCGACAACGACGGCTTCCCCGCCTTCTCTTCTCGGCTTCACAACCTACTCCTCCCAGAGAAATTCAAACCCCTGGGGATCACCAAGTACGATGCGAAGCAAGACCCCGTACAGTGGCTTAGATGCTACGCCCTCTCCATCGAGAACGCCGGTGGCAATAACGACACGAAGTGCCTCTACTTCCCCTTCTACCTGGATCAAGCTCCACTTACATGGCTCGAGTCACTCGAGAAGTACTCGATCAACAAGTGGGACCAGCTCAAGGAACAGTTCACCAGCAACTTCGCGGGCGCTATGGGCCGCTCGAGCACTCGCATGGACCTTGCAATGGTGAAGCAGGAACAAGGCGAGACCCTTCGCAAGTACACGTGACGCTTCTTCGACAAGCGCGCTACCGTAGTCGACGTCACCGACAAGGAGGTCATCGACCTCTTCCAAGACGGTCTCTACCACCGTCGCACCTCCGAAGACTTCGGTCGTCGCCGCCCCAGCTCCATCACCCACCTTAAGGACATGATCACCTCCTGGGCTGATGAAGAAGACAGGGCCAACGCCAAGTACGACGCCATCCGTGGCAAGAGCAAGCAGAACACGGGCGACAACAACAACAACAACAAAGGGAACCAAGGCGGTCGCTACAGCAACTACTCAGGTCCTAATCGCAAGCGCAAGCCAGACAACACTGTCGCGACTATCCAGCGCCCTGCGAAAGACAACTCGAAGAAGACCTCTGGCAGCTTCAAGGACTTGCTGAAAGAGAAGTGCCCGTGGCATCTGGACGACAACCACACCACCGAGCAGTGCTACCAACTCCGGCGAGCACTCAAGAACACTCCAGAACCACGGCACCCTCACGACAAGAAAGGCAAGAAAAAGGCCGACGAAGGCAACAACGACTTCCAGGAACCCGACAAGATGGTGAACATCCTCTTCGGCGGACTACCCAGTAGACGGGTCCAGAAAGCTACACGACGAGAAGTCATGAACATTGAACCAACGGTCCCAACACCTCTCAGGTGGTCGGAGGTTCCCATCACCTTCTTCCGCGCGGATCAATGGACAAGCTTCTCTGAACCAGGGTGGTTACCACTCGTCCTGAAGCCGGTGGTCGCGGGCTCCAAACTCAACAAGGTCCTCATCGACGGTGGAAGCGGGCTCAACGTCCTTTTCACCAAGACCTTGAAGAAGATGAAGCTCGACATCACCCACATGCTCACCAAGAGCACCTCGCCTTTCTACGGCATCGTCCTCGGGAACACGGCTATTCCACTGGGCTCAGTGGTTCTGCCAGTCACCTTCGGGGAAACAAGAGACAACTACCGTACTGAGTACGTCAAGTTCGAAGTCGCGGACTTCGAGACTTCCTACCATGCCATCCTCGGCAGACCAGCTATCACCAAGTTATGGTGGTACCCCACTACACCTACTTGGTACTCAAGATGACAAGTCCAGCCGGTGTACTCTCGCTGCAAGGGGACTTGAAGATATCCCATGACTGCGACACAGAAGCTGTGGAAATCGCATCCACGAATCAAGTGCCCAACGCAATGATGGAGATCTACGCTGCGTCCAAAAAGCTTGCCCCAAGTGAACTCGACATCCTAGAGAAATCGGATAACGCCAACAAGCCTCAGCCACCTGAGCAGGTGCAGGTCAAGACAATCGACCTCGGGACAGACGACAACAGCAAGACTACCACAATCGGGCGGGCCTCGACCCGAAATAGGAAGACGCGCTCGTCAGCTTCCTGCGGGCTAACCGAGACATCTTCGCGTGGAAACCACGGACATGCCGGGGTGCCCGGCACTCGATCGAGCATTCGCTCAACGTCGATCCTAAAGCTACCCCCGAAGCGACAACACCTCCGCCGTTTCGCCGATGACGGATAGGATGCCATCAAGAAGGAACTCGCCAAACTACCGTCACACCCGATTTTACAAGGAAAACCGAATGCATCTCACGTGTGCGCCAGGATCAATTTACACACACATGATAGACAAAACGAGTGTAATACCATTGCAGTAACAAAACGTTCAAGAGTTAAACCAGTACAATATTCATTATTACACTCGAGAGAGGTGGACTCAAAGGTCCGAACACAAACGATAACTAAACGACGAGCGCTCCATCTTTGACTTCCACAGCATGATGATCGGGGGATCCGCATGCCCTAGAACTCCTCGTAGTCGCTCCAAGATTGCGTCCTCGCCTCCGATGTTCTCCTCCGAACGGTAAGCAAGGGTGAGCACACTTATGGTTGGTGCTCGGCAAGTGGGGGGAACAATGCAAGGCTATCAAGGATAGGCTATGGTTCACGAGAGGTAAGCATTTTATAAGTTGGTCAAGTTTTATTAGCAAGCACCTAATTACTAGGTGTAAGTGTATACCAACCCACTTATTATTAAAAGAAACCTCAAACCAAACCCTCAAACCCACGATTTACATTTATCTTCAAGTTTATTAATCATGTGAGGGTCCAAGCCGCTCTTGACCGTGAGCACCGGCCGATCGATCGCCTTTTACACTCTACGAGAGGTTGTACACTTTACCCACGCTTCGTGTTCCCCATTTTGCCCGGGTTAGCTAGACCCTTAAACACTTCCAAGGTGAGTGACTAGGGGTCCACTACGAAACCTTTTCAAAGGAAAGAAGAGAAACCAACGTACCGCAACAATTACTGCTCGGGGCGGACCATAACCCTCCCTAATGGTCGCACCTTAGCCAAGGTCGCTACCCCAAAAGAACCGGCTATACCCCCGCAACCCCGAGCCCCCCCGTGCCCCTCTCGGAAAAGGCTATCGCCTAACCCACTCTCCTAATTACTTGGCTAAGCCAGAGCCATGTGGACTGTGGTTGTACGGTTGTCTTGGGTGGTTCTCCATGTTCCGTTTATATTTCAAGTTATCTTGTCTTAAGCATAAACATATTACATAAACAAAACTGAGTTATATATCATAAACAAAGCATAACCATACCCATGTAAAGCAAACTAAGCATTTATCTACCCAAGCAGTTGTTAAACAGGGTTGATCAAGGTAATGAGGTAAAATATCTAGTCAAGTCCTTAACTAGGTGTTTGCCCATCAAGTTTATGCATAGCAACAGGAATAGTAAACTTTGTTTTAACATGCGGTGACATAGGTTCAAAAAGATAATGCGGGGGGAAAACCACTTTCCTTCCTCTACAAGTTGGGTAAAGTCTTCTTCGAAAACGAGGCTCTTCCCGATCACCTCCGATGGGGAGCTCGGACGAAACGAGCACGATATCTACGAGTCAAACATGAACAACAAACAATAAATAAACAATACACCAAACAGTAACAAAACTGGTAAACTTGCTGTCTAAAAGATTCTACTCGTTGAGACGATCATTTCGGTATATAGAACGCTAAAATCGAAGTTAAAACGAGAAAGATATGATTAAAACAAGTTACGGGGACCTATCTCGCAAGAAAACTAAGTTTACGGGGCCTTTTATAAATAAAACCAGGGGCTAAAACACAATTTCATATAAAAACCAAAGGGCTTAAGTGTTATTTCTCAAGAAAAGGACCCCTAACACTATTAACCGGGGAAGACAGGGGCCTAACTACAAAATCTAGGACCCATCCGCAAGCGTTCTTATAGGTGGGAGGACCGCATGCGAATACAAAATTTTCCGGGGACTCTTAAAGGAAAAGGCCGCAGGCCGCACCGTGGATCTTAGATCCAACGGCCGCGGACTCGCGCGAGCGCGGTGGACCGCGCCGTGCACCCGGTGCACGGGTCCACGGTGAACCGCACCGAAGGGGTATCCCCCGGGTTTGATCGGCGCCGTGGATCGGCCGATCCAACGACTCGGACGCACGCAAAGCGGGGTAGCGGCGGGGTTCGCCGGAGAGCGGCGGCGCGCGGCGGGGCTCGCCGGCATTGCCCCCGGACGCGCTCCCGGCCCTCATTTGGTCCACGAGCCGGCGCATTTCGTAGCGGAGGCGCACGAGCACGTGACCGTGGGGTTAGGGGGAACGATCGTACCTCGTCGGCGGCCGGCACCGAAGGGGGCAGAGCGGCCGCTCTGGCGAGCTCGCGAGTGCGCCAAAGTGCGCTAGGAGAAGGGGAACTGGGTGGGGATTAATGCTCACCGTGCGAAAGAGAAGAAGGCGAAACGAAGGGGATGCGACGGCGGTGGAGCTTGGCAACGGCGGTGGGTTGGGCGGCGCTCCGGTGTGGTCGAGGCGCGGCTCCCACGGGCCTCGGGACGAGAACCCGCGGCGACCGCAGCTTGATAGCCCCCGGCGAACCAAATGAGAAAGAAGGAAGGGTGGAGGGATTTGTCCTTCACCGGCGGCGCGCGACGACACGGCGGCGGCGGGGAACGCAGGCGGCAACAAAGGAGAGTGGGGGTGTGCTCGAGCGCGTGTGATGGTGCTCGCGGGTGTAAAGAGAGGCGCGGGAGCTCGAGCGCGTGCTTAAATAGCGGCACGGAGAGGGAGGCGAGGAGAGGCGGGAGGATCCCGAGCGGCGGTGGGCGCCATTTGTGGCCGCGGGCATCACGGGCATAAACGGGGGAGGCGAAGGGGAAACGGAAGGCGGTCTCCGATGAATTATGGGCGCGACAATTACGACTCTTGATTGCCGGTCGAAGAAGGAAGTGAGAGGAAGGGAAGAGGCGGGGCGGTGGGGACGGCGGTGTCCCGTGCGGCGAGAGGAAAGGGGGGCGAGCGGGAGGAGGAAGACGGCCCGACGGCCGGGTCCCCGCTTGCCGCCGAGCGCGAGAGGGAGGAGGCGGGGCGCGCGCGGGCCGCGAGGCCAATGGGCCTAACGGGCCGAAAGGTAAGAAGGCTTCTTTTTTTCTTTTTTTTTTTCAAATTGAAACTAAATTCTTTCAAACTTTTTCTCAAAAATTTTATAAACTTTTTAGAAGCCACACAAGCAACCAAAAACCATGCAAAGCCAACCGATGATGCACAATCACTTGTTGTCTCTATATTAATTAAATTATGTTTAATATTTTAGAGCTCAATTTTAAATGGCAAATTTAAATTTTAAATCCTTAAGGCTAATTAACGGTTGCTAGGTAATTTTTAGTGATGGAATTTTAGGGTGTCACAACTACTCGCGGCGGCTTCATCGAGAAGTCTTCCATCCCGAGTGGCTAGCCAACCCCATCCTCATCCGCAAGAAGAACTCGAACGAGTGGAAGATGTGCGTCGACTACACCGACCTCAACAAGTACGCCCCAAGGACCCCTTCGGGTTGCCGCGGATTGACCAAGTCATCGACTCCACGGCGGGCCGCGACTGCTCTGCTTCCTCGACCGCTACTCCGGTACCACCGGATCGCTATCAAGGAAGAAGACCATGAGAAAACCGCGTTCATCACCCGGTTTGGCGCGTCATCGCTACACGACCATGTCCTTCGGGCCGAAGAACGCCGGTGCTACATACCAACGAGCTATCCGGGCCTCGCTTCAAAGAGCAGTCGAACAAGAACGTCGAAGCCTATGTGAATGACGTGGTCGTCAAGACCCGTAAACTCCGACACGCTCATCGCCGATCTTGAAGAGACCTTCTCATCCTTGCGAAAGTACCGCCGGAAGCTCAACCCGAACAAGTGCGTCTTCGGCGTACCATCGGGCAAACTACTCGGCTTCATCATCGCCCATCGCGACATCGAAGCCAATCCCGAGAAAATCTCCGCCATCACCGAAGCATGAAGGCTCCCACGTGCATCAAAGACATGCGAAGCTAACCGGGTGTATGGCGGCCCTAAACGTATTTATCTCGAAGCTTGGAGAACGGGGGCTCCCCTTCTTCAAACTACTCAAGCATCAAGAGAAGTTCACATGGACTCCGAGGCGGACCAAGCCCTTGCCCGGCCTCAAGGACTTCTTATCCAAGCCACCGATCCTCACGGCTCCTCGCAAAAGTGAGCGACTCATCGCTCTACCTCGCCGCGACTACTCATGTGGTCGATGATCGCCATCGTTGTCGAGCGGCAGGGAAGATGGCCACGCCTACCCAATCCAGCGCCCAGTCTACTTCGTTGGCGAGGTCCTCGTCGAGAATCCAAGGCACGCTATCAACCGGTACGAAGCTAGTGTATGCGGTGCTCATCACCTCGCGGAAGCTACGACACTACTTCCGGGAGTACTTGATCTCCGTCGTCACCGACTACCCGCTCGGCGACATCCCGCGGAACCAAGATGCTACCGGAAGAATCTCCAAGTGGGCGATCGAACTCGGCGCCCTCAACATCGACTTCAAGCCACAAACGGCCATCAATTCGCAGCACTAGTCGACTTCATGGCGAGTGGCGGAGAAAATCGCTACCTACTCCAACCGAGCGCCCAGAGCACTGGGTGATGTACTTCGACGGCTCGCTCAAGCTTGAAGGCGCGAGTGCAAGGGTACTTCGATTTCTCCAACGGGCGAACAACTCAAGTACGTCCCGCAAATCTTCCGGAAGGTCTCAAACAACGAAACCGAGTACGAAGCTCGCCTACACGGGCTCCGCCTCGCGGCTTCACCGGGCATCAAGCGGCTACTAGTCTACGGCGACTCCGCGGTGGTCATCAACCAAGTCAACAAGTCCCGGGACCGCAACAAGGAGAACATGGACGCCTACGCCTAGAAGTCCACAAGCTCGAGAACAAGTTCTATGGTCTCGAGTTCCACCACGTTGTCCGCGACAACAATGTTGCGACGAACGTCCCGTCGAAGCTTGGTTCTACTCGCGCTCAAGTACCGGCGGATGTCTTCGTCCACGAGCTTCACGCGCCATCCATCTCGAAGACGACCCCACCGACCACCGACCCGCCACATCACCCGCCTGGCCGGAGGTCATGATGATAGACGTGGACTGGAGGCAATCCTTCATCGATTACATCCGCGAGCAGAAGGTTCCCTCGGACAAGAACTTGGCCGAGCAACTCGTCCGTCGCGCCAAGTCCTATGTCCTAGTCGGCGACAAGCTCTACAGGCTGGGCACATCTTCTGGAGTATTCATGAAGTGCGTTCCCTGAGAAGAAGTCAAGGACATCTTGGAAGAGATCCATAAAGGTGTCTGCGGCAACCACGCGTCTTCACGCACGCTGGTCAGCAAGGCCTTTCGACGGGCTTTCTATTGGTCCACAGCTCTGGGCGATGCCGAAGAACTCGTCAGAAGGTGCCAGGGGTGCCAATACTTCGCCAAGCAACAACACGTCCCGGCCTACAAGCTAGTCACCATACCGCCAACCTGGCCTTTCGCCTGCTGGGTGCTCGACATGATTGGGCCTCTCCCGACAGCGCAGGAGGTTTCAACAGAGTTTTGGTGGCCATCAACAAGTTTACCAAGTGGATCGAGGTCAAGCCGGTCACATGCCCCAAGGCCAACAGAGTACTCGACTTACTAGATGAACTTGTGCATCACTACGGACTACCCCATCGCATCATCACAGACCTGGGCTCCAACTTCAACAACCACCAGTTCTGGGAGTACTGCGAGAACAGCGGGATCGACGTCCGGTATGTCTCAGTCACCCATCCACGGGCCAATGGACAAGTCGAGCGTGCCAATGGGATGGTACTCGACGCTCTCAAGAAGCGGCTACACGACGCTGCCAACACCAAAGGAGGCAAGTGGATCAAGGAATTACCCAATGCACTCTGGGGGCTACGTACTCAACCCTCCAAGCCAACGGGGCAATCACCATACTTCCTGGTCTACGGCTCCGAAGCAATCCTCCCTGCCGACGTCATGTGGGATTCGCCGGCAGTGGAACAATACGACGAAGGCATATCTGAAGATAGCAGACGAGTTGACATCGACGGACTCGAAGAAGCTCGCTGCGCCGCCCTCGTCCAATCAGCACGGTACCTCGAGGGTATCCGATGCTACCACGATCGCAACGTCAAGGAACTCTCCCTCAACGTTGGTGATATCGTCCTCCGCCGTATCCAGAACACGGAGGGACTTCACAAGCTCAGCTCGCCATGGGAAGGTCCCTTCACAGTTGCAAAGGTGACCTGGCCAGGCTCATACCGCCTCCAAACTCCCGAAGGCGAAGAAGTCAGCAATTCGTGGAACATCGACCAGCTCTATCGATTCTACGCCTAGTCTACACGACTACCCTGGGGGCTCAAGTCTATACGACTACTCCAAGACCCCTTCGCTGTAAGCGGCCTCCGGGTCCAAGCACTAGTCTCCGGACTACTTTACTCCAAGATCCAGCGTTAACGGCTACTAACGGATCTTGGGCTGCTCAGAGCGTCAAAGGACTCCAGCAGCGGTCTATCAAGAGACCATGTACTTCTAGATCCAGCCTATACGGCTACTAACAGATCTCTAGCTGTAAGCGGCCAAGAGCCCTAGCACTACTCAGCCGTAGGCGGCCTCCGGGTTACTCTTGTAACAACGACCGTGGCCATCCAGGTGTACTTCTTCAGTAATAAAGTTGTATTTTCTATCAACTACGTTACCGCGCTTCCCTCAACGGGTCCACTGGTGAGTACCACTACTCGTGACAACTCCATGATGGGACTCCGCATACACACATCGCGACAACGAGTACTCATTTATGGAAGTTTTTCTCATTCATATTTACAACAAGTTCATTACAACTTTGGTTATCTACAACCACTGCTCCAAGCTAACCCTACAAGACTACTGAAGGTTCAGCTTCTCGGCGACCTGCTCAGCAATTGGCGCCATCTGCTCCAGGAGCTCCGCGTACTGCTCATTAGTGCAGCTCGCGGCTAGTCCACCGACGACTACATCTACTGGAGCCTTCGGGAAGTACGACTTCATGTACGCCAAGATCTGATTGGGGATCGACTTCTCCAAGTGCTTGACGTACGTCGCCAGACGACTGGGAGCTTCTTTCAACCGGTCCACCAGCGGAGCTATCTTCGGCCCGCCTGGATGAGGCACCAGCAGCCTCGCAATGGGAAGTGCGGCTTCTTCGAGTTCTTTCGAATTTGGGCCGGAACTTCTCGCAATCCTCGTTCGGCTTCTACGAGAGATTTGTAGCAGTTGACGAGGTCACGATCCGACGCAATACGAAGCTCCATGTGCTTGTCGCACTCATAAGCCAACTGCTTATAATCATATTCAAGTACCTCGCGAGCCTCCTTCTCCCGGTAGAAGAGGTTCTTCATGTCGACTTCTGAAGCCTTCAGCTGCTCGACACGGGTCTCAAGCTCTGCAATCAACAAGCAAGGCGGGTCAGACTACTACAAGGTACTTCCAATGGGTACTCGGCAAGACAGCAACGTACCTTTGTTCTTGTTGCGGAGCGACTTGTTCTTCCGCACAAGCTCGTCGCTCTTCGCCTGCATGTCCTGGACTTCGTTATGATACTGGGCGAAGGCGCCGTCAAGTTTTGACTGGAGCATGGCGGAGTGCTTTCGGGCCTTTACGGGTTGTTCCTCCAAGGCCTCCGCCCGGAGCACTGTGTCGCCATAGCCCTGGAGCATGTCAGATTTCTGTCGGGATCTCTCCACGACATCCTGCAGCAGATAACAACCGTCATTTGGGTACTCAGCACTGAATGATTGACTACTCAAGGGTGCAGATAACTCACCTTCATCCACTGCTCGGCTTGGTGCATCGCCTTCAAGTGGCGCGCTACGGCTCCGAGTGCATCGGTGCCGAACGGATCGGCTCCGCATCTTGAATCTCTGGTGAGCGGACGACTACTTCCATGGTTGATTCTGGCAGTATATCGTTGCGCTCCTCTGCGGCCATCACGGGGGCTTCCCCGCTGGCTACCTCTGCCGGCTCGGGGGCCGCTCCGGTGGCTCCTTGGCTCTCCGGCACCAAGCCTTCAATGGGAACCACCTCGGGGATAGTGCTTCCCTCGGCTTCGGCCCCTGTCAACAAAAGACATTCGGATTAGTCTCCCAAGGCGGCTACGACTACTCCTCAAGGGTGACTGCGTACTCACCTTCTACAATGCTGGCCTCTGGCAACGTAGCCTCCACGGCCGGCGCCTCGGTCTCTTCTTGGGGGGTGGGAGCGGACTCCTCAGTGGCTGGCGCGGAATCCTCTTCAGCCATCGCCATGCTAGGTTCATCCTCGTCCCACGTCAAGTCCGTGGATTTCCTGCAGAAGTACACCAATGGTTTTCAACCAAGTACGACTACCAAACCACATGTACTACTCGGGAAAGATCTTCACTTACAGGCTCGATCGGACTACTGTCACGGTTGGGGCGCCAAGTATGCTGGCGATGTCGACTAGTCCAGCTTCAGCAGCAGCCTCCTCTTCAGCTTCCGTAGCCGCTGGCTCTTCAGTAGCAGGAGCTGCAGCTGGCTCGGTTCTCCCCTCAGCAACTGGGGGCTGACGTGTCAATTGCGACACAAGTTCTTCCACGGTGGGGGCTGGACTGCGGCTGGCTCCAACCGACTCTCCCACCGTCTCCAAGTCGCCTTCGTCCCCTTGGTCAGCGGGGTCGGAAGGCGGAATTTCCTGCAAGCAACGGAATCTTGTCGTCAGCATACGCAACATCGAGACAAGTACTCGACTACTCTACTCGAAGAGTTTACCTCCTGAGACGTGGTCTCGGTGACCTCCAGCTTCTTGGTCACACGCTTGCGTGCCACGTTGCGCGGCTTCCTCGGCGGCGCAGGCAGACTAGCCTCCAAGCTAGTCGGCGGATCTTGGATGAGAGGGACATTGGGTAGTCTAGGGCGGCTGAATCTTGACCGCAGCTAGAACCGTTCTTGAAGCGTCTCCTCATCATCTTCGTCCGATGTGTCTTCGACGACAACAGTGTCGTCTCCTTTGTCGACTTCGCGACGCTCTTTGGCTTTGCCCTTCCCCTCCTCTGGGATTTTGACAAGTCGAGGAGGCGAAGTTGGCTCGGAGACAAACTTCACTATGTCATCCTGCAAGAATCACATTGGGTGAACACGGCTACTACTACATAATCAGTACTAGACGCCGAGTATGGCTACTGACCTCGTTCGGTGGGCGCGCGGTGGAGTACTCCGGGACCGGACAGGGCGTGTACACCGACATGTCCTTGAAGATCCTACCCAGCCTGTCGATGATATCGTCGTCATCGATCTCGCAGCCAGGCATCCATGACGAGTCGTCGTCGCCGGTGTACTGGTAGCCCAGGGTGTCGCGAGCCATCAGCGGCTGCACCCTCCTCTTCATGAAGCTGAAGGCCACATGCTAGGCCCTCAGCCCGGCTTCTCTCAAAGCCTTGATCTTCGCTAGCAGTTCGGGTAGCTGGATACCCTCCTACATCGTCGGCTCGGTGTTCCACCAGGGCCGGTGCTTTGGCTGCTTCCCGCCGGGCTTTGGCAGCTCCGGGTGGTGGTTGGTGATGTAGAACTACTTCGACTTCCAATCTTGGTTGGAGTCGATCAACTTGTACGCCGTGTACGCTCGGCGGTGTTGTTAACACCGAAATTTGGTACGAGGAAGGAGTCCGATTTGTGGGCCCAACTCGGTGAAAAAATCCGTCCGAAGAAGAAAGGTTTCTTGAGGAAGATTCGGCAAAGGAGCCCGCGGTCGGCAATTCGCTTCCGTTCGGCGAGAGGGACTGTTCACGCCGATTTTGTGGGATTGCATGATGACGTGGCCCGAGTGGAGGGGGCGAATGGATGGATAAACGATCGCACTTAGAGATAAATTAGGCATCAAATATTGTGCTCGTAGTCCATTCGAAGTCATGACATGGTATAAATATAGACCCTGGATGTATGTAATGGTATTGGAAACATTCTCAATACAAACCGGCTTTACGCCAAACCTCCGAGTCCTTTGTCGTGTCGTCGAGTTCTTCGAGAGGGTTCATCAATCCGCCGACCTCCGTAAGTACCGGTAACCTTGTATCATGTCTAGTATCATGCGGTGGATTTAGATCGTGATGCAAGTACTCTTGTTACCATGCTTAGTATCATGCGGTAGATTTAAGCTTGGTTCAAGAGGGTTTCTTGTTAGATCACGAGCCATGCGGTGGGCTAAGATCTAGCTTGGAGCTAGTTATCGGCTCTATTGGATTTTGGCAAAATTCAATAGATTCATTAAGTTACCCCGTGTTGCTTTGAGTTTTACTTTATGTTTAAATTCATGTAACACCTCTTTGCCCAATCTAGATTGGTTTGAATCGGCTTTGTCTCTTTTGATGATTGTTGACGGTGAAAATCCGTCAACCTAGCCATGAGTTTACCTTCGGTGTTGGCATAAGTTTTATACCTTATCCATTGGTACTAACCCCCGTGGTATAACAAGTTCACGTGTGCATGTCGGTTTTGGAGTTTAGTTTTTATGCGGGGTTTTAGCGTTGAATGCAAGACTTTTGGGATAAGTTCATCAAGCACCTCATGACAAGACCTTGAAGCCCCGTACAAGTCATACAATGAAGCAAACTTAACTCCAAGAAGCCAGGGACTTGATCCGAGAAGACGACAAACTCCGAGGACTTGACCAGAAAAGTGCTGAATCTTGCAAGACAAGAAGTTGTGTCCAATTCGGAGAGAAACCGACGACATGGACCTACATGCGAAGGGGGGAAACATCCGGAAAGCAAGGGAACCGACGTAGAGCAAAGGAGGCCTCGGGGGCCGGGCCTGGATGGGCCCGGGCCGGCCGGCCCGGGCCGGTCGGCCCGGCCCCGTCCGGGGCCCGGTGAGGCTCCCCTTTGCCCTAGCCGCCAATCGGGCTATTTATAGCCCCCCGACCGAGAGCCACGCATCATCCAATTCGTCATCGGCCACCGAGGAGCGAGAGAAGAGAGGGACACCATCTCGGAGAGGAGAGGGTCGAGCTAGTTGACTAGGTTTTCCCTAGCCGACGTAGGAACCTTGCACGGAAGACCACGTCGGAGTTCCGGAGCTAGAAGCAAGATCAAGGAAGGATCCCGGTGATCTTGTGTATGTATCATTGTTATAGTTGAATTATCAAGTTGAATCTTTTCCTAGCGATCAAGTGTTTCCTCGAAGATTTCGTTTTTCGATCGGCTTTGCTTATTCCAATTCTTTTCTCGAGATAGATTACATAGGGTGTTCTTGTAGCCGCGGTGGCTAGAGGCACACGTCGGATCTTCCGAAAGAATCTCGACTTGTCTTTTGACTCGCCCTAAGCTCCCCGCATGAGTAGGGATACGTTGTGACGAACGGGGGTTCCGAAAGGCGGATGTTTTCGGATTTGGATGGGAAACCACGATTTAAAGACGCTTCTTATAAGATTCGATTTGCTACTTCTTCTCTTGCTTGGAACTTCAACAAAAGGGCTTACCCCGATCCCTCTAGATCGGTTTATCTACCCAATCTTACTTTGTTTTCTCCGGTCTTTAGTAGATTAGATTAATTTTGTGTCTTTTACCTAGATGCATTAGGGTTTTTTTATCGAAGATTGAAGTTACTTGGCTTTATTAGATTAAGTTTTGCGTCACACATTTGTTCCACGGATTCGATACCTTGGGTTCACCACTCGAGGGAAGAAGGGTCCCTTGACTACGACGGGAGACTTGTCCGCTTGCAAGTCATAAACGAAATTTGATACAACTATTAACCGTCAACAAGCCCCTTTTTCTGGCGCCGTTGCCGGGGAACAAGTGATCAAGATTTGATTTTTTATTGCCTTTTCTCGTAATTTTCAGTTTTCTTTTTGTTTTTCTTTTTTTGCATCTACTAAACTTTGATCATCCTCAAAATACATCTAATCTAGTTTGTCTAACCCTAGTTTCTATAGATTTGTTTTTACTTTCTAGTTTTTGCATACTTTGTTTATTGCTAACCCTAACAGGAGATGGACGGCTACCTATCTAACAAACCCGATAATTTTGTGGATGATCCGGAAAAACTTTACGAGGCTAAGGAGACGCGAAGCACATCAAGCTAAAAAGCCGGATTTTGTAGATTCGGAGTTGGAAGACAAAGGATCGCGAGAATCTCCGAAGAATTCACCACCTCGAAGTCCTCGGGAGAATCGACTTCCACCGATGGGTGACCAACCACCGCAAGAATGCAAGATTGGGGAGCTATGCACCCCAGACATCATCGACCTACCAATCTTGAACCTCGAGGAGATCGGAAGACCGTTCGAGATCAAGACCTCAACAATCCGCATGGTGCAACATTCACCCTTCACCGGTAAAGAGGATCCGAACCTTCACCTCCAAGCATTCATTCAACTATGTCAGACTTTCAACATGGATGGGGTGACTCAAGATCAAATGAGGGCAAGGCTTTTTCCGTTCTCACTACTCGGGAAGGCTTTGCAATGGTTCCACTCTCAACCGGCGGAGACGGTGCAAAATTGGAACACGTTGATGAAGGCTTTCATGAAGGAATACTACTCATCGGGTAAAACTCAAAGCTTGCGTAATAAGATTGCCACCTTTGTTCAATATCCTACGGAAACTATCTCGGAGGCATTCGAGCGCTTCAACGAGTACACCCGGGCGGTTCCACATCACAAGTTCCCGAAGGAAGACCTCGTGCAAAAGTTCTATCAAGGACTCACCATGGCGTCAAGGACGATCATCGATGCATCGGCGGGAGGATCTATCATCGAACTTACACCGACGGAAGCTTTCACGCTATTCAAGAAGGTCGCAGATAATGACACATGGGCGTCATCCGGGCGCCTACATCCGGTTCAACCCACGGGGAACGTCAAAGGAGTCTTGCAAGTGGAGAAGGAGAACATACTTGAAGGCAAGATCGACTCGCTCATGAGGAGGTTGGAGAAGATGGAGATGGAAAAGAAAGAGGCTCAAGACTTGAAGGCCGCCGAAGCAAGGTCCACATGCGAAGAATGTGGAGAGTATGGCCATGTCCGCAAAGATTGTCCGAGGAAGCCAAAGTGCTCGACTACATGAGGAAGGGAGAATTGCCGAACTTCCGCTACGGCAAGGTAGGCCTCAATTTAATGCAAGCTCATCTATTCCTAACGTGCTTCCGCTTCGTATACAATTGAAGGAGTTCATGGATGAGCAAGCTAAATCAACAAGGACACCGTCACCAAGTTCAAGACCATAGACAAGGTGTTGGAGAACATCGATAGCAAAGTGACGAGAGGTCGAAGTTCCAATCATCAAGTGCTCAACATGATGAAGATGCTCGAGATGCAAGTTGGACAACTTGCGGGGCGCCTCACTAATGATGAAGGGAAGCTTCGGGACAACCCAAAAGTCTCGAATCGGCGAAGGCCATTCAAACACGTTCGGGGAAGGAGACCGAAGATCCGGAACGTTCCGCGGGAGCAAGGAAGCTTAAACCATCCACCGAGGTGGAAGGAGTTGCTAAAGAGAAGGTTACGGGGATCGTCACCGAGGAACCCGAATTTGAGATGCCGGAGGAAGACACGAGGATACCGCAACTCAAGCCACGCTTCTTCCGAGGTAAACTTGACAACCACTTTGAGAAGTTTGTGGAAGTTGTGCGTAGACTTAGCATCAACATGCCATTACTAGATGCCCTACAAGTACCTACATATTCTCGTTACTTTAAAGACATACTTGTAAATAAATATGAGATAGCAACACTCGGGGTAGATCATGTCAAGATGTCCGAGGAGTGTAGTGCCGCTATTGCTAATGGGCTAGAGAAGCAAAAGGACCCCGGTACCCCACAATTCCATGTTCGGTTGGTTCTTTCAACTTCGAGAAGGCATTATGCGACCTTGGAGCAAGTGTGAGCGTCATGCCGAGGGATGTGTTCGAGAAGCTACGCCTACCAATGGAGCCTACGGGAATATGTTTGGAGTTGGGGGACAACTCCATTCGCTATCCCTTAGGCATTATTGAAGATGTACCCGTGAAGATCGGACACCACTTCATCCCCGTCGACTTCGTTGTGCTCGAAATGGGAGAGAGGGAGAAGCCGCTGCTCATCCTTGGGAGGCCTTTCCTAAAGACCGTGGGAGCTACTATTGATGTTGGCAAGGGGGAGATCATGTTCGATATCAACGGAGAAAGGAGTTCCTTCAAGTTCCGTCCAAGAATCGAGGCATGCAACATGATTGGGGTAAAGGGAGAACCAAAGCGAATGGAGGGGCTGAAAAAGAAGAAGGAGCCGAAAAAATGAACGTAAAGAAAATCAAAGAAGGTGTTGCATCCGTCAAGACAAAGGAAGAGAAGCATCTCGTGAAGACCAAAAAAAAATGACTAAGCCGGAAGACAAGCCCGTGCCCAAGATGGTGCGGAAGGGGGTACCCAAGATTGCAACGCCCGCAAAGAGCGTTGATCCGGAGTAATCAAGTGAAGAAGTCTAGCTATAGACTATAAACGAAGCGCTAGGCGGGAGGCAACCCGTTTCGTCGAGTCAAGAATAAGCTACCGGGAGGACAACCCGATTACAGGTTTTTCGAGTCTTTTTAATAATTTAGTTTTGAGTTTTATTACGCAAAGACATTAGACTTAGAAGTGGTTGAACAATATTAGAGACATAATTCTTGATTGAATGTTTTGCTTTATCATAAACCCTTTGCATGAACCCTCCTATGTGCTTGTTTGTTCTTTTCTTTTCGAGAAACCTCAACCAAATAATTTCAGAACCTAACTCAACCTTTCACCCTCATTATGGTGCTGAGGTTGACTTATTTTTCATGCTAAAACCACACGAGTAGAGCCACGATTTATATCTATGTGTTAATAAAAAAATTCAGCACGTGGTAGGACTCGCGTGAACCTAGAAATCAAAACTTTTGGTTGGTTTAAAAATCTATATCCTTCGTTTCTCTAAGATTAGAATTTTTCTAAGCCTCATCTAATTTTGTTTTATTCAAAATCTCTCTTATTTAGCCAAAATTAGAACCTAAACCTATGCCCCCATGATCAAGCCGGGAAAAGTTTGCTCTCAACCGATGAAGGCAAACTATACCGGTGAGACCGAAATCAACGTAGTCGAAAAATATTTTCGACTTACATTTGTTTTTAATGGTTTAAAAACTTCTCTAAAATTATGTTTGAGCTCTTGCATGGCTCTGAAAAATATTTTAAATTTCGAATTAGAGGAGTGCTTAACCTTAAACACACCTAAATGGAGGCAATCTAGTTTGAATTAATCATGCATGCACCATTGGATTCCCTTTTATCAACTTTCACCAATTCCACATGCAAAGAACAAGCATGGTGGGCAGCAAGCATCAACTTTGCAGGAATTTCATGGTGGCATGTGAAGCAAGTGGAGCTAGGGAGCATGGACATGACCCAAAGCATGAAGCATCAAGTGGAAGGACCAATAATGCAAGAAAAGGAGTGCACGAGAGCGTTTGGGTGGTGCAACTCGTGGAGCACACGGGCGGTGGAGCACGCGGGCAGGAAAGTTCCGCAGAGGCGAAATGATCGTGCCGGAAGAAAGACGAGGCGGGGAGGTGCACCGAGGCCCCCGGGCCGGTCGGCCCGGCCGGCCGGCCTCCCCTACTTAAGGAGCCCCCCGCTCCCGTTTTCTGCGAGCAAGCTTCCCTCTCCTTCCTTTGTTTGTGTGTTTAAGTTTGTGTGCCCAAAACCTCCGTAGACATAGCCAACCTTCCCAAGCTTGATAGCTCAAAAAAAATCCACATCCCTAATCCACTCAAAGTCCACATCCGAAGTAAAGAGTTTTAGTGCCTAGTTACCGGTTGCAACCCGGAGTTTTAGTTGAAGAAAAGAGTGCAGCAAACATGTGGAAGAAGACCACAAGTCTCTTCTCTAAGAAGAAGAGTTCGTCATCATCCAAGCCGTCATCAACCACGTCTTCGAGGAGGCACTCGGTTTCCGAATCTCCCCGGAGCATGGAGACGGACACGGCACCACCGAGGAGGAACGACGCTCTCCTCCTTGGTGGTATGAGGGCTGCAAGAAGCACGTCCATGAGGTTTACCGAACCTCGAGGGCACATGGAGGAGCAGCCTGCGCCACCACGACGATCGACCCGTTCAACCGCGCCACCTCCTTACACTCCGATATATTCTTCGTACGGCTTCATCATCTTGTCGTCGTCGGAGGAGGAGAGGCTCTCTCAACTTGAGAAGAGGCTTGTGCCCAACGTCGAATTCGACGACCAAGCACTCTACAACTTTGGTTTTGGCACCGACATATACTACATGTTGGGGCACCTTGGATGGGTGCAATTCTCCAACGAAGTATCGGCGGACACCCACTTGGGGTTCGCCTTGGAAATTTTAATGACTATTGCACCTATCCTTGATGATGGGGTGCAAAGCTTGTCATTCCGTTTGGAGGGAGTCCAACAAGTGGTTCCCTATGAGCACGTTAGGGAGTTGCCTGGATTCCACAAGGGAGCCCCGAGAAAGTTGACGTGCCACCCGCATGTTGGCGGGATTTTGGAATATGATCTCCGGAGAAGCCCATCAACAACGCGATTGCATCCGCAACCCCATTATCCGGATATTTCACTCTTGGATGTGCAAGAGGGTATTGGGGAGGATGAAGGAGACGAAGGTGACCGACACGAGTTGAATTGGCTCTACTCGGCTTTGATTGCCGTGCAGCCAATAGACCCCTCTTACCTTATGATCAACCGTTGGTGTTGTGAAGCAACATCGGGGGCGGGAAATATTGGTTCGGGGTGCTACCTCTCCATGTTGGCCTTCTCCTTACGGCCGGGGATCGCAAGAAACCCCGACCATCTTTTGCGTGGTACCTCTCTCGGCATTGAGTATTTGCGGCAAGGCAAATACATTAGTGGAGATGAGAGAGGAGGTTATCGGTTGGCCATAGTAAACCTACCCCTTCCGAATGAAAGGCTTAGGCTCTTCATCGAAGGGAGAGAAGATTGGTTGGAAGAGGGACTCCTTGTCCCCGCAAGGAAGAACAAAAGAGGAAGAATCGTAGAGGAGGGAACATCCTCCGCACAAGCGAGTGGAGCACAACCCAATGTGCAACCATTCGGCGGGATCCCTCCTCCGCCAAGTTATTACGGAGGGCCACAAGAGCAAGCATGGGGGGGGGGGGTGCACCGGTACCCCCACCAAATTATGTGGTGCCCCACGCTAACTTCGCGGAGCCCTACACACATCATCCCCAACCACAACAAAGCATGGCCATAATTGGAGGGTATGCTGCAAGAAACGCCCAAAACATCGCAGCCATCCAAGCTAACGCAGCTCAACTTGGTGAAGGCAATGCAAATATTGCCTTTGAGCTCGGACGCCTTCACCTAGTGGAGCCAAATCAATTCGTCGGAGGGAGTGTCCAATCATATTATGAGCAAGGGTATTATTATCAAGATCATCAACATCAACCACCGGCGGAGGACTAGAAGATTTAGGAACTTTAGTTTTCTTTTCTTTTCTTTTCTTTTTCTCTGTAATTTTCAGCTTTTGCTTATGTGTGTTTGCGTAGTATTTTCTGTTTTTATTTAAATTTCAGCAAGCATGTTTGTTTATTTTCAGTTTGTATTTCAACTTGATATCATCATTAATAAAGACACCACCTTGATTATATCATTGGAAAAGTTACAAAAATTTGTGCCATGATGATATATGATTATAATTGCAGTTTTGTTCATCTTTGTAATTGATCTATGCATGTTTAAGCTAGTGCTCTCTTAAAATACAAATCTGAATATTTTTAAATGCTAGCTTAATCTTCAGCGGAGGTTATGATTAAAATAAAGACCCATAGTATTTTATGTGCTCTCAAGTTGTGAATAGATTAAAGATGTCTTTTATGCTCAAAAATATCGCTAACCTTGTCATAAATATCACTTGTGTGTTACTCAACCTATCCAAAGCCTTATATATATATATTTGAGTGCATAAACCTTAGTGTACAAGATTTATTTTTGAGTGAGTTATTGCAGGCCATGATTTCTCCGGCCCGAGACTAAGAAGCCGGTCATTCCGTTTTTGCGTATCTATCTTTCTACTAGCCTCTTATCCGTGCATTGTGTATCTCCACATTGGAGATCTCACAAACCTCGCCGGATATCCACCCTTAAAACCAAATATCATCTTTTGTGATTACCTCCTTGACCACAACCTATTGTTGAGAATGGATCATCAATTCAAGGAAGATCGCAAGACGGTGCCAACATTGAAGATTTCAAGTATCTCTCCAAGGAAAAATTTTCCGGTACCTACCTTATTTATCGCCTCTTTGCTCGAGGATGAGCAACATCTAAGCATGGGGGAGGAGGTAGGTACGGTGCGGTTTTAGAGTTCAAAGGGGAGTATTTTAAAAAAATGATGATGAAGGAAAAAAAAATTCGGCGATGTATGTGACTTCCAAGGTGAAAGTCTCACAAGAAAAAAAAATATATATAATGAATGAATGAAAGAATGAGAAAAATGAAAGAATGAGAAATATGAGAAAGAGAAAAAAATATGAGAAATAAGAGAAAGAGAAAAAAATATATGAGTATGTGTAAAGTGAACTCCCCGGTTCTCTAAGAGTGCATTCAAGGCTTCAAGTTTAAAAGATCCATTCTCATTTTCCAACCATGTGCAATCCGATAACGAGGACTTCCTTTGTGCCTCGGGATCACTCTTTGCCATTTGCACATGTCCACTCATCTAAAGTGTGCGTATTTTTCTCTTTCCCCTCCTTGATTTAACATTATTTTCTAATGACCTTTTTGACGAGTCTTGGTAAGACCATGAGAAGCTTGTCTTGTTTTGACAACACCTCATTTATAAAATCTTGTTAGGACTAAACTTTCCCAAAAGCTCCATATAAAGCCTACCACACATATATATTATGAGAGGGAAAGGAGTAGAATATATAGGCTTGAGAGACAAGTGAGTGAGAGTTCATGAGCAATATACAAGATGATTTAAATTTGTGAACTTGGTTTAGCTTTTCTTTATCTCGTTCTTTCTTTCAAAAATTCTGAGATCTATTTAAACCTTGTGAGCATGTTAATACTTGTGGGATAAGATTAATAAGAATCTACCCTCCGTAGAGATGAAGGCTAGTACATTTTGGAACTTTAATGAATTAAAATTTTGAGAGCATTATGTTTTCTCATGTATGATCAAGTGCAAGGTTTAACATTGTTTGGCAATAATGATATCCATCGAAGGCTTACTCGAGGACGAGCAAGGTTTAAGCATGGGGGAGATGTTGACGGTGAAAATCCGTCAACCTAGCCATGAGTTTACCTCCGGTGTTGGCATGAGTTTTATACCTTATCCATTGGTACTAACCCCCGTGGTATAACAAGTTCACGTGTGCATGTCGGTTTTGGAGTTTAATGTTTATGCAGGGTTTTAGTGTTGAATGCAAGACTTTCGGGATAAGTTCATCAAGCACCTCATGACAAGACCTTGAAGCCCCCGTACAAGTCATGCAATGAAGCAAACTTAACTCCAAGAAGCCGGGGACTTGATCCGAGAAGACGACAAACTCCGAGGACCTCGACCGGAAAAGTCTTGAATCTTGCAAGACAAGGAGTTGTGTCCAATTCGAGAGAGAAACGACGACATGGACCTACATGTAGAAGGGGGAAACATCCGGGAAGCAAGGGAACCGACGTAGAGCAAAGGAGGCCTCGGGCCGGGCCTCGGATGGGCCCGAGCCGGCCGGCCCGGGCCGGTCGACCCGGCCTCGTCCGGGGCCCGGTGAAGCTCCCCTTTGCTCTAACCACCAATCGGGCTATTTATAGCCCCCTGACCGAGAGCCACGCATCATCCAATTCGTCATCGGCCGCCGAGGAGCAGAGAAGAGAGGGACACCATCCTGGAGAGGAGAGGGTCGAGCTAGTTGACTAGGGTTTCCCTAGCCGACGTGGGAACCTTGCACGGAAGACCACGTCGGAGTTCCCGGAGCTAGAAGCAAGATCAAGGAAGGATCCCGGTGGTGATCTTGTGTATGTATCATTGTTATAGTTGAATTATCAAGTTGAATCTTTTCCTAGCGATCAAGTGTTTCCTCGAAGATTTCGTTTTTCGATCGGCTTTGCTTATTCCAATTCTATTCTCGAGATAGATTACATAGGATGTTCTTGTAGCCGCGGTGGCTAGAGGTACACGCCGGATCTTCCGAAAGAATCTCGACTTGTCTTTTGACTCGCCCTAAGCTCCCCGCATGAGTAGGGATACGTTGTGACGAACGGGGGTTCCGAAAGGCGGATGTTTTCGGATTTGGACGGGAAACCACGATTTAAAGACGCTTCTTATAAGATTCGATTTGCTACTTCTTCTCTTGCTTGGAACTTCAACAAATGGGTTTACTCCGATCCCTCTAGATTGGTTTATCTACCCAATCTTACTTTGTTTTCTCCGGTCTTTAGTAGATTAGATTAATTTCGTGTCTTTAACTTAGATGCATTAGGGTTTATTTTATCGAAGATTGAAGTTACTTGGCTTTATTAGATTAAGTTTTGCGTCACACATTTGTTCCATGGATTCGATACCTTGGGTTCACCACTCGAGGGAAGAAGGGTCCCTTGACTACGACGGGAGACTTGTCCGCTTGCAAGTCACAAACGAACTTTGATACAACTACTAACCGTCAACAATGATCGTTATGCGACTCGAATTCGTACCCCCGGCTTAATTAGCACGTGGATCACATGTTCCCTAATAGCCGAAACCGAATCGATCTAGGTTGTTACGTGTTGCGGGTTCAAGCTTGTCAAGTCTTGTATAAATCTTGAAAGAACTGGGTATCACGCGGTAGATGCGGGTTTTTTGGGTTGTTTTGGAGTTAATCATCCGGTGGATTAGATTTCGATTCAATCGATAGATTTATCTGCTTTGGCAATGTTTGTTCCTTCTTCATGGACCCCGATTCGGTACTGCTCGGCCGTATTCGGTTATGCTTTTTCACGAGTGAAACGTGTTTATAAGTTATGCTTTAAATATTGTATGCTTTTAGCTTTCCATATTTAGATTGTATCATGCGGTGGATAGATCTATTTGTGGATAGTAGCATGATTTCCAAACAAGTTGTATCATGCGGTGGATAGATTTGTCTTATTTCTTGTCCTTTAAGTTACCTCCTTGCATGTTATGCTCTAAGCTTCCTTGTCTTGCGGGTTTGTAGTTGTGCACTTGTTTCTCACTACCCTTGTCTTACAAGTGGTATCCTTTTGTGCACACACTTAGGGGGAGCTTAGATTGTATCATGTTAGTCTCATGAGCTTTTGATCCACCTTAGTTATTCTCACATATGGTATCTTCATTGATATCATACATACGGATCATGGTTCATGCGGCTTTCTCCCTTGCATTTAACATCTCTCCTTTGAGCTATGTTTGCTAGGTCTTGCTAGTTTCGTTGGACCCTTTTGCTTTGGGACTTTTTGGAGATTTTATTCCAAAGGGGGAGAATGTGAGACCAAAGCAAGCTAGTGTTTTAAGCAAGCTAGTGGTTTCAAGGTTGTGAGACCAAAGGGGGAGAATGTGAACATAAGATCAAAAAGGGGGAAGTTTGATCTAGGGGGAGTTTGGATGATGGTAAGCATCCAAGCAAGTGTAAGTGGTTCTAATTCTGTCAATTTTTGCAAATTTATGCTTGCTTTGGTTGTGTTGTCATAAATCACCAAAAGGGGGAGATTGTAGCGAACATGGCCTCTTATGCCATTAGTTCGAGTTTGGTTTTGGTGATTCATGACAACATGATCATTGGGACTAACCTTATTGTTTTAGCATGCCTTTGTAGACACTTCTAGGTCCCAAGGATGCAAGAAATACACATGCCAAAAAGAGAAAATCAAGGGTCAAAACCGAGCAAGAAAAGGAAAACAAAAGACACCGTCGGATGAACCGACAGTCCCTCATTTGCAAGCATCGGTGCAATCGTCGGACGAGTTGGTATACAGGGTGAAACCCTAGGTACCGTCGAATGAACCGACGGTCCATTTCCTAGTAGCGTCGGACGAGTTGCAGAGGAAGAGAAGCGAAGACAGTAGCACCGGATGATCCGACGGTCTGAGTGAGGACACCGTCGGTCTATCCGATGCTCAGTTTGAATCAAGACAGAGACGCGCCAAGATGAAGCCTTCAGCACCAGATGATCCGATGCCTTGGTCAAGGTGAAGCGTCGGTCTATCCGACGGTCGGTTGGAAGCTAACAGAGGCGACTTGGACGCAGGGTCTTCAGCACCGGATGATCCGACGCACCGTCGGTACATAGCATCAGAGCAATTGTGTCAGAGAACCTCAACGACTATGTGACGTGGGAGGGGCACCGGATGAACTGACACCCTGGAAAAGCATAGCGTCGGATCATCCGACGGTACCTTTTTCAGCAGCTTTTAGCCAACGGCTAGTTTGATGCCTTGGGCTATTTATACCCCCTCCACTCACTCATTTGAGGTTGCTGGATTGTGTGAAAGAGTAGAAGAGTTCAAGACACATTGAAGTTCATATCCCATCCATCCAAGTGCTTAATTGCTCATCCTTAGACTTGCATATGCTTTGTGTATGTGCGTAGTGCTAGGCTTAGCTTAGAGCTGAGTGAGTGCAAGGTTGTGCCAACCTTGTGAGGTGATTCTTGAGTGAATCTAGTTGTACAAGGTTCGCCGGAAGCCTTGGGGTCTAAGTGGCTCACCGACAATCGTCATCGACCCTCCGGCTTGGTGTGGAGTGGCGAGGACACTTTGTGCGGGGGACGTGGAGACCCCCTTCCTTGGTGGAGAAGCTCCTTAGTGGAGGCGGCATCAAGGTGACCAAGGGAGCTTGGCAAGTGCCTAAGTGGCTAGCCTTTGTGGCGAGTCAAGTTGTGCTCTTGGGAGAGACTTGGTGACCGGGAAGCAATACTCTTGTGTGAGTGCTTCAACAACGTGGACTAGGGGTGGCTTAGTGCCTACCGATACCACGGGATAAATCGCGTGTCAAGAGTTTGCTTCCTCTCATCCCCTTTACGTTTCCGCATTTACTCTATTGCAATCTTTGCTTGCCTTACTTTCCTAGAGTAGTATCATGCTAGGATTGGCTATAGGTTGCAAACCTTGTTTTGGGATGGGAGTTTCACACTAGAACCCTAGTTGCACATCTAGATAGTATGTTCTAGTTTAGCTTTGTGTAAATTTAGTGAAGCCATAGGTTAAGGTTTTTAGTTGCCTAATTCACCCCCTCCCCCTCTTAGGCTAACGAGCATCTTATTCCTTACAGGGATATCAAATTGAGTAGCCTCCGCGGCTTCCTTAGTGATCGGCAAATCCTGCGCACATGACAACAACATAAGCTATCTTGATTTCTCAACTACTCGAGTACTAATTTAGAGACACTTACGTCTAGAAGGCTGCTAGTTGATACCAGAATTTTCTTCACAACGTGCTTTTGCATTGTGTTCCTCGGCATATTTAGCGGGTGCGACAGCGCGCTGCCCCAGTCTCCCGCTGGCCTCTTCGATCTGCCAGCGGGTACTCCGGCTCTTGAGTACCGGGATAGCAAATGCTTCAAGAGTGTCTCCCTGGTCATCACCATCACTCGACTACTAGTCCTCCACGTCTCCCTCCTCTTCATGAGTGGTAGCTGGGGCCTTCCCTTTGTAGCCTTGCCCCTCAAGCGCTTGGTTTCCAGCCTGGGCGGAGGGGGCATTGACACGTATAACTCGACTTCTTCCTGCAAAAGGTCCACCAATGATCACAAATACTTACTAGTTTTGGTGGCCTGTTGGCGCTGTACTCCCTGGCGGTTGCTGGGACTTCTCGTTTCAAATCCTTGAAGATCTTGCCTAGCCACTCCATGATCAGATCATCGTTGATCTCTTCGGCCTTCAGCCTCGAGTTGTCATCCACCCTAGTGTACTCGTAGCCGAGGTGGTCCCTCTTCATCAACGGCTGGATGCACCGCTTCATGAAATTGAAGGTGACGCGCTCTACTGTCAACCCCTGCTCCTTAAGGTTTGAATTTTCTTGAAGAGCTGGGAATGTGCAGACACTCCTCCATCTTCAGCCCGTCCTCCCAGCATTCATCATGCTTTAGGGTGAACATGCTCTACTCCCTGAGGTAGCCGTCATCTACCAGGGCCTTGATGCCTTCAAATTTTAGCCTGGATTTCTTCCAAGCACTGGCCTGCTTCGGCGACACTGTCGGGTTCGCCTTTGTGAACTTGGGCAGCAACGATAACTGGGAGAGATCTTTCTTCTTCCCACCCTTCTTCTTCTTCTCCAATTTTGTAGTGGTTGGTGTGATCTTCATCCTTGAGGTCACGAGCATCTTCAGTCGCATTCGCTCGGGGGTTAAAAGGATGGGGATCAACGGTGATGCAGTCGCACTCTACGATGGCGGTGGTGGCGGCGGCTCTGGCAGATGGAGATCTAGATCTATTTCGCAATTGCAATTCAATTGATAGAGGCGAATGGAAAACCCTAAAGGGTCTTACCCATTATTTATAACCGCTTAGTGACCTTTCGGTGTGGGTGGACTCTTCACCTTCAAAGACAAGATTCACCCTATCTCGGGGCTCAGCTACGGATTTTGGATTGATAAGATTTCTTCAAGTTCAAGATTTCAAATCTTGGCCACGCTCTACAGTCAGTTGACCCTTCAATTCGAGAGAACTACTCAACTCAAGGCTCGAGGACTTTGTGCCACGTGTCTTGCATTTTTCTCCGGATTTTTCGGGATAAGAAGATTGACGGAAACTGCAGATTGACCCTCAGCTTGAATCTACGATATTCGACCTAAGGCTCGTGGCTACATTCCATATGTAATGCGATTTTTGCAAATTACATTTTCCATATGGTTTTTCGACTACACGAGTACTATTGATAAGGGCACGGCTACGATGTCCGAGAATTATGGCCCGATCTTTCACAGTACAAATTTATATGAATAATTCAAGTGTATATATATCAACTTGCTGGAACTTGCACCAGGATGCTAGTATTGAGAATTTCAGGAAATAAACAATACTAAGCCTCACGTCAAAACTAGTATTGATCAGCACCTCAATAAGTGACCACCACGATGAACCAGCGGAACAATATTTAAAGGAGAAATAATATCAGGCCGTAGCAGTTCAGATCAAACAATCCTCCCAATAAATCAGTCACCAGCAGCGGTCGTAGCAATAACAAAGATAGAGGGATCAACTTACAGTCGATGATGTCCAAACCCTAGATAATTTCTTCCACCCGCGGCTGCGACGAACCACGGTCAGAAGAATGGGATCACGACAGGAATCCGAGGCGTGTCCAAGCCGCAGTAGCTTGATTACGCGCTCGACACAAACCAAGAAGGATCGGCAATGTAGACAGGAGAGGGTTGCCGCCACTCTTGCTCGAGTCGGAGAAACCCTTGACGAGGAGTAACTCCGAATAAAATCCAATCTAATCTGTCTTACAAGGAGCGGACCACTCCCTCATATATGCACGCAGGCACAAGCTAATTAAACGGACTTGGCGTCAAGGCCACCAACATGTTTCGACCCAGGATGGACACGCTAGAACATGACCAACTAATGGAGCCTAGAAAATAGTATTAAACTAATGTGGCCACAACAGTAATGACCTTATTTGGAGACTATTTTAAAATAAACAAATAATTCCACGGCCCACATGGATTGGACAGCTGAGAAAAAAACACAGGGTGCTCAGGTTGGAGCGCCCTTCATATCCTCCAGCGTACAGCCTATAGTATTTGGCAGATTATCATTCCTCTTGAACAACGGTGCATCTCCAAAATATATCTTCGATAACAATCCAGTAGCCGTAAATAAATAATCCATCTTCCTATATTTTCCATCACATATAAAAGAACCAAACTGAAAGGGAATACTTTTCATAGTGTCACCTTCTATATGACTCGAATCCTTGCACTTCTTTTCAAAAGTAACCAATGGAGTAATTTGAGGAGCCATGGGCTCATCAACTATTGAAGACCTTCAAGAGGAGAACTCAGGGACGTCAAGAAGACTTCAAGACTACTTAAGACTTGTTGCACCTTCTAGCTTGTGATGATTCAGGTACTATTGAAGACTTTCGGCTTGCAGCGCTCGGGGATGCTTGGGAACTACTCGCAGGAACCTACAAGACTACTCGGATACATCACACTCGACTACAAAGTACTCGGGGCCTTGTCATATGTACATCCCTGGGCTTGCCATCAAGGTGGATCATGCCCATAGACATGACTGGCTACTAGGACTACTCTGGCTTGTGGGAAACGGTACAAGATGGTCTGGACTACAAGACAACACAAGACTAGTACTAGATTAGGAAATCTTATCATGTATACCATACTCTCTCCCTAAACCGACTTGTAACCCTACCTCTCACAATATATAAGGTGAGGCAGGGACCCCCACATAATCAATCAAGAGCTACACGACATACAGGACATAGGGTATTACGCACAGTAAGGCCTGAACTTGTCTAATTGTGTGCTTTGTGTCTCGCCTTTGAGTTCCTAATCTCGACGAGCCCCACCAACAACTCTCTACCTCGGGTAACCTCCTTGGTAGGTTGTCGGGTACAAACACCGACAATCCATTTATACACGTGGGCCTTTCTTCTCATCCATATACTTTTTTCTAACTCAGCTTACCTACAACATTTTAAGTGATCCATCTACTTTGTCAAATGTTAGTTACAATATGTTATGGATGAAGGAATTGGAAGGAGGAATACGACGGAGATTGTATTTGAATGAGGTAGCTGGCTGTGGCTCTGGACCTCACTGGTGCGACGGAGCCATGATGACTGCGACAGCGCAGCGACGAGCTACAAATGAGTTACAATCTAAGCCTATCCTCTATCTCTCAAACATCTGGCTTATAAGATGCCAGCTCTCAACTAACTCCCTAACAAATCTCCAATCTAACTTAATCCTCAAGCTAAATCTCTAAGACCTCTCCTGTCTCTAACAAACTCTAATCCTGACTACCTGGGCCCTCCTGGCACCTAACACGCCGGCCAAATGTGACTCCATACATGACATCTCTTCCCCCGGGACAAGCAGCTTGTCCTCGACATGGTAATCAGGATACTGCGCCTTGAAGTCCTCCAAATCCACCCAAGCTGTCTATGATGCCGGCATCCCCTTCCACCGAACAAGGACCTCCCATCATCTCCAAGCTAGGCGTCCTTTGAGCACCTTGTCAGGGTCCACTAGAATCCATCAGTGTTGAACAAGGGGCAAAATGTTATGGATGAAAGAATGGAAGGAGGAATACGACAGAGATTGTATTGGAATTAGGTAGCCGTTTGCGGCCTTGAACCTCGCTGGCGCGACAAAGCCGTGATGGCTGTGACAACCCACAGAGAGGTAAGCGACGGATTACGGATGAGCTACAATCTAAGCCTATGCTCTACCTCTCAAAATCTGGCTTATAAGACACCATCTCTTAACTAACTCCCTAACAAATCTCCAATCTAACTTAATCCTCAATCTAAATTTCTAAGACCTCGCTTCTATCTCTAACAAGCTCTAATCCTGGTCGCCTGGGCCATCTTGGCGCCTAACACGCCGGCCAAATGTGACTCCATACATGACACAATGTTTCTTGTGGGCCTAGAATCACTGTGCTGCTTCTGTACTCTTTAAGAACAATCTCTATTTGTACATAAAGAAAATATGTTGAGGAAAAGCAGTTGCTGAATGTTGAGAGGGCAAAGGGGGTTTTTAAAGCCAAAAAAGAGGTATGGTAAATCAGCATAGTACAATTTGAAAAGTTTGGTGCAATCAGATATATAATGCCTTTTGTAATTGTTGACAGCTGTTAAGTACCACTTTTATGCCGTCAACTCCTGCATAAATAAATGGAAAGTGATCATCAACACTAGAATAGGGGTTTATACTAACAGTTTCCACAAGTGTTGGTGTTTCTATCTTTTATTGCAGGACACATCGAAATGCACATGGAATGATACAATCGAGAGAAAGTAAACCAATGACATATATATGGCATCATCATAAAACAACCTCAAATGCCAAATTGGTCTGCACTATTGCAACGTGCTCGTCGAGACGACCAAAATGGATATATCTTTTGCCTACTTTGGAGTTCGGATGGAAGAGATATGCACAGGATATCATGTGGGCCCGGTGGGACCCACACCAGGCCACATGGCGACGTGCTGACATACAAGAGTCCACATGTCCATGACACCTCATCGATCCAAGGAAACACACATTCGACCAATCAGGAGCCAGTACATGGATCCAAGGGCCCACTTCCTCATGGAAACGGGCTAAAAACACTGCAAACAGCCCCATACCCACCCGGTAGTCACCAAGACGAAAGACAACATAAACGGAGCTGACCCGGGATCAGCCGACCCCATAGGTCGTCTGACCCCACCTTAAGGTGGTTCACCCCCATCTTCCATGTGTCGTCTCCCCATTGGATCCTAAGGGTATTGTCGGGGTGCTTGGGGTGTCCTCATGAAGTTGGACAACCCCTATAAATAGATGTGAGGGGGTAAGAATAGGGACACACCATCTCACCCAAGGATGAGAGCTTCCCTTCAAAGGAGAGCCTCTCCTTCCTAGATTAAAGGATAGGAGAGTGACAGAGGGATTTGTATCTCTATGGATGCTTCGTTCTTCAATTAGAGTAAAGTGAGTATTTCCACATTTTCTGTTTAGACTAAAGTAGCATTCATGCATAGGTGATATGTTCTTGTGTTCTTCGCTTGTTCTTGATTTAGAGGCTTGTGTTCTTCGCGAACACAACCTTTCGATCTTGTAGCATAGGTTCATAAGTGCTCATATCCGTTTGTATGCGTGTTCTTCATTTAGAATAAAGTGGATATGCTTGCATGCTCTGATTAGAATAAAGTGTGTTCGTGATTCCTTTCTAATAGTTTATGCTAGGTTGCATGAGTAGCCTTTTTCTTCTGCTAGTGCGTAGATCCTGGGCTTATGCGTTCGTCTGCTGCAAGTCATTCGTATACGTTGAAAGCATAGTACGGGACCGAGTGCTCTCTCGTATGCCTTTAGTATAAGTTAGTAGTACCTATAGTGAGTGAGATCAGTTCTTTTCCATGGTCATAGTTCTATTAGTACAGAGTGCCATAGTCCATTGGCTACAACAGTAACCACAGCGTGGACGTTGTGACACGCTACCGGTTATCATTCATTCAGCTTATCCCAAGGTTAGGTAGAGGCAGACCAGGAGGTGGTGACAACCGTTTTGGCCCTCGTTGATCCTCCACAGCCGGATATAGTGAGAGCTCCTTTCACATAGATCCGCGTACCGGAGTCGCCCGTTAAGTCAGGCTATCGATACCCTAAGCCAAGTTCTATCTAAGGTTCGACCTTTAATCTCATCTATAGTGCTATCTTTAGGAATCCTCTCTATCATTGCCTCTTATCCGGGTGTGTCCTTGGACTGACTGTACGAAGTTAGTGCACACACGTTCCTTTGGATTTTATACCCTTGGAATACTCTAAGGTGAAAGCCACAACGGTATCCGTGCGCTTGCGGATTTATTTCGTGTGTTGCTAAAATACCCAACAGTAATAAAGTAATTTACAATTCTTTCTGTTGACATGCTGCACTATAAACTTAAAAAGTGACCGCAATACTTGAGAATATATTCTCATGACTTGATCTATATAATCTGGTAGATTTGTCAATTCTGTGCACTGATGTCTATTTCCTTGCAGATGAACCAAGAGTAGTGCTACCCTGCTTGGAGTTGTAATAAAGTAATTTACAATTCCTTCTGTTGACATGCTGCACTATAAACTTAAAAAGTGACCGCAATACTTTAGAATATATTCTCATGACTTGATCTATATAATCTGGTCGATTTGTCAATGATGCGCACTGATGTGTATTTCCTTGCAGATGAACCAAGAGTAGTGCTACCCTGCTTGGAGAAGACTAGAAGCTGCCGCATGTGTGATCTATTTGTGCCTAAAACTTGACAAGAGAAAATTTAGATTGAACTTTGCAGCTGTTCTTATATCTGTGCGAGATCAGGGTGCTGTCATCTATACTGGCTAGTTGTGGATTTGCACACTTTGACTTAAGCATACCTTGGATCTGGTCTTCAATGAAATTGAATTGTATATGAATTTGGATGCACTCTGACTTATTGATATAACATTTGATTTGGGTTTATATGTGTTCAATGGGCTCCGTATGAATGGTTGTAATGGATTTGCCCAACAAAATTTTGTTGAATATGCAAATGGGTGTGGCAAGGTCTATTAAACTAAGACGCAGAAACAAATCTCATAAACCTTTATGACGTCGAAACCAGTGTCATAGATTTATGACATGGACATATAAACAACACAAACCATGGCTTAAGGCGCGTGATGTTTGACAGCAGCGCTTTCGTCGCTAATATGTGAAATATTTCATATATTATGACAGATTAATTGTTTGTCAAAAACCCTCACATCTCTTGTAGTGTAATAGAAAACACATGTATTCTCACTCGAATATATTGTTAGCTCAATGCTCAAGGATTGACAAAGATAAGTGAACTAGATGTGGCGTGGACGACCAGTCTTCATGGTAGCACATGACAAGTATGCTTCCATCTTCACCATTCACCATGAAACAGTATATACAAAGTAGTCTCTGGCTTCGCAGGCATGTAGAAATCTAGTCTCGGACCTAGCTAGAATATATAATCAGAAGGACACATTCTGATCCCATCCACACTTTCTTTATTGAAGTGGAAGCAATAATATTGTGCAGAATAAGAATTTGTGAGATTCACGCCACCTATCAGCCTGTAGAAACTGCTAAAATTTGTAAAGATGAAAAGCAATATGTTCTTTATGTCAATTATGTGGAATATGTCGAACACCCTAGCTTTCGAATACATGACCTTATCTTTTGGCTGGCATATGCACAATCTCATATATGACACCACGTGTATTCATGATTCAGGAGGTTTTCGATTATCCAAAATTGCTTGTCCTGTTACTATAGGGTAATAATATGCTTGTCTTATAGAATGAGTTGGCTATTAGCTTAGGTTGATTAATAGAATATTAAACAATTAATATCAGTCTCACTACCAGCCCCTATTTCTAGGGTCCACTGTGCATCATGTATCATATCTCCCCGATCCCCTGGATGGTGTTTATCTCCTCGTAGCGAAGGCATGCCACCAGCAATTTTAAAAAGGTTTTCCTTAGTGCAGCTTATACCAAGTTTGTATTTCTTTTATGTGTACTCATCATCTCCTTACGTCGCTAGCTTTGTCTTTTATATTATATCACCTCATCCATGTTTCCTTTATTTCGAGTTTTGTTAATTATATGATACCTTCTCTACTAACAAACAAGATACTGCTTTCGATAACGATGGCACGTAAACCCTCATACAGTCGTTTTCGTGATGCCTCAATCAGTTCTCTCAAGAAGATGCAGAAAACATATATCCAAGCAACAATGAGAAGGCTCAAGAAGGCTACAAGGCCAGAAGTTTGTCTAAATTGCACGACCTAGTAAATCCTAGGGTGCAGACATAACCAAGCAATAGGCGACTGACATCCACATCATACTTATTTCTTATTAGTCACTTATATCCCACTGACATGTGGGACCCACCTATGGCGCCGACAGTGGAAAAATAAGGAATTGTGCAAAATTGTAACAGCGCATAGGGAACAATATATTCCCCATGATAATTTTCCACTACATACGAAAGGGACAACCATACCTGCAGACCATTTTCATTGAATATGACTCTAGAAAGACAAATCAAAAAGTAGTCCTAGCATTTGCAAAAAGAAAAATCATTCCATACATTCATTTGTATCGTGCCCTAGCATCTCTTGACTAAATAATTTTTGTTTGTGTGTTCAAAACTTGTGAAAACTGCAAACTTTTACCTTTTCTTGAAACCACTTGATAATAGTTTAAAATTGTACTGAAAATCCCACAACAACGCGTGACTAATTCACTTAGTTTTTCAACGAAGCAGCCATTTTGGTCAGCTAAACTTGGGAGGCGATTTCAGCCACTGTAGTTATCCAAAGTGTGCCTAAAAAGCATGGTCACACCAAAATTATGATCCCAAATACACGGGCCAATTTTTGTGTGCAGGGTAAACAATTTGGTTTGTAAGAACATTACTTCCAAAATTAAAGCAAACATTATATTCCCTTGTCGGATAATGCATCAATGCTGAAACGTTATAGATCCTTATGTTGCGAGCAGTGGCGCATCTAGCACCGGGGCAGGGGGGGGGGCTCGAGCGCTTCTGCCGCTGGAATTGTTGTGAAGTCCCCCTTGAGACCCCTTACAGATTTTGAGCAAAAGAATGAAGGAAGGGGGAGCCACAAGTGGAAGAAGCATAGAAGAGCCCCCTGAGGCTCGATCCTAGCTTCGCCACAGGTTGTGAGGAACGTAGTATATCCTTTTGAATAGCATGGACGAGAACATTCCAGTGGTGAAACCCATTCTGGGGATCTTTGGATCCCCCATCGAATGTTCGGCTGACAATTAGGACTAAACATGAGCTAATCTAAGAGACTAATTAATCCTTATGCGCACAAGTTGTAGCATCACATGTGCTAATCATGGCTTGATAATTGATTAGGATCATTACATTCATCTCGTGAATTACCACGGCTTATGCAATTAGTTTTATAATTATCTTGCCTTTTGTCCTTCTAATTGTCATTCAAACATTTGATGTTATTTGGGCTACACTTTGGCTGTGGGGATCCAAACACCCCGTATCATATTCTTATTCACTAAATATTAATAGAAAAAATAGAATTTATTTTCTTGAAACTGAAATATAATTTAGTAATTTTTAAGTACATGAGAAGCATTGGTGCACTACCAGACTGCTGAATATTCCTGTCGAACAAAACCGTCAGGAATTACATTCCTGACAGCCAGCCACCCGAGGAATAAGCCGACAAGATAGACTCAACAGGCTAGGAAATATCGCCTTTTCCTCTTTTTCTGACGGCAGTTCCGAATGGCCAAGCTGAGGCTGGCTCTGGACGCCTATTCCTGACAGTATAACCGATAGTAAAAAACTAATGAAGGTTAAAAAATAAATAGAAGCAGGCATGTCTTAATTACAAAACTCAACTGCATTATTCACAGATACAGTTCAGATCCAAAATTGCTTGTCCTGTTACTATAGGGTCCACTGTGCATCATGTATCATATCTCTCCCTTGGATCGGTAGTTTTTTTGAAAGAAATCTATAATTGTTCCGATAGTTTATCTCCCTCCATCCTGGTGGTGTTTATCTCATAGCGAAGCCAACGACAATTTAAAAGGTTTTCCTTAGTGTGGCTTATACCAAGTTTGTATTTCTTTTACGTGTACCCATCTCCTTATTACATTGTGTTGACGTTTTTTCCGGTCGAACACACAAGTGCGCTGGATCACGCGGTAGTCAGAAATCAACCCGCTGAAACTCCCAGCACGCTAACAACAATTTTAAAAGGTTTTCCTTAGTGCCAGCTTATGCCAAGTCCAGGTTTGTATTTATTTTTATGTGTACCCATCTCCTTATTACATTGCTTTCTCTTTAATATTATACCACGTCGTCTATGTTTCCTTTCGAGTTTTGTTAATTATATGATATCTTCTCTACTAACAACCAAGATACTGCTTTCGATAACGATGGCACATAAACCCTCTCATACAATCGTTTTCGTGATGCCTAAATCAGTTCTCTCAAGAAGATGCAGAAAACATATATCCAAGCAATGAGAAGGCTTAAGGACGCTACAAGGCCAGAAGAAGTTTGTCTAAGTTCCACGACCTAGTAAATCCTAGGGTGCAGGCATAACTAAGCAATAGCCGACTGACATCCACATCATACAATTCATGTTTGTCATTGAAAAAAGAAACGGATTCCTTATTTGTCACTTATATCCCACTGACATGTGGGACCCACCTATGGCGCCGACAGCTTATACCAAGTTTGTATTTCTTTTATGTGTACTCATCATCTCCTTACGTCGCTAGCTTTGTCTTTTATATTATATCACCTCATCCATGTTTCCTTTATTTCGAGTTTTGTTAATTATATGTTATCTTCTCTACTAACAAACAAGATACTGCTTTCCATAACGATGGCACGTAAACCCTCATACAGTCGTTTTCGTGATGCCTCAATCAGTTCTCTCAAGAAGATGCAGAAAACATATATCCAAGCAATGAGAAGGCTCAAGGACGCTACAAGGCCAGAAGTTTGTCTAAATTGCACAAGCTAGTAAATCCTAGGGTGCAGTCTAAATCCCACCTATGGCGCCGACAGTAAAAAGTAAGGAATTGTGCAAAATTGTAACAGCGCATAGGGAACTATATATTCCCCATGATAATTTTCCACTACATACGAAAGGGACAACCATATCTGCAGGCCATTTTCATCGAATATGATTCTAGAAAGATAAATAAAAAGTAGTCCCCTTACTACAATTGTATTTCATTTGCAAAAAGAAAAATCATTTCATACATATATGCATTTGTATCGTGCCGTAGCATCTCTTGACTAAACAATTTTTGTTTGTGTTCAAAATTCAACAAAACTGCAAACCTTTACTTTTCTTGACACCACTTGATAATAGTTTAAAATTGTACGAAAAATCCCACAACAACACGCGAATTGGTGAAGGAAGGGGGAGCCGGATGTGGAAGAAGCATAGAAGAGCCCCCCTTGGGGCTCGATCCTGGCTTCGCCACAGGTTGCAAGGAACGTAGTAGATCCTGTGAATAGCATGATGAGAACATTCCAATGGTAAAACCCATTCTGGGGATGTTTGGATCCCCCATCAAATGTTTGGATGGCAAATAGGACTAAACATGAGCTAATTATAAAAAGTAATTGCACGAGACTAATCTAAGAGACTAATTAATCTATGATTAGCACAAGTTGTAGCATCACATGTGCTAATCATGGATTGATAATTGATTAGGCTCATTAGATTCATCTCACAAATTACCACATGGCTTATGCAATTAGTTTTATAATTATCTTGTCTTTTGTCCTTCTAATTGTCATTCAAACATTTGATGTTATTTGGGCTACAATTTGGTTGTGGGGATCCAAACGCCCCGTATCGTATTATTCACTAAATATCTTAATAGAAAAAGTAGAACTTATTTTCTTGAAACTGAAATATAATTTAGTAATTGTTAAGTAAATGAGAAGCATTGGTGCACTACCAGACTGATGAATATTCCTGTCGACTAATACCGTCAGGAATGACGGCAGGAATAAGCCGACAAGAATGACTCAACAGGAAATATCACCTTTTCCTCTTTTCCTGACGGCAGTTCCGAATGGCCAAGCTAAGGCTAGCTCTGGGCGCTTATTCCTGAGTATAACAAATGAAGGTTAAAAAAATAAATAGAAGCAGGCACGTGTTAATTACAAAACTCAACTGCATTATTCATAGATACAGTTCAGATCCATCGACCAAGTTATTGGTGAATGACACCTCAGTATGACTTATAGTTGACTACACCAAAGGCTAGCTTTTGGTGAAGTTGGAACTTGAACAGAAGCAATGCAAGAGGATGAATTTGGTATGTGTCCACGTTTATGAATTGGCCTCAGTAAAATTAAATTAAATTTATTAGATCAGATATTTGCTTCAACACGTCATATACATATATTGGTTATGAATCTACAGTATATTAGTTCTCTAAAGTTAAAATTAATATGGAATGGGACTCATAGAACTACATTGTCATGGTTTATTGTGCAACCCAAAGAATTATAATTCGATGTACCTCGTGAGCTAACTGAAATAAGCTAAATTAAGTTACTGTCTGCAATCGCTACCCTAAGCTACTGGCACTGGGTCAAATGCCGGATTGAAAAATCCCTAAAAAATGTCAAATCTGACATCCCTAAAAAAATGCTAGATCCAACCCTTCGAGAAGGTCCCCGGTGGAACAGTCTCCGCCACACACCATGACGGGAAGGGAACGCGGACCTGAGGAGGTCGAGTCTGAGAGAGGGAGAGGGAGAGGGAGAGGGCAGCTCATGCAGGTTGGGAGGCGATCATACGTGTTGTGGTGGCCTACCTTCTGGATATAGGGCCCTGGTCCTCTCCGGGCAGCGGCGAAGTGGGTGATGGGGAGCCCCTCGGGGTGGTGGCGAAGTGGGCGACGGGGAGCCCCTCAGGGCTGCGGTGGAGAGTCTTCAGGGCAGCGGTCACGGGCTTGGGAAAGGCCCCCCGGGCGGTAGCACAGAGATAGGATGGGGCGGACCACATGCAGGTGGGAGGATAAGGTTTCACTGTTTTATGTCATGATGTGGGACCCACTGTGGTTGGGATGACGATGGCACATTCATCAATTTTTTTCATGGGATAAGAACCAACAGGAATACCTAAGATCTCTCCAAACGGGGTTTTGGCTGAGTAACTCTCTGCTAACGGTACTACAGAAATCGTCAGAGATAATAAAAACCGTAGGAAAAATCCCGTTCGGTAGTGGTGGACCTCTACTAGAAAAAAAATTCTAGGGACTAAGATAATATACTCCCAGCAGCTCGGATGGAAGTTATCATGTACGTTGGATGGAGAATATATCCATCCTCGAGATAGGGGAAAGCAAGCTGACGCCTCACAGACATATGACATTATGTCAAGTCGTGTATTTTGTACAATACATATTAGGTATTTGTACAAGACCATACATAATAAATGGACCGACTCTATCCGAACCGGCGATTCAAAATCATTGGAACCCCCTCTCTCTCCTCTTCCATCTTCCCCCTTTCTCCTCCAAATCCGACTGCCGACGCTGGGACGGAACGGCGGTGACAGGGGCAGCATCGCGTAGGGTAGCATAGAGCTATGGCTCCCCACTCCTCGTTAGCATCGGCCTCGGCTTCCCCTCCGCCGCTGATGTCTCCTCAAAGCCTGTGTTGGTCCGACAGTGGAAGCAGACGAGGAGGCTACGGCGGAGAAGGTGGAGACCAGGGGCGGAGGCAAGGGGCTGGCAGGGGCTTAGCCCCCCTATGAATGTCAAATTACCACTGATTTTTTTGAAATTGGAATAAATTTTGAAATTTTAATAACCTTGCCTCCCTAACATTTAAAAAGTCAACTTCCTGGCTCCGCCTCTGGTGGAGACGCCTGTCCGATGGAGCTCCCTGCGCCCGCCCAAGCGACAATCGATGAAATTGTTGTGGAGTATAAGCTGTTTTCGTTTTTTCCATGGTCTTAGTTTCTTGATTGTGTTTTTGATATTTTCATTTGGATCCGCTGCTAGCAGCTGTTTTGGGATGAAAAGTGAAGAAACAAATCTGAAATGTTTGCAATTATGGCCTTCCATCATTTCTTTGTTTTCTTTTCCTATTTTTTCCGTTGTACCTTGCATGTTGTTCTTGTTTCCCTTATTTTCATGCTCAAATTTTCCCCTTGTACCGAGATGTGACATGATGGCTATGCATCATTTTGCAAATTATTTCGGAAATTCTTTTTTTTCATTTGAATGTTAAATATCAATAGTGTATAGTTTCTATATGTTTGTACATATCATGAAAAATAGTCATTTTATGAAATGTTCAGTCTTTGCTAGGTGTTGGAACTCCTAACTTATGAGTGTAAAATGGGAAAATAGAATAAGTGAGTATGTATATGATACATGAAGTGTACATAACAATGAGCATGATAATTATTACATGATTGATTGGAGCCTACTAGGTACACTGGGTGCATTGAGTGTGTAAATGGTGTGTAAAGTTACGATGTGTAGGGATCAATAAAATTGTTTGAGGTGTGTACTCCCTCCCGTTTGGTAATGAAGTCATTTAGGACACTGACATGGTCTCCAAACTACAACTTTGACATCTTATTTTCATAAAAATATTTACTAAAAACTAACATATATATATATATATACTTTATGAAAGTATTTTGCAATACAAACCTATTCATATAGTTTTCCCATTTCCAAACCCAACGACTTAAAAGTTATTCATGATTTATATTTTCAATATTTGACTCATATCTTGTCCGAAACGACTTCATTTACCAAACCGGAGGAGAATTGTACAAAATGTTAAAAATAATAAGAGAAAAGCTGCAACATCACATGTGGGAGAGAGAGATAGCCGTTGAAGTCTTGGGAAGGGTGCGTGCGTGGGAAGCTGCAGCATCACATATCACGAGAAGCATCTTTATGTCACTATCAATTGTACCGCTGCACCTTTATGTCTTGTCGTTGCAGAGTCTTTGAGCAAATACAATGCGAAAATAAATCATATACCATCAAAATACAAGCTAATAGGACAGAAATGCATGAAGACCGATAGAGACCACAGGTCCGGATTGCTTCCATCCGAGCTGCACGGTGTATTCCGAAAATCTAGTAATACAAAGAATCTTGCATCGGAGTGAAGGGGTCCCACCCCCCACCTCCTGAGAACCTGTACACAGTGTACACACACATAGGTGTCCCGTCATCCTCTGCCTATATATGGCCTGCCCATGACATGGGGCCTATACTAAAACTAGCTCTGCCCATCGATCATCATCAGCTAGTATCGTGTTGAGGCAAGTGCTCTCTCGATCACTCTCAGCCATGGAGTGTCAGCTGAAGAACCCTCCTCCCCAAAACAAAGAATCCGGGTTGTTGACCAACAAGGCTATGAGCGGCCAGGCCATGGTCGTCGTGGATCACACCGTCAAATTTGAACCGGCTAACGAGAAAGACCCCAAACAGGTTGTTAATTATGTGCAGTGGACGTCTTGTTTTTATATATCAAAACCAAATCTCTGCTAGCTCCAATAATTGTCTACTTAATTTATAGTCACTTAAACGCTAATAAGGGATTACTGTGGATTTACATTTATTTCTAATCGTCTGATCACCTTTATGAATGCATGCATGCATACAGATATGGACCAAGTTCTACATGATGAAGGACAACCAGTGGGTCTTCATGTTGGTGAATGGTGGCAAGAACGTTGCGGAGGACGGCAAGGCTGTCAAGGCCCTCCAGCACTCACAGGGGCCGAACATGCCTGTATGCTGCAATAATCTTTGTTATATCTGTTGTTGTTACTGCGCTAATACATATATACTCTCTCAATATACGTACGTTACGTTCCAAATTACAAGACGCCGACTTATATAGTTTTAATGTATAGTTTAACAAACATTATTCTCTACTGTGATAAAAAAAGGGTTAGATTCGCTAGATAGCAATATAGGGACTTTCTAGAGCAGTTGTAAGTATGTAGACTTTTCTAGCATATTTGGCTTTTACATATGTAAATATGTATATTTTTGTGTTAATATACAAAACCATATGAACTGTACTATTCAACTCTGTTTAAACGGCCTAAATGATAAACAAAAGGGTGATCAACTTCTTATATAAACGCAACATTGATAATAAATAGTAAGCAATAGCTAGCTAATTTGGACTACTTTTGGAGCATTATATTAATCATATATATATATATTCCTGTGGTCGATCGATCGTCATGAATGCATGATGGGACAAATATATATAATGCAGGTCCGCGTCGTGGACCTGGACCCCAAGAAGCTGAACACTGTGGACGACACGACTTTGCTGTGGGCCGACAACGACGGGGGCAGCAATGGCTTCATGGTGATCCGTGAGTCCAAGGACAGTAGTGAAGCACTGGTGCTCGATGCCAAGAACAGGAACCTGGTCGTTGGCGCCAAATACTGCAAAGGCGGCGACAGCCAGCTCTGGAAGTTCGTCGCACCGCAGCCGCCCAAGGTGTGATCGATCGATCGATTACGTGCAGACGGCCGGCCGCATGCATCCATCAATCTACCGCCGGGGCCAACTACGTACAATTAAGCCGTTAATGATATGGAATAAATGACTGAGCAGTGGTTCAGATCAGGCGGCGTACACACGTGCTTGTGTACTTCTGCATGCTTCTGCCCCACGAATATGTAATAATACTACATGTATAATAAAAGTTGGCTGTGTGGTGCGGTAATTGATATGATCTGGCTACAGTATATAATATGCATGCATATCTGATACGGTAAACACATTTCTCGGCCTCAAAACTTGTTTAAGTGGTATACCAATAATGTCCCTAAAACTTGTAAAACGGTGCACTGGTGCAGATTTATTTCTAGGTGACACGCCTTTTGCATTACCTGTAATATATGCATCTCCTTTGTGCTACTTAAAGAACATGCATAGCACGTATTTCAGTAAGCGGGGGAGAGAGAGTTTTTACAAAGTTAAAAAAAAAAAACAAAACCGAAAACCGAACAGCAGGCCACAAAAGGCTCACATCAAGATCGCCTAACCCCAAACAAAGCCACAATCCCATGAAAACTAGCTGTAGTCCAAAGCATGGCTTCGTCAAGGATGAGAGGCGCAAGAACGACCGGTTGTAGAGCAGCCCTACCATGAACTCTGTGGTTGCGCTCACACCAAAGCGACCAGACGACCAACCAGGCCAAGGAGTCGAAACCCTTCCTGTGAAATCTAGGGATTTGCTTCCTTACCTGTAACCACCAACGTACATGGAGGACCAACCAGCCAAATAATTTGCATCTGTCAGGCGCTTGGACATTCCAGAGTTGCTTCGCCCCACTCAACATAGATTTGTCTTGGAAAAGAGCAGTGTGGGCGAAAGTGACCAAAAATTGTCCATTAGGCGACCACTTCCAATTAAACATGTCGGACGAGTCCGAAAGATAGCAGTCGCAGACAAGGTCCCAAATCCTGATGTATTGTACCAGTACGTGCACACTGAGGGCAAGTTTAATATCTTGGACCCACTTTCTCTACATGAGGCCCTCATTGACCATGTGTAATTGTTTCGTATTCTCTTCGGCAACACTGGCCACTGATTGGGCACGAGTGTTTTGATGGAGGCACCGTTGATCCAGTGATTCGACCAGAAGAGGGCCCACGTGCCATCTCCGACAATGACTGAAATCCAGGTCTAAAGAAATCGTTCGCCAGCAAATAGGAGGGTAGGCGAAAGGTGGTCCAAGTCCTTGTGGGGTCAGCCTGTGCTAACCAAAGCCATCTCATGTGTAGTGCAAAACCCAAAAGGTGGAGGTTTGGGATACCAAGGCCGCCATAAACAGTGGGTCAAGCCACCCTGACCCACACGACCACACATTTTCCACCGGAAGCGACTTCGGTCCCACACCATAGAATACCTCGAATCAAAGTATCGATGGTCTTAATGACCCAAGGGGGAACCGCAATAGCCATCGAAATATGAACCGAAATTGCAGATAGGGTGGACTTAACAAGAGTTAGTCCCTGCTTCTATTCAATAGAAGACCTTTCCACGTAGGAATGTGTTTGGCGACCTTGTCTACCAAAGGCTAGAGCGCTACCTTCGGTAGCCTCTAGATGGATGTTGACGGATAAAACTCATATCCACCTACGATCCGCAAGCGTACAGACCTACACCGTTTTCACCACGGGGATTCTCTAGGTTCTTATCAATCCGCGGAGCAAGGGGATTGCTAGCGCTTAATCAAGTACTAATCTAGTTGATAGGAAACCTTTGAAAGGGGTATTAATCTAAAGGTAAAGACAATCTAACCTAAGTTGATCAAACAAATCTAAGGTTAAACTAGATGGTAAAGGGTGGACACAAGAGAGAGGGTTAAGATAGATAAGCGTTCCCTCCCTAGGGTTTAGGATCACATGACATGCATCTACTACATGAAAAGGGAGTTGCTTACACTAGCTTCATGGCGATTATGCGGCCGCTAAGCCTTTTCCCTAAATCGTACTGTCACTACGCAAGGTAATCAAACACTTTCACGCATAACCACATCTATACCTAAGCATCCATAAGGTTAAGCTAATCACCACGATTACCACAAACCCTGCTAAGACCACATGTTGCGCAAACATATGTAAACAAAGCATATACGAAGACATAGACCATAAAGCATTGATTGGCATAAGGTTCATGTATAGATTACATATCATGCATCCATCTAACCCTAGGGACGAACGGAGACATTACCCCATCATCTTACACGGATTGAAGCACATAGGGGTGATGGAGACTCCGGAGAACGTCGTCGGTGAAGATGGCGGTGATGAAGCTTGGGAACACCCCTAGGCCAGCGGCTTGGAGTCCTCCTCTTGCTTCCTTCCCTCCGCCGGCGTTGATCCTTGCGACGAGCTCATCCAACTCTCTCCCTCATCTTGCGGAGGAGGTGTTCTGGTGAATGGCGTCGGTAGAATGATTTGTTCGATGTGGCGGCTGACGGCGGCGGAGGCAATAAATAGACGAACACCTAGGGCAAAGGGGACGCCGAACCGGGCCCGGAGTGGGCTGGGCCGGTCGGCCTAGGACAGCCGGCCCAAGCCCATTTCGGCCCCGGTTTCCTCCCCGGTTGCTTCTCGCGTGATCCCTTATTTATGTGCACTTGCATGTGGGCCATTGACGTCGTTTCGTTCACGGTTAAGGCTTGAATCCTTGCTATCCAAGCTTCGCCGTTTTCTGGTTGAGTCCCTAAAGATTTGCACGTTGACGCTTTGGTCCTCGGGTCATTTGGAGTCATGTTCATCGCGTGTCTTGACTTGTGATGGGCTTCATGATCTTCTCTTGAAGTGCTTGATGAACTTATCCCGAAAGTATCCTCTTTAATGTTAATTTCCTACGTAAACAACAAACTCCAAAATCGACATGCAAGTGTGAACTTGTTACATCATTAGTATGCCTAGTGGCGGGTTAGTTGCAAATCATAATCGAAACCAATGTATAACAAGTACTCTAGGTTGACGGAAATTCACCATAAGGGTCCCAACCAGCCAAAGGAGTGTGGCATTGAGCCCACAAGGGGGTCGGTCGAACCAGGGTTCGGCCAAACCGACCTTGGGGTGGCCAATGCCCATCTTCCACGTGGAGGTCTCTGGTTGGCTACCAAAGGCGTTGGAGTGTGCACTCGGTGCTGCAAGGCTGCACAACAGGGTGCCCACGAGCCCTATAAATAGAGGGGAGGGGTCTCATTTCTAAGACACACCACTTGAGTTCACTTCTCTTACTTTTAGTTTCCAAGGGTAGGGAGTAGGGCTAGAGTAGTTCTTATTCAGGTTCCTAGTCTACTTTTTGTTGATGTTCCTTAGCCTCACCACTAAGATGGCACAAACGGCAACGGTGATAGGAATGCTTGTTGGCGCCTACAAGCGTCACTGTCGGGTTCACACCTCTAGTAATGAGATTAGGGGACGTCGGGGGTAAAACACACGATCACAGAAAGGTCCGCAAGCACACGGATTAACATTGTAGCACTTCACCTGGTGGTATTCGGGTTGTCAATTTATATTTTCCCAAGGGAGGCTCGACGGCAAAGATGATCGAGTAAACGGTGGAGAAAGACCAAGACTTGGTAAAGAGCTATAGCGGGGGATAACGAATAAAGATATTCAGGGATAACTTAACACACGCTAGTAGATCTAGATAAAAGACTAGAGAGGATAGCAAGCTGGGAGGACACGAGACAAGAAAGGATTCTAACACAATCTATCTATTCTTGTCAACTCTAGGCAAAGGGGCCAAAGCAAAGGATAACCAAGGTAAGCTAACTCAACAAGCTCTTCTAGTGTTGCAGGGGCATGCAAAGTTGTACCCTCAGACTGGGATGAGAACGGAGGATGATGACACGCTGAATCCTACCGGCCCGATCTAACGTGGTGGACTACAGAGCCCGTCCAGAGCTGTCACCTCCTTAGGGTACCACAACTATTCCGTTGCGCAGGACACCAATCTAAGAATAAGGTAAGCTCTGAGCACCGAGCTCACAATGAACCAAAGAACCTTTCCCCGGGTACCACAAAGGAAGGTCTCTCTCTCTCCGGTGAAACACCGGAGATCAAGCGAAGAACGACCACAACACTATAGGATTCAAGAGAGCTATGCTAACCAAGACTAAACTAACTTTAGTCTAAACCAAGAATAAAGCTTCTAGATCAGAGTAAAAGCTGAATGTAATTGACTCGAAAAGTAAGACAGAAAGATAACTTGAATTGTACTTGAGTCTAAACAAAGAAAGGATACAAGAGCAATACCAGAACTCTGAAGAAGACTCCTCTGGAACCCTGAGACTTGCTCGACTCGACTCTAACTCCCAAGCTACACTAATCCTACTCTAAGTGAACTAAAGAGTGGAAATGAGATGCTCCAGCGCGATGCATGTGATCCAGCGGGTGTGAGGCTCCTTTTATAGGTAAGTGAGGTCGGTTGAGGGCGTGGGCCCATTTTCATAGGTGCAGCTGGATGGGGAGGTGCGGCCGGCCCTACGATCCACCACCTCTTGACTTGGACGCTCCTGATCCTTGCTCCTGAGGCGGTTGAGGGTCGGTTCCTTGCGTCGGTTTTGGCTGGTATGGAGGTTGGGAGGTGCGGTCGGCCCACCTCTAAGTCGTGGGATGAACCTCCTTCACTTGGTGATGCTCAGGATGCTCTTGGAATGACGGTTGATCAGCCGGAGAGGTGGACCCATTGATCCAAGTGATCACAACTTCATCCACGATCAAACCGACGTTTCCTTGATAAATCTCGTCCATCCAAGTTGTGCACACGGGGAAGGAAGTGTTCGGGAGTGAGGACATGGCACGGGGCAGGGCCGGCCGCACTGCCCGGGCGGGGCCGCACTGCGGGGGCCGACCGCACTTGGTGGTGCGGCCGCGCCTGGCTCGTGCGGCATGTTGGCTCCATTTCTCCCCTAAATGTGTACCTGCCTATAAAAATTGCAACACAACTCGTGGAACTTTATTAGTATAAAAAATGTGCATGAAACTTGTTGTATACTCCTCTCGAACCCGAGGTTTTGACGGTCGGATCTTTGTTGTAAGGACCGTCAACACTTTTGATCGAGGTATGAGTTCTCTTGTATCTTTATTTCTTTGTATGACTTTGATCTACTTCAGTTATTCAACTATTCATATAAAGTTGTGCTTTCATTCATGAGTGATATGTTCTTGTGTTCTTTGTTTGTTCATGATTTAGAGGCTCGTGTTCTTCATGAGCACGACCCTTTTGATCTTGTGTCTTAGACTCATAAGTTCTCATATCCATTTGTATGATTAGCCTCCTAGTTAGCTTACATGTTTGTGTTGCATGACGTCTGAGTTTATGCTACGATACTCGGTCTAAGGGGTCAGTCATCTGCTGGCTTCGACCTAGGTCACAATAGCCCATGCCAATTGAATTCTAGTTATCAATGCAAGCATGGTGCTTGGGTTGCATTGCTTCGTTAGATATGAGTGTGCCCCACAGTTTGATGAGGTAGGTCGCGGTAGTGATAGCCGTTGCACCCTTTGTACCCCTCCACGTTCGGGTATCGTTGTAGGAGTTTGTAAAGTAGCAACCATTGTCGTGCAGAAGTGACGTGGGGGCTATCTCCCCGTTTGTACCTAAGTGTTGAACCGACCATCTATGCAATATTCGTGTATATCTCTTGTATCCGTTGAGCTTTGTATGTTTAGTACATTAGGACCTAGAGCTAACTCGTATGTCCCTCCCTATGCCATAGTATTACTAGAGATGAACCATGTGTATCACCTACCACTTTATCATATCTTTATCCTTACCCTTGTGTTTGAGTTGATTGTTTTTCCCCTATTCATGACTTCTATGCAATGCAATACTATCAGTCTTGTTATCAACATTGCCTCCCATGGATTCGATGCCCTTTGGAATACTTCTTTGGGGAAATGCTACAATGCTATATCAGTGCGTTTGCAGATTCGTTTGTGGTTGCTAGGAGTACCACTTGTTATTTCTGGCATCGTTGCTAGGAACACATAAATTTAGCAGTGACATTAAGAAACACCAACAATTACTCATTGATAAACACTCTTTCACGATCACCTATACAAATGGGGATCCATGCCAAACTATGTTGTTTGGACAAAGCATGGGGAAAGAGGGGTTATAATGGAAGATGTTGAAGAAGATGATGATAATGTTCCTGATTGGACTCAAGAAGGTACCTTTGCAGATGATCCAATGGGAGAGGATTACGATTCAATGGAAGAGACTCAAGGAGAAAATGATCCTCTTGATGATCTAGGTGAGGTGTTGCAAGATGCAAAGGAAGATTGTGAAAGGGTGAAGGAGTCAAAGAAGTTTGAGCATATCTTAGAAGTTCACAAGAAACCATTGTACCTAGATTGCAAAGAGGGGCGCAAGATGTTGAGTAGTACATTGGAAATGCTGCAATGGAAGGCTAAGAATGGAGTTTATGACAAGGGCTTTGATGAGTTAATGATGATCATAAAGGACATGCTTCTCTAGAGGAACGATTTGCTGGCGTCAACGTATGAAGCTAAAAAGGTTGTTTGTCCTCTGGGTTTGGAAGTACAAAAGGTACATGCATGCCCTAAAGAATGTATCCTCTTCCAAGGTGGCGAATGTGAGAAATTGGAGGCTTGTCCTGTGTGAGAGGTGTTGTGTTATAAGATCCGATAAGATGACCCTTGTGATGTTGAGGGGAGGAGGAGGACGAAGATAATTCTTACGAAGGTAATGTGGTATTTTCCAGTGATAGCATGGCTGAAGCATCTATTCAGGTGCAAGGACAGTGCAAAGTTGATGCATTGGCACAAAGAAGAACGTAAACAAGATGAAAATATTAGGCAACCTGCTGATGGGTTGTAGTAGAGATTAATTGATAGATAATTTCCCGAGTTCGAAAAAGACACAAGGAACATTCAATTTGGTTTAAGTACGGATGGATTCAATCCATTTAGTGAGTTTAGTAGCAGTCATAGCACTTGACCTATGACCTTATGTATGTTGAACCTTCCTCCCTAGATGTGCATCAAGGGGAAGTTCATTATGATGTCAATAATCATCCAAGGCCCAAAGCAGCTAGGCAATGACATCGATGTCTATCTAAGACCATTGGCTGAGGACCTTAAAATTCCATGGGAGGAAAAAAGGTGTACATGTGTGGGATGAGGACAAAAAGGAGACCTTCAATCTATGAGCATTGCTGTTCCATCAATGATTGGCCATCACTTGGTAATCTACGAGGACAAATAACCAAAGATACCGAGCATGCACACACTGTTTGTAACCATCATCGATGATACTTGTAGCGTGTACGGTGATTCCATTTATTATTTGGAAGTTGATGTAAACTTTATTAGGTGCATTTCTTATTTGCACTTTGTGGTATGTAGCTTTGTGTGTATAGCGGTATGTAATTAGATTATGTCGGTAGCTGCACTCTATTAGGTGTATTTATTATTTGCACTTATTAGATTGTGTAATACATCTACGTAGCAATTGCAAAGTGAAACCCTATTCCAAATATAAAATACAAAAAGGTCCACAAAATAACAGCAAAATTCATATAAAGTTGTGCTTTCATTCATGAGTGATATGTTCTTGTGTTCTTTGTTTGTTCATGATTTAGAGGCTCGTGTTCTTCATGAGCACGACCCTTTTGATCTTGTGTCTTAGACTCATAAGTTCTCATATCCATTTGTATGATTAGCCTCCTAGTTAGCTTACATGTTTGTGTTGCATGACGTCTGAGTTTATGCTACGATACTCGGTCTAAGGGGTCAGTCATCTGCTGGCTTCGACCTAGGTCACAATAGCCCATGCCAATTGAATTCTAGTTATCAATGCAAGCATGGTGCTTGGGTTGCATTGCTGTTCCATCAATGATTGGCCATCACTTGGTAATCTACGAGGACAAATAACCAAAGATACCGAGCATGCACACACTGTTTGTAACCATCATCGATGATACTTGTAGCGTGTACGGTGATTCCATTTATTATTTGGAAGTTGATGTAAACTTTATTAGGTGCATTTCTTATTTGCACTTTGTGGTATGTAGCCTGTATGTATAGCAGTATGTAATTAGATTATGTCAGTAGCTGCACTCTATTAGGTGTATTTATTATTTGCACTTATTAGATTGTGTAATACATCTACGTAGCAATTGCAAAGTGAAACCCTATTCCAAATATAAAATACAAAAAGGTCCACAAAATAACAGCAAAATTACTAAAGTAAAAAACATATCACAGTCTGGTTGACACAAAAAACGGCACTGATGGAGACCCCTATCACTGCCGACATGGTTGCGTCGGTTCCAAATGTGGCAGTGATGGGGGTTTGGAACCGAACAGATCGACGATTCTGGGCTAGTGGGTGGCGGAGCATGTGCGGGTGCGGGAGAGGACGATGAGTACCATACACTCGGTGTAAGAAGCAAGAGAGACGATTGACAAGTAATCTAAATGGTTGTTTTTTAACCAAGCAATGAAAAAATGGTGGAATCTTGGGATGAAAATATCAGGTTGTATAATTGGTAGAATCTTCGGACGAATATATCAGGCTGTATAATTGATCGAATCTTCCCTAGTGGCCCAGCTTAGAGTATCTATTGTGACTTCCCTTTTAATTAGCGTTGGCATGAATTAATATGTACCCAGCAAATTAAAGGTCAGCTCTTCACGGAACAAATTCCCGTCACTGTCAGGAAGGTTTAAAGTAGCGATTCCCATTCCCATGGAGCATTGGTGCATCGATCTTATCTCTGCACTGTTTTGTACGGACGCCAAAACGCATAATATAAATCGTATTAACTAGAGATGTTTTTCATTACCATAATAGGCATAGTATAGCATTTTAAGACTAGCTAGCTACTACAGCCCTTTGTCAGACTGAACTCATATAACACAAATCGTACGTATAATGGTGGAACTCCAAAGAGGCTTATTATGAAGTAAACAACCGCCCATTGAAAATTGCTTAATTAGTTTTGCTTATCCCATGAACCCATAATGCATACACCACTGGAAAGCCAAACAATAATATATATTTCTGGGAAATTCATTTTATTTTGCTTGTCGGTGAAGAACCTATAGGAAAATTACAATGACGGTGTAAATTTATACTATATATTTATGATGTGGAAGAAGACACACAATATCTAACTCATAGCTCAAAGAATATGTATGTATATGATGGACGTCAGATACATATGTCCTTCACATGGTGGACTGCATTGTCCATGTGTGTAATTTTATCATCAGTGCCAGGGAAAATTAAAAAACGACCGGGCAATTGCCTGTTTATTCTGCCAGTTGCTTAAACTCATCATAGGTTAATAAGATTTTTCCCTGACCGTTATGCAACGAAAAGGGAACTTAAGTACATTTTTGGTTATTGCCTCGTAATAGTAATGATGGCTTTAGATTCTCTCTCTCTCATCTTATTCTTGCAAACATCATAAGAGCAACTCCATCCGATGGAGTAAATTTCATCCCCTATACGAAGTTATTGGGGGTGGAGTAAACATATTTTCATCCCTAAAACACAACTTGCTCCAAAGAGTTTCCCTATTTTCCTTCCCAACTCGTGGGTCTCACAATGCCACATCATTATCTTCTTTATAAAGTGAGTGGGTCCCACCGATAGGGAGTGGAGGAGAGGTTCCCTTTATAAAGGGGATGGAGAGGGAGTTTTAGTCCATGGAGAAAAAGAGGGAAGGGGATAGGGAGGGCTGTGGAGAGGTTTTTTTATCATCCGGTCCCCTATATCACTGTTTTTTGGTATTGGGGATGGGAAAGTGGAGCTGCTAAAGTTGCTCTAAACATTCTATCTTGAGATGATGGGAATCAAAACCCCATTCTTATCTTTACGGACAATTCGGTGTTGTTTGCTCTATGGGCATGTTCTCTTTATGCAAAAGTTTTCATTATGAATCCATAATGATAGTATTTAAACACTCAGGTGATAATATCTTGCTCTCGTGGTTTCTGTCAAAGCAAAAGGTAATATCACTTTGGTACTTGTGGTGTATAAATTTTATAATTCATAAATTGTTCACATGAAATATGATAAAGGAACCTACATGGAAATTTTAGTTATTCCTCTAAAGTTTCAGGTATAAGGGGCCGAGACACAAAAAAAAAACTCTGATTCTCATTAGTAATGTTTGATTATTAGATTTTCTAATTTTTTTAAAAAAACTCCGGTTCTCATTATTTATGAATTATCAAATTTATGTGCTTGTGCTTTTGTTTTTGTTTTTTTTTTTTTGATAGGGGCAAGTGCACATGTATGCATGTGGTGTTGTAATACCACGACTAGCTGGTTAGTGAGATGGAGAATCGATCGATTGTGATCCCCACCATAATATAACTAGTAGCAAGGTGAACCCGATTTTTTTTTGGCTCCAGGCTCAAAGTGTAAATGCAGACGTTATTCTCTATTTGCTCTCCAAAAGAATTAGTTGCCATTTTGAGGCTCACATGACATACACAACCACATGAATCATAGTCCATGAATCACAGATTTACAAGAATTACAAATAATTCACAACCACTTGAATCACAAGCAAGAACGCATGAACGTACATGAACAAAAAATACCACAAGAACCGAGCTCGCATCCGCGTCGGCCGCTGGCAACCCGCACCTTGGGAGGCCCCCACGCCGGCCGCTGGCAACCTGCACCCGTGCCGGCCTCCGCGCCACCCGCCGGGGGCGCCCGCGCCCGCGGGGATCGGGGAGAGATAGAGGTGTGAGATGAGAAAGAGAGATGTGAGAAGAGGATAGAGATGAGAATGACTGAATGAGAGTGAAAGAAAGAGATGAGGGAGAGAGACCACGGGTGGGTGGGTGGAGAATAATTGAGGAGCTGTATGCCTGCATGCAGACGGAGCACTGACGGTGCTGCGTGTTGTACCGGGGGGAAGTTGGCCCCGGTACAATAATGTGATGCATTTGTACCGGTTGGAGCCACCGACCGGTACAAATGTCCTCTCACAGGGACGTGTCAAGGCCTCCCCCTCCCCACCCCATTTGTACCGGGGGCAAAAATAATCGGTACAAATGAAAAATGGGCTCGGGGATAAATGTGGTATTCTTGGCCTTATTTAGATGTCAAAAAAATTGTCTTTTTAACACACTGTAGCAAAAGGTAAATTTCGACTTTTTTGGTAAATATTGTCCTACCATCACCTAACTAGACTCAAAAGATTAGTGTTGCAAAGGCCATCACAATCGTGTAATTAGTTTTTTATTTCGTCTACATTTAGTATTCCAAACCTATATCTTTTAGCGTATTTAATGTGGTGGAGAGAGAGTCAAAAGGAGGATTTTTAGCAATCTAACCAAAGCGATTCTTGTTTCCACATCTGGAGAATCAGCCAACCGAGGAGCTACGGCTGGTTCCCTATGGCCTCTATTTAAGGCTAAGGCAGTAGCTGCACTGAGCAGCACAAGCCAGAGAGCAGGGCACAACAAAAGAGATCAGGTTCGTACTAGCTAATTCTCTTGATGTACCTGCATAGATACGTTGCTATCGATATGCTAATCTTTCCTTGTTTCCTTAGTACTAGAGAAGATTGATTTTGAGGAAAGGTATCTATGCTAGAAAGAAATGGATATATAGACCACGTATCAAATTATATAAGTACTAAAGTGCAAATAGCACTGAGTCATCAAATGAGACTAAATTGGACAAGGCACAAAAAGCAACACACGGGAGATTACTGAAAGGCCTGTAGCTGCATAGATAGATGTCAATCCGATGCAATTTTTCTTCTTAGGTTTACATATCTGCAATTTTTCATATGTTAAAATCCACTGAGAAGTATAAACTGGGATCTAACTTTTTGATGACAGGTACCAAGAAACATGGATAAACAAATGCATTCTTGCTACCATGGACAGGTTGAAGTTGCTATTGCCAAATCATATGGCCATCCAAAATTGAGCTTAGAAAAGCTGGTACGTTCACTTTACATATGCAAGTCTCTTCAAAGACATTACAATAAAAATAGCACCAATAATCAATAATAATTACTAATTTTATTGCACACTGAATGTATAATGCATGGTGGGACATTTCATTCGCTTTCTGCATGCATCAAATCACAGTTTTGCTACCATGTAGTGTGTTGCAAACACGTACTGTCTATTTATACTTTGGGTACCTTCTAATATTGTTCTTGTACATGTGTAAATATTTAGACACTCCCCAAAAATATATATAAAAATAAATAATGAATCTAGTGTACTTAGTTCTAATCCACCACTTTTAGTTTTTGGCTTGCTGTATTAGCTTCCGCACAAATTGAAGAGCCACAAAAGTATTGCATATGACTTACAAAACTCGATAAGAATATGACTCTACGATTCCATGCTCTAAAAGTGCCAAACATTTTAATTTTTGATTTAGCTAATTTATTTTTATGTGGAAAAGTTAAAATTTCACAGCGATGATTATTATCAAAATATAAATAGGAAATCATAATCCTCACTTTTTTCTTAACTGTTTTTTGTCAAAAGACTAAACTATCAGAAAACCTTTTTGTTGTAGTTGTCACTAGAACCCAGTAAGTTGATCCTAACCAGAGTATAAAAGTTTCCGTTCTGAATAACTATGATGCTGTGGAGCAAAGGAGCTCAAAATTAGCATATTTTATACTTTTTGTCTATTAAGAGTAAAAGACAAGGTTCTAATTTTGCAATGAACATGCATGTCACCATTTTGCATGGCTCATAATAATAATTCTTATCTTGCTCAACATAGCAGTTATAGATAATTTCAGTGGGTCGATGAAAAACTTCACAAAAATTACGAAAAGCACATTGTCCGTTTATTTCAAAGTATATCTTTGATTTCTTATTTTTATAAAAATATTTATTTAAAACTAACACGTGTAGAAAAATTTCAAGACAAATCTATTCATGTAGTTTTCATATTTCCAAACTCAATGACTTAAAAGTTATTCATGACTTATATTCTCAATATTTGACTCAAACCTTGTCCAAAACGACTTCATTTATCAAACCGGAGGGAGTATATATTTCTTGTACTTGAGAATAATCTTTTTTTTTGTAAATAGGTATGAGGAACATTATACATATATTTTAGTAACTCTTTTTTTGTGAAAGCCACATATAAATCTTTCGAAACATACTATCACTTAACTTATAATTATCCTTTTGCAGGGACTTGGAGCAGTGAGGAATGCTCAGGTACTAATTTTTTACTTTAAATATTTTAAATAGAAAATATGAAATAAGAGACTTACATTTATATTCTACTTTGATATATGTAATGCTGGTCAAGTAGTACTTGTTATAAACCTAGTCAATTAGAGTCTGCTTGTGGTCAAGTAGCACATGCGGCCGGCCAATGAGAGGTTATAGACCACCCGTGCATGCTAATTGTGGTTGCGGTGATGGGAAAAATCCTACATTGAAAAGATTAGGCGCATGAGGGCTAACTTAATTATAAGCCTATTTGTTTCACATATACAGCACTTTTTGAACAAATTTAAGTTACAATATATTGTCATGTTGAATCTAATCTATGTGATTCTGATTTATGTCTCTTAACAACAGGGAGCCCAGAGAGCCCGGAACATCGAACAAATGAAGCTTCCAAAATATCTTGTATTCAAAGGTGACAACGGCAAGTACCTCAGCGTGCTGGTCTACGAGGGTCATAATCATCTGAATTTCTACTCATCTGATATTGGTGATTCAGCTGTGCTGAACATCATCGACCAAAAAAGCGATGGAACGGTTTCTATAAAATCCAGATACTTTGGCAAGTATTGGAAGCGCAGTCCGACAAATTGGATCTGGGCTGAGTCCGATGACTCTAATTCTTGTGAAGCATGCTTTAAGATGATCCATGTTGACAGCAACTGCTATGTTCTCCGTAGCATGTCCAACTACTGCTTCTGCATGAGGGCAGGGTGCGGTTGCCTCGCTGTTGCGGCAGCAACGATCAGGGCGGAAACAAAACTGTGGCTGGAAGAGCCCGTCCTTTCACGGAAAATTTACGGTGTCAGTTTCCAGCTCTCGCAAGCTAGGATTTACACCAAGGAGCCCCTCACCATGTCTTCTGCATGCGCCGTCAACAACACTAGTGCCACGAACAAATACAAGTTGGACCTGTCGTTTGCGGAGACAACGAAGAAGCACTGGGACAACAACGTCACACTGAAGCTGGGTGTTGAAACCAAGATACAATCCGGGGTTTCATGGATAGTGAACGGAGAAGTTACGGTGAAAGGTGAAATCTCTGGGTCATACACCTGGGGGACAAGCTTGGAGGAGCAAATCAAGCACACGGCTATTTACGAAGCTGATGTGCCTCCGAGGACTAAAGTGACAGTAACCGCTATCATGACACGCGGTTCCTTTGAAGTTCCCTTCTCGTACAAGCAGGCTGATCTCATGACAACCGGATGCGAAGAGATTAAAGAGCTGAATGATGGCATCTACGGCGGTGTCAACTGCTACAATCTCAAGTATGAGAGTGTCGAAGAGAAAATATAATTAATGAAGACGCTTTCATGCAGGCATATGCATGCTTCGGTTGGTGGACATGCAGATGCAGGGATCTCTAAATGAACATATACATATATACACGGAGTATGTCCAAAAATAAAGTCCCTCCTTAGCTTGGAGTGGCCCAGAGATCCCTGCTGCTGCATCTCCTATAGCTTGTGATATACGGCATAAAAATATGGTTGTGTATTGTTATGTGTGTGATGTCCCGTGTAAACGTTAAATAAGTGTGTATTGTTACATATAGTAATGAATAATTACAATCACGTGCTGGTTGTAAACGGGGCTTACGCTAGCTCTTCCAAATACATGTAATGTGTAACACTGAAGGTGTCTCTAATAATAAGATAGTTGTCCAAAATTTTGTGGTTTATATTCCACATCTACATATAAGAAAATTTTGGTGGTCTATGACAAATTCTTCGTGACAGATTCAGATTTCGTCACAAATTAGCAAATAGCCCACTCATGCTCAAATTGGGCTTGATTTCGGGCTTGATTTCTGTGATCATCATAGATTGAAAAATGAAAAACATCACGAAGTTGAGGTTACAATTTTGCAAAATAAATGTGTCACTTATTTTTGAAACCAGTTGAGAGATGTATACATTTCTGAACAATATATAGTAGTAATTTATTAAACTCATTATAAAGTACAGTTTTCTTTAAGCCGAAATTAAGGAAGAAAAAACAACCAAATCTTCATTATAAACTAAAAATAGACCAAAATGTATACAAATTGGGTCACGTCTACCATTGAGCTACAAGTTGTTTCACTTTCATTTCTTGCCTTCAATCATTTGACCAACATTTTTTGCACCTTTATTGATGTCAGGCCACCTACCCCCTCCCTGCTAGCTCACCCTAGGCTCTCCACACTGAAATTGAAAAAAAGTATAGGCTTCTTGTGAAGAACCTAGGTCTCGCAAATGAGACTCAAATGTTTTACCACTGCGCAACAACTTCACTTGTGAAGAAATTTGGTATTATAGAATTTATAATGTATGACAGAGTTAAAAACAACACGTGGATTATGATGAAGAACACGTGAATAGTCGTTAATTTTGTTTGAATCTAGAATCCAAATTTGTAGTAGGTATTTCTCAATCATACAAACTTCAAATTTGATTGTTCTTTTTTCTGAGTTTTTTCTAAAATAATCTTGATCTTTCATTTAATGATTTATTATGTTAATTGCTATTTATTTACCTTTTTCATATGACAGTTTTCCTCCAACTAAATAAAGAATAGAAAAAACATGTTTTCATAACAATTACTAATTAATATAACTTGGTATTTTCTAATGTTATGCTCAACATAAGATCGTGTCCAAATTTGAGATCCATACAAGATCGAACATGTTATGATGTATTAAAATAACAAAGTTTGACTTGAGCTATAGTAAACTAGTTGACAGATATATCATTTTCTGAACAATGTATGATCCAACTTTATTACAACTATTTATTTTTTTATAGGAAGGTTATGGAAAAGTTATATTGTCATACCAATTTATAGAATTTGCTAAATAAATTTAGATATTATAGTAATTATTGTGTTGTAATCTGGCAATAGAAGTTTGCATTTCCCTATAAGTCAATTGATTTTTTTATCAATGTTTAAGACATAAGATATAATGTAACTATTGGTATTTCTTACGTTAGGAATAAACCTGCAAGCGCATGGAAGATACCGTTATAGAACTTCACCTGGAGAGTATTCAGGGTATCGTATTTTCCTCAGGGGACGGTGGTGTAACGGTCCACTAGCTAGTCTGGCCTCAGGAGAAGAACAAGGTTGAAAGGATGATCTAGGTAGCATGGCTTTCTATGGGGTAGGTATAGAAGGAAAGTGGTATGTTCCGGCTACTACTCACTAGCTTCAGGCACCTGCTCTCACCTAGTGTGCCAAGCGACCCTAGCTATTGCTTCACGCTTTGAGCATGCCATTTTTTTGTTTTTTTATTGCTCATGCTTTGAGAATGATTTCTTTATAGCTCAATACATGGACGTTTTTTTGGATAGCAGGAAGTCTGAAAGTTGCATAAGATTTTGTCATTTCTTCAGACTAGAGCTCATTTCATGGAATTTACCAGGGACATTTTCCAACGGACAAATTTCAAAATGAAACGACCTTTCTGCACTCTATACATTACTAAAATTAATCATTACCATCCTAAGGACCAAGGTTCTCACATAGATAGAACTTTTTTTCTCCACACAAACCTAGGCTATAGTTCAGAGTTCGTGGGTCACCGCTAACACTAACAGCAGCAAGCTTCAGACTTCAGAGCATAGCAAATCCCTCGCCCCTCGGTCAGGCAGTCACAGATCGAGCTTGTTGGAGAGGTACCAGGAGTGCATGGCAAGGCTGCCGAAGGACAGGAGGCTGGCCAGCGATGATACCACGTGGATCATCCTGAACTTTCGGTTCATCGTCGCCAGGGCGGGGCTCCTCTTCACGATATCCTTGTTCTTGGAGTGCCCGACCTCGTTGCCGAAGCCAAGGTCCTTCTCCAGCTTGTACCTCTTCGACGTCATCTGGGTGAAAGAGAGCAATTCAATAAACACAAGTGACTACGAAGGGTAATGCTCAACCAACCAAAGTACAAGCCTGCAGATGCATTCTTTTTTTAAAAAAAATATAACACCTATCCTACTCCAATAGCAGAAAACTGTCATTGTCAAATTTAGCAGTCAAGATATCTCAATTGTTAAGTTTGCTCTCTAAAACAATAGCCAAGTGATCTGTATAGCAATGAAGATACAATCATCAATCGGATCTCAGAAACAATAAGATGTATGTTTAAAAGATCCAGATACGCAGCCAAGCATTCATCCTTGTTTTGTCAAAATTAACTGCCTTCCCACAAATTTTATCCACAACCATGCTTCTAACTTCTATACAAGCTGAAGTTTCACCTTCAGATGCTAAATTGCTAACTATTCATGCACTAAATCCTGCTTGATGCTATCTGTATTAATTCTTGGACGAACAAGTCAATATATTCCTGTGAGTGCTGCTAGTAACAGTACTCAGAAATTGCAAATGCAAAACAAGAAGTGCATAAAAAGCTGAAGGCCATGAACAAAGTATTTCACCTCAACCATCATAGGCGCGATGACTAGAAGGTTTGACAGGTTACAGGCAAGGGCCAAAAGAAGGAATCCAAGCTGGTAGCGCTCGATGGTTGATGTTATCTTCCAGGGGTGCAGGTATGCGAATGCTGCCACAGATATCGCAGAACATGCTGATATCAACATGAAGTACGCTGGGAACATTTTCCCCTGCAGGCTCCCAAACTGGTGCCTCGGTAAGTGCCTTCAGTCAGAATAGAAAAAAGTTATTAAAACATAGTCAAAGTTTAAAATATGTTCTGAATGGGAACGGTCGACCAGCACAGCGGCACATCCACAAATGGTGGTATATTGCTATTGCGACAACAATATACGGTAGGCTTTAGTTTTCAGGTGGACTTCTGTGTTCTCACTATAAATAGGTAATATGTATAATGCGTAAAAAAATATAAGGTATAATGGAACACCTGAGCAATATACAATGCCTTGTAGACTCTTAAGACTGCACAAAACATTACTCCAATGACATAACCAACAAAAAGAGGAACAACCCCCACTTATTTGCAAAACTGCAGCAGTGGCTACAAGAACACTCAGAATGTATCATGACAAAACGGTGACAGAATTCATCACAGTAACCGCAAGCTTACATTTCATCGAATGTTTCATGGGAAATCTAGCACCTAAAAGCTGTCCCCATAGAGCATATAAATTCTAGAGACATCCCAAGTTCATAATTTTTGTGGTCCTTCCCAAAGATTTCCTGAAGAACTACTTGATTTCCTCAGAACTCCCATATTCAGTCTGCTGAAGAACTACTTGATTTCCTCTGAACTGTTCCTAGCATTGGTGAAATTGAACTTAAATACGAGTGCTACTGAATTTAACTATGAAATATGAATGCTACTGATACCAGCAACCAGCAGCGTGTCAAGTATTGTGTTAGTCCTGTCCCTCGAAGACATTTAGTGTTTGGTTCGACTCTGTTAACGCATTTCGACTCTGTTAACGCTAATGTAAATGGTAACAGCTAAGGCAATGTAAAGAGAACTGACAGAAAGAAGGATCTGTTTTGTTTGATAATGAAGCGAAATGGAATTTCAATACTGCATTTGTTTCAGTTAATAATCACAAGATAAACGCTCATCAACAGCTGATTCAGTTGTGAGAAATCAAATGGAATACTCATACAAGCATTCCAGTTTGGGGACAGTGCGGGAGCTCTGCTCGGCGGGCGGCCGGTGGAGAGATAGAGGGGCATTGGAGACACCGTACGAAGTGGCTGTGGAAGTTCCAGCGAAACAACGCGGCAGCGGACGAAGCGGCGGCGGCGTCGCTCGCTTGGTTACCTGAACATGATGGTGCCGCCGATGAAGGCGACCCAGAGGCCGGCGCCCCATGCGGTGGCGAAGGAGAGCAGGTGGACCAGCCTCGCCGCCGCCGCCGCTGCGCCGCCGGAGCCGGAGCCGTTACCGCCGAGCCGCAGCGCGTCGGGGGCGAAGAGGACCCCCGCGGCGAGGAACGTCACCGCCGTAAGGAACCGCGCCGCCCACCCCATCGCGCGCGGGGCCCACACCACTGCCTCGGGAGGTCGTGGAAAGCGGCCGGGAGGAAGAAGATGGTGGAGCTCAACGGCGGGGGTCGGGGAGAGGAGCTCTGAGCTTGGAACGGCCGGGTGGGGTGGCCTCTGTCGTTGACCTTCCAGAAAGAAAAACTTCATCAGATGACACATTGCGCCATTGACACATTGTCTAGGTATTTAACTTTTTTTAAAATCAGATTTCTGTTGAACCTTCAGAAAGGAAACAAATCCATGGGCTTCAACTAGAAGAAATTCAGACAGACTCTGTGGCAATTGCAAAGCTCAAGCTTTTGTACAGCAAAATCCAGTGGGCAAGGCAGAGGAAGGACCAGCACATAGCTTTGGAGAACACTGAAGAAACCAGGGTTCAGAAAAGCATTACCAAACAATTAACACCAGAAAACACATTGATAGTGAGGAAGAAGAAACCCAAGCTCCTGTTAGAACACGCGACCATTTTCAGGTATTTTTTGGACATTCAACAGAAGCACTGCTTATGTGCATTTTTTTTCAGCTTATCTGATTCCTAAATCTTGACAGCAGAAAACATTTGATAGGAGGAAGAAACAACATTTTTCTGTGTTCTTTCCAATTCAATTGTTTGCAATCATTTCAACAAATTTTCAGTATCCGGTGCCTTCTCTACCTTCAGAGACCTCCATCTCCACCTTTGCAGAGACGGAAGCAAGCACCGTGGCAATCACAATCCAATGACCCCCCAAAACGACACAGATTATTCAGACACCGCTTCCTTGCGTTTCCTTCTATACCCCGCCGAGCTGCTCGACGCCGAGCGTGACCGTGTGCGTCAGCTCGCCGATCACCAGGCTGTGCTCGCCGACGGGGATCCGCCGCACGCCGTCCCGGTCGGCCACGCTCATCCCCTCGCACACGTCCACGCCCACCTCCACGCGCGCCACGCCGCCCGCAGGCACGTGCACCTTCTCGAACGCCACCAGCTGCCTCGCCGGCGCGCCGGCGACCCCGCCGGCGCCGGGAGGTGCCGAGTGGTAGACGAGCACGGTGTGCGCGCCGTCCCGGTCCCCGGCGTTCCTCACGTCGACGTGCACCGGGACGGTCAGGCCCTCGCACCGCGCGTGCGCCACGCGCACGGCGCGGTCGCCGGCGGCAGGGCGCGTCGCGTTGGGGAAGGACGACGACGCGCCGGCGGACGCGTGGCCGCCGGTGAGCTGCACTGTGAGCTTCGCCGGCGCGTGCGCCAGCGAGTGCGTGAACTGGGTGTAGCTGAGCCCGTGGCCGAACGGGAGGATCGTGGGGCCCGTGTAGAAGCGGTAGGTCCTGCCGGGGTACCCGCTCGCCGGGTTGGCGCGCATCGCCATGTTCGTCATCGGCGCCTTCCGCAGGTAGTCCTCAGGGTACCATGTCACCGGCAGCTTCCCGCCTGCACAACAAATTCGAATCGAAATCTCAAATTAGAACGCTTTATCGTTGCAAAATTGGAAGAATTTGTGATTGTATAAGCTGACGCACTTGGGTTGTAGTGGCCGAAGATGACGTCCGCGATGGCCTGCCCGCCGGCCTGGCCGGGGTACCCCACCCAGAGGATGGCGGCGATCTTCGGGTCGTTCAGCGCGAAGGCGATGTCGATGGGGCCGCCGGACATGAGCACGAGGACGACGGGGCCCTTGGACGCCCTGGCCACGGCGGAGATGAGCTCCGCCTGCCGGCCGGGGAGGAGCAGCGTCGACCGGTCCAGCCCCTCGGCCTCCACCTTCTGGTCGAGCCCGGCGACGACGACGGTCGCGTCGGCGCGTCGCGCGGCGTCGACTGCGGCGGCGACGGGCTGCCGGGTCCCCGCGCACGCCACGTCGGCGCACCCGGCCGCGTGCACCGCCTGCCGCACGTACCCGGCCACGCCCTGCAGCGGCGTGGTGTACCGGCACGGCTTCCCCGCGTAGTTCCCGATCATGGCCACCGTGGCCTCGGCGTGCGGCCCGACGACGGCGACGGTCCGGTGCGCGGCGGGGCGCAACGGGAGGACGCCGCCCCTGTGCTTGGTGGCCCCCCACCACCGGTCGTTCTTGAGGAGCACGACGCCCTGGCGCGCCGCCTCGAGCGCGAGCTCCTGGTGCGCCGGCGTGCACACGTCCTTGGGCCCGAGGTGCCCGAACGGCCCCGCGGCGGGGTCGCCGTCGAACATCCCGAGCCTCATCTGCACGGCGACGGTGTTGACGACCGCGGCGTCCACGTCGGCGTCGGAGACCTTCCGCTTCGCGACGGCCGACTCCGTGTAGAGCGCGAGGAACGGCCCGCAGTCGAGGTCGAGCCCGGCGCGGAGCGCGGCGGCGGCGGCGTCCTCGACGGTGCGGGTGTAGTGCTGGTCGCGGAAGAAGACGTCGACGGAGTCGCAGTCGGAGACGATGTAGCCGTCGAGGCCCCACTTGCCCCGTATCGTGCCCTTGAGGAACCCCTCGTCGGCGCAGGTGGGGACGCCGTTGACCTGGTTGTAGGAGCACATGACGGCGGCGGCGTCCCCGTCCGCGACGCAGGCGCGGAAGGGGACGTTGAAGGTGTCCTCGAGGTCCTGCGCCGCCACGACGGCGTTGAAGTGGAACCGGTCCGTGCCGCCCCAGCTGTCGAGGTCGTAGGCGGTGAAGTGCTTGCAGCAGGCGGCGAGCTTGAGGGACCCCCGCTGCTGCTGCTGCTGGAGGCCGCGGACGTAGGCGGCGGCGTAGCGCGCGGAGACGGCGGGGTCCTCGCCGGGGGTCTCCTGCCCGCGGCCCCACCGCGGGTCGCGGAAGATGTTGACGTTCGGGGACCAGAAGGTGAGCCCCGCCTGCCCGCCGTTGTACATGGCGCGCGCCTCGTCGGAGACCGCCTGCAGTACAGTGGAATGACGAAACCAAAAAAAAATAAAAATTGCTACTTGGTCGTCGTCGTCGTCGCCGCCGCATGATCGCGAGGCACGAGGGCGCACGGGGTCCCATGGCCATTGGGGTACTATCTCTGACGGGTGTCTGGTCAGCGCCGATCACGTGGCTGGCGTGGCGGGGGTGCAAGTTACGATGCTGCGCCGGCGATCGCCGGCAGCGGTCGCAGCGGCGCACGTGAAGGATCGGGATCGCGCAAGTGGCGCGCTCGTGATCGAATGAACGCCGCCGGCAGGCAGCAGCGGTCGGCAGACATGTTTTGATCGCTTCGGAACAGGGGAAGCTTAGCCCACTTGCCAAGTTACAACTTGCTCAAAATCCACATGTTCAGAAAAATGGGTTCACTTCACCGATCACCACGGCCGTCGTCAGCTTTTCCACCGTCTTTTTTCTCAGATGCGACACCTTTATCATTAGGCTTTTTTTTATAAAAGAAACCAAGATTAATAGTATCTGGAAAAAGGCTGCTGGATTTGGCTAGGCTGGCTTGCACATGGCTACGGGCACTGGCTGCCTTGTGGCCAACAAGGAATTGCACCCGGCTAATTATGGTAACCTCCGCTACTAACTACAGCAAGTACTAAGTAGTAGCTGCCGTAACAAGTAGCATTAAAAAAAACCGTCACTAGTGGTATGCTCTGAGGAAAAGGAGAGGTTTTTCTAGGGACAAGGAAAAAGAAGAGGTCGAAATTAGTACAAAGCAGAAGCAATTTATATAGGGGTACTCATGGACATTTTAAGCTCAGTGTCAGTGGAGTGCAGTGTACCAGAGGCTCCACGCTGCGCCACCATGGAGATGCAGATGCTCTGCTCTGTGCAAAAGCATTCAACCTCTGCTCCGCTGCCTGTGTACTGCTGCCGGGGCCCGTGCACAGTACACCGGCGCCCCCGTAGCATCTCATTGGCCGCCGCACTGACATGGTGGGCGTCACCACTGTCTCCTGCTGATCGCGTCAAGAAATGATGCCGATCCGACGGCCGCCGCTGGCACTAGCACTAGCAGCGGCTGGGGCAAAGACTGCACTGCAACGAACCAGCCATGGCGCCACCCCGAGACAAAAAAAAAAAAGACGCCGCGGCGCACAGCGAGCGGCGACACAGCAGGCGTGCCGCCCCGGGCTCACATGCGCGCACGACGACGAGGAGACCGCACCAAAGCAACGACGACAAAAAAGGAACCCAAACCCACCACCACGCCGGCCACGCGGGCGCGCGCGCCGGCGGCCGGCGGCTTCACGGGCGGCGGACGCGTCGCGCCAATGCCGCCGTCAAAGACTCCGCGCTGTCGCCAATGCCGCCGGCCGCCGGCCACGCGGGCGCGAGACGAAGGAAATTAAAGCACGTGCTTACCCGGCCGATGAGCTCCCAGAGCGAGGCGTTGAGCGACGCGGCGGTGCCGATGACCTGCGGGAACGCGGTGGCGCCCGGGAACGCGCCGCCGAACTTGACTCCGGGCCCCGTGTCCGACACGCCGTGCAGCGCCTCCGACCACCACTCGTACCCGGCGACGCCCAGGCGCGGCACGCCCGCCGCGTTGTTCACCAGCAGCCGCACCTTCTCGGCGCGCGTCAGCCGCGACACGAGGTCCCGGGCGCGGGCGCGGACCGGCAGCGACCGGCGGCAGAACGGGAGCGACGCGGCCGGACCGCCCGGCGCGCACGCGAACGCCGAGCGCGCGTGCGCCGCTGGCGGCGGCCGCGCCATCGACGCCGCCGCCAGCAGGACGGCGAGGAGCAGGAGGGCGCGGCGGCGCCGCATGGCTGGCGCCGGCGCCGGCGGGTGGGATGGGATGGCGGAGGGAGGAGGCGGCAATGTGCTCTGTGGGAATGGCGCGGCGAGGCAGTGTGCGGTTATATAGAGCGAGCAGGGAGAGGAAGGCAGCGCCGCAAGTTTCAACCCCCGCAGCCGCAGGGGAGGAAGACGGTGGTTACTGACTGCAAAGAAAAGAATATCCTCCATTTCTTTTTTCTTCTGTTCCTTCTCATTTGTTTGGGTAAAAAAATGAAATTAAACCTTTTTTTTATAAGAGTTCATCCACAAACCCCATACTCCTTCGTAGTAGTATAGCATTGTTAACTTTAAGTTAATTATATCTTGGTGATAGTAGATTTGGAGCACTGTGACTTGTGCCTCATTGCAGTCTGCACTATGCAGTGTAGGGGGCAGTTTTTGCTGCTCCGCTGCATGTGAGATGTAGTACTTACTGTACTGGTTAAAAAGATATGCTAATATATTTCAGATTTGCAGTGTTCATGGTGGATTGGTGGTACAGTGAATGAAAGGTCTTTGGGTCCTGGATTTCTATAGTTGAGGAATTCTTTCTCTCTATTTTTGTAATGTAAAAGTTGAGGAATTCACTTGCGGAGAAAGGCAGGTGCTACACTGACTGGTAAATGTGTGCCAAGGACATATCCGTAACCACCTTGGTACTGGTTTCAGCATTTGCATTTAGGAAAAACAATTAAATAGTGATTAGAGGATGATACATCTGATTAATTTGTGCTGAGGTTAATTGCTTGCCATGGAGGTTAAGATCACAGTACTTGCTTTGCACCGGTTGCAGAGCACCATCTTTTTGTTGCAAGGAAAAAAGAGGATCTTTAGTGCCTAGTATACTAGTACACTACACATGGAGAGCACCTTGTTGTTGCCACCTTTCCCCGCGCCCATTTTTCATCCAGAAGCACTGATCTTTCAAGACTTCCTTGATGTTTACTAACTGCAAATAGAGTGCTTTTTTTCATACACACTTTTACGCAAAATTCATCCCAAAAAAAGCACAGAAGCTATCTGAAATCGACTCGTTCCAAACGTAATTCTTGGTTGTTATGATGCACACAATGACCAAGTATAAGTAGATGGTTTTGATGTACCATATGAGAAGAGGCTGTCATCAACTTTAGAAACATGTCAAAAGAGACAGAGAGGTGGAGATATTTTTCTAGCATGAGAAAATGAAATGAAATGAAGGAAGGACCACCACATGCAAGAAGAGAGACCTAACAAAAGGATCCTTCGTTCTCTATCCAAAAACATGTCACCGGAGCCAGACGTACGTAGCACGCATGCAACCACTCCTGCCCACAGCCACAAACGCCGCCATCACCCCCAGCGCAGAAATGCTGGTGTGCACCGTGCACGTACCTATACGAACGAGCCAGCGAAGAAGACATTTAAAAAAAAACACACATAATTTAGGGGAAAATGTTAACGTTCTCTGTAAAAGTTTTTTTTAATTTTCGAAACAAGGTACTTGTGTGAGGTTTATGAAACACAGAGTTCATGAAAGCGAAGGGGGTTAAATTTTCTTGCAAATGCGCGCAAATGTATATATATGAGGAAGTTTCCATGGTAGTAAGTCGAATGGTGTTAAAGTGATGAGCAAGGAAACTGTTCTTTTTTTTTCCTTTTGCATTTTTTCATCTGATGTACGACGACTGGTGTGCAGCTCGCCGTTGATCCTTGCGTGTGGTTTGGTGATTACCGTTCTTTTGAATGGTCAGATTTAGCGGCCGGGCAGCTTAGCCAAGCCAACCTGCTACACCGGCGTACGGGATTTCTCCAGCGGTTGTTCGTCCAAAGCTTCTACTGGTACCAATTACTACTGTCATGCATGCATCGAATTGTGTTTGATGCCACCTAACGCCTTTACAGCAACGGTTCATTGAATAATCGCAGCACACAGCTTCCGATCTTCCCAACCTAATCGCAGCCTGATTGGGTTCTCTTTAACAGCGCACAAGGAAACAAAAATGTTAACTAGTAGTACATGTGATGATTAAGAAAGTTTATCCAGCCGCCGGATGGGTTTTGTCTTTACTACTACCCTGAAGATCGCTGCAGCCTGCAGGGCCGCAGAGAGGTGAGAAGCACTCTAGCAAGGTTGAGCAAGCAGTAGCTTTCACAGAAAGAATGACTTGCCGATTAGACCAACCCTCTGATGATGTCATGATGACTGATGGCGATAAGGTAGCGTTGACAAAATTGACAGCTTCATCCAGACGGCCACGGTCGGTCTCCTGCTACGGAGCGGAGCTCCGCTCGCTTTCTTTGGCAACGGAAACGAGTGCCAGTCAGGGTTAAATCAGTCGAGGTTTAGTTTAAGGAGGATCGAGGTTAACGTGCGTGACTTGTAACGTGCCGACAAACCATGTTTACCTTTTCCTGCAATCGCAAAGGCTTCTTTACCCTCGACGCCTGGTAAAATGCAAAGTAGGAGTACTCCATCTTCTGTCCTGAAAAAAGAATGTAACTCTAGAGAAGTTATACTGTTCCGAGTTTGATCAAGTTAATTTGTTTTTTCGAAGAAAGAATTGCATCCTTTTTCTGGCGCGGGAAGCAGTATCGAATTACACCGCGTGTTGTTTTGAAGAAAGAACAGAAAAGGTATTTGAGCTGGTAGGCTTTTTATCAACGAGTAGGAAATTCCCCCTGGACATGATTTGGTCGCTGACAGTGCCAAGTTGCTGCGAGAACCGTGGCAGAAATCCCTCTCCTGCTGCTTGCTGCTCTCACCCAAACAGTCCCTGGCTCGATGGCAACACAACATGTCAATTTGCCCTTCATTCCTTCCTTTTTCCCAAGTTTCATCATGTGCGATCACCACCGATAGAGAGACTGGTGAATCCCTTGGTGCCTTTTTGGACGCATGGCCTCCTCTTTCATCGGTTGACACTCAACTCATCTATGAGAGGAGAAGGAACGAAGTGGAGCTTGTAGATGCGTAGTACTCCACTACTGCTACAGGTACAGGGCATCGACGCACCTTTCAGCTGGAGCACAGGGGGTCGGTCCCCTGCAGCACTAGCCGCGCAAGGTATCAGCTGCTAGACACTTTAGGACAGCGCGGTTAGATCCAAGAGCAGCTGGGTCGGTCTGTGTTTATTATGGAGCTGAGTGATCACGCTGCCTGCAGTGACAATGCAAGATATATGTTGTACTTTTGCATACATCTATATATGTGCAATGTCACCTGGCTGCTGTCAATGTCATTAGGCAGGCCTGGCCGGGTTGAGATAACTTGAGTGAAGGTGGGGTTGAAATTAGGTAATCTAAAGGCAGGTGCTAACACCTCTATAGCTTGCTTAGGGGAACGACTACTGCTATGAAGGCACACTTTTTTTTTCGCCTCTCCTCTGTCTTTTTATCTCTCCCTGAAATTGAGGAGGTGTTGGGCAGCACAGCATATATATGGTTGTACCTGTAGACATCCTGTGAAACATACCTATCCGTTGTGCCGGAAACGTAGATTGAGTGAGTGAGTGAGTGAGTGAGAGGATTCCATTTCCACACTTGCACTCCCCAATAACAACACTACAACAGCCCTTCGATCAGTGCCATACAGTGGTACAGATCACCAGCAAACCGGCCGGCCACTTTGACACGCAATGCAAGAAGCGGCATCACCTTCATTCTTCAACCTCATCTCCGCTACGAGCCAGCCCAGTGAGTGCGAAGGGTTAAGTTGCTTCAGCTCGTGGGGATTCAATTCATCACTTCATCAGCGAGCTGCTCCAGGCCGGTCGCCGTACCCTGCAGGGAGTTGGCACCGGCTCAGGAGGCGGCGGCGGCGGCTGCGCGCATGCACGAGACCAAAGGCGGCGGATGTAGTAGTGTGCACCGCCCCGTGCGACGCTGCTGATGACCGGTGGACCCCGCCGCCGAGGAGCTAGCTAGCTATACGTATTCGGTACTCTATATATCTCCACGGCCCATACGATACTAGCTAGTACTACAGTGTACGGGGCTTGCGGCAGTTGGGTGATCGAGATCGAGGTGACGTCGGGAGAGACAGTTGAGTGAAGCAGACTCGATACAGTGTACGTGCCAGGTAGGGCTGTAGTGTTTCTTATCCGTGGAGCAAGTTGGGTGATGGGCTCGACGCCTGATGTGCCGGTGCAGTGCGCTAGCTCCAAATCTGCAATGCCAGTGCCAGCCAGATCGGTGATGACATGACGCACGCATCTTCTTCTTGTTGTTGTTTATTTTTCTGCTATTTTCGGTGATTAGTATGATGACACATACACAGCTTGGCTTGGCTTCCGCGTCAGTGTCACGGCTCCGCCGTCTGCCGGCCGGCGGGCCGCCGCCGCCGCCGTTCGTCTCTGAAGATTTCTTCGATCGGGATGACTGGGGGCAGAGGAATGTCGCTCTCCATATGGATCCCGTCGGATCGGATATCACAATCGGAATAATCAGTAAACAAATTCGAAAACAAAATAGAGGGGAAGAGTCGCGCACATGCTTTTATCTGTTTTTTTTTTCCAAAAAGTGGTGACGGGCGTTTCATCTTGCAGCCAATCAAGCCCAAGCCCATCCAAGATTTTTGGGTCAGAAGTCCAAGCCACAACTTGGCCCACCACGCCGAGGCCTTCTCCTCCTCTTCCATGCGGCGGCGTCGGAAATCCTATCCATCTTCTGAAATAAAATTTCTTCCACGTCTTCCACTGAGCATCTCCAGTAGTGTTGCTAAACCGGACTCTTGAAATTGGTTTTAGGCCCTCTAAAGTGAAAATTTTAGGTATCCAAATGTTGCTCTCTCCAATAGTGTTCTAAAATAGGGTACCTATATTTCACTCAAGAACTAATGTGCAATGGAATTATTTTTCGATGGTCAATCCGTAAAATGGCCTCAACCTTATCCTCTCCACCACCGTGAGCGACGCGCGCGGGCGCGGCCTCGCTCGTCCTCCGGCGACGTCGTGGTGGGCGCGGCCTCACCCGCCCTCCGGCGACGCCGTGGTGGCGGGCGGGCTCCGACGGCCAAAGTGAGCCTCCTCCTTTCCCCTGCGCATCCACCCTTGTTCCTCTTCCCGGCGGCGGCGGGAACGTCTCTCCTCTTCGGCCACCAATGTGCGGGTGGAGATGTCCCCGTGCTAGCGGTTGGCACTCCCATGTGAGCATCGGATGTTTTAGGTCCCCGCCCATCGGTTGCTATGTTTTGGTCCCGGGAGTGAGTTTTAGGTCCGGACCTAAAATAACAACTCATATAGGTCCTCTACTGGAGCTCGTTTTTTGGTTGTTTTTAGGTCCTGGGGCAGTTTTAGGTATAGCAACTCCGTTTACCAACTCTGCTAGAGATGCTCTTAGTACTTGTTTAGTTCGCATAGTTATACCACGATTAGACTCAAAGGCAGGCGCAACCGCATCAAGACTCGTCTTACACGTGGCCAGGCGAGGGGAGCAGCCACCGTAGGTGTGAGTTCTATGAACTTGTATGTTTCCTTTGCATATTTACATAACTTTGGAGTTTTTGTAGAATTATGATTGTGGATGAACGATGTGGATTACTGGACTATATAATTGTTTGTGTGTTGGAAATATGTACTAGAGCCAACTGGATTTGATCCACTAGTGGGCTCGATGTATTTGATCCATTATGGTGTAAAAGTCCGAATGGACCACAAATGTTGTAAAACCCATTAGCGTTCGAAGGGGTACACCATCTATTAGTTCCATATTGCTAATGAATGATGGTGTGGGGTTTCCTCCCAATAAACATACCACACCCCTCCTAAAAAGGTACGACTCTCAAGGAGCAGCCGTGCCGCCAACACTCTCTCCTCGTCGCACTCGCGACCTAGCAATCCGTTGTGCGACACTTCCTTCTCCGTACGTGTGGGTACCGCGTAACACCCTAAAATTTCATCACCAAAACAATGTAAGCAACAAGGTGTTTAGATTTTAATTTTCTAAGGATTAATTAAATAATCAAATAAATTTGGCCTTTAAATATCTAAATATCATTTCAATAATTTTAGAAGCAATAAGTGTTTGTACATCATGATTTGAATGCATGGTTTTATTGTTTGTTTGTGTGAAATTTTAAAAGTTTTTAAATTGTTTTGAAAATTTTGAAAAGGCTTGAAGTGTTTAAATTTTGAAAAGAGTTTAAATTTAAAAGTTTGAAAAGAGTTTAAAAAGTAAAAAAAAGAAAACCCTTCACAAACCCCTCTCCCTCCCCTTCTCTCCTTTTTGGCCCAGCCCGCCCTTCTTTGTTTTCCCCAGCCCGCTTAATCTTTTCAGCCCGCGAAGTCCAAAGGCCAGCCGGCCTTTCTTTCCCTCTCCTCCCCTCGCTCGCGCGCTTTCAGCCCGGTTAGCCCGCGCGGCCCATCAAGCCGACCTGCCGGCCTAGCATCTCCCTCTCCCTCTTTTTCTTTTTCGTTCGCTGGCTGACAAGTGGGGGCCCGCCCGTCAACCCCTTCCCTTCCCTCCAGCCACCCCCTCCTCTTCTCTGCCGCGTCAATCGCGCCTCCGCCGGCTGTTACCCCGGCCTTCCCGCCTCCTCCTGCTTTTAATCCTGGCCATCAAGGTGCACTGAAGCACCGGCCATCTCCCCTCATCAATTTCCCCTTCTGTTTCCTCTTCAATCAAGACCGTTCGACCCTCGTGGCCGTTGCAACCCGGCAGCACTGCTCCCTCCTCCATCGACGTGTGAGCCCAAACTCTCATGTGCCTGTGTATTGTGCCGGTGTTCGCACCGTGCACACACACGTGTGCTACATCCTCGTGCCTGTGTGCGGCTCCCTGCGCCCGCTCGCTCTCTCGCGCGCCTGCCTGCCTCCCTGCCCAGAGTCACGGAGAAACGGCCGCGGTCACCATGGTCATCTATGGCCGCTGCCCATAAGGCCGGTCTCGGTGGGCATTTCGGTAGAGTGTCGTGCATATTTAATAGTGTGACACATCGGCAAACAAACAAGTTTTGTATGAAATGGAGAGCGAGAGAGAAGAAAAGAGTTTCACCATGGTGAAACTCGTATGCGCCGTTTCCCGGACTTTGGTAACCGAGTGAAACTCCATTGAGGGTCAAATCGTTTCACCATCTTGCATATGATCCAATCATCTTGCGGCAATTAAATACTTTGCTTAGCCTTGGAAACAACAAAGTGAAATGCTCCATTGCTTTGGGGTTGTTTCATGGATGGTTTCATTTCAATCTTGATGACGTGCTAGCATGTGAAACCGTGCGGTGACACCGCCCATTGAGACCGGCCTAAGTGTGCATGCCGTTTCCATATCTCCCACGCCTCCCGCCCGCCTATAAAGCCGAGCGCTCGAGCCCCTTCACACACCTTGCTGCACGGTCCGCCGCCCACGACCCTTTGCTTTGTTTGCCCCGTCCAACACCTTGCCTCGCCGGTCGGTTCGCGTAGCACCATCATCGCCCGAGCCAAAGCAAAGTGCGGGGTTGCTTGATTCGCCGGACGGACCTCTTCCGAAGAGACGGTACCTCTACGGGGAACACGACGACGAGCCGCTTGGCCGCCGCCTCTCCCGGTGCCGACAACTCTCGGAGCGCCGCCGCACCGCACCGCATAGACTCACCGCCGTCCCCCGTTCGCCTCCAAAATCCGGCCGCTCCAGTTCGCCCCAGTCGATGGTGAGCACATCCCTGAGTTCCCTTTCATATCCTCTCTCCATTTCGCACTTCAGCTGAGCCTTTAGCCGCCCAAAACCCCGACGATTGAAAACAGCCAGGAGTTCCCCGTCCGTCGGCCATGGCCATACAGAAACAAAACAAGCCATCGTCACCCACCGTGAAGAGATAAGGCATGGCAGTTTTGCCATTTGGTCCCAGTGGTATTCCCAAATCAAAGCATTATAGCCAGTCTCTTCCAAAGTTTACCTATAACCCCCTAGAAAGATCCCACTTTCACACATAAAGCCCACCCACATTCTTTTACAGATCTAACCCTGAATTTTATCCTTTTAGCAAGCTCTATTCGATGTGTCTTGCATATCTTCTCAGCTAGCCCCTGAAGTCTATGGTTAATCACCATTAGGTCCCTGCATCTTGTTTTCTCCATATCTTTGGCGTTTTGGCTCCGTTTCCACCGTTTCAAGTTGCGTTAGGTCCATATCAACTCAAACTTCGTGATAGGACTAATGTTGTGCATGTTCTCTATTTTATAATTTATTTAAATATTAAATATGATTAAATCCTATTACACATGCTTTTCTAATTAAAATCTAATTAGAGTTCAACACGTGTTTTCATAAGAAAGTTAATATGATTAATACTAATTAAATATTTATTTTAATTAAAATTTTATTGGATGTATGCCTCGGTTTTTATAATCAAACTTAATTTGATTAATGATTATGCAATTTGCTTTCCACTAAAATGTAACATAGGCTATATCTCGAGTTTTCTTAATTAAATGTTAATTTGAATAAAATGAATATAAATGTGTTTTAAAATTATAATTTGATTAGAATAACTCGAAATATAAAGATAAACGCCTAGATGCTTTTACATGCTTCTTTTTAATTAAATGTTTAATTTGTATAAATCATACTTGAATATTTATAAATAAAATGGAACAAGGCTTACATCGTCTTTTAAATACAAACATAACTTGCTTAATTATAAATAGGGTATTTCTCCGAAATAACCTATATACATGATTTTAGTTAATTAAAAGATACCAAGCACATAGCTAGCTCTTGTATGTGACCATCCAAATCTCCCGATTGTTCCGAGTGTTCCTTGTGTCCGCTTTCCTAGACCCAAACCTTGTTTTCCCTTTTAAGCTTTTCATGCTTGGTGTATTATTTTGTTTCTTGAATGTATTCTTATGTGCTCTTAGACATCGTGCCGGTTTCAAGCGACCGGCCGGTTGAAGTAGACCAAGAGCAAGTGTTTGAAAAAGAAGAACCTCGGTGTTTAAGCAAGGAAGGCAAGTGGTCTTCTCCCCCTGCATGATTCTATGTTATCCTATGTAATTGCATGACAACTAAGTTTATATTTATTATGTTATTGCATTTAATTGACGGGAACACCCTTTTTAAGGACTTACCTAGACTTTCTATCCATAATCCTTGGATCAACCCGTTTTAATAAATGTTTTTGGGTAGAATATGCTTGTTGCTCAACTTGGGTTGGATAAAATGGTTTTTTCATGTCAAAGGCTTGTATGTTTAATGACGATGTTTTTGTAATACAAGATCATATGATTTAATCGGAACATGGAGAACCACCCAAGAAAACATGTGCAACCACGGTGTCATATGGCTTTTACCTTAGCCAATTAATTAGGTGTGCGATTGATCCGATGGCCCTTTTCCGAAAGGAGCGAGGGCGGATCCGGTTGCGGGGGTATAGCCCGGTCCTTTTGGGGTAGCATCCTTTGCTAAGGTGCGACCACTAGGGAGGGTTATGGTCCGGCCCGATCCGTAACTATGCGGGTCATTAGTCTTTTGCATGCCTTTGTAAAGGCTTCGTAGCATCCCTATGCAATCACACCTCGGAAGTGTGGTATGATGCCCGATCGGCATCGCATGGTTGGGTCCAAAGTTCTTCGGAACTTTTACACGAGCCGTGGGTAAATTGTGCAAACCTCTCGTAGAGTGTAAAGTCGATCGATCGGCCCGTGCTCACGGTTATGAGCGGCTTGGACCCTCACATGATTAATAAACTCAAAGATGAGAATAAATCATGGTTTGATGAGCTTTGGGTTGTTTTGCTTAAAAGTTTCTTAAGTGGGTTGGTATATACTTACTTCTAGTAACTAAGCGTTCTTTAATTAAAAGTTTGACCAACATTAAAATGCTAACCGTTGCAATACCATAGCCTATCCTTGGTAGCTTTGCATCTTCCCCCACTTGTTGAGTACCAACCAAGTGTACTCGGCCTTGCTTACCCCGTTCGAAAGAGAACATTGGTGAAGAGTTCTACGAGCGACTTCTAGGAGTTCGAGGCTTGTGTCTCCCCGATCAAGTGCTTGTGGAAGCGGAAGACGAAGACCGGTCGTGTAGTTATTGTTTTCCGATGTTAAAGACCTTTGTGTCTTCCGAATGAGTGTAGTAAGTTCTTAAACCCCTTGATACGTTTTTACTTGTCTATGATATTACACTCATTTTGTCTATCATATGTGTGGAACTAGATCCCGGTACACATATGGGATGCATCTCGGTTTCTCTCCGGAAACCGGGTGTGACAAGATCTTGGAGGTGCTTGCATCCGGAGCACTTGGATCGAATGAGCCACACGTGCGAGTCAAGAAGGACGTGAGCAACCGCACCGCTCGCTACCCACAACGCATTCGTCTACATCGAGACGGTTCCGCTGCATCCGCGTCTAGTGGTAATCTCGTGATTTATAACAATAGTAGTTCCTAGTTTATGGGGTAGAAAATTTTGTTTTGCGCTAGCGTAGCCACCCCGTATCCCTTCATTGTGATGATTTAGATTGTGATATTTTGAACCGTCTATGATGTATTGATATTTGAACTACCCCATGATGATTACGTTGATTTTAAACTAACTTTGATGATTATAGTGATTTTTGAACTGCCTATGATGCATACAAATGCCTATGATTGGGGGTATCATATAATAAAAGAAAAGAAAAATAGAAAAACAAATAGTAGCTTTGTGGAGAGGAACACTCGGCAAAGTGCTCTTTTGCTGTGAGCAGTTGCAAAAGCTCACGACAAACAGGCTATAATAACCTGCACCTGGAAAGGCCCTTCGCCATAGGCTTGTAGCTTTGCCGTGAGCGTTGTCCTTAGCTCACGACAAATTAGTAGAGTTTGTCGTGAGCATTGATCAAGACTCACGGCAAAGAAGCTCTAACATGTCACCTTTGAAAGCCTATTTGCTGTGAGCTGCGGACAAAACTCACTGCAAACTTTTTCTCTTTGCCATGAGATGGACTCACGGCTTACGACAAAGATTGAAAATTGTCCGTGAGCCTCCCGTCAGGCTCAAAGCACACGACGTCACAGTCCCCCGCTACGACCCAACTATTTTTTTGCCGAGGGTCGTGCTGCCTCACGGCAATAGTTTGCCTCACAGTAGAGTTTGTATGCATAAGTGATGTAGGGATTTTTTCAGATCTCCGGACAAGTAAAAATTGGCGAGGAAGCAATGTTGGGGGGTTACCCGAAAAATTCGGATGATTCCCCTAACACGAGAGAGAGACTTCTTAACACGTTCAAACACAAAGTGAGAGCGCCGAGAGATCGTGATTCCCTCTGCAGATTGCACGAGTTCCCAAAAGTCCGAATCCGTTTACACGTGCCCTCGTGCCCCCTTTTATAGGGAGATGAAGGGACTTTTACATTCCCAAAACACCCTCAAGCTCAGAGAATATTCCTAGTGTGAACGCATACAAGAATGTCTTTCTCGTCTAACATATTTACAAATCTGCCACTAGTTCACACTCAAAACCCGGACTTTTTGGGAAACAACTTTGACTTTACTTATTCGTCGGTTCGTGAATGTCTTCACACGCGACTCCCGAACTCGGGTCCCCCGACAGTTCCCGAATCGGCCTTCGCTTCTTCATCGATTCGTGAGTGTCTTCATGCGCGACTCCCGAACCGGGTCCGTGACGGACTCCCGAATTAGCCGACCTCCGAAGTTCGTGCCATCGCCGGCTCGAGGTTCCGGGCTTCGCATGTTCGCGACTCCACGTCTTCACCGAATCACGATCCCCGAACTTCGTACATTCGCGAATCCAAGGCTTCGCGAGTCCCGTGCCTCCGAAAATCGTGAGTTCCCCGTTCCCGAAAAACATGTCTCAAGAACTTTGTCAAACTTAACGTTTCGAGGGTGACGGGTTTTCCGAATTCCCCAACACTAGCCCCTCGGGGAAGCGGGTTGACTCCGACGATCCGATTCCACGAATATTTTGGAAATTTAGTAAAAACGTCACCCTCGGAACGTCGGAGGGGACACGCGTCGCCCGAAACCCTAGAATGGTTAGATCGAAGCGAGGTTTCGCGGAACTACCCCTCCCCCACCCCTATAAATAGGAGGCTCACGCCGTTAAAAAAGTTTTACGGCTCTCCTACTTTTTTTACGATTCGTGAATCTTTCTGCTCGCAGAATCTCGTCTTCTACTTAAAAGTTCGCGAACTTCCGGTTTTCTTCGGATCTCTCTAAGGTATTATTTATTTCTCTCTTTCAATTCTTGCTTGTCATTTTTGCTGCAATTGTATCTTGGTTCTGTGAACTTCATTGTCGAATGTTGTTCTCATTTTTTCGTACGTGTAACTCTGTTGGTTAGGTGGCTCGAGTTAAAAGCACCGCGAGACCCATGACTACCGAAGAACTCATTGCAGCTGGTCTCCTCGTTGATACAATTGTCGAAGGTGCTGAGAATGCTGCACCAACTGAAGATGCAGGCTCTCCTAGCGGCTCCAGGAGTCGCGAGGACGGGGAGGTTCAAACAGATGACGACGAAGATATCGGGGATGTGGACGCCGGCGTCAGTGATCTGGTTAAAGCAAAGACTGCCAGACCGCTGCCACCCTCTCTTGCCTTCGGAGAGTCCAAGGTCACGACCAATATGATTCGGTATTATGAAAAAGCCGGGTTCTTCCCTCCGGGCGCTGGGCGAGCCCCACTTGATGAACAAATCCCTACCCCTGAGGATGGAGAGGTTGTCGTCTTTCGTGACTTCTTCATCTGTGGACTCAGATTCCCCTGCGACCCGATTTTGCCAGCGATTTTGGATGCCTTTTCAGTGAAGATCCACCAACTTTCGCCGACGTCTTTTCTTGAGATGTCGAAGTTTATTTGGATCATGAAGACCTTCGGCTGTAACCTCAGTGTTGACGCCTTTGCCAGATTCTATGAACTGGTAATTATTCCTGAGGTTATCAAGGTCAGTGACGGGCAGTTCTACCAAGCTCAACATGCATGCTGCACCTTCAACACTCGGCGCCAGAACACCCGAAAAGGGATCACTCGAATCCACATTGCTCCCTGCCGCAAGACCAACCTCACCGATGACCGGAATTCTTATTGGTTCTATGTGAAGGTCAATATGTCCGAAGTTTCTGGCTACACAGGCCCAGCTCACCCCTTGTCCTGCCCTATCGCGCCCCTGACCGTGGTGAACACTGCCGAATTCAATCACCGGGAAGTGGGGATTAGAAACTGTGAGAGTGCATTTCATCTCGCCAGTACTATACTTGGGGGCCGCGACATCATTGAAGAGTTTGTTGCTGCCCAGATCTGGCCCATTTCCAGTGGTTGGGCTCCCATTGAGATCGTATATTTCAACGTCAACTGGGCAGCTTGTTGACGGTGAAAATCCGTCAACCTAGCCATGAGTTTACCTTCGGTGTTGGCATAAGTTTTATACCTTATCCATTGGTACTAACCCCCGTGGTATAACAAGTTCACGTGTGCATGTCGGTTTTGGAGTTTAATGTTTATGCAGGGTTTTAGTGTTGAATGCTAGACTTTCGGGATAAGTTCATCAAGCACCTCATGACAAGACCTTGAAGCCCCGTACAAGTCATGCAATGAAGCAAACTTAACTCCAAGAAGCCAGGGACTTGATCCGAGAAGACGACAAACTCCGAGGACCCGACCGGAAAAGTGCGTCGAATCTTGCAAGACAAGGAGTTGTGTCCAATTCGGAGAGAAACCGATGACATGGACCTACATGCGAAGGGGGAAACATCCAGGAAGCAAGAGAACCGACGTAGAGCAAAGGAGGCCTCGGGGGCCGGGCCCGGATGGGCCCGGCCGGTCGGCCCGGCCCTCCCGGGGCCCGGTGAGGCTCCCCTTTGCCCTAGCCGCCAATCAGGCTATTTATAGCCCCCTGACCGAGAGCCACGCATCATCCAATTCGTCATCGGCCGCCGAGGAGCGAGAGAAGAGAGGGACACCATCTCGGAGAGGAGAGGGTCGAGCTAGTTGACTAGGGTTTCCCTAGCCGACGTGGGAACCTTGCACGGAAGACCACGTCGGAGTTTCGGAGCTAGAAGCAAGATCAAGGAAGGATCCCGGTGGTGATCTTGTGTATGTATCATTGTTATAGTTGAATTATCAAGTTGAATCTTTTCCTAGCGATCAAGTGTTTCCTCGAAGATTTCGTTTTTCGATCGGCTTTGCTTATTCCAATTCTATTCTCGAGATAGATTACATAGGGTGTTCTTGTAGCCACGGAGAAGGAAGACATACTTGAAGGCAAGATCGACTCGCTCATGAGGAGGTTGGAGAAGATGGAGATAGAAAAGAAAGAGGCTCAAGACTTGAAGGCCGCCGAAGCAAGGTCCACATGCGAAGAATGTGGAGAGTATGGCCATGTCCGCAAAGATTGTCCGGAGGAAGCCAAAGTGCTCGACTACATGAGGAAGGGAGAATTGCCGAACTTCCGCTACGGACAAGGTAGGCCTCAATTTAATGCAAGCTCATCTATTCCTAACGCGGTTCCGCTTCGTATACAATTGAAGGAGTTCATGGATGAGCAAGCTAAGATCAACAAGGACACCGTCACCAAGTTCAAGACCATAGACAAGGTGTTGGAGAACATCGATAGCAAAGTGACGGAGGTCGGAAGTTCCAATCATCAAGTGCTCAACATGATGAAGATGCTCGAGACGCAAGTTGGACAACTTGCGGGGCGCCTCATTAATGATGAAGGGAAGCTTCGGGGACAACCCAAAAGTCCCGAATCGGCGAAGGCCATTCAAACACGTTCGAGGAAGGAGACCGAAGATCCGGAACGTTCTGCGGGAGCAAAGAAGCTTAAACCATCCACCGAGGTGGAAGGAGTTGCTAAAGAGAAGGTTACGGGGATCGTCACCGAGGAACCCGAATTTGAGATGCCGGAGCAAGACACGAGGATACCGCAACTCAAGCCACACTTCTTCGAGGTAAACTTGACAACCACTTTGAGAAGTTTGTGGAAGTTGTGCGTAGACTTAGCATCAACATTCCATTACTAGATGCCCTACAAGTACCTATATAGTCTCGTTACTTTAAAGACATACTTGCAAATAAATATGAGATAGCAACACTCGGGGTAGATCATGTCAAGATGTCCGAGGAGTGTAGTGCCGCTATTGCTAATGGGCTAGCGAAGCAAAAGGACCCCGGTGCCCTACAATTCCATGTTCGGTTGGTTCTTTCAACTTCGAGAAGGCGTTATGCGACCTTGGAGCAAGTGTGAGCGTCATGCCGAGGGATGTGTTCGAGAAGCTACGCCTACCAATGGAGCCTACGGGTATATGTTTGGAGTTGGGAGACAACTCCATTCGCTATCCCTTGGGCATTGCTGAAGATGTACCCGTGAAGGTCGGACACCACTTCATCCCCCGTCGACTTCGTTGTGCTCGAGATGGGAGAGAGGGAGAAGCCGCCGCTCATCCTTGGGAGGCCTTTCCTCAAGACCGTGGGAGCTACTATTGATGTTGGCAAGGGGGAGATCATGTTCGATATCAACGGAGAAAGGAGTTCCTTCAAGTTCCGTCCAAGAATCGAGGCATGCAACATGATTGGAGTGAAGGGAGAACCAAAACAAACGGAGTGGCTGAAAAAGAAGCAGGAGCCGAAAAAAATGAACGTAAAGAAAATCAAAAAAGGTGTTGCATCCGTCGGGACAAAGGAAGAGAAGCCGCCCGTGAAGACCAAAAAAAAATGACTAAGCCGGAGGACAAGCCCGTGCCCAAGATGGTGCGGAAGTGGGTACCCAAGATTGCAACGCCTGCAAAGAGCGTTGATCCGGAGTAATCAAGTGAAGAAGTCTAGCTATAGACTATAAACGAAGCGCTAGGCGGGGGGCAACCCGTTTCGTCGAGTCAAGAATAAGCTACGGGAGGACAACCCGATTCCGGGTTTTTCGAGTATTTTTAATAATTTAGTTTTGAGTTTTATTACGCAAAGACATTAGACTTAGAAGTGGTTGAACAATATTAGAGATATAATTCTTGATTGAATGGTTTGCTTTAGCATAAACCCTTTGCATGAACCCTCCTATGTGCTTGTTTGTTCTTTTCTTTTCGAGAAACCTCAACCAAATAATTTCAGAACCTAACTCAATCTTTCACCCTCATTATGGTGTTGAGGTTGACTTATTTTTCATGCTAAAACCACACGAGTAGAGCCACGATTTATATTTAGGTGTTAATAAAAAATTCAGCACGTGGTAGGACTCGCGTGAACCTAGAAATCAAAACTTTTGGTTGGTTTAAAAATCTATATCCTTTGTTTCTCTAAGATTAGAATTTTTATAAGCCTCATCTAATTTTGTTTTATTCAAAATCTTTCTTATTTAGCCAAAATTAGAACCTAAACCTATGCCCCCATGATCAAGCCGGGAAAAGTTTGCTCTCAACCGATGAAGGCAAACTATACCGGTAAGACCGAAATCACGTAGTCGAAAAATATTTTCGACTTACATTTGCTTTTAATGGTTTAAAAACTTCTCTAAAATTATGTTTGAGCTCTTGCATGGCTCTGAAAAATATTTTAAATTTCGAATTAGAGGAGTGCTTAACCTTAAACACACATAAATGGAGGCAATCTAGTTTGAATTAATCATGCATGCACCATTGGATTCCCTTTCATCAACTTTCACCAATTCCACATGCAAAGGACAAGCATGGTGGGCAGCAAGCATCAACTTTGCAGGAATTTCATGGTGGCATGTGAAGCAAGTGGAGCTAGGGAGCATGGACATGACCCAAAGCATGAAGCATCAAGTGGAAGGACCAATAATGCAAGAAAAGGAGTGGACGAGAGCGTTTGGGCGGTGCAACTCGTGGATCACGCGGGCAGGAAAGTTGCAGAGGAGAAATGATCGTCTTCCCGGAAGAAAGCCGAGGCGGGGAGGAGCACCGGCACCCCGGGCGGTCGGCCCGGGCCGGCCGGCCTCCCCTACTTAAGGAGCCCCCCGGCTCCCGTTTTCTGCAGCAAGCTTCCCTCCCCTTCCTTTGTTTGTGTGTTCAAATTTGTGTGCTCAAAACCTCCGTAGACATAGCCAACCTTCCCAAGCTTGATAGCTCAAAAAAATCCACATCCTTAGTCCACTCAAAGTCCACATCCGAAGTAAGAGTTTTAGTGCCTAGTTACCGGTTGCAACCCGGAGTTTTAGTTGAAGAAAAAGAGTGCAACAACCATGTGGAAGAAAACCACAAGTCTCTTATCCAAGAAGAAGGGTTCGTCGTCGTCCAAGCCATCATCAACCACGTCTTCGAGGAGGCACTCGGTTTCCGAGTCTCCCCAGAGCATGGAGACGGATACGGCACCACCGAGGAGGAACGATGCTCTCCTCCTTGGTGGTATGAGGGCTGCAAGAAGCACGTCCATGAGGTTTACCGAACCTCGAGGGCACACGGAGGAGCAGCCCGCGCCACCACGACGATCGACCCGTTCGACCGCGCCACCTCCTTACACTCCGATATACTCTTCGTACGGCTTCATCATCTTGTCGTCGGAGGAGGAGGAGAGGCTCTCTCATCTTGAGAAGAGGCTTGTGCCCAACGTCGAATTCGACGACCAAGCACTCTACACCTTGGGTTTTGGCACCGACATATACTACATGTTGGGGCACCTTGGATGGGTGCAATTCTCCAACGGAGTATTGGCGGACACCCACTTGGGGTTCGCCTTGGAAATTTTAATGACTATTGCACCTATCCTTGATGATGGGGTGCAAAGCTTGTCATTCCGTTTGGAGGGAGTCCAACAAGTGGTTCCCTACGAGCACGTTAGGGAGCTACTTGGATTCCACAAGGGAGCTCGAGAAAGTTGACGTGCCACCCGGCATGTTAGCGGGATTTTGGAATATGATCTCCCGGAGAAGCCCATCAACAACGCAATTGCATCCGCAACCCCATTATCCGGATATTTCACTCTTGGATGTGCAAGAGGGTATTGGGGAGGATGAAGGAGACGAAGGTGACCGACACGACGTTGAATTGGCTCTACTCGGCTTTAATCGCCGGGCAGCCAATAGACCCCTCTTACCTTATGATCAACCGTTGGTGTTGTGAAGCAACATTGGGGGCGGGAAATATTGGTTCGGGGTGCTACCTCTCCATGTTGGCCTTCTCCTTACGGCCGGGGCTCGCAAGAAACCCCGACCATCTTTTGCGTGGTACCTCTCTCGGCATTGAGTATTTGCGGCAAGGCAAATACATTCGTGGAGATGAGAGAGGAGGTTATCGGTTGGCCATAGTGAACCTACCCCTTCCCAATGAGAGGCTTAGGCTTTTCACCGAAGGGAGAGAAGATTGGTTGGAAGAGGGACTCCTTGTCCCTGCAAGGAAGAACAAAAGAGGAAGAATCGTAGAGGAGGGAACATCCTCCGCACAAGCGAGTGGAGCACAACCCAATGTGCAACCATTCGGCGGGATCCCTCCTCCGCCAAGTTATTACGGAGGGCCACAAGAGCAAGCATGGGGGGGGGGGTGCACCGGTACCCCCACCAAATTATGTGGTGCCCAACGCTAACTTCGCGGAGTCCTACGCACATCATCCCCAACCACAACAAAGCATGGCCATAATTGGAGGGTATGTTGCAAGAAACGCCCAAAACGTCGCAGCCATCCAAGCCAACGCGGCTCAACTTGGTGAGGGCAATGCAATATTGCCTATGAGCTTGGACGCCTTCACCTAGTGGAGCCAAATCAATTCGTCGGAGGGAATGTCCAATCGTATTATGAGCAAGGGTATTACTATCAAGATCATCAACACCAACCACCGGCGGAGGACTAGAAGATTTAGGAACTTTAGTTTTCTTTTCTTTTCTTTTTCTCTGTAATTTTCAGCTTTTGTTTATGTGTGTTTGCGTAATATTTTCTGTTTTTATTTAAATTTCAGCAAGCGTGTTTGTTTATTTTCAGTTTGTATTTCAACTTGATATCATCATTAATAAAGACACCACCTTGATTATATCATTGGAAAAGTTACAAAAATTTGTGCCATGATGATATATGATTATAATTGCAGTTTTTTTATCTTTGTAATTGATTTATGCATGTTAAAAGCTAGTGCTCTCTTAAAATACGAATCTGAATTTATTTAAATGCTAGCTTAATCTTTAGCGGAGGTTATGATTAAAATAAAGACCCATAGTGTTTTATGTGCTCTCAAGTTATGAATAGATTAAAGATGTCTTTTATGCTCAAAAATATTGCTAGCCTTGTCATAAATATCACTTGTGTGTTGCTCAACCTATCCAAAGCCTAATATATATTTGAGTGCATAAACCTTAGTGTACAAGATTTATTCTTGAGTGAGTTATTGCAGGCCATGATTTCTCCGCCCGAGACTAAGAAGCTTGGTCATTCCGTTTTTGCGTATCTATCTTTTTGCTAGCCTTTTATCCGTGCATTGTGTATCCCCGCATTGGAGATCTCACAAACCTCGCCGGATATCCACCCTTAAAACCAAATATCATCTTTTGTGATTACCTCCTTGACCACAACCTATCGTTGAGAATGGATCATCAATTCAAGGAAGATCGCAAGAAGGTGCCAACATTGAAGATTTCAAGTATCTCTCCAAAGGAAAAATATTTCCGGTACCTACCTTATTTACCACCTCTTTGCTCGAGGACGAGCAAGGTCTAAGCATGGGGGAGGAGGTAGGTACGGTGCAGTTTTAGAGTTCATAAGGGAGCAAATTAAAAAAAATGTATGAAAGAAAATTCAAAGGCGATGTACGTGACTTCCAAGGTGAAAGTCTCACAAGGAAAAAAATGAAAGAAAGAAAGAAAGAAAGAAAGAAAAGAAAGAGAAATATGAGAAAGAGAAAAAAAATATGAGTATGCGTAAAGTGAACTCCCCGGTTCTCTAAGAGTGCATTCAAGGCTTCAAGTTTAAAAGATCCATTCTCATTTTCCAACCATGTGCAATCCGATAACGAGGACTTCCTTTGTGCCTCGGGATCACTCTTTGCCATTTGCACATGTCCACTCATCTAAAGTGTGTGTATTTTTCTCTTTCCCCTCCTTGATTTAACATTATTTTCCAATGACCTTTTTGATGAGTCTTGGTAAGACCATGAAAAGCTTGTCTTGTTTTGACAACACCTCATTTATAAAATCTTGTTAGGACTAAACTTTCCCAAAGCTCCATATAAAGCCTACCACACATATATGTTATGAAAGGGAAAGGAGTAGAATTTATAGGCTTGAGAGACAAGTGAGATGAGAGTTCATGAGAAATATACAAGATGATTTAAATTTGTGAACTTGGTTTAGCTTTTCTTTATCTTGTTCTTTATTTCAAAAATTCGAGATCTATTTAAAACTTTGTGAGCATGTTAATACTTGTGGGCTAAGCTTAATAAGAATCTACCCTCCGTAGAGATGAAGGCTAGTACATTATGGAACTTTAATGAATTAAAATTTTGAGAGCATTATGTTTTCTCATGTGTGATCAAGTGCAAGGTTTAACATTGTTTGGCAATGATGATATCCATCGAAGGCTTACTCGAGGACGAGCAAGGTTTAAGCATGGGGGAGATGTTGACGGTGAAAATCCGTCAACCTAGCCATGAGTTTACCTTCGGTGTTGGCATAAGTTTTATACCTTATCCATTGGTACTAACCCCCGTGGTATAACAAGTTCACGTGTGCATGTCGGTTTTGGAGTTTAATGTTTATGCAGGGTTTTAGTGTTGAATGCAAGACTTTCGGGATAAGTTCATCAAGCACCTCATGACAAGACCTTGAAGCCCCGTACAAGTCATGCAATGAAGCAAACTTAACTCCAAGAAGCCAGGGACTTGATCCGAGAAGACGACAAACTCCGAGGACCTGACCAGAAAAGTGTTGAATCTTGCAAGACAAGGAGTTGTGTCCAATTCGGAGAGAAACTGACGACATGGACCTACATGCAGAAGGGGGAAACATCCAGAAAGCAAGGGAACCGACGTAGAGCAAAGGAGGCCTCGGGCCGGACCCGGATGGGCCCGGGCGGCCACCCCGGCCGGTCGGCCCGGCCCCCGTCCGGGGCCCGGTGAGGCTCCCCTTTGCCCTAGCCGCCAATCAGGCTATTTATAGCCCCCCCGTCCGAGAGCCACGCATCATCCAATTCGTCATCGGCCGCCGAGGAGCAGAGAAGAGAGGGACACCATCTCGGAGAGGAGAGGGTCGAGCTAGTTGACTAGGGTTTCCCTAGCCGACGTGGGAACCTTGCACGGAAGACCACGTCGGAGTTCTCGGAGCTAGAAGCAAGATCAAGGAAGGATCCCGGTGGTGATCTTGTGTATGTATCATCGTTATAGTTGAATTATCAAGTTGAATCTTTCCCTAGCGATCAAGTGTTTCCTTGAAGATTTCGTTTTTCGATCGGCTTTGCTTATTTCAATTCTATTCTCGAGATAGATTACATAGGGTGTTCTTGTAGCCGCGGTGGCTAGAGGTACACGCCGGATCTTCCGAAAGAATCTCGACTTGTCTTTTGACTCGCCCTAAGCTCCCCGCATGAGTAGGGATACGTTGTGACGAACGGGGTTCCGAAAGGCGGATGTTTTCGGATTTGGACGGGAAACCACGATTTAAAGATGCTTTTTATAAGATTCAATTTGCTACTTCTTCTCTTGCTTGGAACTCCTCTAGATCGGTTTATCTACCCAATCTTACTTTGTTTTCTCCGGTCTTTAGTAGATTAGATTAGTTTCGTGTCTTTAACTTAGATGCATTAGGGTTTCTTTTATCGAAGATTGAAGTTACTTGGCTTTATTAGATTAAGTTTTGCGTCACACATTTGTTCCACGGATTCGATACCTTGGGTTCACCACCGAGGGGAAGAAGGGTCCCTTGACTACGACGGGAGACTTGTCCGCTTGCAAGTCACAAACGAACTTTGATATAATTATTAACCGTCAATACAGCTCGAGAAGTGCCTTTCCCGAAGTTCGGGATTAAGCTTCGTGAAAATCGCAGCACCGATGCCTTCATGATCGAGATAGAGAAGAGGGTGAATGTCATGATAGGCGAATATACCATGAACCAATACAAGGCGTACAAGGCTCTTGTGAAACACAAGAAGAGAATCAATCGCGTGTTCATCGAGGTCCGTGGAGACAAGTCATTCGAGCTCTCGAAGTCCGGGTCCCAAGCTGAAGGTTCCCGCGGTTGCAGTGGCTAGTTGTTCAGCTGCCCCTATCAATGCCCCACGAATAAGATCTTCGAAGCGAGGCTCATCGACTGTCAGTGAAAGCACTTCCTCCGGGGTTAAGCCTTCCAGGACAAGATCTTTGGAGTCGTCGAAGCGTAAGCGCAAGACCTCCGAATGAACTTCGGACGCTGAGCTTCAGGCGGCTTCCGGCCTAGCCCAGATGAGTCGCAAGAAGTTGAAGAAGGCGGTGAAGAAGGTTTCTTCTTCCGGGGTTCGGCGAGTTCCATCTGCCTTCGACGACGATGTCTTCGTGGGAGTGGATAGCTAGAAAGGTTTTTGCTTCTGGCCTCTGTTTAACTTTCGAGACAATTGTCCGTCGAGTTTTGAGAATGAGTTCGTGGATATTGATTCTTTTTCAGATGCTGCTCCCGAAGTTCGCAAAGAGGCTGTACTTGTCGTTGCCGCTGAGACCACCGTTACCGCCGAAGCTACCGCCCCCGTTGAAGCCCCCCGCCGCCGCAAGCCCCTCTGCCCACTCGCTCCCGTGACGAGGCTTCCCCCGAATTCACAAAGGAACTTGAACTCACCATTCAAAGGGGGGAGGATCCTACCGAACGTGCTCCCTTGCTCAAAGTTCGGGAGATTGTTCCCGAAGATCATGCTCCCTCTCCTTCTTTGGCTGCTTTTAACAAGAGTTTCGGTACGTCTCATCGCAGTGAGCTATTAAGTGTTGGTTTCAAGCCAACTAGCGTCGGGAGCAAGACGTCCAAGTTTTTAACACTATGGAAATCGCCCGTACTTGTTGATGAAACAGGAGGGGAGAGCTCGGAACAACCCGGAGGAGCTGCTCGGGACTCTGAGAAGGGGCCTCACCCTACTCCCGAAGCCACCCCTTCGTCTCAGGGTAAGGCTTCTTCTGGCTTGACGAAAAAGGTCACCATGCAGCACTTCAACAAACAAGGTTCGTCTCTTTTCATTACTTTTTCGCACTTTTTTCTATTCTCGAATTTTCGATCTGAAACTTTAATCACCAATTTTCAGAATTCAAGGATCTTTTCCGCTCTTACCCTCCGTCGAAGCTGGCGCGTTTTCAAGAAGACTACGCCCTTAAGCATTCTATGCTTGGGAAGGTTGCTGTTGAGCGGCTTGCTGAACAGGAGAAGGCAAACAAGCAACTTTCCTAAGAGTCCAAGGAACTCAAGCGCAGCTTCGCCCTGGCTCAGTCCGCGAACATCGATCTTGAGAAAAAGGTGGCTGAACTGGCGGAGGCCTTGAAGACCAGTCAAGACGAAAAGAAGATTGCTGAGGCAGCACTTGAGCAGTCTAAAAAGGAGTTGGAAAAGGTTCGAAAGGCTCATGAAGACGATCTTAGTTTGATCGAAAATCTTCGAGAGAAACACGAGAGGGCTGCAAAAACTGCCGAAGGTCTTCGCATTAACAACGCCAACCTCGCCAAGTCTTTGAGCACGGAAGATCGAAAAATCCTGGATCTTGAGAAGGTGCTGGCGGAGCAGGGTGAAACCTCGAAGAAGAACATGTCCGAAATTCTGGAGAAGCTGAAGCTCCTTTATGAGGAATACAAGAAATCGCTGAACGAGTTTGGCGTTCGCCCTGCTCCTCTTCCGGCTAACATTGAAATTCCCGAATTCATGGACTGGATGGAGACTGAATTCAAGGCCCTCTCCGAGGTAATCTCCGGCGCCAGCGACTTTGCAGCTGCCTTCTCTGTGGAGAGCATACTGAAGATTCTTCATGACTTCGACTGCACCGATCTGGAGAAGTTCCGTGATAAGATCTCTCAATTCCCCAGCGCCACGAGCACCTCGATAATTCGAGCTAATGAAGATGTTCAGGCCATCAAGAACAAATTCGCAAGGGAATTCTGGTTCGCCAGCGGAAAGGAGACCGTCAAGGTCATCGCGCGTGCTAAACTTGCTGAGGTGAATTTTTGTACGATTTCATCACTTGGACTGGCTATTGATGTTTCAGTTTCTCGAGTTCCCTTTACATTTGCTTTCCTATCCTTCTCAGCTGAACGAGGAAGAAGATCGCGAGAATATCGCCGCGTCCCCCGAAGGGTCTACCTCCGGCGAAGGTTCTAGCGATTTTGGCGAAGGGGGTTCGGGCGGTAGCGACGGCGATGAGGTCAACAACGACGGCCAAGCTTCGGGCGCGATGAAAGTTCTCCAAAGGTGGATGTCACGGATTAGATGTTTTATCCGAACCTTGGACATCCTCAAGGCTGTCTGTAAATTTTGTACATTCACTTAGCTTTTCTGAACAATTGTTTTGTAAACTTTAACCTGCGCAGGTCCTGCAAGCTGGGCCTGCGCAGGACGTGATGCCACTGCGAATTCATCGGGATAGGATGTTCCTTAGCGGCGAAGCGTGGCACTTTTTCAAACAAGCTCATCCCGAACAAGACTTCTCTGATTTTTGGCTCGAAACCTCGCTCAAATTTTCTATGGGCTGTTTCAATCTTTCTTCCTTTTTCTTGTTTCGTAAGAAGGAACGTTCTGCATCCGCTACTTCGTGCTTCGCGAATATTCCGAAGACAGAGCCCCTTAGCCCCTTAGCAGACGCGTCCGATTTCGCTTATGCTAGTGATGTTGCCGAAGACAATAGCTATAAACCAGGACATGTTGTGGAGCTTTCATTCTAGATTTTTGCACTAACTGCTGTAATCGTTGATGTCGCACCCCGAAATTTCCAATTTCGGGATGTGAATAGAGAGAATAATTAAATAACGTTTTTCTCATAATTTTAAAATTTTTCCAACATTTATTTTCTTTACGGGGAATATAGTATAGGAAAAATCCTTTGCTTGATTTTCTAAATTAAATAAAAAGTTATGTGTGTTGCATTCATGCCGATGCACCTAGTGGTTCTTGAGTGCAAAAAGGTTTCAAAAATGTGTTTAGGAGAGCGTCCAAACTCTCCCGAGATATTTCCGGATTTTTCCTGGAATTTATTCTCATTTTCCCCGAGCTATTTCTATTTATTAGAAGGCTCTAAAATCTTTTTCATGAGCACCAAATGCTTTATTTGGATTGTTCATGTCTTAATCTATCTCTAGGAATTTTCCTGGAATTTTTGTGATTTTCGGAGTATTTTTCGTGCCTTTTAACAATTTTCAGACTTTTCTGGAAATTGTTTTCGCATCAAAAATAAATTTGAAAAAAACCCTACCTACTAGATTGGGCCGAGCCCGAGGCTCGACCCAACCCACTCCGCCGCCGCAGGCCCGCGCGGGGCCCATCCGGGCCCGCACCGCGCCGCCTCTGGGCGGCGCCGCCGCCGCGCGCGCGCCCCATAAAAGGGAGGCCGCCCCCGCGTGCGCGCCCGCCCTAGGCGCCCCCTCGCCGCGCCGCCCGTACGAGCGCGCCGGGACGCCGGACGCTAGCACCGCCGCACTGCCCGAGCCGGCGAGCTCGCCAACCGGCCGCGGTTGACCTTCGAAATCCGGCCACCTCCGTCCGTCTCCACTGTTGGTGAGCACGTCTATGCGATCCCCTCGATCTCCTCTCTCCGTTTTGGGTTTCATCCTTGTCCCTCGTCGCCTGTAGCCCCAGCGATTTGTGGCGCCAGGAGCATGCACTGGTGCGGGTGCGCCTCTGTTCGTATCTGGATCGAACCAGAGGTAGAAGATGAGGCTGTTTTGCGATTAGATCCCCGGAGAAAAAGAAAATCCCTACCTATGGTGTGTGTCTTGTATCTTTTGCGGAAAACCCCCTACGGAGATCCCACTTTCACACATAAAGCCCACCTAAGTCCTTTTATAGATCTGACCCTGCGCAGTCTATTCTTTTTGCGAGCACTATTTAATGTGTCTTGCGATTCTTTTCAGCTACTCCCCGAGATCTACGGTTAATCACGACAAGATCCTTTCAATCTTGTTTTTCTCATATCTTTTTCGTTTTAGCTCCGATTTCATCCGTTCAAGTTGCGTTAGGTCCATAATAATGTAAAGCACGCGTTAGTGGTGTGTTTTCACCATGTTTTGTTTCTGAAAATAAAATTAATATTAATTTTGATTAATGACTAGTTATGCATGCATTTTATAAATAAAAGCTATATAGATCTATACACCGTTTTTCATAAGCAAATTTAATTTGATTAATGTTTCTATCACATGTTTTTGTACATAAAAGTTAATTAGATCTTTATCTCGGTTTTCGTAAACCAAATGTTAATTTGTTTAATAGTTAATTAATCTTTTCTAATTAAAATTTGATTAGTCTTTTACATCGGCTTTTATAATAAATATTAATTTGATTAATGTCAATACCATAATGTTTTTAATAATAATATGATCTACTCGAATTACAAAGTTTCGTTTAGATTGTTCATATAGTTTAGTTTTTCTAAATTAAATGTTTAATCGGTTTAATTCATATATGAATCTTTATTAATAAAACTTGACTAGATCTTTACACCGGTTTCATAAATAAAGTTTAATATAACATTAAAGTCAACATAGGGTATTTTATTTCTGAAATATCCTTTATATTTGTTTTGTTAATTAAAATGAACCTAGCTCATAGCCTTGCTCTCTGATATATGCAAAACGTTCGTTAGACGTCCTTTTCTCAGCTCAATCTAAGTGTAATCTTTCCGGTTCTTGCTCAATATTTCACAACCATCTCTTTAAAGCTAACCAAGCCTTTCCAAGCACCCTTTGTGTTCTTTAGTGATCCATCTAATCAAGCCTATCCTTTAGTGCGTTCTTTTAAAGTTTTCTTTTGATTGGTGCTTTGTTCTTAGTATATGCTTGTTTGTTTGCTTTATGTATGTTTGTGCTCGATGATTGATGCGCTTAGAGTGAACGCCATTCGAGAAGCTTTGAAGAGCAAGAGGTTGAAGATATTCGAGCGACATTATTTTGGTTAAAGGCAAGTGTGTCCTTGATTTTGTCCTAAGAATTATATTAAATCACTCATTGCATTGCTTGCACTAATTTTGACGGGATCCTATTAAGGATTACCTAGTCTTTGATTGTCATTCCTTGTTAACCCGGGTTTACATTTATGTTGGGTAGTTATGCTTAGTTGCTATACCCGGGTTATGGTGGTTTTAATGAACAACAATGATGAACTTGTTTTACCTTTATGTTATATCTCGTGGATGTTAATACAAGACCATATGATTAATCGGAACATGGAGCGACCACCCGGGACAACGAGTGCAACCACAAGGACTATATGGCTCGGTCTTGGCCGAGTAATTAGGGAAGTCTTTGTGTGGTTATTACTCGCATAGTAGGTTGGGGACGGAGGAATGCTTTTATGGCTCTTCTATTCCGGAGCGGTGATGGAACGGAAGACTCTATGGCTTACCGTCCGTAATAGAAGTGTGGTACGAAAGATAGCCTCTATGACATACTACTATGGACTAATACGCACGGGAGGACTCTTTGTAAAGGCCTCGTAGCGTCCCTATGCAATCACACCTCGGTAGTGTGGTATGATGCTTGGCCGGCATCGCATGGTTGGGTTTAAAGTTCTTCGGGACTTTTACGCGACTTGTGGGTAAAGATGTACAACCTCTGCAGAGTGTAAAACTAATCGATTAGCCGTGCTCACGGTCAAGAGCGGCCTGGACCCTCACATGATAATCAAACTTGAAGATGGACTTAAATCGTGTTCTCTGGTTATGCTTGCCATGTGTTTATGGCGTATCTCTTACCTTATGCTTAATTGTGGGTTGGTATATACTTATACTTTATTAGTAATCAGGTGCTAATAAAACTTGACCAACTAAAATGCTAAATGCTTATAGCCCAGTCCACTATAAAGCCTTTGCATTCATTCTTTGCCCCACACTTGTTGAGTACGACAAGTGCTCACCCTTGCTATAAACAATGTTGCTCGGAAAAAGGAAGCTACTATGAAGTCTTGTGAAGATGTTGCTGATGCTAGGCGTACACAACCCCCGCCGATTGCCCGTGATGTTTGGTGCCTTCGTTTTCGGGATTAAGCGTAAATCTTTGATAATCTTTCTTTTTCTTACGTGATACCGTTTCCGTATACACTTTTATGTCACTATATGCATGAAACTTGATCCCGGCATGCATATAGGTTTGCACTTGGTTTTCTTCGGAAAGTCGGGTGTGACAGTTGATGAACTATTTCGAAGTTTTTATGCAAATAAGGCAATGAATAAGTTTTTTTCTTGAAAAAAAACATCACCCTCCCCCACCTTGCCGTTTTGCATGAAAACTTGAAGGCAAGTTGACAAAGTTTACTATTCGAGTATTTCGATCGAGCATACTTTCAGGAAAAATCTTCGTTAGTTTTTGAAAATTTCAACCGTCGTTGCGCAAGTCGACAAAATTTATTTTCGAATTTTGTGGACTTGATCCGATTGGCAGACTTGCCTAGGTTGATACTGCAACCCTCAGTTGCTTCAACTATGATTTTCTACGAATTTCGGCACGAGCCCCTTGCCCTTTTATTACAACAATGTTATCACGAAAACTTTTTTCGGCAATTTGCGCTAAAGAAAAATCAGCAGGCAACTTCTTGCACATTCACTTGATCGAAATTGTCATGCAAAATTTTTGGTGGAAATTCCTTCGTGGATGGGATTCTAGGCACAACTTATTGTTGTCTCGGGCCTTTTTGGCGGGAATCCCTTCGTGGATGGGATTTTAGGCCACGACTTGTTGTTGTCTCGGGCCTTTTTCGGTGGGAATCCCTTCATGGATGGGATTGTTAGGCCACAACTTGTTGTTGTCTCGGGCCTCTTTTTTCACGATGGAATTCGGCCGTCACGAAGCCTTTCTCACGAACTTTTTTCTTTTTTCACAATGGAATTATGGTTATCACGAAGCCTTTCTCACGAACTTTTTTCTTTTTTCACGATGGAATTCTGGCTATCACGAAGCCTTTCTCACGAACTTTTTTCTTGTTTCACGATGGAATTCTGGCTATCACGAAGCCTTTCTCACGAACTTTTTTCTTTTTTCACGATGGAATTCGGCTATCACGAAGCCTTTCTCACGAACTTTTTCTCTTTTTTTTACGATGGAATTCGGCTATCACGAAGCCTTTCTCACGAACTTTTTTCTTTTTTCACGATGGAATTCTGACTATCACGATTTGGGGGGAGACTCTTTTCATATATATCACAAAGAGTATTTACATAGGATCCGCCTCGTTAAAAACCTTGCCTCTTGATTTAGAGCCCCCTTTGCAAGGAAAAGAGTACGGTCCTTCTTATTCTAATACAACTAGGAAAAGAGAAGCCAATGTTTTTTCCCGAAATCACTTATAGACACGTGATTCGGATTTTTTAGTTTTTTAGAATACAAGTTTGCGAAAATTGAAAAACTACTATATATTACATCTAGCTACAATCGGGGCTTTCATGGGTAATACCTTTTTAGGTCGTCGGCATTCCACGAATACGGCAACTCTTCGCCGCTTGCTCCATTAAGTGAAAAGCCCCCGGCATGTCCGTTTCCCCGGCGATGTAAGGCCCTTCCCAAGACTCATGAAGTTTTCCTGGGTTCTCCCAATTTTTCTTCCTTTTCAACACAAGATCACCGCGTTTTGATGTCCTTTCGGACCACCTTCTTGTCTCTCCGTGCCCTTGTCTCTCTTTGGTATTTCTCAATGTTTTCTCGCGGCTTCAAGGATCGTCAACTCGATCATGTCCTTTTCCACTTTCTTATCGATTTCCTCTATCTCTTTTCCTTTCAAGACTCTTATTCTTTCATTCTTAATTTCCTCCGGTGTCATAGCCTCAATGCCGAAAAGTAGGCGAAAAGGCGTGAAACCCGTTGCTCTCGATACCGTGGTGTTGTGAGACCATATCACCTTCGGTAATTCATCTACCCACTTTCCCTTCTTTTGGTTGAACAAGCATTTCTTGATTCCCGAACAAATCGGGCCATTGGCTCTTTCAACTCGCTCCGTTGGATCATGGGTGATACACCGACGAAAATTTCGCCCTGAGTGCCCAAGTTTTTGCAATATTCTTTGAAGGTGTAGAAGTCGAACTCGTTTGCCATTGTCAACGCTTAGTTCTCTAGGAACTCCGAACCCGCGGACTATGTTCGCCAAAAGAATTTTTGAACCGTTGTTGCTTTGATATTCGCACTTTGTGAAATAATTGATCGCAACAAATGCGAATCGGCGGCTTGCCCCGAGCCGTTGGCAACGGGCCCACTAGATCCATTCCCCACCTTTGCGGAGGCCAAGTCGGTGGAATTAAGTGAACGGCATTGAAGGCAAATTCGTTGATTCGCCGTTTTCCGGCATGCTTCACACTGCCCGAACTAATGTCTTGGCATCAATGTTTATGGTGGGCCAATAGAATCCCTCGCTTTATCGCCTTTCCGTCCAAAGCCCCGGTGCCTATGTGCGCCCCACGTAATCCGCCGTAAATTTGCTTTAGAACCTCTAGGCCTTTTTCGGAGGTGATGCACCGCGCCCAAGGCTCCGTGACTCCCGATTTGTATAGTTCTCCGTTTACCATCGTATAGCCCGGTGCCCTTTGTTTCAATCTTTTTTCTTCTAAGTCGTCTTGTGGCTCATAGTGGCCTCTTAGATAAGCCATGATTTCTCGCTCTCCAATCGGGAGTTTCCACTACATTCACGATTTTCGGCCTTGAACCTTTGATGGATGGTTCCATGATGATTTTGAAAAACACATCGGAGGTAGCTCTTGATTTCTCGGTCTTTGCTTTCGCCGGTTGGTCCGGCTCATTGTTGTCATCTCTTGGGATATCTTGGACCGAATAGCCTTTGAAGTATTTTTCCATTTCCCTTACTTTTTCTAGATACTTCATGAGAACGAGATTTCTTGCTTCGCTTTCTTTCTCGATATGTTCTTGGATCACTTTCGAATCCGTTCGATTATGAAGGTCTACCGCCCCAAGGCTCTCATTTTCCTTAATGCCAACGAAGAGCTTCATATTCCATTCCGTTATTCGTGGAATGTTCATTGTTCGTGAATACGAGCCGAGCTGCGTATCTTATGACTACGCCCGTCGGGGACGTCATGACAGCCGAAATTCCGCCCCCCTTGTAACACCAGGCCCCGTTGCCCTGCACTATCCAAGGTTCAGGTGCATTTTCCTCGAAGTTCTGAGTAGGTGAAGTCCAGTCCACGATAAAATCTGCTAGAACTTGGGATTTTATTGCACTTCTTCTCTCAAAATCCACCACATACTCAGAAAGTTCAGCGCCCCACTTGATGATTCGGGTGGATGCCTCTCTATTTGCGAACAGATCATTCGGGGTCGGTTGGTGATGACTCTTATCCTGTGACCCTCGAAGTAGTGCCTTAGCTTCCTTCCTGCCATAATGACCGCATATGCGATTTTTTCAGTTCAGAATAGAAGATCTTGGAGCCAGACAAAGCTTCAGAAGCAAAGTAAACAGGAATTTGTTTGAGTTTTCCTTCCTCTTCCTTTTCTTGCACTAACACCGTACTTATTGCCGAATTTGATGCGGCACATATAGCGAAGTGGCGATTTTGGTTCGGGAGGACGAGCTTGGTCATATTGGACAAGTAATCTTTCAATTCTTGGAAAGCTCGTTTCGAGGTTCGGACCACCGGAAATTCTTGGCACTTCGAGAGAACTTGGAAAAATGGTAAGCTTCTTTCTCGCAGCCTTGGGAATGAATCTGTTAAGGGCAGCCACTCTTCCCCGTGTCGGCTTACGTACATCATTTATCGAAACCGGGTCTTGCATTTCCACCAAGGCCCTGATCTTGTCGGGATTCGCCTCTATGCCCTTTGTTGAAACTAGACATTCGAGAACTTTCCCCTTGTGAATGCCGAATACACATTCCTCCGGATTCAGTTTCAGGTTCGGTGCTCTCATATTCGCGAATGTTTCCACCAAATCACTGATGTGATCTTTTCTCTGAACACTTTTGACGTCTATATCGTCCACATACGCCAAGATGTTCCTCTGTAGCTGGGGATGAAGTACTATTGCTATCATTCTTGAGAATGTGCATCCTGCGTTCTTTAGCCCCTCTAGCATTCTCACGAAACCAAATGTTCCGAATGGGGTGATGAAACTTGTCTTTTTTTCGTCCTCTTTACGGACCCTTATCTGATGATACCCAGAGAACATGTCCATGAGTGATAGCATTTCACTGTTGGCCGCATCATCTACGATTTTGTCTACCCTTTCCAAGGGGAAATCATCTTTTTTGCATGCCTTGTTTAAATCTGTGAAGTCCACGCACATTCTCCACTTTCCATTTTTCTTCTTGACTGGTACTGTGTTGGCTAGCCAGACCGGGTACTTCACCTCTCTGATTACTTGCGCGTCTTGCAATCTCTGAACTTCAGCTTCCACTGCTTTCACTTTTTCTTCGGACATTTTCCGAAGTTTCTGCTTCTTGGGAGGTATTTTTTCGTCTGTCTCCAGGGCATGTTCGATGATGTCTCTGTCCACACCTTGCAGGTCCTTAGCTGACCATGCGAAAACATCTTTGTTCTTGTTCAGGAATTGTACGAGATCTCTGTCCTCTTCGGCACTGAGGTGCGCCCCTATTGTGACTGCTCTATCAGGCATGTCGTCCAGATACACTTTCTTGGTTTCGCCATCTGCGGCTATTTCAATTTTTTCTTTATCCCGCTTAGCCTCCTCGTAAGTTTCCTTCTTTTCGTCGACCGTTTTCAGTGGTACACGTTTGTTTGGCCGGGCGTGTGGCCTTTTTCTATGTTCCCGGCCTCTTGCCGATTGTCGAACACCGTGATGACCCCTTTGGGCGCGAGCATTTTCATGCATAGGAACTACCGCCTTATGACCGCATCAAACTTGTTCATGAAACTTCGCCGAAAATCGCGAGATATGGGTGATGTCAACCACATCGAAAGTGAGACTCTCCGTTCGGCATTTTCGAGATCTCCGAAGGAAACCGGGAGTGATATCTTTCCAACCGGCTTGATGGGCTTTCCTCCGAACCCTTGCAGCGGGTACTGCGGGGGTCCAACATGTGCGGCTCGCATTCATCTTTTCGAAAGTCTTCAAAAACAAGATGTCCGCCGAGCTTCCATTTTCAACTAGGACTTTTCCTATGACCCACCCGGCCTATGTTCACCTCAATGACCATGGCATTATTGTGAATCGCGGATTTCACCGAAATCTTCTTCTCGTGAAGGTGATTGGCACCTTTGCCCACTCCGACGTGCGGTGGGCCGTCATTGATGATGGTGTTGACGGACTCGAAGTAATTGCTTCTTTGCTTCTTGGTCTCAAATTCCATAGCCGACCCACCGTGATTGGCATGATAGTCCCGAACGATGGCAATGCTTTGGAGTTCTGAGGTCCCGAACTTGACTGAGGCCTTGACGAACTTTCTGGAGGTGGTGGCAAGATTTCCCGAATGGGTTGTGGCTGCTGGATTGACTGGATTGCTTGCGACTGAGGGAAAAATTGCTGCGACAATACCGCCACGCCGACCGTGGTTGCGAGAATTGCTGAACTGGGACAGAACTTGACTGTGAGTTCGCGAATTGCGGCTGCCGTAAATTTGGGCGAAATTGGCTTGGCATTGAGGATGCGATGCTCATTAGCGCCTTCTCTTGCTGAATTCTTGCCATGTTCTTCTTCGTTTCCGGGCACCCTTAGGTGTTATGGCCCCTCCCATGATACCGGCAATAGAAGTAAGGATTTTTGGGGTTATGGTTCATGAGTCTCGGGGGTCCTCTTCCTCTCCCCCTTCCTCCGGGATTGAACCCTCCCCCCGGTGCTTGGCCTATTGCTTTGTTCGAAGTTGCGGATTTCCGACGTTGTTGACATTTCGCGGATGCTCGGGATGGTGCTCTCCATGTCATCTCTCTCGTTGCCTCGTCTTGCCTCGTTCCGCTCGTCTACTCTCTTGCGATGGTCATCATCAGACAAAATGTACTCTTCCAATTCACGAAAAAGTTCCTCAACCGACTTGGGCTTCTTTCTTGTGAGATGCGAAGCCGATGGCCCCGGAGTGAGGCCCTTGATTAACGCGTTGATTGTTGTTTTTTCATCGGCTTCGGGGGTTTGAGACCTTTGTTGCATGAACCTTCTCACGAAGTTCCGCGGTGGCTCTCTCGTCTTTCCGCTTGCGCTTGTACAAATCGATGCTTCCGCAGTTGTGTCGTGGAACATCTGAAATGCTTGCATGAACTTTGTCTTGAGGTCTACCCAGCTGTAGACTGAGTGTGGAGGCAGCAGTGAGTACCAATTCAGTACTGGTCCTTCGCAAGCAATGATGAAGGATTTGGCCAGTGCAACATCATCCCCTCCTGCCGAATTCACAGCTGATTCATATCTCATGAGGAATTGCCTAGAGTTTCCGAAGCCGTTGTATTTGGGGAGAGAGACAGGCTTAAACTTCGGCGGCCAAGGTGCTGTTTGCAGCCCAATAGACAGCGGCGATTCAGAATCCACGAAGTGTGAGATTCCGTTTCCCGCGAAGAAGTTTTCTTTCGGGGGTTCTCTTGCTGGCCCAGAGTTCTGGTGCGGTGATTCCTGCCACAGGGAACTATTCTCTTGTTCTTTCATCTCATCGATTTCTCTCTGTATCACTTCGATTTGCTCTTTTGCTTTGTTTAGTTGCTCTAGCTTTTCAGAGATTTTTCTCTTCGCTTGCAATTGACTTGCAAATTTTTCCTTGTCTTTCTGCGTTGTACCGTTGTATCTTTTGCTCGAACCCTTTGTAGCTCCCCGTCTATGGTGTCATCATCGTCCTCGACATTCTCGAATTCTTGCTTTCGTTCGGGAAGTTGTTCCGGGTGTGGGCCGTGTTTTCTCGCTCTTGCTTTCATCGAGCTTCGAGCTTCGCTCTCCGCTCTTGGTCCGTTATGTTAGAAGGTTCGGGAACGAAAGAGGTTTCATTCCTTTGGGTAGGATGGTGATCATCTCGATTTGCCTCTCGCCGGAACGTTCTTCTTGGATTTCTTCCGAGGTGGCATCGTGAGCTTCTTTTCGGGCCGGAACACGGTGGGCGCCAATGTTGGGGGGTTACCCGAAAAATTCGGATGATTCCCCTAACACGAGAGAGAGACTTCTTAACACGTTCAAACACAAAGTGAGAGCGTCGAGAGATCGTGATTCCCTCTCGCAGATTGCACGAGTTCCCAAAAGTCCGAACCCGTTTACACGTGCCCTCGCACCCCCTTTTATAGGGAGATGAAGGGACTTTTACATTCCCAAAACACCCTCAAGCTCAGAAAATATTCCTAGTGTGAACGCATACAAGAATGTCTTTCTCGTTTAACATATTTACAAATCTGCCACTAGTTCACACTCAAAACCCGGACTTTTGGGACAACAACTTTGACTTTGCTTCTTCGTTGGTTCGTGAATGTCTTCACGTGTGACTCCCGAACCGGGTCCCCGACAGTTCCCCGAATCGGCCTTTGCTTCTTCGTCGGTTCGTGAGTGTCTTCACGCGCGACTCCCGAACTAGGTCCCCGACGGACTCCCGAATCGGCCGACCTCCGAAGTTCGTGCCATCGCCGCCCCTCGAGGTTCCGGGCTTCGCATGTTCGCGACTCCACGTCTTCACCGAATCACGATCCCCGAACATCGTACATTCGCGAATCCGAGGCTTCGCAGGTCCCGTGCCTCCGAAAATCGTGAGTTCCCCGTTCCCGAAAAACATGTCTCAAGAACTTTGTCAAACTTAACGTTTCGAGGGTGACGGGTTTTCCCGAATTCCCCAACAAGCAACTCTCTACATCAGTAGTTCAAGATTCAGATCATGGTACAACCGACTGTTTTTATAGCTTCTGGCAAACAGGTTGCAGGAGATAATTCTCAGAGTCATCCATGCCAAACAATATAGTTTCGGTTGAGAGGCTATTTTAGCTACATAATCATTGTTAAATTAGTTATTCTATAATTTTGACTATGGACACATAGTACGAATAGATCAATATGCGGTAGTACAAGATGGTCGTCGTCTTCCATGGCTGCAACTACCATGGGAATTACCAATACTGGATGATAACCATGGCCGAGTTCGATCGATCAACCAGCCCATTGATGGAGTATGCGTCATGAGGATAGGAGGAGGCAAAAATTATGTGTTGTACATGATTGCTAACAGCGCACTCCAGGAGGCTGATATTCCCTCTCTCACTTTGATTCGAGCACGGAGCACGAGCGCTGACCCGTCCATACACCCAAGGGCGACCGTTCACCAGCTCCAGATGCAGACAGTTCATGTTAATTTCTATTTATTCATGGCTCATTGATTTTTGCGTACATTGGTCTCTATTGTTACATTGGTATGGAATGTTGTAGGATGATCTGGACAATGAGAGGAGGCTTCGACTGGAGTTTGAGGCGAGTGTGGCGGCAGAACGAGAGGCAGAGCAGGAACAGCTGCGGCAGTTGCATGCGTACATGCTAAGTCTCTCCCAGAGCATATGGCTGGTCCACCGCCACCAGCGATGCTAATGCCTCCATCTGCACTCGTAGTTACTCTTGTGAGTCACTTGGCAAACTTGTACTCAATTTGTTACATACCGTGCATGTTTCAATGTATTTTATCTCACACATGCAACCTCTCCTTTGTGCAGAATCAGTTGAAAGCATCACGTATTGGTGGTTCGCCTCAGGACGCGGATTTGTCGGCCAACCAACATTTCTCGACTCCGCCTCAGTGAGTGCCTATGTGTGCCGTGATGCTTGTGCAGGCAAATTTGTGGACCTATCTATCTAGATAAATTAGTCGAACAGGTGGACTATCTATCTATATATAAACTGCCAGTGATGCTTTATTGTGATGTAAAATGCATGTGATGCGTGGATATTATGATGGATACGCTGGATATTGTGATTTATATGATGGATGTTAGGTATGCTTGTGTTGAATGTTTTTCTTTGGTATTTTTAACATCATTGTGCCATAAAATAGGGGGCTAGTAGGTGTCTTTGATGAGCGTTTTTGACTAAGACACTCGGCAAAGAGGTCATTTTCTATCATTTTTTTCTGTGTGTTCGCCAAGTGTTTTTAACAAAAACACTCGACGTCTTGACCATTTGTTGCCGTGTGGTTCCGGAAATACAATCGACGACTATAATTTTGTCACCGAGTGCTACGGTGGGACACTCGACGTCCGTTATTCTCCCGCCACCTTGTAACAAATGGACGCCGAGTGTGTATGACAAGGACACTCGGCGACTTGTTAACACGTTGTCGAGTGTCTTTGACTCCCACACCCGGTGACCGAACCACGCCGTCGGCTCGGCGCCGTCCGCGCTCGCCATTCACCCACCGATATGGTACGTTGGCACACCCCCGACGCTTGACATCTAGAACGTCGCGAGAGGAATAGGTGTAGAAAAAGGATTAGCCGGCCCGTCATAGCCGGAAATCGCAGACATGTCTACCTTTACATAAAACCGTAAGAGCTCCAATCTTTTGCGAAATTGTCCTTGCAACAAGGCGCGATCCGAATTCGCGTAAGCCCTTTCCGGGTATTTTGCCTGCGAGTATTAAAAGTGCAGCAGGTGTAGTGAGCTTCATAATATTGACCATCGCCGAGCTTGATGACTAGCTCGAAGAATCGGGAAAACATCGGCGCCGAAGTTGCATCCGAAAGTCTTCATGATCCAGAGAAACTTGGAGATTTCCAGGAATGAGTTCGGGGAGAGCTGGTGAATTTTCACGTAAAATTTGTAAAAATTGCTGGCAGAAGGATATCATAAAGAAACCTTAACCCGCAGGTGAAAAAGTCACGAAAAACCACAACTTCATCGGCTTCGGGAGTAGGAACTTCTTCGTCTAGGGGAGCACGACCACGCGCCGGGGGAACGAACCCGGCCGCTTCGTATTCCCCGATTAAATCAGGCGTGACCTTAGATTCCCCGAAAACAAAGGTTGCGGGGAGAGCTTTCGACCGCTTTGCCGCCAAGATCTTTTAGATCGGCGTCAACATCTTCGATATCTTCCCCTTCGATCTAATCTCCCCGTCTTCGCGGTTCCTAGATCCACTAGCAGCAGGTGATGTATCACCTTCGGAAGTTGAGCAAGCCCCGGTTCTTGAATTTCCCGGCTCGGCCGGAAGGCCACCGCGGCCAATTCCTCGGTCGTCGTACTTTTAGTTCGAGCCACCTATTCGACAATAATATAAGTAAGAAATCTAAAACGACATGCATAAATGAAGTTCGCGAAACCGAAGGTGCGAATATGAACATTGAAAAGTAAAGACGATAGCTAAATAACAAAGAAAGCAACACCTTTGAAAACTTGAGGAAGTCTTGAAGCTGCGAACACTTTGTCGCGAAGCACCGTTCGCGAAAGTGCAAGCCGAAGTTCGGAAGAAAACGAGGAAGCGGTGAAAATTTTTTACTTGCGAGAGCTCTCTATTTATAGGGGCGGGGGGGGGGTTTCAAGAACTCGCCTCGATTCGACCGTTGCGAGGTTTCCGGTGGATGCGTGTCCACTCCGACGTTCCGAGGGTGACGTTTTTTTTTACCGAAATTCAAAAGTTTTCGTGGAATCGGATCGTCGGAGTCAACCCGCTTCCCCGAGGGGCTAGTGTTGGGGAATTCGGGGAAAAACCTGTCACCCCCGAAACGTCGAGTTTGACGAAATTCATGAAATGAGTTTTCATGATGATTGAACTCGTGAAGATCCGGAATCTCGAACCTGCGAAGCCCCGAAGTCGTGAACCGGTGAAGATCCGTAATCTCAAATCTGCGAAGCCCCGAAGTCGCGAACCGGTGAAGATCCGGAATCTTGAATCTGCGAAGCCCTGAAGTCGCGAACCGGTGAAGATCCGGAATCTTGAATTTGCGAAGCCTTGAAGTCGCGAACCCGTGAAGATCCGGAATCCCGAACCTCGCGAAGCCTTGAAGTCGCGAACCCGTGAAGATCCGGAATCCTAAACCTCGCGAAGCCTTGAAGTCGCGAACCTGTGAGGATACGGAGCCATGAACCTGCGAAATTCTGAAATCGGGACTATGAAATTCGGGAATCTACTGAAGATTAAATTCGGAGGTTATGGCGCGCGAAGGTTTCTATGAATAAAGACTCATGAATCAGTAAGAAGCCAAGTCAAAGACGTTGCCTCAAAAGTCCGGGTTTGACGTGTGAACTAGTGGCGAGGCTTGTAAATGTATGAGGTGTAAAGGATGATCGTGTACGTGTTCACATTAGGAATATTCTTTAGATTCGAGGGTACTTTCGGAATGTAAAAGTCCCTTCGTCTCCCCGTAAAAGGGGCGTGAGGGCACGTGTAAAAGGATTCACAATTTTTGAGGCATGAGCAGTCTTTAGGAGATTCTTTGTCTCCTCTCGCGTCATCGGTACTTCGACTCTAACGTTCGCATATATTCTTCTCTCGTGTTCGGGGATCTTATTCGGATACCCCCAACAACCGTCAGCTGGCGCCGTCTGCTGCTTGCCATTCACCCACCGAGTGGTACATTGGCACACCCCTGAAGCTTGACATCTAGAACGTCGTTGAGAACGAGTCGAGTGCACAGTGGCTGTCGCCAAGTGTTTTAGGCACTCGCTCGGCGTCTACGTGGGGGTGGGTCGGGTGGGGTGGGGGTAGAAATAACACGGTAACAACGTAACCGTAAGATATGTTCTCACGGCTGCCAAAACGTGGGGAAGCACATGCATGCGCAGCGCGTCTCGATCTCGAGGAGGAAAGCCCTCCGACAACACGCTTAAGAGATGCAGTATGCAGTACAAGGCTGCCATGGCCAGTATATAATAAAATAAAAAAGGAATGGGCCGGAAAGCGGGGAAGTTGCTCCGAAAGACTCACCACAACACACCTAATAAGAGAGATGCAAGTATTTTCTACCGGTATTTTATATTTGTATAAAATAAAAAAGGAATGAGAAAGGGCGGAAGTTGCTCAGAATTAAAGCGCCACAAAACGCTTCTATTTATTTATTCCGTCGCTCCAGTGCTCCACTGCATCTTGCAGCGACTCAACCAATAACCAAGAAGCTAGCCACTCATCCTCTCCGATCGCTTATTCCTCCTTCCACTCCATTGCTGCTCTGCTCCGTCGTCTCTGCCCCCTCGCTCCGAGATCTTGAGCTCCTCCCCTTCCTACGTACGTGCTCCTGCCTGTAGGCAAGAGATGAGGCAAGACTACGACTATCGGGAGGTTGCGACGGTCGCCTTCTGGACAGCCGCCGCCGCCTCCGCACTATGGCTCATCCTCAGCCTGGACGTGGAAACCATGCTGGCGGCCATGTTGTGGACATTGTTTGGCGTCCTATACCCGCTCCAGTATTTCCTGTCGCCAAGGCGCCGCCGGTCGCGGCACTGGTTTGTCCAGTATGGTGCAATGGCGGCCTACTATCTTCCCCCACATGCTGCTTTTTACGCTGCCAATGCCGTGTACACCTCCAGGCACCATAACTGCATTGAATCTACTCCTGACCACACCGCCAAACTCGCCCTCGTATTGCTTTTCCTCGCCCTATTTGTTTCATCTCGACTTGGTGCGGGTCTTGTCAACATGACAGCCTATTCTCTCCGCGACGGTCCACGCGATGGTTGGCGTTTTGTCCAGTGGACAATCTGCCTTACTTGGGTAGAGTGGCAATGGGCGGATTCCAGTTGGAATGGCCAGATGATTCGCCGCCTATGTATCATTTTTTTGGAGTGTTCCTTCCTGGTGATTTCCTTCCTGGCGTTTCCTAGGGCAACAGCATTGGATCAATGGCGGACCAAAGCATTTGCGGACTACATGGTTCGTGAATTTAAGTCAAGAAGCTCACCATTCAGATATCCCTTCATGCAGCGGGAAGATGGTTCATGGATCAGTGTACAAGATTTGACGATGCAGCTGCGTGATGGCGACATGTCGCTAGGGGATGTGGATCCGGATTTCTGTCTCTCCTACAGCTTGTCCCGGCTTTTGGCAAGGCGTTACTTTGGGTTTCCCTGCACCGAAGAAGGAGATAAAAACGTGCTCAAATCCGTACTGGCTCAGCTGGGGTCGGACTGCTACAAGAAGGCATTCACCGTTGTTGAGGTGCAGCTGGCTTTCCTTCATGATTACTTCTTCACCGCCTCTCTGCAATGGGTAGAATGGAGCATGCTGCGGCAACACATATTGAAGCTTACAAATGCATCAGAATCCATCGTCCCACTTGTTTTGGCCGTCAGCTGGTGGAACATGAAGTTAGACGGCACCAATGCTAATAAATCGGGTTTGATTCAAAGTCACAGAAGTGATGCACTGGTTTTACTTTTATTACTACAGCTACTTTGTTTCTTGAGCTTGCCGGTTCACTTTATTTTTCCCAAGTACTGGAGTCCGATACAAATTGCTTTTCTTAGAGTGAATAATGATCGCTCTGCCCGCAGCAACATTTGGGAGAGACTCATCAGACTCTGCAGCTACATCTTAAGTCCTGCTAAAGTCAGCTTCAGCTCACCGCCCAATCGGCCGAATATTTACTGGAGAAACACAATCGGGCAGTACTCCATTCTCCGAGACTGCGGCCGTTGTGAACCCTCTTTCAAGAAGGCAGCTGTGGCCTGGTTCAAAGAGCATGTTCTATTTCAACCGTCATACGGCTTCATCAAGCATCTCCCAGTTGAAGAAGAAGATGTCCCGGTGCCGGAAAGCGTGCGAGATTTGGTTGCTGAGACTCTCAGGGGTATGGGTAATTTTGCTGGTGGACATTGTTTAATATCGATATTTGCTGCTGGACACTTCTCAAAGCAATATTTGCTGCCGGATACTATCAAACTTTGGATATCATCCTCTGGACACGGTAGGAAATATAATAATCATTTTCAATTGAAAGAAGGGAGATCTTTTTCAAAATGACATAACTAGCCTTGCCTTTCTAATACTACTATCGACCCAACCGAACAGATCCTCCCGTATTAAAAAAACAAATCCTCCCGTGGTCATGCCCCTCGCGTCTCCTGTCCCATGGCTGCCGCCGCCGCCGATAGCTTGGGCGCGGGCAGCGCCCCCCTCAGAACCCGCCCAAAATCGTGCCCCCACCACTGGATCTGCACCCCTGCAGCAGCTCCTGGGCGCGGCATGAAGCAGGCGCTGGATCCCAGCCTCGCCCCCACCTCGCAGCCGCCGCTACTTGACGCGGCCGTACCCCTGCAGAAGACGCATACCCCGACGAAGAGTCCGGTGAAGCCCCTGCACAGTGTAGATTCACCCAAGAAACTCAACCTCTCATGGGTTCCTGCAGGGTATGTCTTCAATCGACTGTGTTTCCTTTAGATTATGCAATTTTTAGGGTTAGGGTGAATACTTAGGGAGTCCAATGCAATGTATTGGTAACATTGCATTTTCATATGCGTAGGATGGATCCTAGCTCAGCTTGCAGAGTTGCGATTCGGATTCCTGCATATGTGGAGCTACCGTGTCAAGAGTATCATGTCACTAGCAATATCAGAATAATTATAGATAAGGATACTACAAATTGGGTTCTTGGCCAAGCTAGACGCAGAGGTCAAGCATGGGGAGCAGCAGGAGTTGCACATATTATTCTGGGATAAAACTATAAATGAATATGTGCGGATTGCTTCTGATGCGGCACTGCTTGATGCATTTACTCAGTACTGGGAGTTAAGGAGGCTACCTAGAGGATTTTGTAAGTCCATATTACTCGGTTCAGATGTTCAAGGCAGCTTATGCTACATGGGTGCCAGGATTGCCTGACAAAAGCCTTTGGAAAAAGGTGAACATGGGGTTCAAGTTGATGCCGCCCATACTGAAGAGAGGACCTGGTAGGCCAAGGACTAGAAGATTTAAAGGTGTAGAGGAAGGTGGTTCAACCAAAAGGAGGGCCAAATGCCTGAATTGTCAAGGGTTTGGACACTTTCAGAAAACTTGTAATGAACCTGTACCTGATCCAGATGCTCCTCCTCCTGCACCCCCAAAGCCAAAGCGTGCAAAGAAGAAGCCAACGAAGGTGCATGTCATCACTGATGCTGATACTGGGCGTTCAACAAAGAAGCAGAAGGTTCATGTTGTCACTACTACTACAAAAGGATCCATGTGAGTGGCAATGGCAGCTTTTGTTATGTAATTATTTCTGTTTTTCTTATAGGCGTTTATAACATCTCATTTTTTTTCCAGCACACCACAACGTCAAGTAGCTGAATTTGACCTCAACAACAACCTCTTAAACATCAGCCCTAGGACTCCTGTTACTAGGGCGAGGAAGGCACAACTGCGGTTGGCTGCCTACCATCAAGAAAGGGGTCTGACAACATCTCCTCTTACCAGGGCAAAGAAGGCGCTACTGATGGAAACTTAACGTGATTGAAGTAGATGTGATGTTTCATTTTGCTTTTGACTATGCCAACCTGTATGGTTTCTAAACCATGTCAAAATATGTATAGAGATTAAGCCTTGTACTGGCCTTGGTCATATATGGATTACGAACCTTCTAATGCTGATCAACAATTATAGATTATGAATATTAATTGCTGTCTACATGTGTGGATTATGGTTTGTATGGTTGTCAACTTCTAAATTTTATTATTTATTATGCTTTGTATGGTTGTCATCTTCTATATTTTATTATGCTTTGTATGGTTGTACGCATGGTCTGGGGCCTCAAACATTGCTGTGCGTCTGTGCCTCAAGAGGCCTCAAACGTCAATAGGGGGCATTTTGGTCCCATCACTGATTTTATCTCTCCTCTGAACCAAGAAATGAATATTTTATTACTCAAAGTGTGTTACAACAAGTTTGCAAACTTAAAGAGTGTCTATTAGCAAATGTTGAATTGAGTAGTGTCCACCAGCAAATTTCAACATTCAAGGTGTCCGCCAGCAAAATTACCCCAGGGGTATAGGAGGCCCCCCAACCAACGGCACCAGGTCTCTGTACAAGTACAAGGAAATTGCTCGATTTGACTGGACAGGGACCTGCAGGGAAGAAACTCACACGGACACCATCCTCATCTGGCACATAGCAACCTGCTACTGTGACATGATGCCGCGCCAAAGCGACCACAATCGTGAAGCTGCCACAGCATTATCAGGGTACTGCGCCTACCTTGTGGCCTTTCTTCCCGAGTTCCTCCCGGAGCACAGCCTGACCACCAAAGCCGTGTTCCAGAGAGTCTTGCAGGAGGCACGGGATGCGCTTGCAACGACGCCGGGCGTACGACATTACCAGAGTGATGTGGAGACGACCTTTTGCAAAGGTGTCAAGCTGGCACGGGAACTGGAGACGCAGCTTCTTGACCCCTGCCTGCGTTGGAAGTTAATGGCGGAGTTCTGGGCGGAGACGATGCTGTACATTGCGCCGTCCGACAACGCGGAGGCGCACATCGAACACCTGGCCCAGGGCGGGGAGTTCGTCACCCACCTCTGGGCCTTGCTCTCCAACGCCGGCATCCTGAAGCGGGCAACAGGGGATTGGGTCGATCCTGCCCAAAATTAAAGTTGAGGCGTGCTACTTCTTGCTCGTGGTGATGAGTACCCGAGCCTCCGACGGTGATGTTTTCCTGCACGCGGCACGCCCACCACTTTGCTGTTCCAATTTGTTTGTCTGAACTAGTATCTATCTGCGGCCCTAGCTAGCTTCTTCACAGGATCTGCTTTGCATTTGGTTTGAAGATATCATCCACAGTTCCACACTGCGTGTGTTCCGGCCAGCTGGGATATGATGCATCTGTTGTACTTTCAAGTCGTGGTGTGTTTCAGCTTCCTTGGATATATGCGTGTGTACTTTCAAGTTTCGAGTTGTGCTTTTGTATCGGTTTAAATTCTCTGTACAATATGTCGTCTTTCATCCTTTAATTGTTTGATTCCACCAATTTGTAAGTCGTTTTGGCATTTCAAGATTAATATGTAGATTTTGTTATACATCTATATATATATATATATATATATATATATATATATATATATATATATATATATATATATATATATATATATATATATATATATATATATAAAGTCTAGAGATGCATGCATACTACTAAATCTAAATCTAGATTTGCCAAAACGCCTTACAATTTCGAACGGAGCAAGCTAGTACCGTATACATATATCTCCAGCTAAGTGCTGGTGCTACTGCTGAAGTGAAGGAGCAAATTAAATAATAATGTGCCGCTTGGCTTTGCTTATACGAGTGCCGCGTGCGCACGTGCAGCGCACCACCAGCTAGTACGCCATCCAGAGCCTCAAATATATCCTCACTGCGCGCGCCGACATCATCTCATCAACTCTGAAGGCGCACCGGACGCCCGTCGGACTGAGCTCGCACCGGCGCACCGGCCGGGCATGATGAGCTCCGACGACGGTGTACGTACGTGAAGCGGTGCCACTTCTGAGACATATATGCCGCGCGCTCCGATCAGTCAGCCGCAGTCCACCGCCGATCAGCGGGATATTCACCGGAGCAACACAATCGGCCGGCAGTACTCGATTCTGCGAGACCGCGGCCGTCGTCCCTCTTTCAAGAAGGCGGCAGCTGTGGCCTGGTTCGAAAAGCATCTTCTCTCTCGGCACGGAAGAAACACTTGGCAAACAGGCTTCTTTGCCGAGAGGCAAACAAGAAGCTCTCGCCAAAGATTTAGAATTTCTTTGCCAAGTGCAATTCTTTTTCGCTCTTGGCAAAGAAATTTTTAAAAAAACTTTTTACCCCCAATTTTTTTCTATGCTCAACATAAACTTATAAAAACTTGTGCTCAAAGTTGGCACAATTTTTCAGCTATATTTGCTATATTTAAAAATTTTACTTCTTTTTAGGTATTTTTTTTCGTATACGTCGATATGAACTGCAAGTGCATGAAGTCATAGAGTAAAGTTGTTGGAAAAAAGGTATTTATGTCCATGAGACATCTCTAAGACCATGTACACGAAATGAAGCTAAATTTCGGCATTTGGTTTTATATACATAATGGAGATCCCGATGTAGAAAGGATTTAAAATTGTATGAAATTCAAATGATGTTTGAAAATCACGAAATGTGTCAAGTGACCATGATATCTCATAAGCGAAGGTTGTGGTAAAAATTTGAGAATGTTTTGAACACTTCAACACGTACATTGTTTAGAAACTGAAACATCTCGCGAGAAGATTCTAAGAATTTGAACTAATGTCACTAGGTTTGAAGTCTTTTAGAATTTCAAATTTGAATTTGACTAAATTTTTCTATGAGTAATATACACCTAATTGATGACATGTTGAGTTTTGATTTTTTTTTACATTATTTTGCTATTTTTGATATTTAATTTGATGAAAATGCTCTCTTTGCCGAGAGCCTGGATGGTGGGCTCTCGGCAAAGAAATGATCTAGCCCACCACCGGCCCAACACAGCCCATCGGCCCAATTTTCCTCTCTCCCGTATATAACACCCCTGCCCCCCAGCTAACCCTAACCTGTCGCCCCTGCCCCTCCCTCTCTCCAGCCGACCGCCGCCGCCACCGACTTCCTCCCCTCTCTCTCTCGGTCCACGCCGCTAGGGCACCGTCAACACCGCGGGCCCAGCCGCGCCGCCCCCCTCCTCCCCCCTCCGCTCGCCCCTCACCTTGTGGCGGGGAGCGGCGGCGGGGTGAGGCGCGGTGGCGGCGGATACGGCCGCCGCGCTCCTCCGTCCCGGTGCGGCCTCCCTTTCGGTGCGGCATCCCCGACACGGCGACCCCGGCGCGGCCTCCCTTCCCCGGCGCGGCGCGGCTTCCCCGGCGGAGCCGGTTCCGGGCGCGGCCGCCTCGGCGGATCTGAGCGTGGTGCCTCCCAGGTTCTCTCCCCCTCCCTCTATCTCCTATGGCTCTAGATCCGGTGAACAGTGCTGTTGGTAACGGGCGGCGGCGGCGACGGTGGTGGTGGTGCTGATGTTTGCGATGTGGTGGTGTTGCAGGTGGCGGGCGGTGATGGTGCGGGTGGTGGTGGTGGTGGCGGCGGCGGCGAGCGGTGCTGGTGGTGTTGCGGTGGGCTGCGATGCTGGTGGCTAGCGACGGCGGCGTGGGGCCACGGCGGCCGGCCGGTGGGCCCGCTGCCCTTGGATTTTCTTTTTTTTTGTTTTATGAAAATTGCTCTGCCGAGAGCTAAGTGGGCTCTCGGCACAGCTGTGCCGAGAGTTTGGGCCCTGGCTCACGGCAGAGCGGCCTTTGCCGCCCGGCGGTACCGAGAGCGCTCGCCGAGAGCTCCCTCTCGGCACGAGCCGTGCCGAGAGCAATCGAGGCCCGTGCCGAGAGGATCGCGCTCTCGGCACGGGCGCGGATTTCGGTAGTGACGGACACCATCCCGATCTTTTTTTAATTAAGGGTTAAATATATAAAATAAAAAATTACATCAAACTGAGTGCTTAGACTCTAAACTTCGCACCGAGGAAAACAAAGAGACAATGAAAAATCACTAAGACAAAGAAAAAGAAGACTAAGCTTCGCAGCAATGTTACGGTGCTTGACCACAACTCGCGGCGACGATGACGACGGGATGCGGCGCGCCGGCGACTCGTGCGGCGCTTCCGGTGCGCGATGTCGACGTGTGCAACGGCTTCTGTGCGGTGGCGGGAGCTCGGAGGACGGCGGGGTGGAGCGAGTTGGGACGGTGCGATAGCGAGAAGCGAGGCGGGGGCCCACGCGAGAAGGGGATGAAGGAAGCCGACAACTCCCATAGGAATGAAGGAGATGGGAGCTCGCGGGGTTTTGGCGTCCTTCCTCCGGAAGCCGCTGCGGACGTAAAAACGTCAAAAGCTTCCCGGAGGAGCCTTTTGCGGTCACCGGTGCGGGTGGTCTTACACATTTGCGATAATAATTTTTTAATAAGACAAATGGTCAAAGTTGGAAGAAAAAGTCAACGGTGACAAATATTCCGATAAGGGGGAGTATTTGTTTAGTTGGCATAGTTATACCACGATTAGACTCAAGGCCTCCGCAGCCACAGCCACATCAAGACTCATCTTACACGTGGTCGGGCGCGCGGGAGAGCCGCCTCAGGAGTGAGTTGTATAAACTTGCATGTTTCCTTTGCATATTTATATAACTTTGGAAATAAAAACTGTACGACTCATGCAAATCAGTAGAGTTTGCCGTGAGCTTTGACCAAGACTCACGACAGAGAAGAGGTAACATGTCACCTTTGAAAGCCTATGTGTTGTGAGCTATGGACAAAACCCACTGCAAACTTCCCCTCTTTGCCATCAGATGGACTCACAGCTTACGACAAAGATTTGAAATTGTCCGCAGGATGAAAGCAAACACGAACATCACCGTCCCCGCTATGCCCCCAACTAATTTTTTATTTTTTTTCTGGTTTTACCGAGGGTCGCGCTGCCTCACCGCAATAGTTTGCCGTGCGCCCATGTTTCTGGCTCACGGTAAAGGGGCTCTTTGCCTGATGGGCTTTGCCGATGGTCTTTGGGGCTTTGTCTTTAGCCATGAGCTCACGGTGAACCCACAGTTCCCTGTAGTGCCTGCATTGCATAGTCACCAGGTGCAACAACATACACTATGTCGAGTGTGGGTATTAACATATTATATTGGTGCAAAATAAAAAACGTCAACAATTGTAAATGAGCAAAGACAGCCCGGGGTCGATAAAATGGATATAAGTGTCTTAGATCACTCTCACGGAACTGGACAAGGAGAGGGTGGTCAGCAGGTACATGTACGACGTAGCTTCTGACGATGGTAGGTGCGTCCGTACGTAACGGCCGGCGCGGCGTTCTTGCTAATTCCGATCCGATGGATGCACCTGTTTTAAGAAACTGTGTGTATGTATATATGCATGCTCATACTCGTACATGCAAGATGGATTACAAGGGAAATACAGCAATAATGGCGCTCTCACGAAACAATCTCTCCGCCGCCCTCCTCATGCTCGTCATCTCATCGTGGCAGCCGCTGGCGGTACGTACGTGAGCACGTGCATGATGAATTACATCCGCGATGTCGTTTGACCAATATTCTGCTCGCTTCTTCGTTCCAAATTATTGGCCATTTTAACTTTTTAGATGCACACTACCGGAAAGCAGAGCCTCCGCCGAGCGCTCGAATGCATGGCCGAGAGCCAAATAAAAAACTCTCGGCAAAGAAGGCTTTCTTTGAGAGTTTTTTATTTGGCTCTCGGCACGGAAGAAACACTTGGCAAACGAGGCTTCTTTGCCGAGAGGCAAACAAAAAGCTCTCGGCACGAAAAGAACACTCGCCAGAGATTTCTTTACCGAGAGCCAACTGGTCGACTCTCGGCAAAGAATTTCTTTGCCAAGTGCAATTCTTTTCGCTCTCGGCAAAGAAATTTTTAAAAATCACTTTTTTACCTCCAAATTTTTTCTATCCACAACATACATTTATAAAAAACTTATGCTCAAAGTTGACACAATTTCAACTATGTTTGCTATATTTAAAAATTTTACTTCTTAATAGGTATTTTTTTCGTATATGTCTAATATGAAGTGCAAGTGCATGAAGTCATAGAGTAAAGTTGTTGGAAAAATGATATTTATGTCCATGAGACATCTCTAAGACCATGTACACGAAAAGAAGCTAAATTTCGACATTTGGTTCTATATGCATAATGGAGATCCTGATGTAGAAAGGATTTAAAATTGTATAAATTCAAATGATGTTTGAAAATCACGAAATGTGTCAAGTGACCATGATATCTCATAAGCGAAGGTTGTGGTAAAAATTTGAGAATGTTTTGAACACTTCAACACGTACATTGTTTAGAAACTGAAACATCTCACGAGAAGATTCTAAGAATTTGAACTAATGTCACTAGGTTTGAAGTCTTTTAGAATTTCAAATTTGAATTTGACTAAATTTTTTATGAGTAATATACACCTAATTGATGACATGTTGAGTTCTGATTTTTTTTACATTCTTTTGCTATTTTTGATATTTAATTTGATGAAAATGCTCTCTTTGCCGAGAGCCTGGATGGTGGGCTCTCGGCAAAGAAATGATCTAGCCCACCACCGGCCCAACACAGCCCACCGGCCCAATTTTCCTCTCTCCCATATATAACACCCCCGCCACCCCCCATCTAACCCTAACCCGTCGCCCCCGCCCCTCCCTCTCTCCGGCCGACCGCCGCCGCCGGCCGCCTCCCTCCCCCCCCCCTCCTCTCTCTCGGTCCACGCCGCCATGGCACCGTCCACACCGCGGGCTCGGCCCGCGCCGCCCCCCCTCCTCCCCCCCTCCGCTCGCCCCTCACCTTGTGGCGGGGAGCGCGGCGGCGGGGTGAGGCGCGGTGGCGGCGGATACGGCCGCCGCGCTCCTCCGTCTCGGCGTGGCTCCCCGGCACGGCGACCCCCCGCGCGGCCTCCCTTCCCCGCGTGGCTCCCCCCGGCGCGACGCGACTCCCCCCCGGCGCGGCGCGGCCTCCCTTCCCCGGCGCGGCTCCCCCGGGCGCGGCGCGGCCTCCCCTTCCCCGGCGCGGCTCCCCCGGCGCGGCGCGGCTGCCCCGGCGGATCTGAGCGTGGTGCCTCCCAGGTTCTCTCCCCCTCCCTCTATCTCCTATGGCTCTAGATCCGGTGGCCGGTCTGTTGGTAACGGGGCGGCGGCGGCGACGGTGGTGGTGGTGCCGATGTTTGCGATGTGGTGGTGTTGCGGGTGGCGGGCGGTGATGGTGCGGGTGGCGGCGGCGGCGGCGGCGGCGGCGGCGGCGAGCGCGTCGGTGGTGTTGTTGGTGGTCGGCGGCGGTGGCGTGGGGCCACGGCGGCCGGCCGGTGGGCCAGCTGCCCTTTGATTTTCTTTTTTTTTTGTTTTATGAAAATTGCTCTGCCGAGAGCTAAGTGGGCTCTCGGCACAGCTGTGCCGAGAGTTTGGGCCCTGGCTCACGGCAGAGCGGCCTTTGCCGGCCCAGCGGTGCCGGGAGCGCTCTGCCGAGAGCTCCCTCTCGGCACAGGCTGTGCCGAGAGCAAACGGCCCTGTGCCGAGTGGGTCCGGCTCTCGGCGAGGCCCCGATTCCGGTAGTGGCAGTGACAACAATACAAAGACGCTCAAGCCTGAGTTGGTAAAGGTGTAGTATGGGACACACCTTATCGACAGAAGGTTACAATCTGACAAGGGTGGTGCGCGCCTAAGGTGGCGCAGTGGCTTGCGATGGTCCTAGAGGTGTAAGTGTGTTAATTATGAGATGCACTTCGTGGATGAGGGCTACAATTAATAATATGGTTGTTGTTACGTGGAGGTATGGCCGTTTGTGTTGACCAGCGATGGAGCGGTACGGGGACATGCTTGGGCGACTTTCACTACCGGAAATAGGGGCTTTGCCGTGCGCCACGAGCGCACGGCAAAGGCCAAAAAACGCACGGCAAACCCTTTGCCGTGCGTTTTTCGTCGGGGGCACGGCAAAGGACGCACGGTAGCATTTTGCACGGCGAAGCCCCTTTGCCGTGCGCCGCGCCTGGCAACGCACGGTAGACAAAGTTTGCCGTGCGTTTTTCCACGACGCACGGCAAACAAAAGCAACTAACGGCACCGGTTCCAAACGGCGTGGAACAAGCTTTGCCGTGCGCCGGGAGCAAAACGCACGGCAAACAAGGGCTGTTTGCCGTGCGCCGCCCTGAAAACGCACGGCAAACAACCCCTGTTTGCCGTGCGCCGGCCGTAAAACGCACGGCAAACAAGCCTCGTTTGCCGTGCGCTCTTTCCCCGAAAGCGCACAAAGAATGAATGGCACGTTTGCCGTGCGCCTCCATAAACGCACGGCAAACGCACCGTTTTGGCTGAAAGACGCACGGCAAAGTGACCATTGCAATTTATTTATTTTTTTTGGTTTTCACGTTTAAAAATACCCAAAAATCACAGTAATGTCATATATATCATAATATTCATCACGGGCATCATATATGTCACAATAACCATCACATACATCATATTTATCACAATAAGACATCACATATAGATAAATTCACACGTTATTCATCGACAAGTCCACTAGTACATCCAAGTTCATCGGAAAGTCCACAAGTTTATCAACAAATCCACAAGTTCAACAACAAGCATTATTCAAGTTCATCGGCAAAGCTCCACAAAGTCCAGGAACTCAAATCACATAAACGCGACTCACTGAGTAGGAGGGAAGAGCTGCCGTGGGGGCATCGACGGTGACATGCCCGGGGACCCTTGTACATTATTCGAAGCCGCCGATTGATTCTTTCAATAAAAAAGTAAATTGCATGTGAGACCACAATCATGTTTTCTATGTTACAATCTAAGTTCTAAGTCTCTACTTTCTCTAGGTTTCTAAGTTAGTCTAAGTCTCTACGTTCTCTAAGTCTGTAATTATTGAAATGAAAGAGCAGATGTCAAGTAACTCACCACAGGAGTCTCAGGAGCTGCAGCCGGAGTCGGAAGGACGGGCACCGGGGGCATCGGGGGCATCACGGGCATCACGGGCATCGGGGGCATCGGGGGCATCGGGGGTATCGGTTGACCGTTCTGGACAGCTAGCATGGAAGCTTGCATGTGCTCGGCCATCATCTGCTGCTGCAACGCCATCCACTGCTGCATCTGCACGTGGTGTGTGGCAAAAAGCTGCTGCTGCTGGGTCATCATCAGCTGCTGCTGGGTCATCATCTGCTGCTGCTGGGTCATCTGCTGCTGCTGGTCGACCACACGTAGCTCAACCGCGTTTAAGGCCGTCTGCAATTGGTTATCCAAGTGTTACAATTGTCAGGAAACATATGTAGAGATTCATTAAGGATGAGTATAACAGAAATAACCTGAAGTCGCTCCACGTGGGCCAGTGCCGCGGCCGGCCGTGGGAGTATCGGAGGGGCATTGCCCGTGTCCTTTGCTTTTAGCATCGCGAGAGTGGGAGTAGTGGCTGTGTCCAAAATGCTGTCACCCATGTAGTAATGGTCATGCTTCTTTCCATGACCCATCCTCATGACCGCCTCTCCATCAAACGGTGCACGGATCGGATCCCACTCGGCCCATGGATGCGCCGTCCCGTCTCCATGTATGCATTGATGCGGGAGTGGATGGAGGGATTGCTATACGCCTCCCGGCGGGTCGTCGGGGTTGTAGGTGGTCTCGGACGCGGTGGCCTTGCCCTTGTGGGACAAGATCCATCCCATCACCTCGCTGCACTCACTATCTCCATGTGCCCGAGACTGAAAAAAACAAGTTCATTATAGGTCAAGCAGAATTGAGCTTAACAACAAAGAAATGGACATTCGTACCCATCTAGCCTGTCTTGTGAGTTGGAAAGGTTTCCTTGGTGGTGTGATGGGCCTCCCATCAACAAACGCTTCGTCGGCCAAAGCATCATGCTTCTCAATCCACTCCGGTGTGAACCACTTGTCCACTATGAGTTTCCAGCAGTCCAAATCGTTGCGGCACCACCACACAGGCATCTACAAGTAATCAAGTGAACCACATGTAAGAATCTCATATTAAGTATTGTTCTCAAGGTGAAATACAATTTTACCTCCTCGTATTGCTCCCGGGTCAGCTTATAGGTTCTTGCTTCTGCTTTTGACATCTTCTTTGCAAACTTTGAAGCAGAGTAGTTTATGACGCACTGAATTTGCGCCTCGTAATGCATGTCCAGCACAAGCTTCTTGCATACCGTCTCCTGCACCTTATTTGCATGCTCCTCAAATCCACCCACCAACCTATAGAAATCCCGCATATGAACCGGATGATATACAATCAATATTGCAAGAAAGTCCAATGATTACGATGAATTGAGCGAAGGTATGCTAGAAAGACTTACCCACGGCTCGGCCTTCACTCGCTGCCGCCTTATCGTCGAAGCATCCGTCGTCCCTATCGATAGTGTCGGTGGCTTTTTTGTAGTGTGCCCACGTCCGTGCCGGCTCGTACCTGGTAGCATCACCCCGACCCATCCGAACTATGCCCGGGAAGTGCAACCTCGCACAAAAGTCCTAGGATGCCGTTGACCGGGCGGTTGTGACCAACCGCCTCGACGACCTCCCAACTCCCCGAAAGTGAAAGAGATGGAAAATTAGTCTCTATTGTGATTTCAAGTTCTCAAAGGACAAAATATTAATAACCTCGAAATATACTTACCGTTTGCCACTGGGTTTAATCAGTGGTCGTCCCGAAACAGGTATCGGCCTATCCGGGAGTCGTGAGCGACCTCGCTGCCAAATGGTACCACTAGAGTCACCACCTGTCGAGTCATCCTCCTCCTCCCCCTCTTTGCCCCCACAACCCTCCTCAGGCGACTGCGGCACATACTCCTCCTCGTGGGGCTGCTCCTCTTGGTGCTCTTCCTCCTCCTGGTGCTCTTCCTCCTCCTCCTCCTCCTGGTGCTGCTCTTCCTCCTGCTGTCGTGCTTTCCTGGACCTTTTACCCCTCTTGGGGCCACCCTTCCCTCGACCCCTGCCTCTGGTGCCCACTGGCAACGGCGGAGGTACGTCGACCGATCTTCTGAAGATAGACGAGCACGTACGCTGAAGGGATCCGCCCACCATCTTCGTTCTATCGCCTGAAAGTAAACAAATAAATCAGTCAGTAGGAGAAACACACAACTAAGAGAAGTAAGGCATAATTAAAAAAATATGATATTTCAAAAGAGAAGTAAGACATAATTAAAAATAACATGATATTGCAAATATTAGTACAACAAGTGTGGAGCATACATTTATTAGTAATAAACATCTTCATGGAGATTATCAGGATCATAAGTCTCATCATCACTATCACGCATGTCCATGTCCAGGTATTCCTCTGATGGAGGAGCGTCTACATGAAGCCCGACTGCAACTTTCTCAAGTAATTGTATGTCCCTCTCATCGTCAACCTCATCTCCATCGTCATCTTCTACTTCCATTGTTCCCAATGCTTCGGTTAAGTCTATCACAAAATCCCCTGGTAGCCCATCTTCTTGGAAGAACTCTCCCTCGTATGTATCCGGATTTATGTTGTAATCTTCATTGTTTGGGACGGGTAGTCTACCGTGTGGCGATACCTTGTACACAACATCCCAACCCCGAAGACGTTCGTCGGTTTTGCACGGGTATGAGAGATAATACACTTGTGTGGCTTGTTGAGCCACAATGTAAACATCGTCTCCCGCATAGACGGATGACCGTTGAATTTCGACTAGTCCAATATCTCGGGTCTCTCGCTTTGCTTCTCGGATCGAACCAATGGCATTTGAATACGACGGGTTTGAGACCTTTACAACCAGGGAAGATCGGTTGATATATTTCTTCAATTATTCCATAATAGTCTTTTCCATCATTGCCTATCGTACAAACTCCGGTGTTTGTGGTTCGCGGTTTGGTCGATTCTCGCTCATGGTTTTTTGTGTGAAAGCGGTACCCATTCACGTCATAGGCGCCATATGACTCGATCCTATCCTCACAACCAAGGGAAACCCGTCTCAACTCGGATCCATTGACATATCATTTTGGCCCCGCAAGTAGAAGCAAGACATATCGTTGTTACATTCGCACCTACGAGGAATTTGTAATTTCAAACAAAATGTATGAGGGTTCCTTTGAATGACCGTACCTTCCGCTTGAACCAAGAAATGAAATCGTGGTCCTCAAGAAGTTTATCAACTTCCCGCGGGGTTGGTTCCCTTCTTCTACGCCGAATTGATAGGTAAATTCACTGTACGAATGAGGTTGTTAGGTACTATTCATTGAATACACCATACACTAGCAATAATGGATAACAAGTATGTTGAGAACTTACTCGATGTATGGAAACACTTCCTCAAGGTTTTTCAGCACATACATCATGATAGTGCGCCACTCTTCATGTTGCAAGTTCTTATAAGTCACAACACTTGCTCTTCCGAGTTGCCCTCTCGAAAAGGCCGAGTTTCGATTCATTTTCGTCGGCATTGTAACGAGGGGTTGGATTATGCACGCTTGGAAGGGTGTCAGCATAGTATTTAGTTGTGAAGTTTGTCACCTCCTCGGTACAATATGCCTCAGCAATGGAAGCTTCAATTTTGTTTTTGTTTCTACATAACGTCCGAATGACCTTTAGTACCCTTTCAATTGAATAGCACCAACGGGCATGTACAGGCCCCCCATTCGTGCCTCATACGGGAGGTGCAAAATCATGTGCTGCATTGGATTGAAAAAACCAGGTGGATAGATCTTCTCCAACTTACAAAGCAACACCGGAGCCGCATCTTCCAATTTTTTAACAAGTGGCCGAGATAACTCCTTAGCACAAAGGATGCGAAAGAAATAGCTTAACTCTGCTAGTACTTGCCACACATGGTCAGGTAGATAGCCTCGAACCATCACCGAAGAAGCCGCTCAATCCATACGTGGTAGTCATGGCTCTTGAGCCCGTTGATTCGCATAGTAGTTAAGTTCACCCCCCTCCTAAGATTCGCCGCATACCCATCGGGGAACATTAAAGTTTGGAACCACTCTAGTACTTCCTTCCTTTGGGGCCCCGGTCGGGAGGTATGGAGTCGAAGGCTTTTTCCATTTCTTGCCTGGCTTGGGAGGCTTCATGTTGTACTTTGGTCTATCACATATACTAGCTTGATCAAGTCTAGCCTTAATGTTATCTTTTGACTTATCCGCAATCTCCATGGTTGTACACCGCAGTGCCTCGGCGACGTTCTTTTCCGTGTGCATCATATCAATGTAATGTGGACGAAGAAGGTCGCTCATGTAGGGTAGTCTCCACAAGCCCGACATCCGAGTCCAAGCATGCTCCTCACCGTACCCCTCGTAACCACCTGTTGCTTTTTCCTTGAGCGCGGTTAACCGAGCAAGAATATCCGCTCCCCGTCAACATCGGCGGTGGGGGGTCTTCAACCATGACACCTTTTGTAAAGTTCTTGGTGTCTCGTCTGAATGGATGGTCCATAGGGAGGAATTGTCGGTGTAGGTCGAAACAAGAATACTTGGTACCCTTCGCCAACCGGATAAACTTTAAAGCGACCTTGCATACTTGGGCATGGGTACTTCCCGTGGACACACCAACGCCGAATAGCCCATACGCCGGATGGTCATGCTTTGGGAGTACATGTACCACACATGCATTGTGAAGTTTGTGTCCGTAGCTCGATCATATGTACGTACCCCTTCCTTCCAAGCAATTTCCAAATCATCAATCAAAGGCCGCATGTACACACTCATTTTATCACCGGGGTATCCAGGAATTATCAATGACACAAATATGTTCGTCGCTTAAACATGATGCCGGGGGGAGGTTGAGGGGGATAACAAACACGGGCCAACAAGTGTATGGTGCAGCCATCAGTCCATAAGGATTGAACCCATCTGTAGCCAACGCAACACGTACATTTCGAGCTTCGTTGGCTTTGTCCTTATGTTGGTCGTCAAAATATTTCCAAGCATCAGCATCGGCCGGATGTACCATGTTATCGGGACGATATCGTACGCCGTCTTTGTGCCATGTCATCCGTTTTGCGGATTCCTCGGTCGCGTACGGTCGTTGGATCCTCCGTATGAATGGGAGGTACCGTAAGATTTTCACCGGGATGTCCGATTGCTTCTTATGACCATCACCGAGTTTACCTCCGTGTACCTAGAGCATTTACATTTGGGGCGATACTTTGCATCCGCATGTTCTTTCCGAAACAAGACGCAACCATTTGTACAAGCATCTATCATCTCGTATGGCATCTTAAGTGAACGAAGGATTTTCTCGCGCCTCGTACATGTTATGTGGCGAGAATGTGATCCGTCGGAAGTATGGAGCCAAAATCTGTCATCATTTCATTAAAGCCATCTCGACTGATTCCCAATTTACACTTTAGGGCCATTAAGCGTCCTATGGCATCCAGTTGAGACACAGTAGTATGCTTGTGAAGTGGTTTCTGTGCAGAAGACAACATATCGTAATAAGCCTTCGCGGTTGGCTCTGGAGCTTCCTTCATAACATGGTCAGGCCCTTCATTGAAGTTTGCTTGATGAAAGTCCTCTAACATGTCTCCGCACCCGGCTTCATCATCAAATTCCTCGATGCGTTGCCTCAAGACCTCGTCTCTCGCACGATGTGCTTCACCATGGCAGATCCACCGGGTATAGTTTGCCACAAACCCATATGTGATAATGTGTTTACCCATGGTGAGCTGAGTTTGGTCTGACTTATTTTCACACTTACTACATGGACACGACGCTTTATATTGTCCTTTGTCAAAAGCCTTTTTACATAAATCATCGACGTTGCGCCCGAATTCCCTTGGAGAAGTCACGCTTATTCCTCCCGGCCCGTGTACATCCACTCACGGTTATCCATTCTTTTACCAGTGATATAAAGACATGACAAGGTGGTGTAAGAAACAAAACTCTTAGAAGATTTGTTAACATGGCATGCATGCTTCTACACGATATCTATCATGCTATTGTAGGTAAAGATAGGTCCTAAACCCACCCGAGGATGTGTAGATGGGTTTAGTTCCCATGCTCTACTCCTAGCCGAGACGAAATTTCGGCGGCACCTCCCCATTGTTCTCCAAGTACACGTCCCGGAAAGGAGATTGTGTACGGGGAGAACAACGGGAAGGTGAAGCCGAAACTCGTCCCAGATCGGAGCGAGGCCATGGAAACTAAACCCATCTACACATCCTCGAGCCGTCCAAAAAACGTGGACAATTCGAAACGAGATACGATCATAGATATGCAAGCATATGCATATTTCCAACTGTATCTCTTTCGAACGGGAGACACCTAACTAGGTTACGTGATCTAGCCATCTAGGTACATGATATGGAAACAAGGGCATTGGCACATGCTCACCTAGTAACTCGACACGAGACGGGGACGGGCGGCAAGACGGAGCCCGAAGAGGCCTCCTAGGCAACAGCAACGTGGCCTCCTCCTACTCCTTCGATGGTGGTTGCGGCAATGGGAGCTTTCCTGCAAAAACCCATCAAGACTTAGCGTTAATTTAAAATTTCGGCAGCACCTCCCCTGTACGGTGAGGTTTCCAAAACCTGCAAGAAAATCCACGACACGAAGGTCGGGCCACAAAAACAATTTCTTCCCACGGCTCGATGGCCGGACACAAGAAGTAGTGATTTGCCTCCGATATTTTGCCATGTTTTGACTTTGTCATTGAGCATAACAAAGTACCCCAATTTAATCTAACATACTTATGCATCACTAAATTTAACTCATTTGATCTAATTCTAACATACTTATGCATCACTACTACGAAAGTGTAGGTCATCAACTCATCATACTAATTTAATCTCAAAATTCGAGAAAGGTCGAGACATTAATTACCGATCGAATGGAGTGAGGTGTCGAGGCGAGCGAGGTGCTTGAGCACAACCGGAGCACACCCCTCCTCCCTCGTTCACCCTCGGCCTCCTCCCTCTCCTCCTCCTTGTTCTCCGGCCCACTCCTACCCCTTCTCCATCTCCATCTCCTCCTCCTTATTCTCCCCTTCCCTCCTTCCCTTTCCCCCCTCCTCCTGCCTCTACTTCCCTTCCTGCGTAATTAAGATTAATGTGTTAGATTGCAGGAGGTGGTGAATAAGTCAGATTATAGCAATGCAACACATGGAAAAAATTAGGGGAAACACCTGTGCGGCACGGGCCGGAGCTGGTTATTAATATATAATCATGAGGATTGAACGGACCTCCCTCGATTCAAGTGGCGCAACTAGCTAGCATAGCATGTGTGAGATTATGTTGATTGATTCGTGTACAGCAAGAACTCTCTTGAGGGTGTGCTAATAGGACGGAGATTTCGCCGCACCGATTCGTTGATGCAGTAGCAGAAGTAGCATGTGGACGTTGAACTACTACCTCATCAATGCAAGTGCTACAAATGCCATGCAACAACTATCTAGCAACGTTCTACTGCAGTAAACAAATGACAAACTCGAACACGACTGATAATGCATTCGAACGCATCAAAAGGACAAATTTTCTATTCAACTCTAGACTCTAGCTGTACATTAAGTAGTTCTGAGCTACTAGTCTGATTAATTAGTTGTTGTTAGGGGAACTAACCGGAGCCGGGCGAGGCGGCGGACGGGGGCCGGCAGAGGCCGCGCGCGCGCGGCGGGCGGGCGGACGGACGGCGCGGCGGCCGGGCGCGGCGGCGGGCGGGCGGACGGGCGCGGCGGCGGGCGGGCGGACGGGCGCGCGCGCGGCGGGCGGGCGGCGCGCGCGGCGGCGGGATCCGGAGGGCGGCGGGATCTCGATCCGGCGGGCGCCGGAGAGATGCGGCACGGGCGCTGATGTGGGCGGGCGGATGTGTCTTTTTTTGGCCGTTGATTACTGATGCTGCGGTGGGGGAGTGGGGCCAGGGCGTTTGCCGTGCGCCTGCGGAACTAACGCACGGCAATATATGCCCTTTGCCGTGCGTTATTTACTGCAGCGCACGGCAAAGAGATGTAAATTTATACTTTCTCCATCCCTGTAAATGGAAATTTCAAATTCTTGTGAATGCGGTATTTTGTGAATGTGGTATTCAAAATTAGATGAAGCTTTTCATTATAGTAAAAAATATGAATGTCTTTTTTACAACTAGGTTAAGTTATTACTCAAATTCAATATATGTCTATTTAAATTATTTAGTTGCAGTTATTTAGTCACAGTTAATATATGAAAATTAGCAAATGGATGCGAAAAAAGACCATGAACTAACATGAGTCAATATAAGTTTTATGTTCACTAGAGAAAAGTTTTCAAGTCAAAAACCAAGTTCAAAATTTACTAAGACTACGTACCAAGTGAGATGACTATAAACATTATGAAACTACGAGTTAGATGCTTCGGTTTTTAAACACTATACGTGACGGATCGTTCCAAACCTCTTTGTACTATTTTTCACACCCTTCCCACGGTATATCACGAGACAAATCTCTTCACTTTCAAACTTCATTTGCAATTAATAGAATAAAAAAACATTTCACATACATATATTTTATCATTCCCCGCGAAAAAATTGTTTAAAATTCCAAGTACTTTCATGCATAAGGTCCTAAAAAGGTATCAATTAAACAAATAACATTTTTCTAGAAACTATACTTTATTATTTTATGCACTTGCAGTTCAAATTTGGTTAACACAAAAAAATCCCATCAATCAAAACAATTCCTTAAAATTAGCAAAAATAAAGATATGAGTATATAATTGAAATGTAGAGTGCAAAATAATATACTTGTGGAGGAAAAATTGAAATAAGGTGTGAAAACTCAATTTTTAAAAATACATTGCCGTGCGCCGAAGCAAAACGCACGGCAATGCTGTTACTTTGCCGTGCGCCTTGAGAAAACGCACGGCAAACTTCTTGTCTTTGTCGTGCGTTTTTACAAGGCGCACGGCAAAGCTTCCCGCCCGTCAGCAGCCCGTTCGAGTGGGGTGGCCAGCCGTTAGTGTGCAACAATTGCCGTGCGTCCCCGGAAAACGCACGGCAAAGAATTGTGATTGCCGTGCGCCCCCATCAAAACGCACGGCAAAGTTTATAGGTACCGTGCGTTTTTTGTTGCCGTGCGTCTTCTAGAAAACGCACGGTAAAGTCGATGTTTGCCGTGCGCCCGATGAAAAGCGCACGGCAAACATTTTGACGCACGGCAATTAGCCGTTTTCCCGTAGTGTTTGGAGTAGCACATTAGCACTAGCTAAAGCTATTATTCGTCGCTCACCTAATGTACAGACATAGGTGACGCCTTTGGGCGCCATACTCCTTCGTGTCCTGGGTTCTTCTTGGTGAAAGCTTTCTCCGTGCAGTGACAGACGGTGTCGACACTAGTGGTGTATCTCTTCTACGAGGCGTCGTCTCGGAAGTTCCCAAGTCATCTCTGCTCAGTGTGTTAGCCATGGAAATAAGTTTTGTCCATCCAATGGTTTGTGATTTTTTTTAGATGCACAATTCTAATTATACATCTAGATAGATGCTTGTGCCTGGATATATAGTAGTAAATAATATTAATTATAACCTACTTATAAATTAGGACAAAGGCAATAGCTAAAAGTAGTTTGCTACGCATCTTTAATTAACTTTAATTCTATTTATGGTACGCCATACCACACTATACCACTGTTCACAGAAAAAACTAGTACGAAAAGATTCGACGGTCGAGATTAATTGTATACCACCGCACCTGGTCACGGTAAAAGAGCTCCGCAAGAATCGTAGCACGTGCTTTTATAATCAACACGGTAGCATTGGGATTTGTGCAATGTTATTTCGTTTTCGCATTTGAAAGTGCAGTCAAATTCGTTAATCCCAACGAAGCAAGGCCCTTTATAAGTGCCGCTCCGGCGGAGATCATTGCAATGACCAGCGTAGACCCCAACTCCGATCCGTTATTATTATATACTACTAGCAATTATGCCCGTGCGTTGCAACGGGGCAACATAATTCTCGCATGCCCCTAATAAACATGTATGAAAGCTTAATTTAATATATGCTGATTAAACTCAAAAGCACATTAATGGCCCGTTTGGTACAACTTCATGAGCAGCTTCACGAGCAGCTTCACAACTTCAATAGCCAAACAACCAACTCTCTACCCAACTCTCCGGTCGAACTTCTGCGAAAACTCACTCTCACAGAGTTAAGCACATGGTGAAGCTGCCAAAACATGACTCTCTCTCCCCCGCTCATGAAGTTGCTCATGGAGTTGTTTTCTGAAAACAGCTCTACAGGTGAAGCTGAGCTGTGCCAAACAGTCCCTAAATTATACATCGCGATTCCAAAGAATAATAATCGTCAAAAAGTTGTCCGCTCTTACCGTGTCAGCAACCCTACAGTCATCAAATATATATGTACTTTAGTCATGTTGTTTGTATAAAAAATTATATGTTACCTCGAGGTAATAGAAGTTCTAATGATCAAAATATAAGAAAATAGAAATTCTAGGGACACAAACGTTATTATTAAAGAAGGAAATGGCCAAAACACAAAAAGCCCAAACCTTATCTCAATCCCCTCCCCCTCTCTCTCGGTATCTCTCTACTCTCTCTCTTCTCTTCTTCGTATCGTCACGCTGCTAATCCCGTGGTCCTGCCCGTCGGCACCCGCCATGGGAGGCCCGCTAGCCGGGATTTGGTGCAGGGCTCGGCCATCGCTCCTCCTCCTCCTCAGGCGGCCCACCCCACCCCATCCACTTCCTCCTCCTACCCCGTCTTCCTGTCCTCTCGCTCTCCTCCGCCAGTAGGCCCATGAGGCTGCGCTGCCTGCTGGCTTGCTCCCTTGCCGGCGAGCCAGCTCCTCCGTGGAGTTCCCTACCCCAGGCGACATCGGATCCGAGGAGCCGTGAGGCCGCACTGCTCCCTCGCATGCTCCCATAGCCGGCGGGGCCACGTCGCCCCTCCGCGGACCTCCTTGACCCCCCGCGGCAGCGGTGGATTGGGGAGACGCGACGACGGTGACTCCGGCAGTCCAAGACAGACGGGAGGGTCGCGAATCACGACGGCAGGGAAGTGAGAGAAACAGAAACAGAGCCCTGACAGGTGGGCCCCACATGTCAGGACGGACGAAAAAAAGGGCAGAAGGAGTCCTTGTTTTAATAAATTGGCCCACACGTCAATGTAATAAAGTTGGACCAAACCAAAAAGTGGGCAGAAGCGGTTCTCTCTTTAATAATAGGTAAGATTAAGATGACGGCCCCTAACTGAGATCATTACTATAATGCTGCCGCTAGGGCTCCCATATAATGCAGCTAGCCAATCATTGAAAGAATAATCATTCGATAATCCTTCTTCCCTGCGCTCGCTCATCATGTAATAATATCAACGATGAAAACATAAAAGGCCAAATATATATAACGTTTGGGAACATCTGTTGCAACATATTTGTCGTCATTAATATCTGTATAATAACTTTCATCACCCGTCTTGTAAATATACGAAAACTTAGGTTGTATTTAAAATATCTGTAATAGTAAAGGATATCACGAACAAAATATACGATACTCACACAATTTCCTTTTTGACTAAGACGGATGATGGTCAAAGTTTTAAGAAAAAAGTTGATGATCAAAGGTACACAGTTGCAGTTGGTACTCTGGTGCTAGCCGCAGTTGGTAACACAGTAGCAACGAGGCGGGAAGTCGTGGCACTCGCCCCAATTGTTGTCCCTGCTTTCGAGTATGCACGCATCCGTGCAGCTGGGTAAATCCCGGCACCACCCAACGTAGTTGCCGCTCAGGTGCCTGCTGCAACCCACCACCATATCTACTTGCATATTGCATCCAAAAACCATGAATTAACACGAGAAAACAACATCATTAAGGCAAATGTGCTATACATAATTTGTTCAAGTACAAATGTGTAGGTATTATACCGGCAGACATGATGACGAGTAAGAGGATGACGACGGTGGCTGCAGAGAGATTCTTCATCCTTGGTGAATGCTCCTTTTTTTTTGTTGCTTTTTGGTTGAAGTTTGTACGTTGAATTAGAATGAGAGCTATCGATCTATCGATCGAGCAGATTATGGATGAGTGTGAATTAAGTTTGCCAACCTATATATAGCTAGAGGGAGGGAGATGATAAATGACGTCATGGCGAAACCTAAGTTAACATAAATTTGTCAACACACTACCAATTAAGCTAAGCTTCTGTCGTGGAAAACTAGGGAATGTTGCCGTCGTACGCCGTCTGTCTAGCTAGTTCCCAATCAAATATGAAGAAATTAAATAATAGATAGATGTTGCCCATGACGTATGGAGCGTCATAGGATAGGAAAATCCCATACCATCCAGCATTGCTTTCTCCTAGTATTCTTTTTTTAAATACATTCACCGGACATACACACAATTCATAGTCTATCAATCACAGATTTACAAGAATCACAAATCATTCACAACCACATGAATCACAAGAAAGAATGTATGAACATGAACAAAAACACTACAAGAAGCAATCGAGCTTGCAGGATGGCGTTGTCGCGCCCGACCGCCGAGAGGCCCCCGCGCCCGCGCCATCGGGGAGACCCCGACACCCGGCCGTCGGGCGGCCCCCGCGCCTCCAGGCTGCGCCCGACCAAGGGTGTTGCCGCCCCGGAAGGACCCCGCACCGCCCTCGCGCTTGCAGCAGGAGAGAGGTCAGAGGTAAGAAGATGAGAAAAAGATAGAGATGAATGGAAAAGAAAGAGACGAGGGAGAAAGAAGGCCGGTGGGGGTGGAGAGAATATAACACAAGAGATGCGGACGGAGCGTGACAGCGCTGCGCGTTTGCATCGAGGGAAAGCTAGCCCTGGTACAAATGGCTTTACATTTGTACCAGGTGGGAGGAGGAGGCCCCTACGCGCTCCTGTGAGGGGACATTGGTACCGGGTGGTGGCTCCAACCGGTACAAATGCCCTCATTTGTACCAGGGGTAAAAATACTTGATAAAAATGAAAAACTAGTTCAGAGACAAATGCTCAATTCTCTAGTAGTGTTTAGTTAAGGAAAATCCACAGATCCACTCGTCTCGTAGTGGTATTTGTTTCTTAATTTATTGTTGACTACTCCTTATGCAAATGCGTCCCTTCCTGTTGCTAGACATCTGATAGACCGGATCGATAGGAGTATACTGCTATAATGAGGGTGTTTGAATCCAATGGTTATTTTTAGCTCAAATAGCCTAAAAGAGATAAATATGTGAGCTATTTGCAACTAACTCACTCTAAAAAAATTATCCCCCAAAAGAGGTGCTAGTTGGATCTATTTGGAGTGGAGTCCAAATAAGTTTTTTTTACTAGTTCTCCAAATAGCCCCAATATATATAAAACTGTGATGGAGACATCTAATCCGAGACAGGTAACGAGGACGGAGATCCACATGAGAATAGGTGAAGGGCATGACATGGGTGACGCCTAGGGGAGTTAGGAGCATAGTCCATGACGCCGACGCCACCGTCTCTTTGGGACATTGCATGGGATGAACCTTAATTTTTGACGTAGAAGCACAATCATCGCTAGCAAACATGGCAGTGACCTCAGCACCGTCCTTCACCTGTGGCAGTGACCTCATCACCGTCCTTCACCTATGGCCGTGACCTCAGCACCCTCTTCCTGAGGTCATCACCTTCCTCTTCCTGACCTCTGCGATGGAAAACACTAGGAGACCGATGGATCCGCCCGTCGTCTACTAGTGATACATTTTCTCTGTTATAAGAAGAGACTCCGATCCAAACTCAATCGTCAACAATTAAATCTGCTAGCTCAATAAGCTTGATCAACGTACTGCTAATAACTTCCACCAGAAAACAAGCAATACAATGGCGCATTCAGCTGGAAAGGTTCTTCTCTCTGCCGTCCTCCTCCTACTCGTCGCCATTGACGCCGCCGCAGGTGGTATGTACAAGCTGCACACATGCATTTGAAATTAATCTTTAAGCTATTAGCTAAAAGCTAGCTGTTTGATCGGTTATTGCATAAATTAATGTTCATGAAATGCCTGCCTGGTTGGTGCCTGCACATACATACAGGTCGGATCCATATATGCAGCAGAGTCGGCGCCGGTTGATATCTTCTTTCCGTGCGACGGTCACCTGAGTGGCAATTTTAAAGGGCCGTGCTTTGGATATATCAACGACAAGGCCTGCAAGCGTACATGCTTAGCAGAAAGCAGCGACAACGATTCCGGCGAGTGTAACTTTTTCCAGTGCTGGTGCGTAAACAAATGCACCTCTCAGACTACTGCTACTGCGGCTGCTGCTCCGATCCCCGCCTGATCGAACAAATCCTCTGATCCATAATCTCGCCATCGCCCTCACCCTCGTGTAATAATATAATAATATAACACTGTATGTTTTGCAAGTTCTTTTTTTTCAGTAATAATCTGCCTGGTTGCAAACTGCCACTACATAAAACCCCAAAGTAACCGAGTGCTAAAATATATGCCGAGTGTTTTCCGTCATGCACTCAGTGAATAGGCTATTCATCGAGTTTCACGCTCCGAGACCCAGCATCTAACATGTATTCACCGAGTATCAGGCTCCGACACTCGGCATCTAACATGTATTCGCCGAGTGTCTATGGCCCGACACTCGGCGTTCCCTTGTTTGCCAAGTGATTGCCCCAGACACTCGGCAAAATTTGATTTCCCCGCCCCCCTCCTCTTGACTTCAAACTTTTTCTTTAGCTATTCATGGTACTTGCTCCATTTTGTGGCCTTGGTACTTAAATCAAAGATAATTTTGCACGTCTTGTTCAGTAGCATGATCTTGTGCTTGTAGCCAAAATGTTTTTTAATTCTATAAAATGCAAACTAAGTCGAAAAATTACGAGATTTGTCAAGATATCATGATATCATATGTGGAGGTTGTGGTAAAAGTTGAGAAGGTTTCGCGCAATTCATCACGTGCGTTACTTACAAACTGAAAGATCTTTAGAGAAGTTTCAGAGAGATGAGAATGACACAGTTAGATTTTGGAGTAACAATGGCGGTCAAATTTAAGTTCGACTTTGAAACATTTTCTATAGGCAATGGACAACCTAGTACAGATGTGAAATTTTGATGAATTTTTGAATCCATTTGATAATTTCAATTCATTAACTGCAATTAGTTGATTCAAATTGAAATTTAGTAAGCTATTTGAAATAATAATTAGAAATTTTTATAAACATTAAATATGCATTGTTTAGTGAATTTAAACATATACTTACAAATTTTATTGGAGCAAATTTTGAAAAATAACGACACAATAAAGGTTTTTTAGGAGGAGATAGGAATTAAGAAGGAACAAAAAATAATGTGTGGTTCGCCGTGTGCAAGACCTACGACACTTGGTGAAGCAGCTATTCGCTGAGTGTTTGATGTTGACACTCGATGAAGCAGCTAGACACCGAGTGCCACGTCATCAACACTCGGTGAAGCCTCCACATCATCGATCTAAAACTCCCCTCAAACTTGTCTCTCATTGGCTCTTCTAGTTGCTACCGGATCCCTCCTCCTTATCTTTCTCCTTCTGCCTCCCTCCACGGGTAGATCCCTTCGCTAGCCACCACCTCCATCTTCCCTCCCGGCACCGTGTTCCCACCTGTCGGCGCCGCCCACACCTGCCATGCTGCCCCCTCCAGCCACGCAGTCGGTCCCGCCCCCTCCCCTCCTCTCCCGCGGCACAACCCATCCGCTCCCTCTCCTGGCGGCGTCCCTGCAGCACGCAGAGTGGTAGCACGCGGAGCAGGAGGCCACCACCGCTGCTGCTCCTCGACCCTCACTAGATGTCGAATCTGGTTTCAGTGGCCAGATCCAGCTTCCTGTTGACAATTTCTTAACGTCATCACTAGGTTTGTATCACCATCAACGGCGCCAGAAATTTTTATCAGCATTCCTTAACATCTTTGCTTAGTTCATGAGTTCACTAGTTCAAATTTTCCTTGTGACATAAACGATTTTTTTTCTCAGTTTGAGGTCACCAAATTTATTAAAAGATTGCTAAAATTACTTATTTACCCTTACAAAAAAATAACTATACATTGCATACCACCCCTTACCAAAAAAATAAAGAGCCCTTCAGAATATATATACAGGGAGGTATGTAGGGGGACGACCCAATTCATCGCACCGTCGACATTGAATCTCAACCAAGTGCGGCGGGATGTAATGCAATCCACGCCAATGCAAGACGTAGAATATTATACTCTCCGGAGTCTCGAAGTTGCATAAAGCCCTCGTGTCCTCTTTGTGCTCACGTGATCATCGATGAGTTTGTGTATCCAAACATTACAAGTGAGTTGTGACAAAGCCAAACTTATAGTTGTGTAGTGGTTGATTTGGTGTAGGTTGGCTGCCTCCTACATCTTTTGTAAATGTGGCGGTTTGGGAGCTGTGACCGTGTGACAAACTCGATCTAGCCCTTGCACAGAGATGAAACGCGCAGCAGAGACGACGGCTGTGGTGCAGTATTTGCTGAACACTACAAGGACTGTAGTCTACAGAGGCCAACTTCCTTCATGGCAGCAGGGACGGCCTCACCTATGAGCTCATCATCACATTTGTTTTCGGTGTTCTGCTAGCTTCAGGCTCTGCGGTGGAAAACTCTAGGAGATGCGTGCTGGTGCCCTTAACAAGGATCAACGTTCTTGCATTGGCAAGTCCGATGGATCCTCCCGTCAGGTAGTGATGTTTTCTCTGTTAATAAGAGATCACTCCTCGCTTCCAAACTAACTCCATCGTCGTCAACCTCGCTCAATCTTGCTCGTTCCACCAGAAATAAAACAAGCAATATAATATTAATGGCGCATTCAGCTGGGAAGAAGGTCAATCTCTCGGCCGTCCTCCTTCTCGTCCTCCTCCTGCTCGTCGCCATAGCAGCCGCCGCCGCCGCTGGTGGTACGTACCCGCATGCACAAGCATGTTGCAAATCCACGATCAATGTCGTTTGATGTTAATCTATCTTTAAGCTAGTTAACATTTGTTGTGTTTCATATATAAATAAATGTTCATGCCTGGATGCACAGGTCGTCGGAGCCATGCAGAGTCATCGTTACTTCTTTGCAAAGTTCACCTGAGTGGCAATTATAAAGCGTGCGTGCCTGGACGAAAGCAGCGAAAATGCTTCCGGCGAGTGTAACTTTTTGCAGTGCTGGTGCGGCCAAACCAGATGCGGCCCCGTCTGAGACTGCTGCTGCCTGCTGCTGCTAGCGCTCGGATCCCCGCCTGACCAAACCATCCATGCTTCGATCGGATCCAGGGCTGGCCATATATCGTGTGATAATTATACAGAATATATAACACTGTATGGTTGTTGCTGCTTGGTAGCTTACTTGTCTTGTGACAAATAAAATTGTTCTTAATTTGTGTGAAATAGCGTCCGAGATTGCAGTGCTAGAACTTCAACTAACAAATCTCTAGACTTCAGCTTCCACTGCTTTCACTTTTTCTTCGGACATTTTCCGAAGTTTCTGCTTCTTGGGAGGTATTTTTTCGTCTGTCTCCAGGGCATGTTCGATGATGTCTCTGTCCACACCTTGCAGGTCCTTAGCTGACCATGCGAAAACATCTTTGTTCTTGTTCAGGAATTGTACGAGATCTCTGTCCTCTTCGGCACTGAGGTGCGCCCCTATTGTGACTGCTCTATCAGGCATGTCGTCCAAATACACTTTCTTGGTTTCGCCATCTGCAGCTATTTCAATTTTTTCTTTATCCCGCTTGGCCTCTTCGTAAGTTTCCTTCTTCTCGTCAGCTGTTTTCAGCTGGTACACGTTCGTTTGGCCGGGCGTGTGGCCTTTTTCTATGTTTCTGGCGTCTTGCTGATTGCCGAACACCGTGATGACCCCTTTGGGCGCGAGCATTTTCATGCATAGGAACTGCTGCGCTTATGACCGCATCAAACTTGTTCATGAAACTTCGCCGAAAATCGCGAGATATGGGTGATGTCAACCACATCGAAAGTGAGACTCTCCGTTCGGCATTTGTGACAAATAAATTTGTTCTTAATTTGTGTGAAATAGCGTCCGAGATTGCGGTCACTATGGGAAAGTTGGGGTTTGCCGTGCGCCTCCAACGCACAGCAAAGACTAGAAAACACACGGCAAAGGCTTTGCCGTGCGTTTTTTGTCGAGGCGCACGGCAAAGGGCACACGACACCTTTTTGCACGGTAAAGTCCCATTGCCGTGCGCCTACTCTAACTCTGCGCGGTGAAAAATCTTTGCCGTGCGTTTCTACTAACGCACGGCAAAGAAAATGTAACGGACGCACGCTCACAGACGCTCACGGCAGGCGCATTCATGGTAGGCATGTTAGGTCCGGTTTGCCGTGCGCCCTATTCACACGCATGACAAACATTTATTAAAAAAACAAAAAAAAGCTGAGAGCCACTGCAACCGGGCCCACCACCAAGCTGCCGCCGCCGGATTCACCACAAGGACGCCGCCGCCGCCGGGTTCGCCACCAAGCCGCCGCCGCCGGATTCACCACCGGCCGCCGCCGCCGCCGGGTTCGCCACCGGACATGCCACCACCCCAACACGCAACACCGGGGACATGCCGCGCCGGCCGTCGAGGGAGAGGAAGAGAGGCCGTCCACCGCGAGGGAGGAGAAGGAAGTCCGGCCCGCCACGATGCCATCACCAGGTGCGCATCCGGCCGGGGAAGAAGGGGAGGGCGCGGCCCGGATTCGAGGAGAGGGCCGGGGGTGGCCGCACCTCGCCCCCACCGCACACCGGATCCGCGAGCGCCGCCGGATGCGCCGTGGGTCAACGAGCACCACCGGATCCACGAGCACCGCCGGATGCACGAGCTCCTCCGGATCTCGCCGAAGATGAAGGCCGCCACGCGCCGGCCACAAGCAACGCCGCCGCCGGCCACCGGCAACGCCACCGTCGCCGCCTCGAGCTCAAGGTCGCCGCCCCCCGCGCGCCGGATGCGGGAGAGGGAGGGAGGCCCGTGGCCGGCCCCCGCGCGTCGGATTTAGAGAGGGAGGGGAGGAGGCGGGATGAGGGGTGAGGGGGGCGGCGGCGGGGTGAGGGGGCGGGCCGCGCCGCCCGCGCGCCCGGCGAGGGTGGAGGGGGGGGCGGCGGCGGGGAGGGGGGGCGGCGGCGGGGTGAGGGGGCCGGCCGCGCGCCCGCGCCTTGCGAGGGTGGAGGGGGGCCGGCGGTGGGATGAGGGGGGGGGGGGGGGCCGCGCGCCCGCGCCGGGTGGGAGGGGTGGCCGGGCGTGTAAGGTTTTGGGGGAGGGAGGGTATTTATATAAATTTCACGGTTATCGCGAAATCAACGGTCCACGCGCAGGCCGGGGCTATTTTGGGCGGACGAAGAAAGTGGGCCGATCGGCTGGTTGAGGGATTTGTTTGGGCCGTTAGAATATGGGCCGGCCGGGTGGGTCTTTGCCGTGCGTTGGGAATTTTGGCGCACCGCAATGATCCTCTTTGCTGTGCGTCGTAGACTAAAACGCACGGCAAACATATATCTTTGTTGTGCGCCAAATGGAAAACGCACAGCAAAGGCCTTTTTCATTTTTCTTCATTTCAATCTCATAATAAGGGTTAATATATTAAAATTATCAATGGATCCGAAAATTTACCATAAATTAAATGAGGCAATATATGGTGTATATTGCCTAAATAAAAAACTTTGAATTCAAATTAAAATTTGATTTTACTACGACTACAAAATGAATCAAGTGGCTCTCAACACTCTGAAACTTTTAGCGAGATTTTCGGTTTCTAAACACCATTCATGACAACTTGCTCAAAACACTCTACATGATTTATCACAAGCTTCACATAGTATACCATGAGCCCTGGACGAATCTCATGATTGTAAAACTTTATTTGCATTTTATACAATTAAAAAAACATTGCAACCGCATGTGGGTTTTCATGATTCGCGAATAACATGTTCAAAATTTCATCCAATTTCATGAGTAAGGTTTTAAAAATGAATCAATTACATGGATATGATTTTTCCACAAACTTTACTACATTATTTTATGGACTTGCAGTTCAAATTTGACATATACGACAAAAAATCTTTAAGTGACACATAATTATTAAAAATAGTAAATTAATCGAGACATACATATGATTGAAATGTATAGTACAAAATAATGTTTTTGAAGTGGAGAAATTAAAATATGTACAAAAAACATTTTTTTTTGAAAATACTTTGCCGTGCGCGTGGTAAAACGCACGGCAAACATATATCTTTGCCGTGCGTTTTCCTTTGGCGCACGGCAAAGATATACGTTTGCCGTGCGTTTTACAACAGCGCCGCCGAGACTCGTTGGTGAAGGAGGCTCCATTTGTTAATTTGTTGCTTTCTGCAGGAGGAAAGTTGTAGGTTCAAGAAGAATGAGCTATCTATCAATCGAGCAGACTGTATGTATACGCTGGATGAGTGTGAATTTGGCAACATATATATATAGGAGGTGTCCGAGAGCAACTGCATGCGCGTATAGGAACCATCTGGTGGACCACCACTACCGGAATGCGGGGCCGTGCCGACAGCGAGCTCCTCTCGGCACGGGCTCGAGTACTCTCGGCACGGCCCACTCGGCACCGCCGGGCCGGCAAAGAGCCATATGCCGATAGGCAAGTCGATCCCCCTCGACACATGTGTACCGAGAGCAGAAATAGCTCTCGGCAAAGACTTTTGAAAAAGAACAAAAAAACAAAACCCACGACGCGGGCCCACGGGGCCGTACGTCGTGGCCCACCACCGCCGGACCTCCGCGGTCGTGGCCACCACCGCCGCCGCCATCACGTTGCCGCCGCCACCACTACCAAAACCACCAGCACCACCACAACTCACCACCAACACCACCGCCACCAACACCACACGCCACCACCGGCACCACCCGCCACCATCGGCGGCGGCGGCCGCCACCGCCCGGCGTCGCCCACGACCACCACCACCACCGCGGCCACATGCGGGAAGAAACCGAGAGTTGAGAGAGGGAGGGACCGACCATCTCCTCGTTCCGCCGCCGTCGAAGTCCACTCGCGCGACCCGGGAACCAAGGACGCCGAAGGCGCCGGATCTCCTTGCTCCGCCGCCGTCGAATCCCACTTGCGCCGCACCGGATCTCCTTGCTCCCGCCGCCTCCACGCTCGGAGGGGATGCGCCGCCGCCCTCGGATCCGGCCCCCCACCGCGCCTCACCCCCGCCGCCGCTCCTCGCCACGATGTGAGGGGCGAGGGGAGGGGGGAGGAGGGGGAACGGCGAGGGTGGGGGCGGCGGAGAAAGGGATGAGGCCCTACGGGGCAGGGCCATGGGAGGCGGCGGCGTGGTGGGAGGCGGCGGCGTGGAGGGGAGAATGGGAGGAGGCGGGGGCGGGGGGTGGAGGGAGGCGGCGGCGTGGAGGGGGGAATGGGAGGAGGCGGGCGGCGTGGTGGGAGGCGGCGGCGGGGAGTTAAATAGCTAGGGTTCGGCGGGGTTAAGTGGGCCGGCGGGGAAATGTGGGCCGGGCCGGGCCGGAAGGGGCGCCGGGTGGGTTTTCTTTGCCGAGAGCCACGTCGCTCCGCTCTCGGCAAAGAGCCATCCGTGCCGAGAGCCGGGTAGTCAAACTCAATTTTGATTTTCTCTAGTACCCCAAATCTAATCACATTAGTTCAAATCTTAGAAACTTCTCGTGAGATGTTCCGGTTTCTAAGCGACGGACGTGTTCATGTGTTCAAAACATTCTCAATTTTTTTCACAACCTCCTCATATGATATCATGAGTACTTAACAAATTTCATGATTTTCAAACTTCATTTGAATTTTATACATTTTTTTTACCATTCTACCTTACAATCTTCATCACGATCGGAGAACCAAACGTCGAAATTTAGCTTTATTTCATGTACATGGTCTTAAAGATGTCTCATGAACATGAATATCATGTTTTCACCAACTTTACTATATGATTTCATGCATTTGCAGTTCATATCGTATATATGCGAAAAATTCCTAGAAAGAAGTAAAATTGTTAAATATATCAAACAAAATTAAAATTGTGCCAAATTTGAGCATAGGTTTTATATAAGTGTATGTTGAGGATAGAGAAAAATTGGAGGTAAAAAAGTGATTTTTAAAATTTCTTTGCCGAGAGCCAAAAAATTTGCTCTTGGTAAAGAAGTTTTTACCAAATGTTTATTTCTTTGCGAGAGAGTTTTTAATTTGGCTCTCGGCAAAGAAGCCTCTCGTGACGAGTGTTTTTTCTGTGCCGGAGTTTTTAATTTTGCTCTTGGCAAAGCCTTCTTTGCCGAAAGTTTTTTATTTAGCTCTCGGCACAAATGCGAACTCTAGACAAAGCCTCGGATTCCGGTAGTGCACGCCGGCGGCGGCTTCGGGGACGTCGCCTCCAACCCCGCGCGGATGCACCAGGTCCATCCATCCGCTTCGTCTCCGAATGCGAAGGTCGGCATCACGTCTTGCATTGTCTGTATTCTTTAAATAGTTGTTTCAAAGCTCATAATCCGGACAAGGAAATGGAGGTCAGCAGGTACACGTACGACGTAGCTTCTGACGATGGTAGCTGTGTCCGTGCGTAGCGGCCGGCATCCTTCCCAATTCCAATGGATCTGCCCCGTCGGGTACGTAGTGAGGTTTTCTCTTCTGTAAATAACAAGAGACTCCTCCAAACTCTCAATCGCCAACAAATAAATCTCCTCTCCCTCAATCTAGCTTGTTCGATCGACGCATATATACCTACTCCTTGTGCTCCTGCTCCTCGTCGCCGCTGGTGGTACGTGTTAGACTGATCTCTCCACCAACAGGCCCTATGGCCCATTAGGCCCTTGACTCGCGCCCTGATCAGGCCGGGCCGCTATATGGCTGGTGGGCCCCGCCGTGCGCCGCTATAAAGAGAGTGTGGGGACCACACCACCGAGTATGAGGTTCCCCGTTTCCCCACTCCAAACCCTAGTCCGATCAAGAGGGAGGTGCTTGAAGTGACGAGATGTCGACCTCCTTTCGTAAAGAAAAAGTAGACTGAGCCTAATAAGACACATCTCCTTTCGTTGAGACAAAGGAGACGCGAGTTCTTAACACGTGTCACCTTTATCTTGCTCAGGAGACACATTATGGAGACGCAACTATGACACGACTCTTGTGTTGTGCTTATCAAAGGAGACGGGTATTTTACGTGTCTATAGTCATTAGCAACAAAAAATAGCGCAAATATGCCTTAACCCGAGTCACCTTCTGACATAGTACCAGTGCTAAAAAGGGTTTGGGCCTGTCGTCACTAATCCTTTTTGCTGTAGTGATATCACACAAGATAAAAATAATGGTGACACTCAACAAATTTTCCAAAGTTATTACAGTAAAAAAGTTTGAAATCACACATACATGTAGTACCCTTTTTGCATACTCAACTTTGTAATCACAGTTCGATAGATTATTACTTTAACTTTGTAACCACTCAAACACAGTATATCTCAATCCTCGAACATAATACTACGTGTGCAACACACACAGTTGGATAGATTATTATATTCCACACAGGTTTTCCACGGGACAACTGTGTTTATTAAGCTAAAAACCACATACATACATACATATATAGGAGATGAGCTGAGTAGCATACTGCCCCATTTCGGAAACTCTTGATATCATCTCAGGACAGTTGGTTACCCAAAGTTGGTTGCAACCTGAAAGGAGCGGAAAGCAAGCTGTTACAATATTACTACCTCCAGATTTTTATTGTTGACGTTTATTATCACAAGTCGACAACAATTCTACAAAATGAACCGTCGGTTAACATACTTAACATGCCATCACCTATAGCCTCAACTTGGGTCTTTGCTTCAACTTAACATACTTAACATGCCATCACCTATAGCCTCAAAATATATACTAAGTCCTCAAATTTGCTATAAGTAACCTAACATGTCCATGGTATGTTAACTAGTGGTGTGACATGTTAGCTTGGGCATGGTGGAGATGAGCTGAGTAGCATACTGCCCCGGTTTCAGTAACTCTTGATATCGTCTCAGGACAGTTGGTTACCCAAATTAAGTTCGTTGCAACCTGGAAGGAGCGGAAAGCAAGCTGTTACAATATTACTACCCCCAGATTCTTATTGTTGTCGTTTATGACAAGTCGACAACAATTCTATTTTCGATTCCGAAAGATCTCTTGAACTACTAATTCGAAAAGAGCAACATCGATCGGGACAGGACTACAGGAGCAAGGTCTGTCTGTACTACTACGCCGTACCTCAACGGCCGGCCATTAACGCACGGACCGGGAGACCCCCCGCGCCGGCGGCGCCGCGGCGCAGTCGTGGGCTGCTGCAGGCAGGAGGCGTAGCGAACTTGGATGCCGGGGCGGACGCAACGGTGCGGTTGGCTCCACCGACGAACTCGAGGTACTCGGTGCCCGGGAGCGCGCGCACGGCGGTGAGCTCGTACCGCAGCGACCTGTTCCGCTCGAAGTCGACGCCCTTGACCCCGTAGATGGCGCCGACGAAGAGGGAGTAGGAGATTTTCGGCTCGTAGTCGATCCGGAAGGAGCCGTGGTCGACGGTGCACGAGTCGTTGAGGAAGACCTCGGCGAAGCGCGTCGTCGGGTCGTAGGAGGAGGAGTTGACGTTTTCGGGAATGAGGCCCCCTGGGAGGCCGTAGTTGACGAGGATCTCGTACGGCGAGACGGGAGACTGCGCCGCCGCAGGCGCAGCAGCTATGGCGACGGCGGCCCAGAGGGAGAGTAGGAGGAGGAGGCACCGGGAGGAGGGCATCGCGCTGCCTGTTGCGAGTTTGTTTTTGTTCTTTTTTTTTTTGCCGCCTTGGTAGTTCGCTTGTGCTTCGTGTTCTCAGCATTTATAGCTACCGTGGGTGCCGTGTCACTGTCACTGTTATTTTCTCGTGCTGCTCGTTTTGTAAATTCCTAAATAATATGTTTAATAAAAAAATTGAACCAAGGCAGTAGCGATGTGGCGCGTGCTCCTCATGCGTCACGCGGGCACCACAAAAAATATTTGAAACCCTATCCACCTAACCTTAGCTGTTGCATTGTGTTTTTAATTTTATTTTTTGTGTCTTCCTGTGTGTGTGTTTGTTGACCTTCAGTAGGTACTGTTCCATAGCGGCTGATGTAACCACTACAATAACTAGGTTGAGGTTAGCGCTAATGCGACAACAGCCACTAATACATGTAAGCATGCTTAATTATATTTACAAAAGACAACCCCAGAGACATGTAAGCAGGCTTATTAATTATATTTGCCAAAGAGTAATACTTGGACCATCAATCAAACCATCTATCCCGGCCTGCCTGGCCCTCGTTTAATAATAGTACAGTGGAAATACTTATTGTAGATAGACCGCCTCCTTCCGCTAGGCCAGCGCTCAATGGTAGATCCTCTAGGAGCGCCGCGTTCTCCACCCGCGTTGGCCAAATTTGAAGGTCAACAAGATCCTTATGTGATTTTAGTCCATCCTGCACATTGACCGATAGGTACAAGAATCCGATGGTGCTATCAAACACATTCTTCTAAAGATGATCCCATCAATGGTATGGCATACCACTAGCTCTTCCAAATGTGGAAAATACTTACAGAAGATAGACAACTTCTTAAACGGTACGTCGACGTCCTCTGTAGTTTCAGTCTGCTTCGTTACCTTTTTCCAAGCTTCAACACCACCTAATTACTTCTTACTTAGTTTGAACTTGGCCTTCTCGCACATGCCAAATACTATTTTACACATTGTTGGTTGTGGGGCAAATTCTGTCTCATTGGTAATACCGAAAGGGTCCTTCAATACCTGCAGTATTTGTGCATCTTCAATGAGAAGAGTTTGTGTCTCATGTGCACTATCTTCATAGATCCCTTAAGGTACTGATCCATCCAAGAAAACTGGTGTCTTCCCTTTACCTGACTTGTCAAGGTAAATAGTATGGGATAATTCATTGATGGTAAGAAAGACAATAGCCCTTAGTGTGAATTGCGTTTGGTTGTACTCATCCTACATCTTAACCCCTTCTTCTTAACGCTATTGTATATCTACCATCAGTTGCTCAAGGGAAACATCAATGTTGTCAATGCCAGGTTGCTTCAGGCCTCGTATGAGAATGATTAGCAAAAGGAACTTTGTACTATGACATAGCCATGGAGGAATGTTGTGTATGGACATCAGCACTGAGCATGTGCTATGCGTGTTTTGTTTTTTTTTCACCAAATGGATTCATACCGTCTTGACAAATTTAGAGGCCCGACAGTCCACCCGAGATTACCCAAGTGGTTGATTTGTAGGCAAAGGGAATCGATTGAGGAACCAAGAACACGATGGTGATCACTAGAGCACAAATTAAAGGGGACACGAGGGTTTATGTAGGTTCGAGACTCCAAAGAGTAATACCTGCATCCTGTTTTGGTGGATTGCGCCGTGCACTTGGGTGAGATCGGATGTCGAGGGTGGATGAATAAGGTCATCCATCTAGGGGTTCCCCAACCACCTCGTATATACTCCGTGGGGTAAGGTTACATGAAAGGACCCCTAGTTGGTTACTATAGATGAGATCTAGTCGGTTATTAGATGAGAAGTAATCTAAGCCGGGTCGTATCATCCGTCATCCTCATCAAGTTAGTCAGGCCGGTGGGGATTCACTGGTTGCCCATATCCCTCGGTTTCATTTGCCACTCGTTGTTGGCTTGTCGCCATCTTTCTCCTGGTAAAAGACTTGCGACACATTATGCAACTTGCTTGACACGGGAGTTAAAGAGCTAGCAGAGTTTTCAGTGAATTAATATTACAGGAAATTGGCTGGGGTAGCTAGCTCTGCTCCTCGCTAAGAACGGTTATAGAAAATATTTGTTCACAACAAGCCCTGACATCGAGATATATATAGCGAGAGAGAGACACAGCTAGCCTAGCAAGACTGAGCTGACACAGTTTGCAAAAGCAGGTCGATTATTACCGAAAAAAACTTGCAAACATACAGTGTTATGTACTGTATTGTATTATTATTAATACACGAGGGCCAGGCCGGGACTTTGGATCGGAGGGGTTCTGTTCAGGCGGGGATCGGAGCGGTAGCAGCAGCAACAGTCGTCTCAGAGGTGCATCTGGTTTCGCACCAGCACTGAAAAAGGGCGCACTCGCCGGTGTTGTTGTCGCTGCTCTCGGCTAAGCACGTACGCTTGCACCCCTTGTCGTTGATCAATCCTATGCACGGCCCTTTAAAATTGCCGCTCAAGTGAGGGTTGCAGGGGTGATGAAACAAGCCATCAGCCGAGGCCGCCGACTCTGCATGGATCCGACCTGTGCAGCAGGCACATGAACATCAATATATACACGCAACAGATGAAACAAGTTTTAGTCAGCTTAGATTGAAGAAATCAAAGATTGATCAAACTACACATCGATCGCGGCTTGCAACATGTACCCAGTTGCTGATGCATGTGTGCTGCTTACCACCAGCGGCAGCGCCTATGGCGACGAGTAGGAGGACAAGGAGTAGATGCAGGACGGCAGATAGATCCTTTCCAGCTGAATGCGCCATTTATATTATTATCGCTTGTTTTTCTGGTGGATTACGTCGAGTTGATCGAACAAGATTATTGAGCGATCAAGAGCAGATTTATGTTGACGATTTGAGGCAAAACATCACTACCCGAACCCGACGGGAGGAAGAATGAAGTCTTCGCCATCAATTAAATCATGGGTCTCTCCTAGTGTTTTCCGCCGCATGCAGAGGCGGAAGCTAGCAGAAACCCCCAAAAACAAGGTGATGTATGAACTCAGCATGAGGAGTGCGATGACAGCTCCTTGAGATCACGGTCATAGGTCAAGCCGTCGTCCATGCTTCCATGAAGTGATGAAGTAAGTGAACTTCTATTTTCCTCTTGTTCGCATTGGTTTCACTATATGTCGCTTAAGCGATAAATCCGCCTCCCATCGCATCGCAGAAGGCCGCGGGAGCCACGGGGCTGGGCGGTTTTTTCTTTTTTATGTTTTTTCTTTTTATTTTTCTTTTCTATTCCTTTCTTATTTCTTTTTCTTTCTTATTTCTTATTTCTTTTTCTTTCTTTGGTTTTTCTTTTTTATTCATATTTTTATGGAACCCTTTTTCTGTTTTTCTTTTTTTTCTTTTTTATTTATATTTCCTTTCTAATATTATTTTTTCTGCCGTTCATTTTTCTTTCTTTTTTTATTCTATTACTTTTATTTTTCTTATTTCACTTTTCATTCTCTTTTCTTTTGATTTATTCTTTATTACTTTCTGCTTTATTTTTTTTTCTATTTCCATTTTCTATATCCATTTTAATTTTTTCCTTCATTACTATTGTTATTGTTCGAGACGAGATGTAAATTTGTTCCGGTTATAATAATGAGTTATTCCGCTATACTATCTTGTTCAAGCTATAATAACAACTTGTTTTGACTCTTGTTCTGATTTGTTCTAACACAACATTTGTTTTTGTTCGAGATGACACACAAAATTGTTCCGACTATAATAGGATTTTGTTCTAACGATTATTTTCATTTGTTCTGACACTTTTTTTGTCGAGATGACATACAAACTTGTTCCGACTATAATAATAAGTTGTTCTGGCTATGGTAATATCTCATTCTGCCTGTAGTAAAATCTTGTTCTGTCTATAATAATAACATGTTCTGATTTGTTCTGACACCATATTTGTTGTTCCAAATGAAATATAAACTTTTTTTGACAGTTTTTCTCGTTTGTTCCTGCACGTCATTCGTTTTGTTATAGTGATAACAGAATATATAACCTTAGTTAAAAAAATATGAATAAAAAAGTTTGTCAAAATATAGTCAAGTGGGATCTTATTTCGAAGTTATTATTGTCAGAAATCTAATGGTGTGATCGGAATTTAATTTTGATGTTTAGTTTGTGATCAGTATGTTTACCTCATGGATCCTCAGTTCCTCACCGACCACTATTGGGTCGCCCTGACTTGATGACGGAGATAAAAGATAGAACCCATCTTAGATTATTTCCCATGTTGTAAGAAATTAAGGGTGCAAGTGGGTACCCAATAGTATTTTTGTGTCATTTCTTCTCCAAAATTATTTATGTAGAATGTCATTGTAGTTCATTTTATCGATATTTTTGGTCGACCCAGTGCACCAAAAAATATATATAACTTGCATCATCTATAGTAACTGACTTGGCAATCTTTCATGCAACCATATCACTTGGAGTATTTAAGAGGAGGTAGGGGTATCCTAGGAGGAGGACCCAACTCACCTCACAGTTGTCATCCAATCTCACCCAAACACATGGCGTAATACAGTCCATAAAAACAGGATGATGTCTGAGAGAATTACAAGGATGACACGCGAAAAATGTTGCTTACTTATTATTTGACATCCAAATTTGAACTTTTTCCTATATATTTATATTTTCGTTTTTGGTTACCTATTTGATCCCGCCGTTGGTTTGTTCCCCTTCCTTCTGTCACCTGTCCACGTGAGGCTGTGAGAAATTATGAAGATGTCCCTGCCCTCAACACACTAACGTGAGGGGAAGGACAATAACACACTAAAGAAAGAATTCTTTAGTGAAGAAAAAAACAAAACCGACTCCCACGACCCTAGATCGAGAACGGTGACTCAGGGCGGCTCCCCGGGGCCGGGACGGACGGCACGGTCACGGAGAAGGAGGACGGCGCATCCCCGTAGGCCGCCCGCACCCCCTAGGGTACGGACATCCGATTCCTTACATAGTGTAAAGTGAAAAATGAAAAAAGAATGAAAAAAGAAAATGAAAAGGAAAAGGAAAAGGAATAGGAGGTTGATAGTAATAGTCTAACTCATAGATTTCTCCTAAATACTCGCGGCAACGCGCAGGGAATTGAGTAATATAAAGAAATAGCAGCGTAGATAGTCCTAGCAGAAACACAACGATCGGATCTTTTTCATTTAGCATCGTGAAATATATCCATTTTTATACTAAATAGCTATTCAACATGTGAGTAGGCCCGACACCACCCCTAAACTACGCTTAAAAACAGTGTAAGTTATGGTTTCTAAAGTTCCTTTTGGACGCTGACAATCCGTGAAAGGGAAATGTTATTGTAAGAGAGATATGTTACTGTAAGAGAAATCGTGCAAACTGCAAATAAAGCTAGGTGAATTTTGGTGAAATACCACCGTGACTTTAGTATGTCATCATGATAATACACGGTAACACCGATTACTCTAGGGTTTAGAGCCACAGCAACGCGCGTGGTGTTCAAACCTAGATCAAAGAATTACCAACGACGGCGACGAGGTTGCCGAGGTCGCCGAAATTCTCTCTTATAATCAGACCCGTGAGATTGCCGAAATACTCTCTTACGATCATTGTATTTTTCTTAACTCCCGCAGCAATGCGTGGGCGAGATTCCCTAGTATACATAGTGTGTTTGGCAGTCAGGCTAATTCTAGCCTGGCTAGAATCTGGAGCCAGACTAAAGGTTAAGTGACCACCCTTCTTTCCCCATCCCAACCTTACCCATTTCACCCATGCGGATTCACCGTCGCCATCTCCTTGCGGCCCCTTGAGCTCTCCACCTCTCTCCCTCTTTCTCTCATGGCGGACGCTGACGTCTTGGCCCCCGGCGGCGAGAGAAGCAGGGGAGGGCCGGCCGCAACCACAACTGCCGATCGCAGTCACGACCGAGCTCCAGCGGCCCGCCTCCTCGTCTTCTCGCCGTTGCCGAGCTCCAGCGGGCCTGGTCCCCTTCTTGGCTCCCCACGACAACGTTCCCTTGCTTAGCTCCCACTCTCCTCGAACACAGATGAGGTACTCGTCGTGGCAACCTCCTCCCCATCTCCGGCGGCCCTCCTCCTTCTCATCTCTAGTGCCCGCTGCCGACCAGCGGTGAGTCCATGGCGTGCGGCAGAGGTAGTGAGGAGTGACAACATGGCAATGGAAGCTCGAGCTCGGTGCCATCGACGACACGCCCCTTCCTCTAGTCCCCTTCTCTGTCGTGGTGGTGGTGGCGTGGCAGTGGCGATGGCGGCACGCGGACATATACAAGGGCTATGTAAAAGTGTAAACATTATGGTCCTTAATTGGAAGCTTGCATTTTCGTTGTCAATCTAGAACAAATATTTGAAGTAGGATTTCAAATGAAGTTAATTAATGATGAAGCAAAATGGAACTCAATGTGGATTGGGTAAGTGGTGAAGAGATCAATCAAGATGACTAGGGTGAGGGACTAACCAATCTTTGGGGTCGTAGCTAAGTTGCCATTAGTATTTTGCTAAGGTGAAGTTCTAGTATCTGTGGGGTCTCGAAGTATCATATCCAAGCCTTAATCGAGGAAAGCAATGCAACTCATATATATGTTATGATTGGCAATATGGAGTGATTTGTGGATCCAAGTGTGCATTCTTATGCTAGATGGAAAGTTCCTAATTCACTAGCCCAAGTATGAATGTGCTCAAGACATAGGCTAAGTTGAAAGCCCTCAAGTGGATATCACTCAAGTATGGCAAGATTGATACATTCAAGCTCAAGAGGTTGACAAAGTGTTTTTATTTATACTTGAGTATAGGCATGTCGTGCTATCTAGAGGGATGCAACTTTAACAAGTTGACCAAAGTCAAAGTGCTCATTAGTTGACCTAAGTGAGATCTAGCCTTGAGAGCCTTACAGTGTACTAACAAACCCACCAAACCCAACCTGAGCCACTTCATCTCTTTGGTGAAGTGTTAGAATCTTAGAAAGGGTTTTGGGGTGCCTCGGACCTAACCGGTCAGGGGCACCGGTCTGGCCGGTGCCGCTAGCCCCAACGGCTAGTTTTTTTCAAATACTGATCTGACCGGTGTGAGGCACCAGTCTGGCCGGTGCAGCCCGACAGCTAACAGCTAGTTTTCTCCTTTGAGGGGTATAAATACCCGAAGCCGTCTTCAGTGGAGGGTTGCTGTTCCTAGTGGTTGTGCTGAGTTCCTAAGCCATTCCTTGCAAGCCCTAAGCCTTAGTGGCTCTCCCTAACCCCTCTTTGTGACATTTGTGGATTCAAGCCATATCTTTTGTGTTGGGTTGAGAGAGTGAGCTCAAGAGCGTCTTTGTGAGCTAACAAGAGCAGTCCCATAGCTTGAGCACTTCGATTTTACGTCTACAAGCTTTGAAGCATTTGTTACTCTTGGAGGTTTGCCTCCTGCATGGCTAGGTGTCGCCGGTTAGTTCCCAAGGTTGTGGTGAGCAGCGGGAAGTTTGTGAGGGATGTGATCTTGCCTTTTTGTGAAAAAGGTCGCTTTAGTGGAAAGGAGGAAAGAGGTTGAAAGAGACCTGGCTTGTTGTGGGGAATTCTCCCTTACAAGCTCCTCAAAGGAGACGTAGTCATTCCTTAGTGGGCGGTGAACTTCGAGAAATAAATCCTTGCATCTCTTGTGGTTTGCCTCTCTAAGTTGTTTTTCTAGCATATTTGATTTGCTTCTACTTTGATCTACTTGGTGTGCTACTTGTGTGTGCAGGGCTGGTTATCCTGCTTGTGATCATCTATAAAGGGTACTCACCAAGTTTGGTTCGTGCTAGAAGTAAAGAGGAGCTAGAAGTTGTTTTTGCAGGTGCTCTGTGCTACATCGGTCTGACTGGTGCTAGGCAACAGTCTGACCGGTGCCTCATGTGAAGCTGAGTACATGACCGGTGGACACTGGCAGCTCAGGTTTTCGAGAAGAAAAGTTAAAGTTGGCTGTCACGCCTATTCACCCCCTCTAGGCGACATCAAGGTCCTTTCACTCTGTCGGCCGGAGTGGGGGCGAGCTCCACCGCGCGAGTCTGTTGCCGTCGGCTGTGGGGGTGAGCTCTGCCGTGGCCATCCAATGGTGGTGGACGAAGGTGAGGGGAAGTAAGCTGATGGTCTTTGCAAGCCTACATAGCTAGGAACGCTCATTGCAGGCGTTTCCATGAATGCAGGCTGGAGGCACCTTTTTGCACTGTCCAAACATGCATTAGGGCTTATGCAGGTTGCCAAATATTGGTGGGCTGCATTGCGTAAGTCTGGATAGGACTTATGCAGGCTGCCAAATACCCCCGCAGGCAAGAAAAAATCACTAGGAGGGATGCAAGCCTTCAACACTGAAGGACCGATTATCCGACCACCGAGCGAGGGGAGTGAATGGGAGCCGATAAAAATTCTTCCCGAAGGTCGAACTCGGCCCATGTCCCAAATTCACAACCAAGGATTCCCACACGAGTTTGCCAAGGTCACGTAGTCACAACAGACCTACCAACCCTAGGAACAAACCCCAAAAAATCCCGAAGCGGAAGCACAACTCAAGAAGCAAACGACTTAGCTGTCCGGCAGATCACCAGGCGGACTGTCCGCGTGGGTACAGCGGACCGTCCGCAAGCTGCGGCGGACTGTCCGAAAAAAGTTCTCGAACCTCCAGTACTACACCCTCAATAACGAACCCTCCGTGATGGGCCCGCGGACCATCCGCCCCGCTACGGACCGTCCGACACTCTAGTACGGACTGTCCGCGAACATCGTGCAACAAAAATCCACCGACAAAAAGGATCGAGTGAAAGACACGTAAGAACTCGTGAAGAACACGAAAAACACTTAGCCTGTCAGGCTCCTCGCGGACCGTCCGCCACGCCCGCGCGGACTGTCTGCCAGGAGAAATCCTGTAGCCCGAGCCCGACCTCTTGAAGGTCAAACCTTACTCCCCTTTGTCCGATCTCCCAAATCAACCAAGGGAAAGCTACCAAATCATAGGTGAAGATGAAGCGCCTCTAGGAGATGCTATACCTACGAATTTGTAGCCTCAAACCCACTGAATCGAGAGGAATTGAGATTCTACCAAGCTCAAACACAAAGCTAGGTTTCCAACCGAAACCTTCAATCGGAGACCGAATTCGGAGTTTGAGGGGTCATGATCAAGCACAAAGATGCACAAGGCAACTATCCATGATCCCCACCAACAAATCCGAACCCAAATACCTCAGAATCGAAGGAACAAGCCGCGCACGAAAAAACGACGAAAATAGCTCGAAAAAGACATGAAAATCCAACGAGCTACAAGCGGGAAATCGACGCAACCATGAAAGGTTCCATTCACTCGGAGGTCAGATTCTTTACAAACGGAGGAAAAATTTAACCGTATGGAGCAAGGAAATGAGAAGCAGTCCAGATGGATGGTTTGCCTGGAAACCCTAGAGCTAACATATATGAGTCCCTCTCGGGCAAGGAAAATGACCACGCTACCCCTAGCACTTAAGTTGTGATACAAACCCCTCAGGGGCAAATAGGTCATGTAGCACTCCTCTTCATCGCATGGCCACGCCGTCACCACAGACCGCATCCTTCCAACGCAAGCCCTATGATCCCGCCACGCGTCCGCCGGCATCGAAGCTTCTCGACGCGCCCGGATCCCGTCTCCGCCCGCCGAGCCTCCGGTCTTGGTTTTGTGGCTCAACCAAGTAACCCGACAGTTTTGTGGTGAACCACCGCGAACCCCACGTGCAGACTCTGGTCGTGAGCCGCTACCCTGCACTGGCTCCTGTCCATGACTTCGGCTTGCTTTTCTTGCCACCATGCAGCCGGCACTTGACCCCGCTGGCCACCGGGTCCCTCGAGTCAAGCCTACTTGTCTCTCCACTCCTCGGAGGCCCCGCAAGGCATAGACCTTTCACGCCCACTCTTCACCTGCACCAACGCAAATCAAGCCGCAACCTGCACCTGCAATACTCGGCCAAGAGTCAGTCCACACCACGTCGTCAATCACTCATCACAGCCAGGAGCGACCATCCACCGATCCTCGGACGCTCGGGTCCTCAAACATCCTTGCATACAACCAATTATTCCTTATTATTACTAGTAAAGTGCGCGTATGACACATGTGTTTTTGAAAAGCTAAGTAAACAAGGATTATGATGTATTTCTAGAACATCTAATAAAATAGTTTATATTATGTAGCAAATATGTGGAGGCACCCAGCACGTATTTCCAAATTAAATTAGGCAACTATAATTAATGGCTCCTAATGCTTGCTCAAAAAAATTAATGGCCCCTAAGGAAATAAAATCAGCTATGATGCCACAGACAACCCTCTAGTATGTGCAATTGGCAACCACGTGTAACATAGCTGATTTTATTTCAACTGCAGAATAGAAATAAATTTCAAATGCTGATCCTTCAACTTCATTTGAGAACAGAAAAAATATTAAAAACAGTACAAGCTTCTTGAACTTCATTCGAGAACGGAAAGGATGTTAATAAATTTCATTGGCAACCCCTTGTATAATACAATTTGTTTGAGAACTGCAACCCAAATTCTTTCCTTCAACTTGTATAGAGTAGAACAATCAGTTCTTCACTACATTGTAGGCAAACTAAAAAAATACATGAGACATTAATCTCAGCTTACACTTCTTCTTTTTAATCCTCTTTCCACCATGGCAAAATTTAAAATCCAGCAGTGCACCAACTTTGAAAGACACTTCATTTGTCTGGTCAATGAATGGCAATTATTAATTTGTTTGGTTTGTCCATTACCTACCCACAAGGAAAATGATAGCCTACCTTATGGGTTTTATAGTCCACAATTCTGCCTAGATGGCAAAATCCGAATTTAGATCAGTTTTGTGGACTTGATGCATCGCAGGTAGATATTTCTCGGATTTGTTGTACACGCAATCACAAAGAGGCAGCAATATTAACACAATTATTTGTCTTCTAATAATAAAACAAATTTTATACGTTTCAAGTTAATTATACATGAAACTTCACGGCTTTTAACAACTCAAAAACGAGCCATCTGAGCACAAAATGAGTTATCAAACCCCGACAGAGCTCCGACGAGCCATCAACTCCTTAATTAACTGTTCGACATCGTCGGACGAAGAACCGCCCTTCTGTGTTGCGCTCCTGGCCTTCCCACAAAGCTCTTTAGCCTTCTTCCTTATCGTCCTGGCCTCCTCGTCGTCACCCATCACTCGCCTAATGCTTTCCGCGATCTTCTCACCGCTGACTACCTCACCACGGAAGTGGAGCTTCGATGCGTAGCATCCGGCACCGACACCAACTCCTATCCCGAGCACGTCCAGGATGAGCTTCTCGTTGTAAAACTGGTCAGAGTATCGAGGCCATGTCACCAGCGGCACGCCTGCGCTCACGGCCTCCAGCACCGAGTTCCACCCGCAGTGCGTCACGAACCCACCGGTGGCGGAGTGGTCGAGGATGAGCTTCTGTGGAGCCCATCCCCGGAAGACGATGCCGTGCTCTCCGCCGGGATCGATGAGGTCGGCGAAGCCTTCGGGCATCCACTGTGAAGTCTGCGATGCGTCCGTGTACGACTCGCTCATGACCCAAATGAAATTCCTTCCGGATTGCTGTAGGCCTCGCGCCGTCTCCCGCAGCTCCGCCGCCGTGACACGGGCCAGCGTGCCGAACGAGACGTACACGACCGAGCCTTCCGGCTTCCCGTCGAGCCACCGCAGGCACCGTTCCGCCTCGGGCGCGAGCCCGCCGGCGACGCCCCTCGCCGCCGAGTCCTTGTTGATGGCGTGCGCGAGCGGGCCTACGAGCCACACCCGGCGCGCGAGCGTCGTGCGGTAGTGCTCGGCGTAGCCCGGCTCCAGCTCGGCGAAGCTGTTGAAGAGCTCGCCGTAGCTCCTCCGGTCGGCGGCGTTCACGAGCTTGTCGAACTCCCACTCCAGCTCGTTCTTCCTCGGGTCCATCATCTGGCCCTTCCTCAGCGCGACGCGGTGCGGCAGCCCCGGCAGGGACACGACGGCGTCGGCGTCGTCCGGATCGAGCTCCTCCAGCGGGTTGTTGCGCAGCAGGGAGTCGTGGCAGGCGCGGGCGAACATGCTGCTCCCGAGGAAAGACAGCCGCGGGACGCCGTGCTCGGCGGCCGCGTCCGCGGCCCACGGGTAGAAGCTGTCGGCCACGGCAGCGTCGGGGCGGTGGTCGGCCAGGAACTGGCCGAAGGGCTCCCGGAGCCGGTTAATCGCTTCAAGCAACATGTCCCTGTCGGCCTCCGAGGAGACGCCGACGACGCTCTCGACGCCCGGCGGCAGCCCGACGTCGGGAAAGGGGACGGTGGAGAGGTCGATCTCGGGGGCCCCGGCGCCGCGGAAGGCGTCGTTGGCTCGGTCAACGGCGGAGCGGATGACGGCGGCGTTGACGGGAGTGGCGAGGATGCTGCACTTGACGCCCCGAGAAGCGAAAAGGGCGGCCATGTCGGCCACCGGGATGAGGTGGCCCGGCGCGATAAACGGGAAGAAGAGAAGGTGTAGTGGCCCCTGCTCAACGTTGGATGCCATGGCTGCCTTGCTTTGGCACTTGAAACACAGGCAGACAAAGGTCAGATCCCCAAGTGTACGTCTTTTGGCGACAAAATTGGACACTAGTATATCATCTGCTGCAGGATATGAGCGACGAATCAGAGGAAATTGAAAGAAAACGGATAACAGAACATGAATCAGAAGAAAACATACTGTATATACCATCGCTTTACAGAACAGAACTGGGATAGTCTGGGCACCCACGGGCTCGGTGGCGTCCTCCTTGAGAATTTGAGCGACGGCATCAGCACCCTTCTCGACTTCTCGTCGGCGAATCTGACCAGCGGCAGCGTGCTTGGGCCATTGGCTGGTGGCCGAGGGGCGAGGGGGGACTCAGCTGCAGCATTTGAGTGCTGTCTTGCCAGTGCTGCTGATGCGATAGCTTACCAACCACAGCCTTCAAGATGTGGTCTATACACGTCCAACAAATTTCGCCACATGAAGCAGACCACCTCCTCGGCCTTGGCCCACTGACTGCCCGAAACGCGGCATTTGCGGTGCGCCCTCGGCGCACGGTAAAGGCAAGAACCCGCACGGCACGGTGTTTGTCGTGCGGATTTTGCTCGGGCGCACGGCGCATTTTTGCCCGGCAAAGACCTTTGTCGTGCGTCTTAGGGAAAGTCAACGCACGGCATAGCTCTTTGTCGTGCGCAATATGTGACGCACGGCAAAGAGAAGGGGCTGACGGTCGTCCGCGGGGAGACGGCGTCACACGTTTTTTTGCCGTGCGTCTCACAAAAATAAGCACGCTTTTTTTAGATAGCCTCACTTATGAGAGTACATGTTGTAGTATCTCAACTTACACAATGACACACACCACACACGCACCCAACACCACACTCACACACCTATGAGCAAGCTAAATCCTACCCTTACACTCACACACTTGCCTACCCCTACACTTACACGCCTGCTTTCGAGAGAGATTGTCTCGAACACCAGTTCCCAGCATGTGTTGAGGCTGTAGCAGTCTAGGAAAATTCCTGAAAATCTCTCTGAAATCTACTTCCAAAGGGGGTCGAACCTGGGACCTCCTACTGAGGCCTGGTGCTACTGAGGCTCTTGGGACATAGGGAGTTTCATGTGTCCAATATATCCCTTGGTGCAAAAATCTAAAGTATTATAATAGATATGCATCATCATCTGCTCAGCCAAGGAATCAAGAAGAAAATTAATGTTTGAACTAAAATAACATTTCAGTTCCCATAATCTCTCTTAGATGAGAGGATGAGATAAAATAAGATATTGGATTTTATGTAAGGTGTAATTAAGACACAATCGACATGGTATTGCTTTGGTAAATATTCAACTGCGTTGGACAAATACAATTGTGTTAAAAGAAACCACCACAATCGAGAGGGTCTATAATTTCCCATGTTAATTAGAATAAGTGAAACATTTGCACTGTTAGATTTTATGAATATTTGATGGTCTTGGATAGCCTAAGAACTCAATGTCAAATGTGGATAATAATATAGTAAATTCAGATTTAAAATTTAGAAACATATGTCTGTAAGGATTAAAGCTAAATCCCAAGGAGACCACGTCAAAAATGGATAATAATATAGTAAGTTCATATGTAAAAATTAGGAGCACATGGCTACATGGATTATGGCTAATTCACTTATAGGTACTATATATACAAAGATATTAGTTAACATGTGGAAAGGTTTTGTTTGGCCTTTCGGCCTCTTGACGTTGTACTTTTTTCTCAGAATAAATATGTCGTGCAAATCAGTGCACAGTACTTTTCTCTCGGAAGAAATCTGTCGTACAAATCCACAGAAGATCTGCCGAACAGAGCCAAAGAATTAATTTGACATGAACATGGTACTCAAAAGCCTACCAAAGTACCTCTTGTCCACAAACTATCTGTCATGCGCCATAGTTGCTTCTGCGTACTCCCTCCGTGCCAAAAAGAATGACGTTTTAGGATTTAAAATTTGTCCCAAAAATAATGATGTTTTGCTTAATTTGGCATGTGTGCATGCGCATGTAGGCATGCAACAATCAATTAGCACCTAATATGGCAAATAAATAGGGACAATTGAGGTCATTTCACCTTCTGAATAATCTGTCCTAAAATTTCTAGAATGACATTCTTTTTGGAACAGAGGGAGTAAATGTGTTGCACCTTATCTATGGTGATGACAATCTCCACTAGCTACTCCTTCTGTACAAATTACTATTTATTTTGCCTTTTTTATATATACGCCTTTTCCATTTGATATGCATCTAAGTATATATCTATGTCTAGATACATACAAAAAAAAAATGAATAGAAATTTAGAACGGACGGAGTGGAGGGAGTAAATTTCATCTGATTAAAAATTATTTTAGCTGGTTGAATCCAATAAAAGTAGCTAAATATGTAAGAAAAAAAGATTGAATTCCCTCTCCACCTTTCTTGAGAAAATCAAAAAGATTACTAAGAGGTGTCAGGGAGGAGTAGGGCAATCAAATGTCTTTGCAACAATCATTTAGCTGGTGGATCCAAACACTCCTAGCTAAAATTTAGCTAGATAACCTTTAGTTAGCTAAAAAAAATAGGCAATAAAGTTTAGTTAGACTCATTCTCGCCATCTAAAGAGATCAATAATCTGTGCAAATCTTCACAACTAACCATAGTGAAGAGAGATACGCAGGTGGAGACAAAAGGCATGACAGGGATACAGGCAGAGAGAAGGCAACAATTCTAAAATAATAATAATAATAATTGTATTAAAATAGATGAAGAAAAATCAGTTTGGCATTTGTGCCACAGCATGCGCAAAACCAAATCTACAATCGCGCGCGCGTTTATGTTCCAGCGATCGACCGATGCGGGCGGGCCACTGCGCCACAACTAGCCATTAGTCACGTTCCAGTCCTACTACTATTTCACTTTCCGTTTTCCTTTCTTTCGTTGATGCAGTATCAATCTGGCCCTCACGCGCTGGCTACTATTTACTGGTGGTCCGATTTTTCTTTTTTTTTTCTTTTGAAAATTTTCCATACCAAATAAATACTATATGTCTTTGTTGTAGAAAATGTTATACACAAAAATTTATTTTTAGAGAAAAATATTATGTGCATAACTCGTCGTTATAGATGGGCATTTGGCCCGCAGCACGGCGGCCCGCCCGAACGCACGCATTTTTGGCCCGGCCCCAAACAGGGCCCGACCCGCTAACTACCGTGCCCGGGTGCGGGCCGCCACCCTAGCACGCTGGGCGACCCGGTCCAGCACAAAAAAAAATAAGAAGGCCCGCTGCCGGCGCGACAAATCCCCGCCGCCATATAAAAGCCACATCTCAAACCGTAAACTACTCGCCCTCCCACCCTCTGTCTTCACCGCCGCTGCCCGCATCTTCGCCCCTGGCCCCCTCCCGATTTCCCCGCCTCGGTGCGCGCGCGCACCCGCACCCGCATCGCACGCCTGCGCCGGCGCCACCACAATCTCCCCGCCGCAGCGCCCCGCGCCTGTCCCGTCGACCGGCGGTCGGTCCTACCCTATGTGACGGCGAGTACGCAGCGGATGGGCGGATCCAAGGTCATGCAGTGGTCGGTGGCTTGGCGAGCTGGAAGTGGTGGTGGGAGCGCAGGGGATTAGAGGAAGAGCATCCAGCGATGGGCTTCGGGCGGCCCGGGTGCACGCATAGGGCCGTGCTTTCTCGGGGCGGCCGGCACGGAACGAGCCGCGGGCACGGGCTTGGGCTGTCGTCCCGGCCCCGTGAGCGGGCACGACACGGCACGATGAGGCTTAGTGCCGGCTAGGCCCGGGCCGTAGTTCGGCGGGCCACCCCGCGGCCCCGGACCGGGCCCGGCCGGGCCGGCGGGCGGCCGAATGCCCATCTATACTCGTCGTCATGGAAAAGTTATGTGCATAACTTGTCCTTACAAAGTTATGCACATAATTCCTTGTTAGGAAAAAAAATTATGCGCATAACTCGTAGTTGGAGGAAAGTTATGCGCATAACTCGTGATTAGAAAAAGTTATGCACATAACTCATCATTAGTGAAAAAATTGTGCACATAACTCGTCGCTAGGAAAAAATTAACGCGGATAACTCGCGGAAGTTATACGCATAACTCGTTATTAGTAAAAAAGTAATAATGCACATAAGTCGCCGCTAAGGGAAAAATTATTGCATAACTCGTTATTGTTAGAGAAAAATTATGGACATAATTCGTCGTTAGAGAAAAAATATGCGCATAAATTGTTTTGTAGTAAAAGAAAGTTATCCACATTAATTGTTTTACATAAAAAAATATGAGACAAAATTATGGCAATAAAAAAATTATATACACAAATTATTCATTTGATAATTTTATACGTACTATAAATTTTAGGCGGTGGAGACCACTGACGTGGGGGTGGGGTGGGATCAGCTAGGGGGGCACGTGTGGGTGCGTTGGCTCGCACGCTGCAAGGTGAGCGGGGCACGTGCCGGCACGGAAGGAACCAGCCGCGTGCTGACTGCTTTTGGAAACCGTTCTGGGCGCGCGGCCGCTAGCTAATTAGCAAAGCAATGCTGCATCTAATGCCCTATGAGAGAGACAACCATCAAAATTAAGGACAATACTCCTTCAACAGAGAGAGAGGGGGTGGGGGTGATAAGCTAAAAACTAATCACACATTTGGATTGATGATCCCAAAATTAAATATGCCACACAAAACTAATGGCTCGCCCGCACGTGATTGTAGAGTTATTATTATTCATTTTTTCTTACCACGGAATGGGCCGTACAGTTGTGTTGGGCTAAAACCAAATGTTCCCTAAGGACATAATAACTTGGAACAAATTTACTACTACCCAATGCAAAGCATAGTATATAAATGGAAAACATACAATAACTAAAAAAACGTCAAACTCAAAATTAAATTATAATTATTACTTATAGAATATATATCTAAAATTTAAAAACTTACAAAAAATATACATCTCAATAAAAATAAAAATATTCTTTTGAAAAATGTATGAGAGTGCCTTTGGTGGGGCTGTAGCAACATCTTCTACAGGACGCCTGCTAAATGGGATAACATCAAACGACTTCGACGGAGAAGCCCTTGAAATACCGTTGGGAGGAGTCATTTGAAGTAGCATGAGCCCAAACAATCGGCTCCCTGCGACTTCTACTCTTTTTTTTGGCACTCTTAGCCGTGGTGGGTCCCACAGACAGAGCGAGGCTCCAGCAACATGAGGCAGAGGCGGCAATGCGAGCATGCTCGGAGTTGGCGGCACAAGTCGCCGGTGATGGAGGCACAAGGACTTTGAGGAGTCTGGTGGAGGGGAAGTGGCTAGCAGGCGAAGGAGAGGTCTTTGGTGGGTGGAGGGGAGGTGGTCGATGGGTGGAGCATGATGGTGGTGTGAGACGGGTCAAGTCGGGGGTGGGAAGGGGGACATAAAGAATGGATAGTCAAGGGTGGAGGGAGAGGTAGAAATAAAAAGAAAGAAAAAGAATGTGAAGGGAAAAAAAGATAAGAGTAATATGTTCATTTCACATTTTAAAAAAGATAAGATTGTAGAGTTATTATTCATTTTTTCTGACCAAGAGTTGGCAAGTTGCAAGCATCGGAAAGGACATAACTTGGAACGAATTTACTGTCCACGCTGCAAGGCAGAGTATATAAGGGGAAAACATACAATAACTAAAAAAGGTCAAACTCAAAATTAAATTATAATTATTACTTATAGAATATAAATCTAATAATTCAAAAACTTACACACAAAAATATAGGAGTACATCTAAATAAAAATAAAAAAATATTCATTTGAAAAATGTATAAGAGTGTCGTTGGTAGCACTGTAGCAACATCTTCTACAGGACCCCTACTAAATGGGATAACAGCAAATGACTTTGACGGAGCAGCCCTTGAAATACCGCTAGGAGGAGTCATTTGAAGTAGCATGAGCCCAAACAATCGGCTCCCCCGCGACTTCTCCCAATCTTTTTGGCACTCTTGGCCACGGTGGGCCCGCAGACAGAGCAAGGTGCTAGCAACATGAGGTAGAGGCGATGATGCGGGCATGCTCGGAGTTGGCGGCACAAGTTACCGGTGATGGAGGCGCAGGGAATTTGAGGAGTCAGTGATGGAGGGGTAGGGGCTAGCGGTCAAAGGAGAGGTCGTCGGTGGGTGGAGTGGAGGACGACGGTGGTGTGAGACGGGTCAAGGCCGGGGTGGGAAGGGGAACATAAAGAATGGATAATCAAGGGTAGAGGGAGAGGTAGAAATAAAAGGGAAGAAAAAAAGAATGTGAAGGGAAAAAAGAGATAAGAGTACTATGCTCCTTTCACATTTTAAACAATCAAGAATCAAGAGAAGCTATTTTGCCAACATTTTTTCAATAGGATAAGCGGGAGCTAAAAAAACATCGCTCCAGCATAAGCTACAGTCAGAGCCACAACCCTACCAAATGAACCTTACATGTTTGTACGTGTTGCTTCAGTAAATACCCAAAAAAAACATGCAGTACATTTTATTTTTTTTAATTCATGTTAAAAAATATACACAGCAAATAACTAAAAATATAATACGTTAATATACAGATGTATATGTTGCCATGTCATAACTAGATAAAATAATTTTTTGTCTATTCATTTTGAAACACAAAATCCAGAGAGTAGCATAAAAGAAGCTAGCTACCAATTTTATTTGTGTGGTCCATCCGCCTAGTCATTACTATTACACTCCTGCAGGCCTCAGAGCGGCGGGATTATGGATCTCGCGGATGGTTTCATTCAGGCAGGGATCGGAGCGGTAGCAGAAGCCGCAGCAGCAGCAGCAACCGTCGTCTCAGAGGTGCATTTGGTTGTGCACCAGCACTGGAAAAAGTTGCACTCGCCGGAGTCATTGTTGCTGCTTTCGGCCATGCATACACTCCTGCAGGCCCTGTCGTTGACCAATCCGAAGCACGCCCCTTTGTAACTGCCACTCAGGTGAGGGTTGCACGGAAAGAAGACATCAACCGACGCCGCATCGCCATGGATCCGACCTGTGCAATTAACCGATCCAAACACAATTAACTGCTAGCTAGCTTAAAGATTGATATATATCAAGCGACATTGATCGATCGGGGCTTGCCGGCATGCAACATGCGTGTGTACGTACGTACCTCCTGCAACGGCTGTGGCGACGAGTTGGAGGAGGAGGACGACGGCAGATAGATTAATAACCTTCCCAGCTGAATGCGCCATATTTGCTTGTTTTCTGATGGTGGAAGTTTTGGCACATATCAAGCAAAGATTTGAGTTTGTTTGTTGGCGATCTGAGTTTGGAGGAGTCTCATCTTATAAAGGCGGAACCATGCATTGGACTTGCCAAGAATGTTGATCCTCGTCAAGCGGACCAGGCAACTATTTTTTAAAAAAAATTAGGGAAGAGTGACTAATTAAAAGCATGGGTCTCCTAGTGTTTTCCACCGCAGAGGTAGAAGCTAGCAGAGGCCCGGGAACAAGGTCACTGATGAGCTCAGTACATAGCTGCAATTACCACAGAGTTCTTGGTCCATGAACCCCTGTCTTACAAACACTTGGCTAACCACTGAAAGATTGTCGGGCCTCTAAATCTGTGAGTAACAATTAACCAATGGTAGTTTGTTATGTCTCCAAAGAAAAATGGTTATTCTTTTCCATCTCTGGTATCTGTTTTGAACACATAGCGCCTGAGCTGGTTGCTGCAAGGGACTGAAACGAAACCACGATGCAGTGTTTCAGCTGGTTACTGCAAGTGCAACAGAACAAAATAAATAAAAAAAAAATCTGCTTCGTTAATGCATTGTTGCAAGTAACTTGCAGCAAGGGATTCCTGAACTGACCCCAACTTAGGGCCTCAAGATAAATGGGATCAAGGGTGATACTTAGAGCTCAAGATTATTGTGTTGTGACACTGAAGATGAGGCAGCCAAACATACCGATTCCAATTCAGTCTGCAGAGATTATATTAACATGTGCAGAAGTGTGGATATGAACGTACTCCCTCTGTCCCGCTATGACGGTCGCCGGCAAAATATTTCAGCAACCAAGGCAGGCGATGAAAGTCCCTGCTACCCCTATCTCCGGCGGCATGGCTAGGTGGGCAGGCGGCTGGACGGGTCTGGTATTGGGCAGGTCCGATTTTTTTTACTCCCTTCCGTGCGGCCGGGTGGGCAACGAGTCCAGCTTTGATTTTTTTTAACCCGTGTGTGCGTAGGTAGCCGGCTACTCCACGACCTACGAGCGACTATGATTCGGGGACCGAGCCTTGCGGCCTCCGCGACCATGATTCGGGGACGGAGGGAGTACCTCGAAGGCTGAAGAATTGCAAGATACTGACTGCGGTTTACAAGCATAGGAGTACATCAGGGGAATGGTAACCTCATGACTGAATCTTTATTGCTATCCGGTTAATCCTTGTCTTAACCAACTTCTCTCAAGAGGTGATTGTTTGATGAACAAAGTCTCTGACCCTTTTTATGTGGCTTGCACGCAGCAATAACATACTGTATCCCATGTAAGAGCATTAGGCTCATTAGTTCTCCATATTACCTTTCCCTCTTCTGTCACTACCAACCACAAAAAGCAAAGACTTTTGAGAATGTCTTATAAATTTCTGCTGAGATTTTACTGTTGGTCCAGAGTTTCTAAATTACCCATGTGGGCCAGCCAGCCGCTCTTCGTAATTTTTGCCGCTCGCTCACGTGGGAGAGCTTCGATATACTCCCTCCGTCCCACAACAAATGCACTTGCATCATTTGAATGTGCAAATTAGTGTCAGTGTGAAATGACAAAATTACCCCTGCCAACGACGCAACCAAACAGTGCAGAAGAAATCAGAAAACTGGCTAGAACAACCTAGAAAGTGCCAGACGAAAGATGCACGTGTGCTCTGGGTGGATTTTTTTTTTACGTATAGAGCCCACATGTGTCGGTTTCTTTTTAACCAGTGAAGTCCACGTACTCCCTTGTTCACAGGCATAGACATGTCCTTTCATGCTTCAGCTCGAGTTTTTTCATGCTTCAGGCCTACAGTACTAGGGAGCAGGCGACTGATTGGGACGGAGGGAGTAGCTGGTTCGAATGCTGGTCCCCGCCGCCGACCGCCACCAAATGGCAGCACAGCGCTCCCGCTGACATGTCAGCAGGTCTGGGCAGGTTCATAGTTGGTGTCCGTGAGTTCCCTGGACGGGACCTCCCTCATCTGAGTATCTGACAAGTGACTAGACAGACGCTGCCATCGTCGGGTTGCTCTCGCCTCCCCATCCGACGGGGGGCTGAGCAACGAACCACGGCGAGACCGAGACGGAGATTGCTCCCTCTTGAGGCCTACTGTACAGTACGTACTAGGGAGCAGGCGACTGATTGGGACGGAGGGAGTAGCTGGTTCGAATGCTGGTCCCCGCCGCCGACCGCCACCAAATGGCAGCACAGCGCTCCCGCTGACATGTCAGCAGGTCTGGGCAGGTTCATAGTTGGTGTCCGTGAGTTCCCTGGACGGGACCTCCCTCATCTGAGTATCTGACAAGTGACTAGACAGACGCTGCCATCGTCGGGTTGCTCTCGCCTCCCCATCCGACGGGGGGCTGAGCAACGAACCACGGCGAGACCGAGACGGAGATTGCTCCCTCTTGACCAGGCGTTGACTTGCCACGTTTTCAGCAATCTGCACTGGTGGTCTGGTCAACGCTCATACGGCGGTGAGCGGTGAGCTGGTCAACATTATTATTTGTGGGTTACACTATATATGTCACTTACTGGAGCAGTAATAGCACCTCAAGATAAATTCGGTCCGGCGTTGCTGTGCGGTGATGCTGACGATGAACCGGACAGAATGCCGGGTCCAATTCTGAAGTTGTATCTTCAGAGAAGCAGCATGTGAACCCGACACCCGCCCGATTCGGCACCCACTTGGCCTCCTCCGAGATAGTGGTTCCGATGCGCCGTCCGCAGCCACCGACGTTGCTCGCCGGAATGCCGCGCAGAGTGCTCCGGGTTAGCATGTCAACAGATTTTATTTTTTTAAAGTATTTTTTTATTCATTTTGGAGAAAAAAAATATACGGCCGTCTCAAAATTTAGCAAAACTAATCTACTGGCGCCGTGAGCCATGACAGTTGGTAGGCTCACGGCGGTCGGACACTGTAGCATCTGCAGCCGTCGTGGCCCATGGCGATTCTGTTTTCTAAACATCGTAACTTTTTTTTTATGAATTCGGATGGAGATAAACTTTATACAAAACCTGTAATTTTCGACGAGGTCTACAACTTTGTAGGTCAAACTTTTTTCATTTGAAGTCATCTTGGGCTGAAAAAATTGATATACTATCTAGATCTTGGAAAACTGAGATAGGACAATATATGAATTTTTTTCAGCCCCGAGATGACTTCAAATGGAAAAAGTTTGACCTGCAAAGTTGTAGAACTCGTCGAAAACTACATGTTTCGTACAAAGTTTATTTCCATCCAAGTTACATTTTTTTTTTGAAAATAGACTAATCCTAACCGTCATGGGATACGGCCGTTGCAGATGGCCCCTATCACCATGGATCACGAGATTGGTAGGTTAGTTTTGCTAAATTTAAAACGACAATATATTTTCCAAAATAAATTAAAAAATAAAAAATCCATGTCAACACTGCAGTGCCCAAAGATCTGCTATGGTTGTTGGCCTCTGAATTTCGTGGCCCAAATGCCAGCTCTAGTTGTGACTTAAACTCATTTCTAGAATTCTAGAATGATATCATATTTTACCAAAAATAAGTGTATCGGATCCATTCTTCCATCTGGAAATTAAAAAAAAAAAAACACGAGTGCCAGCAAGCGTCAAACGGAGACTGCACATAACTCGCTTCGGTCAGTGGTGGCCTGGTGGGGTTTTCTCCGCCGCCTCCGCTTCCAGCCGGAGCCGCCGCGCGGAGGAGGAATCAACCCCCTCCCGCCCCGCCTCGTCTCCGCGATGGCCGCCGGCGATGCCGACGCCGACGCCGCGACGGTCTTCCTGGAGACGACCCTCGGCACCCGCCTCGTCGTCTCCTTCCCCGCCCGCGCCACCACCGTCGCCGACCTCAAGCGTGCGTGGCCCCTCTACATTCCCCTCCCCACTCTCCCAGCTAGAAAAAATTGATTTTTTTCTTTCTTCGCTTCTTGATTACTGTGATTTCGCTGGAAATCGATCCCCTTTCCCCCCCACGAATTTCGTTCTATTTTCGCGCGGCGCGGATGGGAAAAATCACGGACTGAACATCCCATTTCCCCCAAATTGAACACGCAGGCCGGGTGAGCGCGGAGCACGCCGCCTGTTTCCCCCGCACCGGGCCAGTCGCCGTCACGTCCTTGCAGGTATGGGGCTGGAATGACAATGCGGATGCATAAAGGATCAATCTTTGGTGGAATTTGGGGGCGAATCCCGTCGCGGGGGATTCCGTTTCTTTCGGCCCCATATCCATTTGCCTCTGCTTTGTGTTGCAGGTTAAGCTGGATGGCTCCTGGTTTCAGCTCACAGATTCCATGGCTGTGCGAGCTGCATTCGAGTGGGTGAAGGGTCCCTGGCGCCTCCTGGCTGAGGCTCATGAGGTTCGCTCTCACCCGCTTGCTCGCAAGGATGTGAAATGCGGAACTGGTGATGCAGAGCAAAATGCCAACCATTGTGCCATCTCCGACAACTCTTTGCACTATATGTTGCCTCCTGCATTGTCTCAGGGAGGTGGAAGTAGCAGTCTTGCCTCAGTTTATGGCGTCAGTGACGCCCCGCAGTTGAGTCAGCAGGATAAACCTCAGGAAGGTGCTGAGCATGCCACGGGTCAGCGCAAAGTTGGAATTGTCATGCCTCAAGAAAGGTCAGATATTGATTCAGTTGCAGGCGACAGTGACATCCCACTGCCAAATGAGGAGGATAAACCTCGGAAATGTGTTGAGGAAGCCTCTGGTCAGCTCGAAGGTGGAATTACCATGCCTCAAGAAAGTTCAGATTTTTGCTTAGCTGCAGGGGACAGTGACACCCCAGTGCCAAACCAGGAGGACAAACCTCAGGAATGTAGTCAGCTCGAGGATGGAATTACGATGCCTCAAGAAAGGGCAGATTTTGGCTTAGCAGAAGGCGACAGTGACGGACCAATGAACCAGCAGGACAAATCTCATGAAGATGTTGAGCATGCCTCAGGTCAGAGCGAAGAGAGAACTACCATGCTTCAAGAAAGTTCAGATCTTGGTGTAGCAGCAGACAAAGTTCATATCTCCGAAGAACCAAGAGGGAAGAAACGATTTAGGGAGGAAAATAAAATCAATGAAAGTGTCACTGTAAACTGTGGTGACAATCTTTCCAATCTTGCTAGCTCCACTCTTAGTGCTGAATTGCCTGGACCAAAGAGCTCCACTCTTAATGCTCACTCCACTCTGACTGACCAAGCAAAGTTGAGCAGTGTCCCCTTGCCATATAATTTGGAAGACAAGTCACATGGTTTGGGGGAAAAGCCCTCTGGTGGCCAGGAGACACGAACATCTGGTGTGCATAATGTTGAAAGTAGCAACAGTGAATCAGATATCCCACCTCGTGTCGAGACCACGGAAAGAGACAAGTCTTCAGACAAAGAAGTGAAAACACAGAGTGGTGACAAGGAGGAACCACAGATAGCTGTGCACACTGGTGAAAGCAGCTGCAAAAGGACAGATGTTCCGCATTGTTTTGAGTCCATGAAAGAGGACATCAACAGGCTAGCTTCCAATAATTATTATGTTGACAAAGGGAAAAGTGATGGGGCTACATTACCTGTTAGCCAACAACATGAACCTTGTTTCAGAAGACGCCACCAGAGGGTTGTTGTGCGCAAAGTGCCTATAAGCAGAGCAATGAAGATGTATTCTTTCAGGTAAATTGCTCTTTTTTTGAGATATAACGAGCTTACGGCTGTACACCAATTGTTTACAACAGTAGATAGTTAGAATATCATTTTTTCTTCTATAAATTATGTTGAAAGCAAGGTATTTTCAAGTTATTGTAAAAAGTGTTTGTACTTGGGTGCTGAGCATGCAAACAGAGTCAATTCTTAACATGCACATATGAGATTGTGGTTTAGGCATCGTTCTTCCATTGGAGGGCCCTGAATGATTCAAACTGTATCATGTGTTGTCTTCACGGTGATATAGTCATATAGGTGACCTGACCATGTTTTGATAGCCCTATTCAGACCCACTGGTTTGAGGCCTAGTAGCAAGATAATAAACTTGCCATATTATAAGTGATATATAACTGTTTGAATTTTGAAGTAAAATTGTGAACGATCAGGGATGAAATGGTGAGGAATTCATTGAATTCACAGCTAATGTGTTATGAAAAGTGATAATCAGTTTAGGCAAGTTATCTAGTCAGTTAGTATAGTCATAGTTGGTCGTCTATTTATTAGTTTCTTAAGTTAGTTAGGTGACACCGTTTTAGGTAAAGGTAGCGTAGTCTTTGTCAAGGGATGAAGCAAGATTGTCTCTGAAGGACCGGCATGATCATAGCCTCCTGATGTAGCCGCAAACCCTGTTGATGAAGATGACAACTTGCTCTGTTATCTGCTTCCAATCTATCATTACTGATAATAAATGTGTATGGAATATTGTAATAAAAACTTTTTTTTTGCTGTCAAATTTGGGTATGGCTATTTTAAGCACAGACTGAATAATCAAATAAAGCCTTTGAGAATACTTGGAAACTGATAGACAAGCAAGCAAAACTGCATGGTAAAGAATTGTATTGGGAAGAAAGTTTACATGTATAATAGTAGTGCTGTCCTTATGCAAATAAAGCTAACAAGCCTCTAGTTGAGTTTGTTAGGTGGCTCCAGTAGCAGTAGCACTACTTATGACCTGGGTTCAACTCCTTTTTTTTGAAGGAAAAGGGGTTCGACTCCTAGTGGGAGTGATTTTTCAGGTTGGGCTTAAAAAAAAATCAAAAGGTCTTTCTTTGGCTTATATTAAATGCTTGAGGTGTTTCTCAATTTTGTGAATTCATACATATGGCGACCATACTTCACTTGAAGTAGGCCGCATATATAATATTTGGAAATGGAGAATTGATGTGAATGCCCTCTTGCAGAATTGCACTGCATTTATGTTTCAGCAGTTCAGGGTCATCTAACACCATACTACACACACTCCTCATGAAGGCTGTAATGTGAACATATGCTGCTCTGTTTCTCTGAAATAAAGCAAGAGAATCTTAATTCTAACAATGTTTCAGCCGTTCATTTGGGGTTAGGAAATATGAAGGCTTGACGCTACGTATGTGCTGCACTGTCCTGCGTCCAAGTTTTGCGATTATTTAATTACTTTTCTTGTTTCTGCAGGTGTTAATATTATCTAACTTGGACGATTTGCACAAGAACCTGTTGCTGAGAAAGCACAGTAGAGAGAAAGTCGCAAATCCTTTTGAGTAGAACCATGCATCTAAACCAATGCATTCATGAGCTTTTCATCAAAGTAATTTTAACAGTTGGAACCTGAGTTGTATCCAAGATGTATTCCAATGGTTGTGCGTGTAACATGCTCACCATTCACAAAAAAACTCAATAGCATCTGATCCTCTAAACTCATGATCCAGGGGTCTGGATCTTAGGTGATCCTCTAAACTCATGATCCAGGGGTCTGGATCTTAGGTTATCTTCTTAGGTATAATTTGAATTTCTGATGAACTTCTTACTATGGTCATGCAAGACCATTGTGTATATAAGATGCTCAGTTGCTCATCATGGCTGACTTAAGGAGCTTGATGCAATTCAAACAATATATATTTAGCTGGGATGTACCCATCGGCTAATTCTGTACCCAAATTATGCGCAACCTCATTCTGATCATGGACTTTCAATTTCTTCTAGGATTGTTTTGGCATTTGATTTGTGCAGATGGATATTTGGTGTATCTCTGTATTACACAGCACTGTGAGTTCTTGCAAAGAAACTTAGCGCTAGCGCTGCTGACACAAGTGCTGATGCTCTAGAAAATGAAGAAGGGTACTCAGGTTTGCTGGCATACTCAGGTACTCAGGGTACTTAGAGATTATTCAGTCTTCACCATTGATCATTCTCGTGCTCCGTGCTGTGTGTAGGCTTCTTTTGGGTTCCCAGGATACCAGTAAATGGAGATTACCCAGATCCACACGTCAGGTACTATATGGTTTTCCGGAGCATTTACTTTTTTTTAGGTAAAGTTCAAGTAAATTGGTTCACAAATGAATTTTACAGTTTTTTTCAGTAGATTTCCTTAAATCCTTTGATTAGAACTCTTGTAAGGCACAATTCATTCATGGAACATGTCAACAAAGGATCTCTCTCTCTCTCATTTGCACATTCTAAATTATTCACCATGAAATTAAAAATTGAGCTTGTTCGCACCTTCATAAGAGCTAGATTTCATTTAGATTATCCACAAGTTGTTTTTTTCGCAATCTATTTCAAGAATTTGGGCTCAAACAGATCTAGCTCATTCAAACGTCACTATGAAAATATTTTTTTTCCGAAATGCATATGCACGGCAGGTATTGTAGCTTGATCATCAGTACCAGTTCATTACTTCCTCTTCAAAAATTTATAATTCCACTTGAATCCAGAAGCTGCAAGGTTTAGAGTGCTTTTGGCATAGCTGTGGCTGAAATGACTTCGACTCGACTCCGACTGTGCTGGTGAAACAGTTTTTTCTAACTCTGGCTTGTCCGGTTGGAAAAATGTTGGACAAAACAACTTTTGCCAAATTTTACTCGACATCTCCAAGAGTTTGCTAAATTTTACTTGACAAATCTTATGTTTTGCCAACTTCTAAAAAGACATGCTAAGTTAAAAAAGAGTTCAATTCCAACAGTTTGACATAATTTACTTGCCAAATCGAGATCTAACTTACATCAGGAACCTTGAGGGAGAAACAAAATTATGTTTAATCCTTCCACCTCTTGAACTTACATTAGGAACTCTAAGACAAACAAATATATATTTATGCCCTTCCACCTCTTCTGATTCGGATGGATGCGCCGCAGATACAAGCGCCCATATATGCGCGCGTGGAAGCTCTTTTTCTGAACTTGGGGTAAATGTCAATCTCGGATGGGGAACTGTTGAAAAAGGTTTTTCTGTTTTTGCCAGAAATAAGAACGACAACTTAGCATGGGGAACAATTGAAGATGCTATAACAGGGATAGGGGACGAAATATCCATGATACCCTTTCTTTTCTTTTCACTTCTTTTATTTTCCACTTTCCTTTTTCTCTCTTTTTCTTTATTTCCCTCACAATCCTCTCTTTTCTTTTTTCCTCAGTGTTTTGTCTCTTTCTATTTCTCCTCTTCGTCTTCCCATATCCATTCACTAGCACCTATCCTCCTCTGACCTCACAGCTCACCTCTCCTCCACTAGCACGCTCGCTAGTCACCTCTAAGAGTTGGGACTAGGGCTGTGTCATCATTTGTGGGGCACACGAAACACGACATTTTGGCACGACACGATAAAATTTGGGTTGTGCAGGCACGACACGAATTTGAGGGCCATGACGTACTTAGGATCTCTCGGCACGATGGGTGGCACGGCACGACACTACACACGAACATGGCTGCTAGCAGGCCACTTCCAGCTCTCTCCGTCGCGTTGCCATCTTCCCTGGCTCCAACCTCGTACACGCCATCGAGCTCTGTGTTGGCGGCGGTCGTCGAGTCCCACGCCCCCTTTTGATGCCAAGCTTCCCCAACTTTTGCTTGCGTCGTCAGCTTCCTGCATGGACAAACTGGAGAGCAGGATGGAATCATGGGAGGGCAAGTATTTTGTGCTTAGTCTCCATCAATCTACTCCAGTCACCGCATAATGTGGGGGTTCCGATGGTAGAATATTCACAGGTGAATAATATGATAGCAGTTATTCACAGGTGACCAGTATTTTTTGTAACTTAAGTAACTAATGTGTTTCCTATATTACTTCCACCAGTATTTTTGAGATTTCGAGTTATTCGCGAATAAGCTAGCAATTGGGGTCGCATGAATGGGAAAAAGGAAGGGCCGGGTTGCCATCTTGGGCCTGTTGGCACTTAGGGGAGGAGAGAAAAAAGGCCTCCGGCCTGAGCTGTTTACTGGGTGCGATTAGTCAGTCATCACTCATCACTACGGTGAAAAGACATATCATCACGCTACGGGACGGGAGCCCAATTAACTCATGAAATTGCTGGTTCCTCAAAAAAAAAAAAAACTCATGAAATTTCTGACATTATTATCCACATGTAAAGTCGTTTATAACTTTAAAAATATACAATTCTTTAAGGGTTTATCAAAAATAAATTCTGATCACATCATTGGATTTCTAACAATAAAAGCTTCACAACAATATCCAACTTGACTATATTTGAATTAACTTTTATTCGTATTTATTTAATAAGTTTGTATATTTTCTATAACATATAGGAGCGGAACAAATTCTACAAACTCATTGGCCTGTAATGTGAACATATGCTGCTCTGTTTCTCTGAAATAAAGCAAGAGAATCTTTATTCTAACAATGTTTGAGCCGGTTAGGAAATGAAGGCTTGACGCTACTTATGTGTTGCACTGTCCTGCGTCCAAGTTTTGCGATTATAATTACTTTTCTTGTTTCTGCAGGTATTAATATTATCTAACTTGGACGATTTGCACAAGAATCTGTTGCTGAGAAAGTCGCAAATGCTTTTGAGTAGAAACATGCATCTAAACCAATACATTCATGAGCTTTTCATCAAAGTAATTTGAACAGTTGGAACCTTAGTTGTATCCAAGCTGTATTCCAATGGTTGTGCGTGTAACATGCTCACCATTCACAAAGAAACTCAGTAGCATCTAATCCTCTAAACTCATGATCCAGGGGTCTGGATCTTAGGTTATCTTCTAAGGTATAATTTCAATTTCTGATGAACTTCTTACTATGGTCATGCAAGACCATTGTGTATATAAGATGCTCGGTTGCTCATCTTGGCTGACTTAAGGAGCTTGACGCAATTCAAACAATGGACCTTGATGCAATTCAAACAATCTATATTTAGCTGGGATGTACCCATCGGCTAATTCTGTACCCAAATTATGGGCAACCTCATTTTGTTCATGGACTATCAATTTCTTCTAGGATTGTTTTGGCATTTGATTTGTGCACTGCAGATATATATTTGGTATATCTCTGTATTACACAGCACTGTAGGTTCTTGCAAAGAAACTTAGCGCTGCTAACACAAGTGCTGATGCTGTAGAAAATGAAGAAGGGTACTCAGGTTTGCTGGCATTAGAGATTATTCAGTCTTCACCATTGATCATTCTCGCGCTCCGTGCTGTGTGTAGCCTTCTTTTGGGTTCCCAGGATACCAGATCCACATGTCAGCTACTATATGGTTTTCCGGGGCATTTACTTTTTTTTAGGTAAAAGTTCAAGTAAATTGGTTCACAAATGATTTTCACACAGTATTTTTTCAGCAGATTTTCTTGAATCCTTTGATCAGAACTCTTGTAAGGAACAATTCATTTATGGAATATGTCAACTTGAGTTTCTTGACTATGCTGCTAGAAGCTAAATTAGACTGGTCATTATCTGCCGAATATATGAAAGGGATAACAAGCTCGTCAGGCCACTTCCAGCTCTCTCCGTCCCGTTGCCATCTTCCCTGGCTCCAACCTCGTACACGCCATCAAGCTATGTGTTGGCGGCGTCGTCGAGCCCCACGCCCCTTTTGATGCCAAGCTTCGCCCCCAACTTTTGCTTGCCTCGTCAGCTTCCTGCATGGACAAACTGGAGAGTTTAACCCGAGAGCAGGATGGAATCATGGGAGGGCAAGTATTTTGTGCTTAGTCTCCATCAATCTACTCCAGTCACCGCATAATGTGGGGTTCCGATGGTAAAGTTGTTTCTTCCCCACCCTTTCGGCAAGGCTACACCCGAAGTTTCTAGCGGAGCAACAGGAGATCGAAGTTGTGCCATGTATGACCAGCAGGAGTGGGTTGACCATATAAAAGCCGCTGTGCCACGCAGAGGCCACTACGGCATGTTGGGGGTATCCGAAAGTTCGGACAGGTTCCCGAACACGAGAGAAAGAGAAACGGACACGTTCAAGTATACTAATGACGTCAGAGGGGACTAGGAATCTCCTAAAGACTGCTCAATCCTCAAAAGTTGTGAATCCCGCCCTCACGCCCCCTTTTATAGGGAGACGAATGAACTTTTACATTCCGAAAACACCCTCGAGCTTAAAGAATATTCCTAGTGTGAACATGTACATGATTGTCTTTTACATCTCATACATTTACAAGCCTGCCACTAGTTCACACACCAAACCCGGACTTTTTGAGACGACGTCTTTGACTTGGCTTCTTACTGATTCGTGAATCTCCCCATTCAGCAAGTCTTCGTACGCCGCGACTTCCGAACTCAACCTTCAGCAGACTCCCGAATTTCGCAGACTCCCGATTTCGTGGCTTTGCAGGTTCATGACTTCGGGTCTTCATAGGTTCGCGACCTTAGGAGCTTCGCAGGTCTAAGACTTCAGATCTCCGCATCGGAGCTTCGCAGGTTCGAGATTCCAGATCTTCGCAAGTTCAAGATTCCTGAGCTTCGCGGTCTCAAGATTCCTGAGCTTCGCAGGTTCAAGATTCCTGAGCTTCGCAGGTCCCGGGCTTCAGATTTCCGCAAGTTCGCGACTTCGGAGCTTTGCAGGTTCAAGATTCCAGATTTCGCAGGTTCGAGATTCCTGAAAACTCATTTCACGAATTTCATAAAACTCGACGTTTCAAGGGTGACAGGTTTTCCTGAATTCCCCAAGAGTTTTTAAACAATATTTGTCCAGTCAATTCGTATAAATTGTTCTACGCGTTTGTAAAATTTATTCCACACATATATGATACACAAAAATATCACTTTCGACAAAAAAATGCCAATAAAAAAGCTTATCCAAATATAGTCAAGTGAGGTTTTGGTACGAAAATTTTATTGTCAGAAATCCAGTAGTGCAATTGGAATTTTATTTAGACGCTTGGTGCAAGATTGATAGTTTTTCAGTTTGGAATGATTTGCATGTGAGATGATGCCAGAAATATTGTCTCATTTTGCATGCACCATATTGGATTCTCTCTCAGATTCTACCACGCTGGCGCATTGGGTTGCCTAATTGTCACTGAATTGGCATATAGTCGCCAACCTGTTTACTAGCTAGATTAAGTTTCCCCTTGAACGAATCGTAGCAGCTGGCAGTCCATTTCGCTAGACGCTGGTCCATCTCATATAACCCTTCATCTTCTTCTACATTGGATCCAGCCCCTCCAACTATTTGCTTCTATGTATGACATAAATTTATTTGCATGTAGGGGTTCCACGGCGGTTGGGGGGCTCGAGCCCCCCTCCCCCCCGACCGTTGAGTCCGTCCCTGCTGGTCAGAGTCAACCATAATGGGATTTGTCTGTCGAGGATCTTGCTGAGGTGGCCCTTCTCATTCGCTTCTTACCGGAGTGCCTCGTAGTTTAACTCATTAAAGATGTCATTCGCCTCATAGGCCACCGTCTTAAGGTCTTTGAACCTGGCTCCTACTCCAGGTCGGAAGGCTCCATTCTCCGCATCCTAGAAATGATGTCCATGATTAATGGTAGCACGCTCCAGGGTCTTGCGCTGCTTACTTCTCCCTGCTTTCCATCACTTTATACTTGTCTAGCAGGTAGCTGCAAGCCTTGTTCTTCACCAAGCAGAACAACGACCAAACCACTAGCTCGACCATTGATGCTGACACCACCGAGTGATTCCTAGCGTAGCAGTGTCCTCTAGCTATATCACTGTATGACAAAGATGTGCCCCATGAATAACTTCCTAAATTAGCCCCATCAAATTCATGAGGCGGACCAATAATATGTATCATTATCATTGAAAAATATGGTGAAACAAATGTAGTACTAAGATCAATATTCTGATGGCTTAAGTAATTTTGTAACTAGTCTTACCGGCCAAGCCAGGATCAGAGCTGAAGGGGGTTGTCGATGCCTTCTTCCTCCTCTTCTTGCATTGGGGGGGGGGGGGGCTGAGCCCCCCTCCAATCCTCACCACTGGTTTTGCTGCTGCTGGCAATGGTGGCCAATGAGCAAGAGAGGAGAGCTGATGTGGACGAGGATTTTCTGCTTTAGTAGCTATGGTCGTTGGAATGGGTGTAACTCGATTAAGTCTCTTTTTCTGGTGACTAGGAAAGTGCCCGCGCGTTTCTACAGACACCAAGTCTCTATAGTGCATGCACAAAACATTCTATAAAAATTATATAGTGCCAAAACATTGCCACTAATTCATAATATATCATGCAAAGACAAAATAGTATTTCGAAGAACATCTTGAAATTGAGGGTAATTTGCCTTAGTGTCTATGACAAGACACCCAAAATGCCACCCTCTATCTATTCTATTTTTGTGCTAGTGATGTGTGAAAGATAGTGTTTTACAATGTTAGGTAGGCGCCTCCTCCCGGAAGTGCTTAGTATCCAGACAATCCATCACCATGTAATAAAAAAATCCCTGATTATGTATGATGTCGATTTTTTTAAAGAACCTTCAATGTATACATTCACCATATAATCACAAAACAACAGAATCACAACGCACCATATAATCACAAAAAGAGTCCCCAGAACAAGTTGCGGTTCTTACTTTTGATCAGCACTTGTCATCAAGCCTGCACAAAAAATACAAAAAATTCTTAATCTTTTCATTCGTGCCACTCAATACAACATTTAAAAAGTATAAATTGTCAATTAGAATTCTTGGAAAGCATAGCATGTCTTTGATAAAAAGTACCCAAGAAAATTGTACTATGCATCAGAACATAACACGACTCTATTTGCACGTCGGGAAACATATTTCGTCATGAAAGATAATCCACATAAAACCATAGCTATCTATAAGAATATATATATATATATATATATATATATATATATATATATAGACACACACACACACACACACACACACAATGCCAGAAGGGGGAGCAAATGCTGCTACCTGGAAGTGAGACTGCATCAAGAAACCCATCAACAGAGAAGATGAAAGGCACACTTGAGATTCCTACTACTATGTTTCAAAAGAATAATGACAATCAGAAAAAATAAGATGAGAGATAACAAGGCTAGGTTTGAAAAGATAATAGCCACCTCGGCTAAACTCACCGCATAGTTAATCGATACATTGTTTTTTCACCATTATAATACCTCATGTACTATAATTTAAATTTACATTGCAAATTGTGTCGCTAGACACACTGTGAAAGTGATATACTGTAGGAAAGGTGAAGTAATTTTAGAACACCTTGCCCAACGCTATTTGTGAGGTCATCGCGAATCAAAAATCAAACCAAATAGCAGAGGGTTCAGCTAGGTTCAGCAACTTTGAATACCCTGAATATGAGATACACCCGAGTACATCAATGTTGCAGTTGGGTAAAATCTTATGATCTATGCACAGAAATCCTGAAAGTTTCTAAGCATTATAAGAGAACTCATATGGGAAAAATTAGAACACGGAGGCGGATGGTGGGACTGTTGGTTGTTTCCACGACATGGGGCGTGGTGGGACCGAGGGCAGCGTGAGGAGGGCCGGAGGGGAGCCGCACGCGGTGGTCCCCCGTGGTCGTCCCAGGGGTAAATGGCAAACCCATTGTTTTTCCTAAACTTATTAGGAGTAGTGATATGTGCAATACGTATAGGCTGGTACATATGATAGTTTCATCGATGGGAATACTAATGTATCTCAAAATGAGATTCACCAATTAATTTGGTAGTAATGTTTGCGCGTATAGTCGTACTTGTGTGACAAGAATATGTTTTCTCAGATAATGCAAACTACTCTCTTCGTCCCAAATTACTATTCATTTTGGCTTTTAGAATTCACAACTTTAGCTACGCACCGACATGAATTGTAATTTGAAACGGACTATATTAGCTCGCTCATCAGGCATGATATCGTCCATCTAGGGGAGGAAGTACTATACCTAACAGTAACACACGTCGATTTGTACTGCTTCATACTTGTCTTAGTTAGTTTCTCTTATCATAATAGTGTTACAATATTGTATGTGTAAGGAGGTCTTTAAAGTTTAAATACATTCTGTGGTTAACTGTGTGGTGCTCTTAATAATTTCACGACGCCAACTTTTTTCTTTTGCTGAAGGAATAGCATTGACCACAGAAGAACTTGCATTGCATGGCTAGAAATTAACCTCAGTCTGTCTGATTGAGGATGTGATTGGATGGAGGAGCAACTAGCCTCAACTCTCAAAAAGACGTTGCTCTGCAAAGCGAATTAGCTAGCGTGCACACGCCATCCCTTATTCCCTTTCTCCATCTTCAGCCAGCCTTATCCAAATCTGCAGGTTGATGGATTTGGGAATTAAACCTGAATTGATGGCACGGATGGATCAGGGCTCCGCGTCCATGGATCACTGGAGGATCAGGTCATCAGGAGGGGCACTCCAGAAACTCTCCAGAGGTCCCTTGCCGTCTCCCAAAAATGGAAGAGGGTAGGCAGCTAGCAGAGCAGAGCGGAGCCGTGTGCCCGTGTCACACATGCATGCCCAAGTCCCTGTCATGTGTCATGTTCGCGTCCGTGTCGTTCGATCCACGTTAGCGGTGTGCGTGGAGCTCCATCCTTCTCCTTCCATGTCCGCCGTGAATGGCCTCCGATCCATGTCGTCTTCTCGGTCGGTCTGTGACGACCGATGAGTAGGGCGCGGCACCGTGGAATCCTGAAGGAAGCAGGTTGGTGTGACGGGGAGCGCATGCTGCCATGCCGGAATAATGCCGTGAGCGAGGGGATGCCGCCGCCGCGTCTGGGGCCGCGAGAGGGGACGGTTGGCCTAGGCGACCGCATGCAGTATGCTCTCTTGACACCGCGTCACGGTCGTGTAGGACTGGACTGCTCGAGGAGCCAGAGCTGGCGTTCCAGCTCACGGCCACTGACGGACTCCATTTTCGCTTCCGTAGGTTGTTCGAGGCTTCGAGCACCTGCAGGGGGTGACAGCGATCGACATGGTTTGCACTTTGCAGCTCACTTGATGAAGTGGATAGTGTTCTGTTCCTGGAAACAATCAGCCCTACGGGTCTTGTTCGTTGGCTGATTTTGGAAACAAATCATCCCTGGAAACAATCAGTTGCAGTTTTTTTCCCTACTGGGGTCGACTTTTGGACGCCATATTCAGTTCAAAGCTCGTCTGAGCATTTTTACCCTTCTGTACGCCCTGCAGCGGCAAACTGCTGCAACCTGCATGTTTGTGACATTTTGTGCCTTCTGCAACACCAGTGTAACGAACTAATAATTCAACATATCTTGCATGATGAAGTTTGGATGAAAGAGTTCAGTATTTGTAGTACACTATATCCCCAAAACACTAAATAAATTAGTTATAATTTGTAGCATACATATATAGTACACTAGCAGTAATGTCTGTGGGTTGCTATGAGTTTTGTGATGCATTTGTATTATTAACGAGAATTGCCTCGCCTAGCTGGCTGGCTGGGCAAGGAGTACGTAGGGATGGATTCGGATCGGATACGCACGGATACGAATTCGGATGTCACTATTTACCACATTTTGTTTCGAATTCGGATACGAATACGAATACTATCGAATACAAATGCAAAACGAATATTTCAAATTCGGATTCACATTCGAATACTTACTCGATTTATATCATAGAGTCATAACGAGTATCAATTTCATTTGTCGATGGTTTTATAATTGACCAAATCATGTTACAAGTAGAGAGTAAATTATGACCATTATACATAATAGATATCTTATTGCAAATAACATATTAAATAATTAACTAATTAATTAATATATCACAATAAATATAAAATAAGTAATTTTGTAAATATATAAACATATTTTATTAGTAAAAATAATTACATAAATACATTTAAATACAATTTATTAACGATTTTTAAGGTAGTTGTTTTTTTAATGAACCGTCCATCCGACGAGATCCAACAGTGGAATACCCAGGAAGTATCAGGAAATTCCTACTAGGAAATATTAGGAAGTATCAAAATTGTGGGACCCACAAGGAAATTACTATAACACCCTTTTCTTATCTACTTTAATTTTTGATTAATTAAGATGATACTTCCTAATTCTTCTCAAGTACCGTAAAAACCTCTAATTTATTTATTTGCTAAATAATATAATGTATTGACTAGACACATCAAAATTAATTAAAAATATCATTATATAATTTAGTAATATTAGGTTAGCATAATTAGTTAGTTGTCATATATAATTTTTGATAATTAAAACGGTGGCATCCGCTTTGTGCCATGATGGGGAAACAAACACACAACATCTGACAGGTGGGTCCCACATTAATTTCAGGTTGTACCAAACAAGAAGCAGAAGTGATCCTTACTTTAATATTAGGTACTTTAATATTAGGTAGAGTCGTAGAGATAAGAGCATAATTTATTACTTTCTATTCCTACGAAGGTACAGGTACGTATATTTTTTCGAACCGAGGGCTCTCCCCCATTTCCATTTTCATTAAACGGAAATACCAGCAGTTTGACAAACGGACCCAGAAAAGATCAAAAGGGAAGTAGCTCTACCTACACCTGACTCAAGCTAGGCGAGCACCAAGACAAACTCCCCAGGTCTCCCGGAGATACAATCCCACAAACATAGTTTCCCACAGTTTTTAACAACACGAAAGGAACTCTTTTTTTTCATCTAAACTGTGCCTGACTTGTACCAGGACCTCCCCTTCTTTCTCCTGTCAAGTTACATTCCATCACTCGCCATCGTCCTCCTCCTCCATCTGGTCGTCTTGCGGCGCCTGCAGCATCAACGGAGTCGGCACCTGTCTTGATCCGGCCAGCAACTTGTACGCTATCTTGAGCATGGTCCCAACGCCCTCTTCCATCCGCGTATTCATGCTCGCCCTGAACAGCCCTGCCCAATATAACATAAGAGAACGAGCATATATTACAATTTCCGCCGGATGCTTCACCCACTTTTTGTCAAAGACCGCCTTGTTCTCGCATTCCCACATCGCCCAACATATAGCCGCGAAGCCTAAAAGATACACTTCCCCCCCCGCGAGAGATTCTTTAATCCACCGTTTTTACCGATGTATGTCTCCTGGTATACTACTTGTGCCCGAGCGGACCCCTACCGTGCCCCACACACACTTGGCCACGGTGCACCGGAAAAACAAGTGCTCAAGAGACTCGGCTTGATTGCAAAACGGACATGTAGGGTCCCCCGTCCATTTTCTCTTAATCATATTATCTTTGGTTAGAATGGCATTGTTTTCCATCAACCAAGTAAAAATTTTGATCTTATATGGAATTCTGGATTTCCAAATATGCTTGTAGTTATCCCCTTTTTCATCACTAGTGAGGTGGTTGTAGATCGATTTTGTTGTGAAGCTTTTCTTCCCTCCCCATCTCCAGCTAACAATATCACCAACATTCCGGTAATTGAACTGGAAAGCCTTATCAACTATCTCCATCCAATGTTCAAACAACAAAGGGACAAGCCACCTTGAGAAGCTCAAATCACCCCCTTTCACTAAGAAATTATATACTGTGATTTCTTTTTCTTCACATAAGTCAAACAACACAGGAGCCACTAAACATATAGGTTTCTCATATAACCATGGGTCCAGCCAAAATAAGGTTAGATCTCCTTTTTTTGTCTCAATCTTCTTCCCCCTTAGGTAAATATTTTTTATTTTTAAAAGATCCTGCCAAGCAAGAGAATCATCCAGTCTGTGGGTCACAGTGCTAATGTTCTTATTTTGTAGATATTTTGCCTTCACCAAATCCCGCCAAAGACCATTTTCTTTCTCCAGTTTCCACCACCACTTACAAAGCAAACTTACATTCATTTTTCTGATATCTTTAATACCCAGACCCCCCTTTTTTTACTTTTACAGATCACAACCCACCTAACAAGTCTGTACTTCTTTTTGGTACAGCCCCCCTCCGCCGAAGAACATTCTCCCGTGCTTGTCCATTCTACTAGTTACGCTCTTAGGTGTTAACACCAAAATTTGGTAAGGAGTCGACTCGTGGGACCAGCTCGATGAGGAGTCCGTCCGGTGGAAGGAAAGATCTTTTCGAAACCGTATTCGGTAAAGAGATCTCGCGGTCGGCTATCCGCTCCCGTTCGGCAAAGGAACAGTAAAGCTGATTTTGCGGGATTGGATGGTGACGTGGCTCAAGCAGGAAGGGCGAATGGATAGATAGGCGATCAAAGCTTAGAGATAAGTTAGGCAGCAAATCCATTGGAGATTGTACTTCGCAGGGTATAAATATGAGCCCTGAATGTATGTAAAACAGACAATCATTCTTCAATACAAACCGGCCTTACGCCAAACCCTAGAGTCCTTTTGTCGTGTCGTCGAGTTCTTCGAGAGGGTTCATCGATCCGTCGACCTCCGTGAGTACCGGCAACCTTGTATCATGTCTAGTATCATGCGGTGGATTTAGATCGATGCAAGTAGTCTTGTTACCATGCTTTGTGTCATGCGGTAGATTCAAGCTTGGTTCAAGAAGGTTTCTTGTTAGGTCATGAGCCATGCGGTAGGCTAAGATCTAGCTTGAAGCTAGTTATCGGCTCTATTGGATTTTGGCAAGATCCAATAGATTCATGAAGTTACCCCGTGTTACTTTGAGTTTTTACTTTATGTTTAAATTCACGTAACACTTTTGCCCAATCTAGATGGGTTTGGATCGGTTTTACCTCTTTTATGGTCCTTGTTCGAGTAGATTTCATGTTTTAACGTGTGGATCATGTGTTTTCCGATAGCCGAAACCGAATCGATCTAGATTGTTACTTGTTGCGGGTTCAAGCTTACCAATGTCGGTATAAATCTTGAAAGAACTGAGTATCATGCGGTAGATGCAGGTTTTTGGTTTGCTTTGGAGCTAGTCATCCGTGGATTGGATCTCAAACCAATCCGATAGATTTATTCACTTGGTAATGTTCATTCCTTCTTCATGGACCCCGAATCGGCTGTTCAGCCGTATTCGGTTATGTTTCTTCACGAGTAGAACACGTGCGTAATTCATGCTTTAAATAATGTGTGCCTTTAACTTTCCATATTTAGATTGTATCATGCGGTGGATAGATCTATTTGTGGAAAGTGGTACGGTCTTCATGCAAGTTGTATCATGCGGTGGATAGATTTGTTTGACATCATACCCGACGGGTTTTAGAGTACCTAGACATGCGGTAGACTAGTTCTTTGGATCTATGCATGCTTGTTTATTACATGATTATGTTCGTGCTTTACTTTATTCATTTATTTAATGTTGGTTATCATGGGGATGGGTCATGGCCTTGTGCATGTGTATCGTTGTTCAAACAAAGACCGATTGCCGTCATGCTTATGTCATCCATTCGGCAGTATTGCTTTTCTTTTTATAAATTCTCGAATAGTTTCAGTTCATTGGCAAATAGCTTTCTATAGCTATGTGTCATCCCATTTGGCTTCTTAGCCGTAAATACGGAACCTGCCGGTACCACCCGGCAAGTTCCAAGTTTTGGTATTTAACTCGCTTTATCTTTTGTTAATTTTCGGGAAAAATTGACCGGCACGTCTTGTTACTCTTTGCGCGTGTGAAGCCGCCTTTGTTCGGCTTCTTTGTGTGTTTGGCGCCGGTGCACGTTTTGCGTCAACACACTTTTTGGCACGCCCGGTGGGACAACGGCCGAATAGATCAAGATGCTCGACATCGCGGACATCATGGACGTCAACCTTGAGGATCTCTCTCCCGAGCAAGGCGGCGGCTCCCGGGCGCCATAGACCGGTTCCAGCAAAATGCCTCGCCGTCCTTCAAGAAAAATAGAAGTGGCGTCCCGTACCCGAAGAACGAGATGCACAGGGTGTTGCTGCCAGGGGAAAGCGATACCACGGCTCAGCAGGATAAAGAGGAGTGCATGCGAGTATTCCAGTAATCTGCAGACTACATGCTGAGCAAGCACAACAAAGCTTTCCTCAGTGCGCTCCAGCAGATGATGGTGGCCGTCTTTGGCCCAGGCATGGAACAAGCATTCAGCAAGGCACCCGTCCAAGGGGGCACCATGGAGCTGGGCGAGTCAAGCTCTCAACCACCATTACGGAGCCAACCACATCAGCCTCCTCCTCAAAGCTCTGAAAGTCAAGCGTTCCAGCCTCCTCCTCATGGTGCAGGGGGTCGGCCCGGCTCGGCCCCCACTACGGGCCTCACGAGGACGACCAATCCGGCCACCACCGCGGGCGGCACGGGTCAACCCGCGCAACGGCCCGAATCCGTGCCGGCCTACGTATGGGGAACTAGCGTTCGGCTCGCCCGGAGCCCCACTTGCCTCCGGCCACGGATTGCTCCGGCAAACAACCGGCCGCGAGAGGAACTTATACGGCGGAGGCTACCATGAGGTGGGAAACTACGGGGCATTTGACGCCTTTCCGCATGCGGGATACGCGCCGGTGCAGGCGCCCAAGAGGACGATGCCCCGGCACGGAAGATGGCCGAGTTGATGCAAAATCGGTTCGGCCTCATGCCAAAAATGCGGGGACACCGCCTACAAGCCGCCGTTCCCAGAGTGGTACTACAACGTGCTCCTTCCACCAAGGGTGAAGCCGCCGACGGAGTTCACAAAATTTTCGGGGGCGTAACGACACGAGTACGGTGGAGCACATCGCTCGTTACCTCATGCGGCTCGGGGAATGCTCGGGCCGAGGAAACATTCGGGGTCCGCTACTTCCCCGCATCGGCGACAGTCCGGCATTCCGGTGGTTCTCGTCCCTACCCCCCGAGTCGGTTTGCGGATGGAAGGACCTAGAGCGGAAATTCCACGCTCATTATTTCGGTGGCGGCTCGGAGAAGAAGCCGATCGACCTTGCCACCCCGAAGCGAGGCACGGCGAGACGCCGTTAGAGTTTCTCGGGAGATTCGGGGAGGTTAAAGGCATATGCTTCTCGCTTAACTTGCCGGATGACCGGTTGGTCGATATGGCCGTCGCCGGGATGCCGCCGGCCGTATGTGAGAAATTGTTCGGGATGGAGTTTGAAAACCCCGGGCCGGTACCGTCACGAAGCTATCACCGATGAGCAACCAATCGTATGGCTTCAAGAAGGATGCTAAGTTTGGCAAGCGAGCATGATGTCGGCGACATCTACAACCGCTTCTTAGACAAGGCCGATCCGTTCGAGGATTCCGATGATGAATCGGATGTGGCCGCGGCCGAGATCATGTGGGGGAAAGAGCCTTTGACGATGAATCGGCCGCCGGGTCAAACGGACCAAGGGCACCTACGATTTTGATATCACGAAGGTCCGACAAACTCGTTTGAGCTCTTAGTAAAGGAAGGCCGAATCAAGTCGCTTGAGCGACATTCCATGCTTCGGCCCCATGGAGTTAAGGGGAAACGTTACCGTGGCTTCCACGATGGGGATTCGCACTCCATCAACGATTGCGGGGTCTTCGGGATGAGGATCCGGAAGGCCATCCGGGAAGGGCACCTTAAGTTCGACAACAAGATGAAGCCGGATGGCCACCCCTTCCCCTCGAACATGGTGGGCTTCTCTCGTCAACATGGTGACGGCCGAGGAGAAGGGAAAGGTCAAAGTCTTGACCTCGGCCCGGGGCTAGACAGGATGGAGCGAGTGGACCGGAGCGCCAAGTAACTGCGGAACGGGTGCATGGTGAAGCCCCCCGCATTCTCGGGAGTCACATCGAAATCGGGGAGTCATCCGCAGCCAAGCCCGGGGTGACCACACGCATCCTCCTCAACAAGTGGCGGCGCCGAGATGGAGAAAGAGCGCTACCGAAGCGACGCTACGAGGAGGAGAAGCGCGAGCCGAAGAAGAAGCACACGAAGGGACCGGGGAGCAATACACGCGCGAGCGAGCGCGCGCGCCGGGGATGTGCCTTCTTCGAGCATTGCCGGAATGAGGGTTTGAAGCGCCCACGCTGAGGAACTGCCCTGAGTGCAGTGACAGGTATGCGAGTACGGGCGAGACTGCCAATCGCCGATCCGTCCATGAGAGAATTGGAAGGATCCACCCTAATGGGGATCGGCGCCAAAAAATTGAAGTCATCGATCATCCTAGGAAGCGGCAAGCCGACCTCAGGTGGGCTGATCAAGAGGAGGATGAAGACGACTACGTCTGGCAAAAGGGGCAATGGTGCCCGCCCGGCCTGAGGAGAAGCCAGAAGAGACGGGTCCAGCGCTTGAGGAACCGCGAACTGAGGCAGGCTGGGATCCAGACAAGGCAGGTGTGGCGCCCCAAGGATCAGCCTGAAGGGTCAAAGCGTTCGGCTCCAACATGCATGGTATACTTTCTGCCGAACGAGTTCATGGCTCTTGCTAACCAGGTTGTGCAGGAGGAAGCGTCCCTAGATGACGAGCAGGTCGAGGGGATGATGGCGCAATTGGTACTAGCCAAGCAGGCAATCTTCGACAAACCGGTCAAGAATCGACATATGAGGCCGCTGTACTTGAGAGGATACGTCAATGGCAAACCATTGACCAAGATGTTTGTCGACGGTGGAGCGGCAGTCAACGTAATGCCGTACACCACCTTCAGGAAACTTGGCATGGGCCCGAGCGATCTGACGCCTACCAGCATAATACTAAATGATTTCGCTGGGAATCCTTCAGATACCAAGGGATGCGCTCACGTGGATTTGATGATCGGATCCAAGACGCTGCTCACTACCTTCTTTGTCATCGAAGGTAAAGGAGCCTACAGCCTGCTGCTTGGGCGGGACTGGATTCATGCCAACTGTTGCGTCCCATCCACCATGCATCAACAGCTTATCCAGTGGGTGGATGATGAGATTGAGGTCGTCCAAGCGGATGACTCCGTGAGCGTAGCGAACATGGAACCAACCTTCGGGAATACCAAGGCATTGATTGTTTCTCGGGGAAAGGCGGGGAGAAGGTCTCGTTGAACCCGTCGGCGGTGATCAACGGCCGATTCAAGCGGTCGGCTCTTATAGCAATTTTTAATGGAGAACCCCGTAGATGGCACCGATGGCAAGTTGGGACGAGGATTCATGTCGGCCGATAGATTAGAAGAGGTTGACATTGGAAGCGGTGATAAGCCATGGCCGACGTTCATCGGCGCAAACTTGCGGCCCGCATTTCGGGGGGGAATTAATTAAGCTTCTCAAAGAATACAAGGATTGCTTCGCCCGGGATTATTCGGAGATGCCTCGGATTGGATCGTTCCATCGTCGAGCATCGGTTGCCAATCAAATCTGGTTTCAAACCATACAAGCAACCACCCCGGAAAATCTACAAGGATGAGGTATTGGCCGATGTGAAGAAGGAAGTTGAAAGATTACTTGATGCAAACTTCGTTCGGCCATGCGGATATGCGGAGTGGATTTCTAACATTGTCCCCGTATACAAGAAGAATGGGAAAATGAGGGTCCGCATAGATTTCGGGGACACCGAACGAGCTACTCCGATGGACGGTTACCCAATGCCTATTGCCGATTTGTTGATTGACGCCACAGCTGGACACAAGGTGATAAGTTTCATGGATGGCAACGCGGGGTACAACCAAATATTCATGGCAATAGAGGATATATCAAAGACGGCCTTCAGATGTCCTGGTCATATAGGCCTATTTGAGTGGATAGTCATGACATTTGGGTTAAAGAATGCCGGTGCAACTTATCAGCGAGCCATGAATTACATTTTTCACGAGTTGATCGGCAAAATTGTGGAAATCTACATTGATGATGTGGTAATCAAGTCCCTAAGTCATGACACGCACTTGGAAGATGTAAAGAGGACCCTAGAGTGCACCCGGAAGCATGGCCTGAAGATGAACCCAAACAAGTGCGCTTTCGGGGTGTCAGCTGGAGAGTTCTTGGGATTTCTAGTCCACGAGGGGGGAATCGAAGTTGGCAAGAAGAGCATGAAGGCCATTGATGAAGTTGTTCCTCCAACTAATCTCAAGGAGTTACAATCACTGCTCGGCAAAATCAATTTCGTGAGAAGATTCATTTCAAATTTGTCACAAAAGGTTTTGCCATTCTCTCCACTGTTGAAGCTAAAGAAAGATCAGAAGTTCACATGGGGCGACAAACAACAAAAGGCTTTCGATGAGATCAAGCAAGACATGAAGGAGCCACCGGTGTTGGTTCCTCCTCGAGTCGGATAAGCCTTTCAAGTTGTACGTGGAGGCCGATACCCAAACCATTGGATCGGCCCTTATTCAAGAATTTGAAGGAAAGGAGCGGGTAGTAGCATATCTCGGCCCGAAAATTACTTGATCCCGAAACCGGTATTCGACCGTAGAGAAGCCGTGTCTTTGCGTGTACTACTCGTGTACAAAGTTTCGACACTACCTATTGAATGCCGAATGCACTGTGTATTCCAAGTTTGATGTGATAAAACATATGTTATCTATGCCAATTTTGAACGACAGGATTGGCAAGTGGATTTTAGCTTTATCGAGTTCGAGTTGAAGTTCGAATCGGCAAAAGCCATCAAATGTCAGATCATTGCCGATTTTATAACTGAACATCGGGATCCATCAATTGATTTACTTGAAATTACCCCCTGGGCTTTATTCTTCGATGGATCATCATGTGGTAAAGGTGGGGGAGTAGGGATTCTACTAATTTCGCCTAGGGGAGAGATGTTTGAATTTGCCATCCGTATTCAGCCCACTGTTACAAACAACCAGGCCGAGTACGAGGCACTACTTCGAGAGCTTCAATATTTGAGAGAAGCCGGGGCCGTTTCAGTTGAAGTTTATGGAGATTCAGAGCTGGTGATCAAGCAATTGAACAGCCAATACGAATGCAAAAGTGAAGCACTGAGGAGTTACTACGAAGAATGCAGGGAAATCTTGAAGAGCTTCCCGTTGGTAACTCTACAGCATATTCCTAGGGAGCACAATGAAGAAGCAAACGGTGGCTTAAAGCGCCTCTGGTTATAAAGAAAGTCAAGAAGCGTTTGCTACAGAGGTATGTGCACTAGGGACAGATCTCGCAGAAGGTGATTGGAGGAAAGAAATCATCGATTACTTGAGAGATCCATCCCGGAAGGTCTCTAGGAAGCTCAGGTACAAGGCTATAAAATTCGTTCTTCTGGATAACAATTTGTTCTATAAATCACTAGATGGGGTATTGTTGCGATGCCTGAGTCCAGAAGAAGCCAAGAACATGATGAGCGAGGTGCACGATGGGATATGTGGAGCACACCAGTCGGCCTACCGTATGAAATGGGTTATTAGACAAGCTGGGTGCTTTTGGCCGACGATATTAGAGGATTGCTTTGAGTATTACAAGGGGTGTCAAGATTGCCGGAGGTTTCGAAATATTCAAAGGGTCCCCGCGTCGGCATTGAATCCCATCATCAAGCCATGGCCATTCGGGGGCCGGGGAATAGACTTGATTGGCCAAATTAATCCACCATCTAGCAAGGGGCATAAGTTCGTGCTTTTGTCTACAGATTATTTTACTAAATGGGTTGAGGCGATCCCACTGAAGAAGGTGACATCAGAAAACATGGTTGAATTTGTCAAGGAGCACATCATCTATCGGTTTGGAATCCCTCAGACTATCACCACTGATCAAGGGGCACAATTCGTGTCACTGGAGTTCAGAGAGTTTGCCGAAAGCATGGGGATTAAATTGTTTAACTCTTCTCCTTATTATGCCCAAGCTAATGGTCAAGCAGAGGCTTCCAACAAAATCATGATCAAGCTGATACAAAAGAAGATCGACCAGAAGCCATGAAGGGGGCATTCGGTACTCAGTGAGGCACTGTGGGCTTACCGAATGGCCCCCCATGGAGCTACAAAAACTTCTCCTTACGAATTGGTTTATGGGCATCACGCGGTTCTACCGTGGGAAGTGCAATCTGATTCAAGGAGGGTTGTGCTACGAAAAGATTTGAGCTCAAAGGATTACGGTGGTCTAATGATGGACGAGCTAGAAGATTTACACATGATCCGTCTTAGAGCCTTGGAAAACATCGAGAAAAACAAGGCGCGGATTGCCAAGTACTATAACAAGAAGGTAAAAGTCGTGCAATTCGCGAAGGAGATTTGGTTTGGAAAGCGCTATTGCCGATTGGAACTAAATACGATGAATTCGGCAAATGGTCCCCTAATTGGGAAGGACCCTTTCGTGTAGTCGGATGCGTCCCCGGTAATGCATATATATTGAAAACTTTGCTAGGAGAGGAATTTTCCGCCGCAATAAATGGAAGATATCTCGAAGAAGTATTATCCTAGCATTGAGATCGATCGATGATTACACACATCCGACACGAGACGGCCGACGCTCAAGAACGAGGCCGCCTCCCGAACAAAAAATCCATAAACGAAGAAATGGCCGGTGCCTAGATGCATTGCCCTTAGCACAAAAACTACATTACAAGCTGCTTCTTGCGGGTTTACATCTAACAACCCCGGTGGTCGGATCTTCAAGGAGGTGGGAAGCGAGGGCGTGGAGGAAGAAGCGAAAGTATGATTCAATCTTTTCTTTGCTTCTTCTGTCGCTCCCTCTTCGACCGTTCCAGGACCACCGTGACGGCAACTTGGAACGCATGGGGGTGACCATGGTTTGCGGCCTCCACCAAGCTCTCCCAGGCCGTCTTCAGGTTGTTGTACCTGTCAGAGACATTTGAAAACGGAGGAATCGATGTTAGGGGCAAGAAATCCAAATGCAGGCATGAGGTCAAGAAGAGGTCGAAACATTTACCCCCTACTAGTGCCTCCGGAGCCGGTGCGACGCTCGCGTTCGGCTTGGCAACGGGCGGTGATGTCCCCCGAGGCCATGTTCCGGTGCCGAATGTGGCGGCGCGGTTGATGGGCGGTCTTCTCGCTCGGGCGTGGCATCCTCTCGCTTCGAGGGAGGAATCGGAGGAGATGTACTCGGGCACATCTTCGGTCCCGATGATTTCTTCGGGGAGCGATCAAGGCCGAAAGAGGAAAAGAAGAAAACATGAAGCACGAGATCATATGGAGAACGAGGAATAAATCAAGGAAGAACTCACCTTTGAATCGTACGCTTCTTTGGTGAGCCGCTCTCCCGGGGTTGCTTGCCCTTGTCCATGGCCTTGGGGTTTTCTCCTCTAGAGACGGGGGAAGAAATGAGAAATGACGGATGAGTGTGCGAGTGGATTTGCGGGGCATCTCGGCGAGGCTCTTTTATCGACCAAAGGGGTGCATTGGGAGTGATGACCGGCCGATGCGCCTGTTGGAATACCAAACGGCAGGGTTTTTCTCCCCAAGTACAAAGGGTTTTTGCTTGAACAGTGCTCGTGGATTGCCGAATCGGGATCTTCTATGGATTTTGCGCCAAGGGGCAACTGTTCTCGCGCGTTCGGCTCAAGATAGTTCCCGGATGCATTCAAAGAAAAATAAGAACCATGGATGCAAATGCGAAGCGAAATCATAACAAAGACAAGCACGAATTCAAAAGTTCTTATTTATTGCCGATGATCAAACATCCCTAATACAATCTAGTCGAAGAGCCTCGTTCGGTACGGATTGGGGATGAGTGATTTCGGCAATGGCGTCGCCGTGGCCATCGAGGCGCTCCAGGGATGAGCTCAATCTCATCGATGTCCTCCGGCGCGCCGCCCCGGAAGCCGCGCGGCCTGGTGGAGTAGTCGACGTCTGTGTGCGTCGCCATGGCAGCTAGGCCCAAGGTGGTGCCCAAACGGACACCATGGGTGGCCACCTCGTCGACGCGGTGTTCCACCGCAGCAATGCGCTCCGCCGGTGTGCCGCCGTGTGCATTCACCTTGTCGGCCAGCTGCTCCACCAGCGCCTTCAGCTGGTTGAGCTCGGCATTGCGGGCTGCAAGAAGCAAGAAGAAAAGAGATTAGCATCAAAAGCCGAGCCGGATCAAAGAGCCGATTTCAAGGTCCGTACCATCGATGGTTTCCGGCGGTACTGCTTGCGCCGGTCTTCCCATTCTAGCTCGGCTATGCCCACCTTCTTGGAGACGTCCTCCAACTCGCGGCCGGGCCGTCTCCGGCTCCTCCTTGAAGCGGAGGGCATCAAGCTCCCCGTACGGCACGGGGGAGTGGCCGTCGGATTCCGAGGAGTCGTCCGGAAGGAGTTGATTGGCCGGCGCGAGAGACGGATTCCACCGAATCAATCGAAAAGAAGATGATCGTCGAAACAAGAAAAAGATCAAAGTTGGAGACATCGGGCCATGGCCAAAGAGGAAGGCGTTGACACCGTTTGACCAAAAGTGGCAGGCTGCTATCAAAAGGTCTTCATTTTTGGGGGTCTCGGCCAAGGATAACTCCAAGCACTGAGCAATGCGGAGGGTATCCCAGTTTTTGGTCAATCCACTCTTGTCTGCGAGGATCCTCCGGTACCAAGTTTTCCAGCCTGCGATTGGAGGTAAAGGCCAGTTCTTGAAAGCGTCTTGCCACTGAGGAGGTGGGGACAGAGCTGCTTTGAAGGGGATCCTCTGAGATTCAGCCGCGATGAAATCTTGAGGATCAGAGTTCCCCACAGGACCAAGATAATAAGATCTTGAATTGGCCCCGGTGCGAATCAGAAGCTCAGTGGAAGGCTCCTGAGGAAGAGCGGAAGAGAGATTTCAGGTAAAGTTGAAAACCTAAATGTCGAATGAAACTTACAGAAGGGGAATTTACCTGAGCGTCTTGGTTTTGAGCCGCCATTGGGAATTTGAGCTTCGAACAAGAGGATCTAGGGTTTGGATCGGATGAGGATTCCGGCGGATTTGCGAAGGAAGAAGAACGGTGTTGACGAGATTCGATTTGAAAGTGTTCGTGGTTGGAGTCAATTGCGGAACAAAATTACTTTTATCCCGCAATTGAAGGGGCATGTGTTAACACCAAAATTTGGTAAGGAGTCCGACTCGTGGGACCAAGTCGATGAGGAGTCCGTCCGGTGGAAGGAAAGATCTTTTCGACCGTATTCGGTAAAGAGATCTCGGTCGGCTATCTGCTCCCGTTCGGCAAAGGAACGAGAGAGCTGATTTTGCGGGATTGGATAGTGACGTGGCTCAAGCGAGAAAGAGCGAATGGATAGATAGGCGATCAAAGCTTAGAGATAAGTTAGGCAGCAAATCCATTCGAGATTGTACTTCGCGGGGTATAAATATGAGCCCTGAATGTATGTAAAAAAGACAATCATTCTTCAATACAAACCGGCCTTACGCCAAACCCTAGAGTCCTTTTGTCGTGTCGTCGAGTTCTTCGAGAGGGTTCATCGATCCGTCGACCTCCGTGAGTACCGGCAACCTTGTATCATGTCTAGTATCATGCGGTGGATTTAGATCTGATGCAAGTAGTCTTGTTACCATGCTTCGTGTCATGCGGTAGATTCAAGCTTGGTTCAAGAAGGTTTCTTGTTAGGTCATGAGCCATGCGGTAGGCTAAGATCTAGCTTGAAGCTAGTTATCGGCTCTATTGGATTTTGGCAAGATCCAATAGATTCATTAAGTTACCCCGTGTTACTTTGAGTTTTTACTTTATGTTTAAATTCACGTAACACTTTTGCCCAATCTAGATGGGTTTGGATCGGTTTTACCTCTTTTATGGTCCTTGTTCGTGTAGATTTCATGTTTTAACGTGTGGATCATGTGTTTTCCGATAGCCGAAACCGAATCGATCTAGATTGTTACGTGTTGCGGGTTCAAGCTTACCAATGTCGGTATAAATCTTGAAAGAACCGAGTATCATGCGGTAGATGCGGGTTTTTGGTTTGCTTTGGAGCTAGTCATCCGGTGGATTAGATCTCAAATCAATCCGATAGATTTATTCACTTGGAAATGTTCATTCCTTCTTCATGGACCCCGAATCGGTACATTCGGCCGTATTCGGTTATGTTTCTTCACGAGTAGAACACGTGCGTAATTCATGCTTTAAATAATGTGTGCCTTTAGCTTTCCATATTTAGATTGTATCATGCGGTGGATAGATCTATTTGTGGAAAGTGGTATGGTCTTCATGCAAGTTGTATCATGCGGTGGATAGATTTGTTTGATATCGTACCCGGCGGGTTTTAGAGTACCTAGACATGCGGTAGACTAGTGCTTGGGATCTATGCATGCTTGTTTATTACATGATTATGTTCGTGCTTTACTTTATTCATTTATTTAATGTTGGTTATCATGGGGATCGGTCATAATCTCGTGTGCATGCATCTTTGACCAAACAAAGACCGATTGCCGTCATGCTTACGTCATCCATTCGGCAGTATTGATTTTCCTTTTATAAGTTCCCGAATGGTTTCAGTTCATTGACAAATAGCTTTCCATAGCTATGTGTCATCTCATGTGGCTTCTTAGCCGTAAATATGGAACCTGTCCGGTACCACCCGGCAAGTTCCATGTTTTGGTATTTAATCGCTTTATCTTTTGTTAATTTTCGGGAAAAATTGACCGGCACGTCTTGTTACTCTTTGCGCGTGTGAAGCCGGCTTTGTTCGGCTTCTTTGTGTGTTTGGCGCCGGTGCACGTTTTGCGTCAACATTAGGCATCAGATAAATGGACATATGGTATATGAACGAGTTAGACAAACTGGCATTTATTAAAGTAACCCTCCCAGCAATAGACATTGTGCCACCCTTCCAAACAGCCAATTTGTTCATGCTTTTTTCTTCCAATGGGGCCCACTCTCTGATGCGTATTCTGCTTGGGCTGACAGGCACACCCAGGTATTTGATGGGGAACCCACCCACTTGGCAGGTGAATAGGTTAGCAATCTGTTGCCCCCTTTCCTCATCCCCCAAGATCATTATCACTTCACTTTTGTTGAAATTTATTTTTAGCCCAGACATTATCTCATACAGAAACAGAAGTAATTTCATATTTCTTGCCACCTCATCATCATTTTTCAGACAAATGATGGTATCATCTGCATATTGCAAAATAGCTACCCCCTTTGGAATCAGTTTGTCCGCTAGCCCAACTATCATATTACTCTCTTGAGCCTTTCTGACCATTCTAGTTAAACAGTCAGCTGCCATATTAAACAATATCGGTGAGAGGGGATCCCCCTGTCTCACACCTTTTTTACTCACAAAATATGGGCCAACTTTATTATTAATCTTGACAGCCACAGTCCCACCAGTGACCACTTCTTTCATCCAGCCACACCACTTCTCATTGAAACCCCTTAACCTCAGACTCAAACAAAAAATCCCAGCAAATTTTATCGTAAGCTTTTTCAAAATCAAGCTTAAGAATTATCCCCTCCTCTTGGTTTCTTTTAGTTTCATGCAAAACCTCATGCAAAGTCATGATCCCATACATGATATTTCTGCCTTTCATAAAGGCTGATTGATTTTGTAAAATCAACTTTTCAGCCACCCTTTCCATCCTCATAGTCAGTACTTTGGTTATCCACTTATATAGGCAGTTTAGTAAACATATAGGTCTGAAATGCTGTATTTTGTCAGCCCCTTCCACCTTTGGGAGCAAGGTAATGATTCCATAATTAAGTCTGCTGCAATCCATTTTCCCCCCATGGAATTCCTCAAACAAATCCATGATATCTTTATTAATGATATTCCAACTTTTCTGGTAAAATTCAATTGGGATACCATCAGGCCCAGCAGCCTTGTTGGTTTCCATTTGAAACAAGGCACTTTTTATCTCTTCCTCATAAAATGGTTTAACCAATTCCATATTATCCTCCACTGTCACTTTTTCTCCATCCTTCCATAATCCTGGGTCCAGAGGTACAGTATTCCCCTGTCCAGGTCCAAAGAGATTTTTGTAATATTCTGTTGCATGCTTTATCAAGTTCTCACCCCCCCTGATTTCCTCCCCTTCATTTGTGAAGACAAGTATTGAATTTTTCCTTTTTCTTCCATTAGCAATTCTATGAAAATATTCAGTGTTATTATCCCATTCATGCAACCATTTCTCATGAGCTCTTTTGAACCAATACATCTCTTCCTCTTCATGCATAGCTAACAGCAATACATGTAACTGGACTTTTCTCTCAACCTGGCTCAGGCTGATGGTCCCCTCTTCTTCTTTTTGCTCCAGCTTCATGAGTTCTTGGCTCAAGTTTTCTTTCTTTTTTCTATTTTCTCCCTGCAAGTTAAACCCCCACCATTTAAAGTATTGCTTGAATCTTTTTAGCTTGCTTTGAATCTTGTCAAATGCTGTCTCAGCATGACATCTACGATCCCATATCTCCTGAGTCTTTTGTAAGAAATCAGGATGTTTGAGCCATGACAACTCAAACCTGAAACTCAGGTTCCTCAAAGGTTGATTTATGTTCAAGGATATAACCAGAGGATTATGATCAGATAATTCCCTAGGCATCTTGTATACCAGTGAGAGGGGGAATAACTTTTCCCAAGATTTGTTTACTAGAAATCTGTCCAGCCTCTCCAGGGTGGGATTCATCTGGTTATTGGACCAAGTGTACTTGCCCCCATTCATGTGCAAATCAATTAACTCAAAAGTGTTGATAATGGAATTAAAAATCCCAGTGTGCTTATGCACTCCTCCCATCTTATTCTTTTCACTTGGGAATCTTATAATGTTGAAATCCCCCCAATTATGCAAGATTCTTTGCATTTATTTATCAAACCAGCTAACTCAGTTAAGAAGTCAATTTTATCTTCCTCCTGAGCAGCACCATATACATTGATGAAATTCCGCTTGACTCTCTTTTCCTTGTCCCACAGATCAAGCTGCAGGGTAAATTTTCCTTCATGAAAAGCCCCAACATCATAAAACTCTAGATTAATCCCACTCATAATCCCTCCAGATCGACCTCTGGCAGGAATCCACATCCAGAGGTAAGTTTTGTTAGGATCAATTTTTCTCAGCACACTATCTTCAATATTTGCCTGCATAGTCTCCTGTAATCCTATGAAATGAAATTTGTGTTCAAGAATAAATTTCTCAGAAAAGAAGAGACACCTTTTTTTCTGATGCCCCTACAATTCCATGTGATTCCTTTCATTTTCTTAATTTCTCCTTCTTTAGTTTTTTGTGGTTAGGGATAGGTTTCATGTTTCCAGGGGCTCCCTGGTCACACACACCCCCCCAACCTCACTGCAAGGGTCTCCCTTGCGGGATTTTTTACCAATCTTTTTCTTTCCAGAAAGAGATAGTCTCTTTGGAGGTTTTCTATCTCTTCTAGATCTCACCACAGTAAATCCATTTGACTCAGATGGAACCCTTTCCTCCCCCGAGCTGGAGTTATCAGACAAAATTATATCATCAAAACTACTGGTCTGAGTTAAAGTTTTCTTATAAAGGCAAATTCTAGCCTTCTCTAATTCAGCTAACATATCAATAACAGGCAAAGCATCATTATTAATAGTAACACAAATATTCAAAGATCTATCAATGATATCTTGAGCACCTAGATTAGAAAAGGAATTGGATTCACAGCAATTACCTCCATTCTTGTCCTTGTCAGCAGCATTCTCCTCTTGCAACTTGTCCATTGTGTTCTTCAGGACCCTCTCACTCCACCTTCTTTCATCTCTATTTTGTCTCATATCTTCACAGGGATTCTTCATCAAAGTAACATCAAGTTTAGAGTTTTCATCTTGAGCTGGAATCTGAACAGCATTCTCCTTTGTATTTCCCACAATATCATCAGATTTATCTGCAGATATAACATTTCTTTCATCACCACCACTTTTCCCATAGCTAACTCCCCCAACCTTCTCAGACCACTTGTACTTTTCCTCCATCAGCAGGTCACTAAGATTCAAAACCCCAGCCTGCTTTATCACATTTTCATGCTGGAGAAACTCGCATCTGGCTAACCATCTTTTCTCATTTATTTTAGATTATTCATCCTCTTCCCCCAACACATTTTCAACCTGAATGGAGAAATCGTCGCTACTATCACTAGGTTCATATGTTGCAGCAGGTATAGCTTCTCCCCCTTCCTTCTCTTTCCTGCCTTGCACATTTCCCGTGCTCACTTTTCCGGGGAGGGACCAACTCCCAACACCTTTTGAGTATGTTTTTCTTCCTTCCTTCTCATCAGTGTCGACCACCCCTCCATCTTGATTGGTTTTTCCTCCACCCCTTCCTTTAGGTGTGAGGTTTTCTGCTTCTTAGGGCTCGGCTGGTACCCAGCTGCACCAACTTTAGTTTCCTCTTTACTCCTCTATGCCTTGTCTTTTTCATTCTTTTCTCTTTCAAAAAAGAAGTCATATATATGCATCCCAAGGCATCCCTCAGCTGATTCAGGAATTGCCTCCACCTCTCTACAAGCAATTTTCATCCTTACATACTCTGTATTGAACCTTGAGTTCTCATCAACAGCCATAGTTTTGCCAACAAGACCACCCACCTTGGCAATGGTTCTCAAACTCCTCTGGTCAGGTGGAATCCCTCTTACTTTGAACCATGCCTGCTGTAACATACCTTTGGCACCAATGGTTGAGGCCCAAGGCTCCACTGTAATTTGTGCATCTAGGCCTTTCATTCCCAATTTGAATCTGCTGTACTCCATGACCATCTTGGCTGATGGAAATCTCATAATGTATTTGTTTTCAGCTATCCTTTTTGCACTCCATCTCCAAGTATCATTGCTGATTATGTTTCTGAATTCCTGCTCAATCTGTTTTGCATTGAACACTCCATCAGTCACAGTTATGATTGCCACACTTGCTCTTTCCTTCAGAACCTTTTGATCAATCTGTTCATCAATGAAGAAGAAGCTTTGATCTGGTACCTGTGCAGCACATAACTCAGGCGTCAAATTCCACAGTGGTTCCCTCCTGCATCCATAGGCATTATGATTTTGCAGACCACACAACTCACAGGCATTCCTCTTCTTGCAGTCCTCTGACTTGTGATTTTTCAAACCACAAAAATCACACCCACCATCAGCTTGATTCCTGGCAACATCATGAGTATTTTCCTTCAGATCTCCAGATTCCTTACCCCACTTTCTGTACCCCTGCTCCTTCCCCTCAGCTTCTTTTCTTGCCTCTTGATCTGCTGCTTTCTCCCACTTGGCTGAAGCATCACTGCTACTTTGGCCAGGAAACTTCCCTTCTCTCTTCATCTTATCTTCTTGACGATTTCTGTCTTCCTCTTCATCCTCCCTCCTCAATTCCTCAACTGACTTCTCCTCGCCTCCTTGCTAATCATCCCCTTCTTTTCCATGCCGCCCTTCAGATCTTTGCCACACCATGCTTCTCCCGCCTGTTCTACCAGCCCCCCTTCCACCTCTTCCGGCCCCGAATCCTTCCCTTCTCGCCCCACCGCGACTCGCAGCAGGGTGAACCATGGAGGCTTGAGTCAACTCGACCCGCACGGCTTCAGCGTAGGATTTGGGAGCTCTTCTCTTCGATTTTGCTCTGAAGTAGCCCACAAATCTATCGATTTGAGGTTTGAACGAACGAGTTTGCTGGATTTCGAATGTTTCCCCTCCCGATCTAGGGTTCAGAGGGGAATGCGGCAGCTATGGGTGTGGAATGGGGGTAGAGTCGGAAAGGTTTACCCCAGGCCGCTGACTCAGCGGTGGAAACTCATCATCGGTCTCCTCACCACCCTGGTTAGCATCACTACCATTGCCGACCTCCAGATCCTCCACGCGTGTCCCCTCCCATGGAATCTTCCCGAGTACACCTTCAGACTGCTTCACCGGAGGTGGAACACGACCTCTCCCATACGTCGCTCTTGCTGGACCAAAGCCCAGACGATGGGGATCCTCCGGCGGCCACCTCGACACCGTGTTGCATGCCCGAGATCTCACCTCCGGCAACCCCGTCTCCTCTTGCGTGCAGTTCTTCGCCCGCAACCTCCTCGAGCTCCACTCGAACCTGATAGGTGCCTCCTTCAGGTTAACGGCGTCGCCATCGATGCTGATCGGAAATCGCGGCTCCGAACATGCTCGCCGGAAGGAGCGCGTCGTCATGTCGATGGGAAACCCTAGCGGACGACCATAGAGACATGCCTCTGCCATCTCTCCCCCCTGAGCTTATCTTAATGCCTCACCCACTAGAAGCTGAGTCTTATATTATCAGAAACAGGATCCAGTTACTATGCTCCAACGAGAGGGCTACGAGAAGCTGCCCGTAATTTAGATTATCAGAAACCTGATAGTTTCACACTGAGTCAACTGATCATTGTAGTGGTGACTTTGAAACAGAAAGCAAGTTGATCAAGTGGTGTATTTGGAAAAGTACTTCATTAATCATTAGGAAAATCTAAAGGGAGTAGTACAAAAATGGATCAATAATAGGGAATTACATCAAATTAATAACCTGCATAACGTGTGATCAGCCCAATTGGCAAACTGAAATATAGAAATGGATGAAACGAGGGGTCTCAAGTTGCATGACAGCTGAGCTCCTCATCACCGGCCACACTAGCAATAGCAAGGCATCAGAGGGAACATGCCGTCGAGCACGAGGTTGTGCCCAGTGACACCCTTGCTAGCGTCCGACGCCAGGTACACCGCCGCGTCGGCCACATCGTCGTCGGTCACCGCCCGGTTGATCGTGTACTTCTTCCTCATCTCATCCAGCTCCTTGTCACTGGCCCTGGGGAAGATCTGCCTCAGCGCGTTCTCATCCAGATCCAAGCTCGGCGCGACGACGCGGTGCGGCGAGATGGCGTTCACCCGCACGCCATGCCTCGCCAGATCGGCCGCGGCGGCGCGAACCAGGGCTATCACCGTGGCCTTGGAGACGCTGTACGCCGAAGGCACCATGTCGCCGAGCAACCCCGTCGTGCTGCCCGTGCAGAGGACGCAGCCTCCGCCGCCGCCGCCGCCCTGCTGCTTGTCGCTGCTGTTGTTCTTGCTCATCACCTTGCTGGCGTAGTGGATGTTGGCCAGAAACGACTCGACATTGACCTGCATGGTTTCCTCGAAGGCGTCGAGGGATTTGGAAGGCTCGCTGCTGAGGGAGATGAGTGGCTCCTTCTTGTTGATCGCCGCGTTGTTGTAGAAGATGTCGACGTCGTGACCGTAGGTTCTCTTGGCCTCCTTGAAAGCTCCGTCGATCTCCTCCAGCTTGAGGACGTCGCAGTACTTCGCGGAAGCCACTTTCACTGTCTGCTTGGTGCAATGGGTCTGGTTGTAGGTCTTGTTGAGATCCTCTGCGATCTTTTGGCACGAGCGGTAATTGGTGTCGGTGAGCATGACTCTGGCGCCGTTTTCGACGAACTTCCTGGCAATTGCCTCGCCCAGTGTACTGGCGGCGCCAGTGATGACGGCAACCTTCCCAGCGAGCCTGATATTGTCAATATAGAATTTTGTTGTAATTTATATCATTGAGAAATTATCTGAATTTGCACCAATTTTTTTTTTCATAGTTAGAGCCTGCTTGGTCAGTTGGTTGTGTACCCAAAATTCCTCAGCCGAAATTAGGGCACCAAGCCCATGAACTTTGGCGCCTGTTTGATTGTAACTCAAAATTTTTTTGGCTATCCCGTTTTGGCACCCAATCGAGTGATATCCTAAAGTCCTTGCCTAGTTTTCCCAGAAAATTTTGTCGTCACACCCATGTTTTGCCTAAAGTCCATTCGGGCTCTACTTCTATCATTGTCACCATAAATTTATAATGGTAAGCCAAGGCTAGTGTGCGAGCTGCCAGGCCCAGGTTCGATCCCTAGGATCGACACCTACATTCCTCACAGGGGATTTATTCCCCAACAGACACACGAACGTGCGGTGGTAGAGCTGCCGTTGCGTGGCTCTCCCAAGAGTCCGCGGTTGTAAAAAAATTCCTCGTCTATCCCACACCAAAACACAAGTCAAAGGCCTACCTAATCTCACATGTGTTGTGATGACGCTGTGTATGGATGAGACAGGGGTTCTAGAATATTATCGACATGTGTGAAAAGGTCTGCTTCTTAATAGAATACCCAGGGGGGTCTTACTCCCTGCAGTCGAGTTTTTTTAATTTATAATGATGAGATGAGATTATTGATTTTCTTACTAATTAAGGTTTGGTTAAATGCATAAGCAAAGTGAGAGGAAACCATGAATGTGGATGAAAAATCTATAAAGTAATTACTAATTCAAGTTATCACAATGTATAAAGCTAATTAATAAGTACGCAGCTTTAATTTAAGAGTTAAACAAATAAAAGTGAGATTAAGATATATAAACTATGATTATTAACTATATATGTGCCATTTTTTGTATAAATTGCTGTTTCTTATGCCTCTAGACAGTGCGGGAGCAAGGGGTGACGAGCAATTTTTTTTTGAAATAATCAAAGTAGGATCATTAACACACCCCCCACCCCACACACATTCAATTATATTCTAATGCGGAATTCTCAAAAAAATAATCAAAGTTGAATGTTCAGTTCAAATAAAGTCCAACATGGAGTTTACTGAAAATTATATGAAGTAAAATCTCAGGCTAGCGTACTTGTTCGATTCCATAGAAGAAACAGCTTTGTACTTCGGACGACACGACGACGACGATGGTGCTGAGGCCCTGACCTGAGAACGAATGTCACCCGCTGCTTGCAGAAAACTGAGAACGTCACGCCTTAAATAGATGTTTTCCACGCCCTCATGCATTGCAGGGATCCGACGAATAGGCACCAAAAGTCAACCATACTATTTGCAGCGGTTGTCGTGGCGTTTTTTGTGGTACAATTTATCCTCTGGATCAAACCACATGGAATGCCTGCATTTTGTCGTGCATGGATCCATGCATTGCTAGCTCGTTGATGATAACACCAAGTCTAACATCATACTAATTGCAGCAAGGAAACCTACATGATAATACCAAGTCTAAGAGCAACTCCAACAACTTTTGCAAAACGAGTTGGATAGCTAAAAATAACAAAAAACGGACTAAAACGTGGATCCAACAGTCTCTCTATTTTCTTTCCCCTGGTATTGCGCTAGCTATCCAGCAAATTAAACCCCGCTTAATTTTCTTGACGAGGCGAATCGGCTCGCCATACCTCTCACGAGGTTCCGCGCGGTCCCACAACCACACCCTCTCCTTCCGCGTAGGTGGAGGCAGGAGGTGTCAAGCAGCCCTTTCACTGCGGCTACCCGTGCTGCTCAAAGTCACAGGCTCTTCCACCACGCCCTGGCCCCTTTGTTGGACCAGCAAGGAGGAGCCGCGTGCACCGCGGGCTGCCAGTCCGCCACCGCGCCGCTGGCCGGAAAGCCACCGCGTGGAGCTAGGGCTGAGGCGGACGCCGCACCGTTGGCCACATCGGGCCGGCTGCCAGCTGTGAGAGAGAGAGAGAGAGAGAGAGAGAGAGAGAGAGAGAGAGGAGTAGGGCTGTAGGGGTCGTCGCTGCCAAGCCGCTGCCAAGCTGTCCGCGGCGGGTGGGGCGGCCACCTGCGTAGCTAGGTGGATGCGCAAAGCGCACAGCAGGGCGGGACGTGAGGCACAGGGAGCAAATGGATCCCACTCCTCACCATCGTCGGCTTCCTCGCGTTCCGCGGCAACATCCGCCTCACCGTGGTCGCTCCTGGCGCCGCTCATGGCCGTGCACCGCGACGGCGGGGCGAATGACCGGGGCTGGTCCTCCCGTTCCCCTCCCACCCGGGCTTCGTCGCTGGCGTAGAGACTGTCAGCTAAGGGCCTGCCACCAGCTCTCTTCGCTGGCATAGGTGGAGTTGCGAGACGCTGTCACGAACAACAGCACTGCAGCAGGAGATGGAGTCGCTACTACAGCTGCTGAAGAAGAGAAGGCCAACAGACCTAAACGGGCCTTGAAGCCTAATGTCAAGCTGAGTGGGCCGGAGTGGGTGAGAGGTTGAAACGGCCCATGTATCGGGCGGTTGCACAGCAACCTGTAACCTTTAACTAAGGACCGAAGAGAACAGAGGCAGACTGATTTGGATCTCGACGGCGGTGGCGTTGGCGGCGGGAGCCGAGCTGTAGCTCGGGTAATCCGGCGAGATCCATCTCCACTGTATCGTTGAACTCCGGTTTACTACCGGTATCGTGTGAGTGTTTCATCTTCCGTTCGTGTGCTTAGTTTAGAGTTACATTTGGTATTCGGAGCGAGTCGATTCTGGATCCAACGCATTCACATCGCACAAGGTTCCAAGTCAAGGTCGGAAACATGGCGCCGCCCATGGATTCGATTGCGGCTGTGTTGGCAAAGCTGGAAGAGATGAGTATCAATATGGACATCACCAACTCCAAGGCGGATGAGATGAACCGCAAGATGGAGGAGATGCAGTCGTCAATCGATGGCGTCAAGCTGGAGCAAGGCGCAGTAAAGGAGTGGAAGCCACGATTTGAGACTACTGTCACTGAGCTGCAATCTTCCGTTCAGGATCTTAAGCAGAAGATGGAGATGTTCATCCAAGAGTCTCCCAAGAGCAATCTGGAAGTTGGTGACAAGGGAGAGGTGCTTTCCCCAGCCCATCTTGGGGGTTTCGCTACAGCTAAAGCGCCTGGGCAAATTGGCCACCACGTTCCTCATCCTCACCGGAGTGTTGGTGCCGGGGAAGATGATCCCCTGGGACCCACTCCGGTCAAAGGTGCGAAGCTAAATTTCACTCTCGGTCCTATTCCTTTTAAGGGATTTGATTCTGGAGGAACTACTAGCAGTCAGTTTATCCTTCCTGCTTTTAATCCTGGCTTGCCTCAGTTAGAATTCCCCAAATTTGATGGTTCTAACACTAAGCTATGGATCAGAAGGTGTGAAAGTTACTTTGATGTGTATGAAACTCTCGAATCACATTGGGTTAAACGGCCACCATGAATTTTAGTGGTTCGACGAGATTTACGGATGCAATCTATAGAAGTAGATCTTAAGAAATGTACTTGGGATCATCTTTGTAAGGCAGTTATAGCTAGATTTGAAAGGGATCAGCATAATCAAATCATTAGACAGTTCTTCCATATTAGCCAAACAGGTTCTGTTCCTGAATATATAGAAGAGTTTGATGAGTTGGTCCACCAATTGTTAGCTCATGATCCTTACTTTAATCCCTCTGTTGTAACCAGTAGATTTGTTGATGGTTTAAAATCTGAGATAAAGTCAGTTGTCTTAGTTCATAGGCCAAAAGATCTGGATACTGCTAGCTCTTTGGCAATTTTGCAGGAGGAGGTTATTGAAGGAACTTCCATCAAGGAGAAGAAGAGTGCTAAAGTGGAATCTCAAGGTCATAATAAGACTTTTGGAAAATCATCTGGAAATTCCCCAAGTAAAAATACTGAGCTGAACAAGCAGGAAGGGAAGAAGTCTCCTTATTCCTCCAAAGGCAAGGCACAAGGTGAGAAGGCATCCGCTCTAATGGCTTACAGAAAGGCTAAAGGATTGTGCTATAAGTGTGGAAAAAAATGGGGACCTCAACATTCCTGTCCAGACAGTGTACCTCTACATCTAGTAGAAGAGCTATGGCAAATGGTTGTTGAAAAGGAGGACCAATCTGTTAAATCTTTATTAAGTGAAACTGGTTCTGATTCTGGTGAAGACCTTATGGCTGTATCAGTACATGCTGTGAATGGCACCTATGCCAGCAAGACCATCAAGTTCATGTGCAATGTCCAACAATTCAAGGCAGTGATGCTTATGGACTCTGGAAGTTCACACAACTTTATTAGTGAACAGTTTGCCACAAATTTTCCAAATTGGAAAAGACTAGATAAGTCAATTGATGTAAAGGTGGCTGATGGAGGTCTGTTGAAATGCACACATGAAGTGGAAGCTGTGGATTGGTTGATACAAGGAACACAGTTCAAGACCAATTTCAAGATACTACCCATTAAGTGCTATGATGCAATATTAGGCATGGATTGGTTGGAGACCTTAAGTCCCATGAAGGTACATTGGGCTAAGAAGTGGTTTTCTTTTACTTATCAAGGGAAGAAGGTTAGGATTCGGGGACTATTTGGATGAAGGAACTTGTCACCTAATATCCGGTGATCGGTGCTTGCATTGCGAAACATGATGAGATATGGTGTGCGATTCGGTTTATAATATTCAAGATGAGCTCACTTCAGCAAGAGAAGGGGTGACCCCGAAATTCAAGGAATGTTGGAGCGAAAGATAAGGAACTATTTGAAGAACCCAAGGGCTTACCTCCTAATAGGAATATGACACACAAGATTCCTTTACTTCAAGGAGCTCAACCTTTCAGGTTAAGACCATACAGATATACCCCAGCTCAGAAAGATGAAATTGAGAAACAAGTGGCAAAACTGCTAAAGGATCAATTGATTCAAGTCAGCACCAGCCCTTTTGCTTCACCAATATTGCTAGTCAAGAAGAAAACAGGTGAATGGAGGCTATGTGTGGACTTCAGGAAATTGAATGCTTACACAATAAATAACAAGTTTCCTTTGCCTATAATTGAAGAGCTGTTTGAAGAATTATTAGGGGCCAAGTGGTTTACCACTCTAGATTTAAGATCTGGATTTCACCAAATACTGGTAGACAAGGAGGATCAATATAAAACAGCTTTTCAAACACACTTTGGCCTTTTTGAATATAAGGTTACGCCTTATGATCTTACTGGGGCTCCTGCTACCTTTCAAGCTATAATGAATCATATTCTTGCTCCATTGCTGAGGAAATGTGTGGTAGTCTTCATAGATGATATACTAATCTACAGCAAATCTTATGATGAACATGTGCAAAATGTACGGTACGTATTTGATTTGTTAAGGGAGCATCAATTCAAGGTTAGGCTTTCAAAGTGCTCTTTTGCTCAACAACAACTCAAATACCTAGGACATATTATCGGTCTTTGAAGGAGTGGGTACCGATCCCGAGAAGATAAAGGATGTGCAAGACCGGCTCCGTACCAACCACCGTGAAGGAAGTTAGGGGCTTCTTAGGTTTGGCAGGCTACTACAGGCGATTTGTCAAGAACTTTGGTATAATAGCTAAACCACTCACTGAGTTACTTAAGAAGGGACAAGTGTTTGCATGGACATCTGCTGCAGAACAATCCTTCCAGGCTCTAAAATCTGCATTAGTGTCAGCCCCAGTTTTGGCTCTGCCTGACTTTAACAAAACCTTTGTGGTTGAGACTGATGCCTCAGATAAAGGAATTGGAGCAGTGTTACAACAGGAGGGTCACCCAATAGCTTACATCAGTAGGGCTTTGGGACTCAAGAACCAGGGACTGTCCACTTATGAAAAGGAAAGCTTAGCAATCTTGATGGCAGTGGACCATTGGAGAACTTATTTGCAACCTGCAGAATTCATAATACAAACTGATCAAAAGAGTTTGATACATTTAGATGACCAACGGTTGAATTCATATTGGCAACAGAAGGCTATGACTAAGTTGCTTGGGCTGCAGTATAAAATCTGCTACAAGAAAGGAACTACAAATAATGTTGCTGATGCTTTATCAAGGAAAGTACATCATCATGGCAGCTCTGAGGTTCTGTCTTTGTCCACAGCAAACCCTGTCTGGCTTGTGGACCTACAGGACAGTTATATTGATAGTGACATGGCACAGAAGTTGCTTACTCAGCTGTTATTGAAACCTGAGCAGGAAAAGTACAAACTGACACAAGGAATTATAAGGTACAAGGGAAGGATTTGGTTGGGTCATAACACCAGGCTGCAGCAACAAGTAATGCAAGCTTTACACTCTAGTCCTATGGGTGGTCACTCTGGAATTCTTGTCACTTATATCAAGATCAAGAGGCTTTTCTATTGGCCCCAGATGAAGAGCCATATTCAGGAATGGGTATCAAACTGCTCTGTTTGTCAGCAGGCTAAAGCTGAGAGGGTTCCTTATCCAGGATTGCTGCAACCACTGGAGGTACCCAAACACGCTTGGCAGTTTGTTACTTTAGATTTCATTGAAGGATTACCCACCTCTTCTACTTATAATTGCATTCTGGTCGTAGTAGACAAGTTTTCCAAGTACTCTCACTTCCTAAAGTTGAGACACCCTTTTACTGCCTTGAATGTGGCTAAACTCTATATGGATGAAGTATACAGGCTCCATGGTATGCCACAAATCATGGTCTCAGACAGAGATAGAATTTTCACTAGTCAGCTCTGGAAGGAATTATTTAAATTATCTGGAACTGAACTGAGGATGAGTTCTGCTTACCACCCTCAGAGTGATGGTCAAACTGAGAGGCTGAATCAAAGTGTGGAAGCTTATCTTCGCTGTTTCACTCAGTCTTGTCCTGCCAAATGGTCTCAGTGGTTATCTCTTGCTGAATTTTGGTACAATACCAATTTTCATTCTGCCTTAGGTAAATCCCCTTTTGAAGTGCTTTATGGCCATCCTCCTAGCCATTTTGGAATTGAAGGCGATGAACACTGTGTTATCCCTGATTTGGAAGAATGGTTGAAGGAAAGGAAAACCATGAATTTGCTTTTACAGCAGCAACTTCTGAGAGCTCAGCAGAGGATGAAGCTACAAGCTGATAAGCATAGAACTGAGAGATCTTTTGAAGTGGGAGAAAAGGTGTGGCTCAAACTGCAGCCTTATGTTCAGTCCTCAGTTGCTCCCAGGGCAAATCACAAACTGGCTTTCAAATATTTTGGCCCCTATCTGGTTGAAGATAAAATTGGATCAGTGGCATATAAGCTGGCTTTACCATCTGGAAGCAAAGTTTATCCGGTTTTTCACGTCTCGCTTCTGAAGAAGGTCAAAGGTAATCATAATCTGTTAAGCTCACCATTACCTCCTTCTGATGAGGATCTGCAGGAACCATAAATGATAATAGATAGACGTCTCAAGAACATTGGCAAAAGAACAATCTGGCAAGTTCTAGTAAAGTGGCGAGGTTGGCCTGCTGAACTGGCAACATGGGAAGATGAAGACCTGTTGCTGTCAAGGCTCAAGAATGCAACGACTTGCGGACAAGCCGTTATTCAAGAACAGGGGAATGTCACGAACAATGGCACTGCAGGAGGAGATGGAGTCGCTACTACAGCTGCTGAAGAAGAGAAGGCCAACAGACCTAAACGGGCTTTGAAGTCTAATGTCAAGCTGAGTGGGCCGGAGTGGGTGAGAGGTTGAAACGGCCCATGTAACGGGCGGTTGCACAGCAACCTGTAACCTTTAACTAAGGACCGAAGAGAACGGGGGGGACTGATTTGGATCTCGACGGCGGTGGCGTTGGCGGCGGGAGCCGAGCCGTAGCTCGGGTAATCCGGCGAGATCCATCTCCACTGTATCGTTGAACTCCAGTTTACTACCGCTATCGTGTGAGTGTTTCATCTTCTGTTCGTGTGCTTAGTTTAGAGTTACGGACGCAGCCCGGCGTCCGCCGTCGGACGGATGGGAGCCGAAAAAGAACGAGTCGTAGGAGAAAAAAAATGTGGACCCACCATTTGGATATGAAGAGGCAATTTAAAGAGTCTTTTAGTTTACCACACCATTTAAAGTTTTCTGTTTTTAAGTTCCTCTAAAACTTTAAATTTAGCTGCAATTATACATAAATTGTTGGAGTTGCTCTAAGAGCATACTATGTGCAAGCTCGTTTTGATAGTTCAGGGATGAAATTGAGCCTGCGATGATAGTTTAGGGACGTAAATGCCTATTCCGCCATTACAAAAGGTTTGCTATTCTCAGCTATTCTCATGAGTGCCAACACAATTACAAAAGGTTTGAGCGTCGGTTAATTATGCATATAAATATATATGTATGTTTAGCAAGATGAAATAGAAATATCTTTGGTTAGTTTTGCACTAGCAATTTACATCCCAATTACATTGAGTGAAATTAATAGCTATTGAAATAGAGGGAGTACAATTCAAGATCGTTTGTAGCGCCTTGCTACAAGCACACTTATCAACTCCATTGTGAAGGGGAAGTGCACACATCAGGGGTTTGTGATTTCGTTTTTTCTTTGAGTTCATTTTTAGTCATTGTACTTTCATCGCACATATATTTTTACCTTTAATTTACTGCACTTTTCTCTTATGGCTTGCTGACCATTATTCAAAACCACAAAAAATATATTAGTACTGGTACTTTATATCGTGTAAATTTTATAGCGTAAGGGTAAAATTGTCTTCGTCGAAGGTATATGATATTTATGTATGTATATTTTGAAGAAAGAATAAAGATCCTCATTTCGTAATTCATTTGGAAAATCAAAAGGGAGTACACAGATAAACTGAGATTAGGTAATTACATCAAATGAAGCTTGGGTGACCATCCCATCGAGAAATAAATATTGAAGTAAGAAAAGTATGAAATGGAAACATATAACAAGCTAGTGCCCCCTTCCTCCCTCGATCTCTCTAAGGCCCGTTATGTGTTGAAAATGAAAACGATCTGTAAATTTTTATAGCGTAATAAGGTATATGATATTTATGGTCAAGTGATAAGTGTAGTGGACGTACGTACTAGTGGTACTTAACATGCAACTTGATCGATCAAGTGGTTTATGCATTTGGATGTGACAGTACATACGAATTGACATTAGGAAATTACATCAAATGAAGCTGCATAATGGGTGATCAGCCCATCGAGAAATTAAATATTGAAATACGAAAAGTAAGAAATGGAAACATATCACAAGTGTCTAGCTAGCTGTGGGCCTGTCTGTGGTTCACGCTAGTTTATTCAGAAAACAACAAGGCGCCAAACAATTAACATCCGCCAGCACGTACTCCAGCTGGCCATCTTACTAAGTGGTGAGAGGGAATTCGCCATGAATCACAAGGTTGTGCCCTGTGATGCCCTTGCTAGCGTCCGATGCCAGGAACACGGCCGCGTCGGCGACGTGCTCCGCGGTCACCTCCGGCTTGGCCGTCACCACGTACTTCTTCATCACCTCACCCAGCTCTGCTGCACTCGCCTTGGGGAAGATCTTGCTCAGCGCGTCCTCATCCAAGCTCGGCGCGACGCGGTGCGGCGAGATGGCGTTCACCCGCACGCCCCGCCTCGCCAGATCAGCCGCCGCGGCGCGGACAAGGGCCACGACGGCGGTCTTGGAGAAGCTGTACGCCGAGGGCACGATGGCGTCGCCGAGCAACCCCGTGGTGGTGCCCGTGCAGAGGATGCACCCACGCTCGGGGTTCTTGGCTATCTCGGCGCCGGCGCACTTGATGCTCGCCAGGACGGAGCCCAAGTTGACCTCCATCGTCTCCTTGTAGACTGCGGAGTTGACGATGGGGGTCACGTCCTTGTTGATCCATGCGTTGTTGTAGAAGATGTCAAGGTATTGTATGCCGTAGGTTTCCTTGGCCTGCTCGATCGCATCGGAAATGTCCGACTCCTTGGTGACGTCGCAGAACATCGCGTGAGCCACTTCCGCTTGCTGCGTGCCTGCTGCAGCACTGTTGGTGCCGACGTGGTCCTTGTTGAGCTTGTCTGCTAAGTCTTGGCAGGTCCTCAGCTGCTTGTCGGCGAGCAAGACACGCGCGCCGTTGGCGACGAACTTTGTCGCAATCTCCCGGCCGATTGTACTGGCGGCTCCTGTGATGACGGCCACCTTTCCCCGCAGCCTGCATTCATGCATCCCCACAGTCCATAATCGACGTTAGCATCAGGTTGATATCCAATTCTCAAACGTCGCCGTTCACGTTGAATAGTATGTCCAGTTCAAAAGTGTAGTTCATCAAACAACAAATTACCAAAATAGCAAAAAAAAAGTTGGCCCAAATTGTCACAGCATGTATAACAAGTAGATTGTCCAAAATGGAGTTTACTCTAAAACATATGTATGAAGCGTACATGTTGGCCATGGAGAAGCTAGCAATGTTCAACCCTGGATCGGATGAGGATGCTTGTCCAGCCCTCTATTAGGCCCTTCACCTGCTGGTTGCTGCACTCCGAACATTGAACAAACACAGAGTTAGCGTACAATGCAAGTAGTACAGCGAAGAAGGCATAGTACATTACTGCTAGAGGAGCCAGACCTGACCTGATGCTCCAAATTAAATAATCCGAATACTCCTGCAGGTAGCTGCTTCTGCAAAGTTGAGTGGGGATTTCGCCACTGATCGTCGTAGCCTTAAATAGAAGCGTACGTCCGCTCCCTCTGCATCGCAGGTATCCCATGAACATGCCCAAAAAAAGTCAACCAAACTCTGGATCTGCACGTGCCGTTTCTGTTTTTCTGAGATTAATTCGATAAGCATAGACGCCAGTATCAAACTGGCTCTCGTTTCTTATATTCGGACTTCGGCCAAGTCTTCGGTACATACCTTACCTACTCATCTCCTCATCCAAGTCTTCTTCTCCCTCGGGATCCACGAAGCGTCGCGCTTCGTGGTACGACGATCTGGATCAAGCCACATGCAATGTCTGCATAGTATAATGCATGCAAGTCTCTAAGACCCTAACCAATATTTGAAGAAAGGAACCCGATCGCATCACATCACAGATAAACATGGAAGTTCAGCAAGACCTGCAAACAAAGAAAGTCAAGCGAACTCTACAAAGTCTTTGAGTCTTTCGCATACTCTCTCTGTATCAGAATTAGAAGACGTTTTTGGATAAGCTTTGAATAAAATGTTGGGATTATAAATCATGAATAACTTTCAAGTCGTTGAGTTTGGAAATGTGAAAATCACATCAAGAATTTTGTCTTCAAATTAGTTTCAAAAAATACACATATATAACTTTCCAACAAATATTTTTTATAGAAAAGAGAAGTGAAAGTTGTGCTTTGTAGACCGCATCATTGTCCTAAGCGTCATCTAATTGCGATATGGAGGGAGTATTAATTATACTGCTGACCCTGACAGCTGACGTAGTGGGTAGTGACTAATGGTGACGACCTCAGCTAGCTGCATCTCGTGGCATAATACCATCTAATACATCTATCAACAAATCACGCTTTTATCTTCATGTGTTGCTTCACACAGTATCAGTTTAACATTTTCTCCTAAATAAATGGAAGCGAATTTTGTTTCAGTTTTCATCTTTTAGCGTTAAAGAGGGTACATCATCTATTAGTCTCGTATTAATGAGGGTGCGGGGAGTTTTCCTCCCAATAAATCTAGACCAACCCGTCATGAAAAATACATGTCATAGATTAACACACGGGAAGGCCCCAAGTAAGGGTTGATATACACGAGTTAGTTTTTGCCTCTTCTACATTGTTGCGCCGTCATCATAATATACACCATCCCGATAGTCGGCGCTCTTCAGCGAACGGGGGAGCATGTCTCTGGAATCAGTCGTCCTTGTGATCCTGTACTGGGACCGAGCCAATAAGGTTTTTGGGAAGCGCTTCGCGCGACTACTCAAGGGTCTTCACCACGGTTCGTCCTTCATCCAACTCGACAGCTGCGGTTCATCACAGTCTTTAACATCATCTGCAGTTCGGCGTCTGCAACACCGTCATCACTCCGTTAGCGCCACTCTCCATCGCAGCTTCTCAGTTCGTACGCCGTGATCCAATCTGGTTTTTCAGCATGTTGATATACTTATTGTTGCCTAGTATGTTACAGGATTGCATGCTATGTCATGTTCTTATCATTATAAATCTAGTTCAGAATTTAATAGAACATTTGCCTAATTTTTAACAATCCAAAAACTTTATTATAGGCAATCTGTTGATTTTAGTATGGCTGGTTTTATCGATACAACAAGGCCGGAAAAGTTCAATGGCAATAACAGTAAGAGGTGGAGTTCTAAGGTCCTTCTTTGGTTTGATTCTATGAACATTTGGGAGACGTTGCTTGGCAAACCTAAAGGCGAACTTACTGCTCAAGAGTATATTAGGTTTGATGATGCTTGGAACGTATCTTGAGCATTATTGATGATAGCATTGTCGATGTCTACATAGACATGACTAATGCGGAGGTATGATGTAGCAGATCCAAGTAATGAATTGTACCTCATGGATTAGAGTTTCCATGATTGTAGGATGGTGAACAACCATTCTGTAGTTGAGCAGGCTCATGAGGTGTAATGCATTGTGAGAGATCTTGAGCTTCTTTAAGTGTGCTTTATTGCAAAGTTGCCCTCCTCTTGGAGCAACTTCTCCACTACTCTGAAACATAGGAGATAAGAGATATCAGTAGAAAATCTAATAGGGTCTCTTGATGTTGAAGAGAAAGCTCGGAAGAAGGACATTGACGACAAAGGAGATCAAGGTCAATCCAGCGCTAGCATGATCAGGAAACTTTCATGTTGCAAGAATAAAGGCTGAGATGAACTATTCCACTTGTGGTGAGACCGGACACGTCTGTACTGACAGTATAGATCGTGCACACCGTAAGGGCAAAAGGGTTAATGGTTCCAAGAATGTCAACACAGTGACAGTAGGGCACACTGGGTAAAGGTATCATATTTTACCTACCCTTCTTTCGGGTTTTCAGTCCATAGGTATGGTAATTGGATACGACTGCTAATGTCCATGTGTGCTGACATCTCTACGTTTTTTCTTGCCCGGTCATCTGGGATTCCTCCATGCTGACAGGGAATGAGTCAAATGCTGCTGTCCATGGTGTTGGTAGGGTGGATCTGAAGTTTACTTCGGGAACGATCGTGCAACCGAAGAACATGCATCATGTCTCTAGTATCAACAAGAATCTCGTGAGCAGTTCAACCCTGTGCAAGGACGGCTTTAAAGGTAGTGCTAGAGTCTAGTAAATTAGTCATGTTGAAACATGGATAATTCGTTCATAACAGCTACTATTGCAGAGGATTGTTCTCCTTTTGTCTTGCTGATTTTTGTAGTAAGTCCGTGAACCATATTTGCGGTAATGTTAGCTATGATGCGAATATTTTGGCATTCACGTTTGTGTCACATTAATTTGTGTTTAATTTCTCAACTTTACATCATGTGTTTAGTTTTAAATATCACCATTGCCAAATGTTCTATTGTCATAGTTGTGTGCAATCGAAGCAACCTCAAAAGCCTCACAAGGCAGATGAGGAGAGACACTTGGCACCTCTACAACTCATACAGTCTAATCTGTGCGATATGAATGGTGTGTTCGCAAATGGTGGAAAGACATACTTAATGACTTTGATTGATGACACGACTAGATTTTGCTATATTTATTGCTTCCTAAGGATTAAGTGTTAGACTAGTTCAAAATTTATAAGGCTGAAGTTGACAATCAACTTGAGAGAAAGATCAAGCGTCCATGATCTGATCGTGGTGGCGATTATTTTTAAATATTTGATGAATTATGTTAGGAACACGGTATAATTCATGAGACGATGCCTCCCTATTCGCCTGAGTCAAACGGGATTGCTGAGAGGCACACTGCCTGAGCAGGTTACCTGCATTTTAGACACTACTGGTATATCTAAAGCATGGTGGGTGGAGGTTGTGTTAACTTCATGTCATTTCCTAAGTAGAGTCCCAAACAAGAATAAAGATGAAACTCCATATGAGATGTGGATTAGGAGAAACCATCACTTTCTTACTTGTGCGCTTGGGGATGCTTAGCAAAAGTTAATATACCCATTACAAATAAGTGCAAGCAAGTTGGGACCTAAGAGAGTGGATTGTGTCTTTCTAGGATATGCCCAGAGAAGCATTGCTTATATTTTTAGTGGTAAAATCTGAGGTACCTAATACCCATGTTGATACTATTATGAAATCTTGTGATGCAATATTTTTTTGATAATATATTTCCTTTGAAAGACATGCATAGCAATTCCATATTTTCTGGTGAAATAATTCCTGAACCTATAACACATGTTGAGACTTTTGAGCAACTTAATGAGCAGGAGCATGACGTCCTAGAGACGGATGATGGTCAAACTCCTAGAAGGAGCAAGAAATAGAAGATTGAAAAAATCTGTTGGTGATGTTTTCATTGTGTACCTTGTGGACAATACTCTCATGCTGCCCACCGTTGAGAATTTTGCATCACCAGATGTAGATGATTGGAAAGATGTCCAAAGTGAGATGGATTCGATTCTTTCTAATGGGGCATGGGAGCTCACTGATCTACCATATGGTTGCAAACCTGTGGGTTGTAAATGGGTGTTCAAGAAGAAGTTTAGGCCTAATGGTACTATTGGCAAGTACAAGGGGCAGTTTGTGGCTAAAGGTTACACAAAAAAGGAAGGAAAAGACTTCTTTTATACTTATTCACCTGTTGCTAGACTGACCTCTATTCAAGCTCTACTTGCCTTGGTTGCCTGATAGTTATGTGGTGAGTGGTCAATAAATTAAGGTGTGCTAAGTTGCAGAAATCCTTGTATGGCCTGAAAGAAGGACCTAAGCAATGACATGAGAAGTTTGACAGTACTTTAACTTCTGTAGGCTTTGCCATTAACCAGGTTGATAGATGTGTGTACCATCACTATGGTGATGTGAAGAAGTTACTATGTTTGTATGTGGACGACATACTGGTCTTTGACACAAATATCGATGTGATCAATGAAGTCAAGTCTTAACTATCAAAGAGCTTTGATATGAAAGATCTAGGTGAAGCTCATGTTATTCTGAACACCAAGCTGATTAAGGATATGAATGGGATTACTCTTTCACAATCTCATTATGTGGAGAAGGTCTTGAACCGTTTCACTTACATGGAGAACAAGCTTCCTCCAAGTCCTTATGACCCTAGTGTGATTTTGAGAAAGAACAAGAAAACTGCTAAGCAACAGCTGAGATACTCTTTGGTTATCAGTTCACTCATGTACCTAGCAAGTGCAATGAGACCCACAATCTATTTTGCTGAGAACAAATTAAGTAGGTTCATCTCAGACTCAGATTACGATCATTGGCATACAATTGAAAGGGTCATGCGCTACTTGGTTTGTACTGAGTTTTGGGATTCACTATTCTGGGCACCCTACTGTCCTCGAGGGATATTGTGTTTTGAACAGATGATTACGATGATCTATATTCCACGAGTGGGTATGTGTTTACCTTTGGAGGTGGTGCGATATCATGGAGGTCTTGCAACAAACAGATCATTTTGATGAGGTCAACCATGAAAGCAAAGCTTACTGCTTTGGACATAGCCCTTGTTGAGGCAGAGTGGTTGTGTGGTCTCTTGATGGACATTGCCTGTGGTTGAGAAACCAGTAATGGCAATACTTATGAATTGTGACAATCAAACTATGATAGTCAAAGTGAACAACCTAAGGACAATGTGAAGTCATCAAGACATGTCAAAAGTCGACTAAAGTTTATCACGAAGTTGAGAAACTCAGGAGTAATAAGTGTGACTTATATTAAAAAGACAAAAACCTGGCAGATCCCTTTAAAAAAGGCTATCAAGGAATGTGATAGAAAGTACATCGAGGGAGATGCATTTGTTACCCGTTTAAGTTGCTGATGTGGTAACCCGACCTATGTGATTATATTGGAGATTCCTTGAATTAGAATCTAGGAAGAACAAGTTGTTGGTTGACTGAGGAGAGTAATTAATTATTAAATCCTCTCTAAGTGAAATGTAATTAGTCACGTATTGCTAATAAATGAAGGTGTGGGGAGCCCCCCAATAAATATGGACCAACCTCTCATGGAAAAGACACACCATAGACTACCACACCGTAAGGCCCCAAGTAAGGGTCCCGCCCCGCCCGCGCACCCAACACCACGCCATAGAGCCGGCAGCCCCGTCTCCTTCGACGCTATCATATCTATCACAACTCACACATCACACCAACACAAATATGCACAACCATGGTTGTGACGGTGGTGTCTGGATGCAAGGCGTAGAGGATAAAGATGACTGAGTGCCGCGCTACTCGAGCCACTAGACGGTGGGTGATATTGGGCGGCCCATATTGGGGGCTTTGCGAAGGAGGCCACCTCACATCAGGCCCGCCATCTACTCCTCGTCCTAAGGAATGAGAGCTCGGACCAGAACAAAGATGGCGTATTTGGATTCTCTTTGAAACACCCAGTCAACATCTACCCTTTTACGCTTCTTGACACAGAAAGCGTATTTAGCTCAAAAGCACAACCTAATAGTTCATATACAACCAATCATAAAAGTAATAAATTTAAATATCTTATGAACTATACACCATTAACGAACTGTACTAAAACAACGATGTGTTAGTCCTCGCCCATAGTTCGATTGGAACGTCATCTATGATAAATACTTTAATGCAGTGATATATTGACAACGTTTTATGGTTATGTTGTGACACGTAAATGGCTCAAGCCATATAGGTGCTGTACTGTGCGGTGTTTTTTTCTTTATTTATGGTTTCATATATTGTCCTATTATGTTTTCATGCATCTTCTTTATTTATGGTTTCATATATTGTCCTATTATGTTTTCATGCATCTTCGACAACAGATTGCTTTTGATGAGATCTACACATCCATGGTAACTGATCTTCTGTATTAACTATGGATTAAAAAGTCTCCTATCTTTAAACCCTGTAAGGAATGGTATGCTCGTAGCCTAAGAGGGGGAGGGGGCGAATTAGGCAATCTTAAAACCTTAACCCGTGCCTTCGCTATTTTTACACAAAGATAAACTAGAACATACTATCTAGATGTGCAACTAGGGTTGTTCTAGCGTGAAACTCCCATCCCAAAACAAGATTTGCAACCAATAGACAATCCTAGCATGATACTCCCACCGGTTTGGTAAATGAAGTCGTTTTGGACATGATTTGAGTCAAACATTGGGATATAAATTATGAATAACTTTTAAGTCATTGAGTTTGGAAATATGAAAACTACATGAATAGATTTGTCTTGCAAAATACTTTCATAAAAGTATACATATGTTAGTTTTTAACAAATATTTTTATAAAAAGAAGAAGTCAAAGTTGCACTTTGGAGACCGTGTCGCTGTTCTAAACGACTTCATTTACCAAACCGGAGGGAGTACTACTCTAGGAAAGTAAAGGCAAGCAAAGATTGCAAGAGAGTAAATGCGGAAACATAAAGGGTATGAGAGGAAGCAAACTATTGACACATGATTTATCCCGTGGTATCGGTAGGCACTAAGCCACCCCTAGTCCACGTTGTTCAAGAACTCACACAAGAGTATTGCTTCTCGGTCACCAAGTCTCTCCCAAGAGCACCACTTGACTCGCCACAAAGGCTAGCCACTTAGGCACTTGCCAAGCTCTCTTGGTCACCTTGATGCCGCCTCCACTATGGAGCTTCTCCACCAAGGAAGGGGGTCTCCACGTCCCCCGCACAAAGTGTCCTCGCCGCTCCACACCAAGCCGGAGGGTCGATGACGATCGCCGGTGAGCCACTTAGGCCCCAAGGCTTCCGGCAAACCTTGCACAACTTGATCCACTCAAGAATTACCTCACAAGGTTGGCACAACCTTGCATTCACTTAGCTCTAAGCTAAGCCTAGAACTATGCACATACACAAAGCATATGCAAGTCTATGAATGAGCAGTTAAGCACTTGGATGGATTGGATATGATCTTCTATGTGTCTTGCACTCCTCTGCACTTCCACACTATCCAGCAACCTCAAATGGGTGAGTGGAGGGGGTATAAATACCCCAAGGCACTCAGCTAGCCGTTGGCTAACGGCTCACTGAAAAGTTGACCATCGGATGAACCGACGCCTACTTTTCAGGAGCATCGGTTCATCTGGTGCCCCTCCCATGTCACGTAGCCTTTGTGGTTCTCTAACAAAACTACTCCGACGCTATGCACCGACGGTGCTTCGGTTCCTCCGGTGCTGAAGGACTTCTCGCCAAACCGTCTCAGTTGGTTTCTTCGTAACTATCGGATACACTGCTGACCCATCGGTTCATCCGGTGCTACTGCGTTGATCTTGGCGCGTCTCTGTCTTGTTTAAACTTGACCACCAGATAGACCGACGGTTCCCTCCAATGGACCGTGGGTTCATCCGACGCTGCTGTCTTCTCTTCTTCTTCTCTGCAACTCGTCCGACGCTACTATAAAATGGACCGTCGGTTCATCCAACAGTGCCTTAGTTTTCACCCAGTGTACCAACTCGTCCGACGATTGAACCGACGCTTTCTATCTAGGTACCGTCGGTTAATCCGACGGTGTCCTTCCTTTTTCTTTTCTTTCTCGTTTTTGACCCTTGAAAAATAAACCAAAATCCTTGTGACCTAGAAATGTCTACAAAGACTTGTTAAACAATATGGTTAGTCCCATTGATCATGTTGTCATGAATCACCAAAATCATACTCGAACTAATGGTTTATGAGGCCATGTTCGCTACAAACCCCTTGGTCAACATTTACCCCCCTTTATGCTTGTTAACGCAGAAACCATATGGAGCTCCAGAACACAACCTATTTGTTCATATACAACAAATCATAAAAATAATAAATTGGAATATCTGATGAACTATAGTCCATAATGACATTTCAATTTCTGGTTTAGATTGGTCTTAAATCCTGGTGACTCCATCTAGTAGCGAGTGAAGCTCCCACCCGGTACTAAATGGCTTGGGCCCCGTACTAAAACCACACATTAGTATCGGCCCAATGTTCGGCCGGTACTAGCACCATCTATGAAAGGTGGTTTCTTCTCCACGAATGATAATTACTTTAATGAACTGCTATTACACCATTTTACGGTTGTGTTGTTGTTACACGTAAATAGCTAATGGCCATATAGGTGTTCTATTGTCCGGTGGTTTCATTTATTTACGGTTTTAAATGTTGTATATTATTATTGTCCGTTTAAGTTTCCATCTTCCAAAATCCACAACAGGCATTTAAGGTTGCAAGAGTAGATTTGTACGTGTATGTGCTCGAGAAAATACAAATTAATTTCGATCCTTAAGTCCACAACAGTCGTATTTGTAAGGACACAAGTACACTGTGGCGTTCTATGAGGACTGGCCGGGAAGGATCAGATCATTGTTCTTGCAAGCAACGCCAGGCGCAGCATATATTGTATCATGGCCGGATTGCAGAGGAGCTAGCAGGAGCAGCAACAATCTTAGTTAGGGTCGCATTTGGTCCAGCACCAGCATTGAAAGGAGTGGCAGGTGCCTCCAAGATTGTCGGTGCTCTCGCCTGTGCATACTCTGCCGCAGTCCTTGTCCTTGATCCATGGCCAGCACGTCCCTTTATAAGCGCCGCTCAGGTGCTCGTGGCAACCATCCGGCCACCAGCATTCCGATGGCTCTGCATACATATATATGGATATCCAGACTGACATGAACACAAATTATGCATGTAAGCGACTTGTTATAGCTTGTGACCGGTACCGTACCGGCGGTGAGGATGACGAGTAAGAGGATGACCGCGGCGGCGGCAGAGAGATTCTTCCTCGGTGAAGGCACCGCCATTGCTACACGCTTGTAAGAACGAAGCTAAGCTCGAGCTGATGAGTGAGCCGATGAGATACTGATGAGGAGAATGAAGTTTGGTTGTAGTACATATATATATAGCATAGAAAGGGAGACAGATGACGTACGTGTGTCCAAGTGAGCAGGAATTAATTTGCCTGCCCCGTCCATGCCAGGCCACGTAAGTTGATGTCATCAGGTAATATACATACAAAAAATACTCGGAGAAAGCAATGCAATGTGCAAGCCTAAATCAAAGACTACCTGGTCGGTCGATGTTTCCTACAATACACAGGTCTACACGACCAGCTTGTGCAGGCCCTCCATGGCAGGTCTAGCTACACAACCAGCTTCCATCGCTGACGACCATATGAGCAAGCATAGCACCTATGAGGTGTTTGGTTCGTGGACTTGTGATATGATCTGATTACACCTTCCTCGTCGCCTTTTCTAATTTTCATCTCAAGCAATTCAAATTATCATGGGTTTTTTGGTGACATCATAAGTAGTTAGTAACTAGTATAGCCCCAAGAAAATGTATAGTAGGTCTCACAAAGAAGTATAGTAATTTGTATATATATATATTGTGGTAACTATTTGTAACCATGTATCCTACACTCACAACGTCACAAGCTGCCGTAATCCATATAAATCACGTGCACGCACTGGCTTTAGCTGCCTGGAAATTATGAGAAACTACCTACATGCATGCACACGATCCATCTTGTGAAACCAGCAACGCACGCGGCTACGTGAACGCGGCTTCAAATTCACCGTGAACAAAATCAAAGCAGGCCGGCCAGTTATTGCTAGCGTTGACTTCAATAATTACAGTGTTGCCACTGTGAGAATGGGTTAACGTGATGCCATCCTAGGCTCACGGTTCCGTGTTAAATAGACCAGGAATAGCCCCTGGTGTGGCGCATACAACATGGAGTACAAGGAAAGTAGATACAAGATAAGATACAACCGAAACTACTTCCTATACAAGGATTTAATCCTATCTCAACAACATAACCGCACACACACCCTATGGAGGCTGTCACGTACACATCTTAACACCCCCGGTCAATCTCAACCTTCTCCTAGATTGAGATTGCTTCTGAATTTAACTAGGAGGCGTTCAGGCAGTGGCTTGGTAAACCCGTCAGCCACTTGATCTCCAGAATGGATGAATCTGACGTCTAAAAGCTTCCTTGCAACTTGTTCTCTTACGAAGTGAAAATCAATTTCAATGTGCTTGGTCTGTGCATGGAAGACTGGATTTGCTGTTAGATAAGTCGCTCCGATGGTGTCACACCATAGACGGCCAGCAGTGGGATGAGGTATTCCTAGCTCGTTCAAAAGCTTCCTCACCCACATTACTTCGGCTGCTGCATTCGCCAATGCTTTGTATTCAGCCTCAGTACTGGACCGTGACATGGTAGATTGCTTCCTTGCGCTCCATGATATGAGGTTGGGACCAAGATAGACGGCAAAACCCTCGGTGCTTCTTCTATCATCCGGACAGCCCGGCCCGGTCCCCATCCGAAAAAGCACTTATGAGCATTGAGGTCGACTTGCATATTTTCAACCCAAAACCAAGACTTCCCTTGAGATACCGCAGTATTCTTTTGACTGCCATCCAGTGAACTGTTGTTGGTGAGTGAAGGAACTGGCACACCTTGTTCACAGCGAAGGAGATGTCTGGTCGAGTTAAGGTGAGATATTGAAGTGCTCCAACTATGCTCCTGTACCGTGTTGCGTCTTGAGGCCCCAATTTTTCCCCATCATAGAGAGAGAGCTTCTCGGACGGAGGTAGTGGAGTTGCCACAGCCTTGCAATCCATCATGTTTACCCTTTGCAGAACCTCAGTCGCATATCTTTCTTGTTTTAGTAGGAGATCTCCTCCTTGCCTTTTAACCTCTATACCAAGGAAATAATGTAGATCTCCCAAGTCTTTGAGTGCAAAGTCACGCTCTAGGTTCCTCAGGAGGGCATTTGTGGCTGCTTGAGAGGAGCTGGCCACAATGATGTCGTCAACGTAGACCAATATAAATATGGTGCAATCTCCTTTGTGAAAGTAAAATAATGATGTATCACCCTTAGACGGAGCGAAGCCAAGCTCGAGGAGTCTTTGACTGAGCCGAGAGTACCAGGCACGAGGTGCTTGTTTCAGGCCATAGAGTGCTTTGTCCAACTTACACACGTAGTGTGGTTTATTTTTGTCTTCAAAGCCCGGTGGCTGTCGCATGTACACCTCTTCCTCCAGAAGGCCATGGAGGAAAGCATTTTGCACATCTAATTGCCTGAGAGACCAACCACGAGAAGCTGCAATTGACAATATGAGCCGAATAGTTGCAGCTTTCACTACCGAACTGAAGGTGTCTTCGTAATCAATTCCATAACACTGTTTATAACCTTTTGCAACCAGCCGTGCCTTATACTTGTCTAGTGTACCATCTGCCTTCCTCTTGATTTTAAACACCCACTTGCAATCAACTATATTTTTACCCTGTTGCAGTGGAACCAAATGCCAAGTGTTGTTTTTCAGCAGTGCACCAAACTCGGCGTCCATTGCAGCCTTCCAATGTGGATTGTCCAAAGCATCTTTAATAGTGGTAGGTTCAGGAATAGTAGTAGCTAAATTTCCATACCGTATAGTGTCGTCTGTGTACACTTTGGGCTTCCTGATCCCATGTTGCAGACGTGTGGCGGGCGGCGGGCGAGGAGACCACGGGTGGCGGCGCGAAAGATCCCGGCCGGTGGTGTAGCGGTGGGCGCGAGAAGATCCCGCTAGCGGTGCAACGGCGGGCGCGGAGAGGATCCGCCGGGCGCACGATCCGATGTAGACCCGGTGCCCCCCCCCATGCGGCGGATACGGGGGGTGTTGTCGGGGGGTGTCGGCCGGCGGGCCGCGCGCGGTGGACGACGGCCGCGCGGACGAAGGTGGGGGCTGCGCGGAAGATGTGGGCGGGGGTCGCGCCGGATGGCAAGTGCGGGACGGTCGGCTGCGGAGTCGGTCGCCGGCCCGCGGGGGCGACGGCCTCGGATGCGCCCGACGCTCGATCCAAGGCGGATACGCCACCGGGTGCCGCGGGGAGATCGCCCGGGATCTGTGCGTAGGCCGGTGGCGCCATATTCTCTGGGAGCATGAAATCACGCTGTTTTCCACCGGAAAAAATTCCATGGGCACGGAAATCCAGCGACACTGCGCAAGAGAGTCATCCGGTTCATTGTTGTTAGTAGAAGATGCATCTGAATGGTTCGCATTGTCATCCCCAGTCAAAGTTGAGTCTCGAAGAGAATTGGGCAGCAAAGAAATCTCAGCACGAAGACGCGCTCCTGCATTAGGGTGGAGTGTGGAGAAGGGAAACAGGTTTTCATCAAATACCACATCGCGGGATATATAGACCCGGCCAGATTTGACCTCAAGGCATTTGTATCCTTTGTGAAGGGGGCTATAACCAAGAAAAACACATTGTGTGGAGCGAAAGGCAAGCTTCTTAGTGTTGTAGGGCCGAAGATTCGGCTAACACGCACACCCGAAGACGCGCGGGGAGGAGTAGTCGGGTTTGTTTGAAAAAAGTCGCTCAAAGGGTGTGTCTTTGTTAATGACACGGCTCGGGAGGTGATTGATGAGATATCTGCTGTGAGAAAGGCCTCATCCCCGAACTTCAAGGGCATAGAGGCATGAGCCAATAGGGACAGGCCAACTTCTACAATGTGACGATGTTTCCTTTACGGAGCCATTCTGCGATGTGCATGAGGACACGAAACGTGATGTGAGATGCCAATCCGTTGAAAAAAAGGAGTTCGGGCGTTGATACTCCCCCACCCCAATCAGTTTGGATGGCCACTATTTTCCGATTAAATAAGCGTTCAACAAGGTTTTGGAAATCATGGAACCGCTGAAAGACTTCAGATTTATGTCAAAGAAAATACACCCAAGTAAATTTACTGAAATCATCAATGAAACTGACATAATAATTGTTTCGTCCAACCGAGGTTGGAGCGGGACCCCATACATTAGAGAACACAAGGTCCAGGGGTTTATTCGACACACTACTAGACTTGGGGTAAGGCGGTGATGGCTCTTCCCTTGCCGACATGCATCACGGATGGATGATTTATATGAATCGGAAATAAACGGAAACTTATTCTTGCTAAGGATCTGCTGGACGATGGGCAACGATGGATGACCTAGGCGGGCCGTGCCATTGAGACGCGGAATCTTAGTGGCACCGAAGGCTTGCTTGGGTGGTGTAGACTTCACGGGGTAGAGACCCCCTCTACATCTACCGCGAAGAAGAACTTTTCTCGTTGCACGAACCTTGACAAGAAAGAAATCGGGGTGAAATTCAAGGATAGCATTGTTATCGGTAGTAAAACGATGTCCGAAATCAGATTTTTATTGGCGAGCCGGTGTATAGAGAACATTATTTAGGAGAAGTTTTCGATTAGGGGTATGAACAATACTTTGACCAATCTGTTGTATCTTCATACCGGCACCGGACGCCGTATGAATCCGGTCGTTGCCGAATATTCATCGCGCACGGTGAGCTTCTCCGGATCTCCGGTGATGTTGTAGGTCGCCCCGGAGTCGATGTACAAATTGGTGTCGATGTCGTAGGACGTGGTTGCAGACGAAGCGCTCTTGGGATCCCGGACGCCGGTGAAGGAGGTATCAAAGCGCTTGTAGCACTTTACAACCGTGTGGCCCTCCTTGCCACACAGTTGGCAGATGGGGCGATCCGTGCCCCCATTGCCGCCGTGACGTCCACCGCGGCCGCGGCCAAAACCGCCACGGCCACGGCCTCCTCCTCCACGTCCACCACGAGAGTTGCCATTGCCACGTCCACCACGCGACGTAGAGTTAGCGAGAGGAGCCGGTCCCATGGAGGAGATCCATACGTTGCTCGAAGCTTGACATCTGCGTGTAGAGTTCCTCAACCAAGATGGGTTCCACGCGTGCGGCGACGGCGGATACTAGCGGGTTAAAGTCGATGTCGAGACCCGCTAGTATGTAGGAGATGAGTTCCTCACCTTCCAACTTCTTTCCTGCGAGATGCCATCTCATATGCAAGAGTTTTCATCTTGGCGTAGTATTCAGCAACGGTGGAGTTGCCCTTTTGTGCCATGGAGAGCGCCATCCGCGTGGAGATGACCCGAGAGCGGGATTGCGACGCAAAGTAGTTGTCGATGGCGACCCATGCGTCACGAGCGGTGTCGGCGGGGACAACCCTGCACCAAGATATCACGCGAGAGGGAAGATAACGGGTAATTGAGGACCTGCGATCTGTCCCCTCCCACTCGCTCGTAATCGGGGTTAGGAACTTGCGTTGCATCGGTGGCGGCGGTGGCCACCGTCTTCGCCGGCGCACCGGACCGTGCGCGTCGACGTAGCCAACCATCTTGGCTCCCTTCGGCGCCGAGGAGACTTGGGCCTTCCATAGGGTGTGATTGTTCTTGGCAAGCTTCTCCGTAACCGGATAGCCAAGCGCGAGCAATGCGGCGGAGGATGGGATGAGAGCCATTGCGCAAACGGAGAAGAAAGCTAGCTCGATACCATGTGAGAATGGGTTAACGTGATGCCATCCTAGGCTCACGGTTCTGTGTTAAATAGACCAGGAATAGCCCCTGGTGTGGCACATACAACTTGGAGTACAAGGAAAGTAGATACAAGATAAGATACAACCGAAACTACTTCCTATACAAGGATCTAATCCTATCTCAACAACATAACCGCACACACACCCTATGGAGGTCGTCACGTACACATCTTAACAGCCACCTGGGTTGACTCCAAATAATTACGGTGTTGACTTCAAATAATTACAAGCGTTGACTTTAACTAATTACGAGTTATTGCTAGTGTTGACTTCAAATAATTACGGCGTCAAGTGGCCGGACCGGCGCGTCGTGCGATGGGGTAGATGGGCTCATATATGGCTACCGGAAGATGTATAAGCGTATGAACTTCCAACACATCGAAGCCTATCTAAATGTATGGTTTTTTATTTCCCACCACCTCACCTGATAACTGTACATTACAAAAAGTTTCATCATTTTTTAGAAAATGTTGCAACATTTTCAACTAAAATGTTGAACCAACATTTTTCATAAGAAGTTGAACCAACATTTTTCGTAAGTTGTATCAACATTTGGTGGTGCAAAACGTTTGATTCAAGATTTTTTCGAAACATTTCATCAATTTCTCAAAATGTTCCACATTTTTTAGGGAAAAAAATCAACATTTTTTGTCGTTCTTCTACCTTTGGGCTGTCGGCGGCGGCACCAGAGCTGCGCGGGGCCAACCGTGCACCAGTGTGTGGAGCCGCTGGCGAGCTCCCGCGGCGGCTCGACGAGCTCCCGGTGCGGAAGCCGTGGCTCGCCGTGGCGGCTCCGGGGACGGCGGCGGCACGGGGGCGCACGCGGCCATGGAGGCAGTCGGTTGGGGGCACCAGCACGCACACCGTCGCGCGGGTCTGTGCAACCCCCGTGGGTGGCGGCGGCGGCGTGAAGCGGGTGGATGGGAAGAGAGAGAGGGGGAGACTAGTGGTTTGGTGATGGGATCTAAGGGTTGTGGGTGGCTGCATAAATCTATACAAGATGAAGATATGACCTATACAAGGTCGACGGGGCTATCTGCAGGAGAACTAAGTTTATAGGGGCTAAACAGAAAAAATAGGACTAAACCGTAAGGATCTTTTGAACTGCGGAAGGACTAACTTGAAAAACTAGAAAAATAGAGGGGATCTTAAGAATAAAAGGTGATGGCACGCGGCTGGTTGACCGGTTGACTCTGGTTAGATCGGATATGGGCCGTTGATCTTGGAACGAACGACTAGCGGCGTTTGCGGCGAGACGGGTGACGGTGGATATGCCAGCGAGCAGCAACACACAGATATCTCTGGCGAGCTAGCTCTATTTTCAGATAGGTGGCTTGATTTGTGACACAGTTTGGACTAGGATGAAGCTTGTGACTCGGCGAAGCGTTCTAGAGCACGGGGACAGGCGCTCGGGCGACAACGGCGATGCGCGGCTCGGTGAGGTGGACGGCGACGGCAACGGCGACAACACGACAACTCTGGCAAGCTCGTGTGGACGGGAGCGGGTTTGGTAGTGCACGGCTACAACACACAGGAAGTCTCCTCACCTCCACACAATGCTCGTGGCAGCCTCCTTGGTGGCGGAAGGGCGACGACGGAGCAGATCAAAGGCGGCGGCTCGAGCTAGGGTTTAAGGTCGGGCGGCGGTGTGGGGGTGGCTAGGGTTTGTGGGTAAAGTGCTTCGGGCCAAGGGAGCGGGGCACGCACGAAGGGGGACCGGAGCTCGGACTCGAGTCTGGCTCGACAGCGGCGCGGGGAGAGGGATGATAGGCAGTGAGAGAATTGGAGAATCGATCGACGGTTCCTTTCATTACTCATCCATGAATATATACACAGCCGGGGCGCTGTTGGACGTCCGGCAAAATAGACGACCAACAGTCATGTCAACGGGAAAATAATCGTGGGGATCGTGGGTTAGTTGTTGTGCCTATCAAGCCTGAAGAATCGTTCAAGGTTGACTCATTCGCTAACACCCCCCTCAGTCGTTGCCTCGGTGGATCTAATGTAGAGACTATCCCGAAATTCCTCAAAGAGCGATGTTGGCAATCCCTTGGTCATGATGTCTGCAAATTGGTGTTGAGTAGGCACATGAAGAACCCTGAGTTGCCCCAAAGCTGTCCGCTCCCGAACAAAGTGAATGTCCAGCTCCACGTGCTTGGTCCGGTTGTGATGTACCTGGTTGGCAGACTGATATACCGCAGATACATTGTCACGGAAGATGAGGCTCGCTTTGTCAATGAGAACGTGAAGCTCCAGTAGCAGGTTCCGCAGCCAGCAGCATCCGGCGGCAGCGTTGGCCACAACGCGACCAAGAAATGAGGGCGTCACCGAGGAAGATGCAGAAGCCATATGTTGAGCGGTGCGTGTTGGGGCAACCCGCTCGGTCCGCGTCTATTACATAACAATCATGACGTTTCAAGAACTCGAGCGGTATTTATTACATTGTCCTTCTCCATGCCATGGAACTTCCAACATTCATAGTTCTAGAGTTCAAAAGACATTGAGTGGATTCTAAAGATCTTTCTTATATAATGCATTAGATGATAAAAATTAATCAATATATAACAAAGCATAATAAAATGTATATATGAACTGACCCTAATAACCAAGAAAAGTTAAATGAACCAAATTTTCTTATAATTTGCTTCAAGCACATTTGTGATTCACGGCTTCATATTTTGTGTGCAAACTTAATTTGTCATATCTATACATTGCACTAACCCTTTTCATATTCAGTGATGACACGACCTGTATAAGTACAATATCTTTCACTATCACTTACGTGTTCATGTGTTCAAAACATACTCAATTTTTTTCACAACCTCCTCATATGATATCATGAGTATTAGACAAATTTTGTGATTTTCAAACTTCATTTGAATTTTATACAATTTTTTAACCATTCTACCTTACGATCTTCATCAGGATTGAAGAACCAAATGTCGGAAATCTAGCTTGATTTCATGTACATGATCTTAGATAAGTCTCATGAATATGAATATCATGTTTTCACCAACTTTACTATATAATTTCATGCATTTGCAGTTCATATCTAACGTATGCGAAAAATACCTAGAAAGATGTAAAATTGTTAAATAAAGCAAACAAAGTTAAAATTATGCCAAATGTGAGCATAGGTTTTGTATAAGTGTATGTTGAGGATAGAAAAAATTGGAGGCAAAAAAATGATTTTTAAATTTTCTTTGCCGAGAGTCAAAAAATTGCACTTGGTAAAAAATCTTTGGCGAGTGTTTTTTTCTGTGCCGAGAGGTTTTTGTTTGGCTCTCGGCAAAGAAGCCTCTTTGCCAAGTGTTTTTCTGTGCCGAGAGCTAAATAAAAAACTCTCGGCAAAGCCTTCTTTGCCGAGAGTTTTTTATTTGGCTCTCGGCACAGAACCAGACTCTAGGCAAGGACTGCAATTTGCGGTAGTGGTTGCCTCTCCTGCGAACCTCAGGCAGCCTAAAAACTCCATTGGGAGTGGGATTCGACTCCAGCCGTAGCTGGGGCAGTTGCTCCACCATGCCGTATCTTGTTAAGATTATTGCAAATCTTGTTTTCGAACGAGTGTTACACACTAGATGAACCATAGTTGCACAATTTAATAGCATGATCTTGTTTCAATTTGATGCAAAAGTAGCGAAAGCCGTAGGTTAACATTATAGCACAAACATACATTTTTTATTCTGTATTGGTTCATTATTTCGATCCACAGTTATTCCAACAACATCATTTTTACATTTTTTACTTCAAGCGATGAAAGTGAAAAGGTGGCGCTTGGCAGTGGTGGGATCCCTAGCAGTTGACTGGCGAGCATTTCATATACTGCAGGAGCATTTCGATTCGCAACAACAACACTCTCACGGCGGTGTGCAATTCATACTGCAGTAGCATTTAGGTGGGGATTCGCTGCTGCAGAGGCCGCCGATGTTGCCGAAGCCTTCGCTTATACACGTGTCGCTGCAGCTGGAGTGGTCGTAGCACCATCCATCATAGGTGCAGCTTGGGTGCCAGCAAGTAATTTCGCCTGCATGCATGCATCAAAAGGTGCGGCGCACAAGAGTAGGTCTCGTTATTCATGGGTCGTCGTAGCAAAATTAAAAGGAGCATATGCAGTGTATGAGCTTGTGCGTGTAGATTTGTACATACATACCTGTCGTAGTAGTAGTAGTCACGATGGCGAGCAGGAGCACGATGGCCGCCAAAGTGAGGTTCTTCTTCCTCGGTGAAGGCGCCGCCATTTACTGGTAATTGCTAGCGTTTTGGTGGAAGTTCGACGTGGAACTTTGAAGAAGGATGGGCGAGCCGATTCGGATCATGGAGAAGTTTGGGAGTTAATATATATACAAAGAGGTCGAGATAGAGTGAGATGACATGTGGGAGTACGCAGAGATGAGATGTGGAAGTACGTAGAGGAGTGACGAGACTGGTGAATGTACATATGCACCATACTACTTGTTACGAGAAGGGCAAAGACTATAAATGGTATGCGATTATTCCCCCCTACAATACTCCGCCGGCGTTACATCCGGGGGTTATCTCTTCATTCTCAATCTTCTTGAATGTGCTGCCAATTTGTTTTTGTATAAGTTGTTTCCTCTTTCACAAGGTATACCAGACTACCAGTAACTTGTTCTGCTCAAATTTTCCTTCATATTTTTGGACAACTTTTTCTACATAACTTTGTTGTACAATATGTATTGCATTTTTTTGATGAAACATTTGTGTATCAATTTATGTATACAAATTATGTATAGGTAGATTGGGGTTTTGGGGAAGGGGTTGAAGAAAAGACGAGCTGGCACGGGCACGGTGAACTGAGCGCGAATAGAGAATACACTACCGGAAACGCGGCCTCTACCGAGAGCTCGCTTCTGTGCCGAGAGCCAGATCCCAAGCTCTCGGCACGAGACGATTTGCCGAGAGCAAAGGTCTCAGCTCTCGGCACAGAAAAAACCCGCGGTACAGAGTTCCTGTGCCGAGAGGGAACAGGGTTCCGCCTCTCGGCACGGGCGCCTACTCACGGCACGGAAAATGCGTGCCGAGAGCTGCGAGCGGGCCCTCGGCACGCCGCCACCTCACGGCGCAACGTAACGGCCGTCATGGCCGTTTGCCCGGCCGTCAATTGTGCCGAGAGCCCACTTCGGCTCTCGGCACGCAGCACCCGTGCCGAGTACCGCCACGGGCTCTCGGCAAAGAATTAAAAAAAAATCAAATTCACACATTCAAACCTTTTCTTCATCAACCTAAACCCCTACAGGCTAGTTTGTATTTAATAGATATTTATTTTGTATTTAATAATTTTATTTCGTTCTAGCTAGCTAGTTTTTCACTGTAGAGTAGAGCTCCGATATGAACTCGAGGTGCATGAAATCATGATGTAAAGTTAGTGAAAAAAGATATTCATGTTCATGAGGCATCTTCAAGACCAATTACATGACCAAATCTGCAGCTGAACAAAATCCAAGAGACAAGAATCTGCAAGCAGTCATCTTTCACTAGCTAGGGGCCGTGCATGGGCCAGCTGCCTCCTCTTGAACCTCTCCTTGAAGCACATCTGCCTGAGCTCCTTCGTCCTCTCATCCAACACCATATTAGGCCTCTCCTCTATCATCTATTTCTCGTGCTTCAGGCTTTGCACCACCATCCTCGTTAGATTTCCGTCCTCTTGCTCGGTCAGCTTCCCGAGGTCCTTCTCACAGTCGTCGTCCTTGCTCTTGCGGCGCGCTTCCTCCTCCTCCACATGAGCCAAAAAACTCGCGAAGTCGACCTCAAAGAGACGACCAAGCACGTACGCATTTACATGAGAAAGTAACCGAGAACATGAATTAATTCCGGAAATTTTTGTATTAGTAAGGAAAGATATCTGCCGGTACCTTGAGAGGAGCTTCTCTTTGAACATGAAATGGCAAGGAAACACCGAGCTTAGAACCACGCTTCCTCTTCGAGCTGGTAGTGAGAGAGCTAGATCGAGTGAGAAAGAAACTGGAAGTATGAAGTAAAGTTAGTGAAAAATGATATTCATGTTCATGAGGCACTTCAATACCAATTACATGAAATGACGCTAAATTTTCGACATTTGACTCTCTCATCACGAAACCTGCAGCTTGAACAAAATCCAAGAGACCGAATCCGCAAGCGCTCATCTTTCACTAGCTAGGTGCCATGCATGGGCGCGCCATGATCGAGTGCCTCCTCTTGAACCTCTCCTTGAAGCACATCTTCCCGAGCTCCTTCGTCCTCTCATCCAACACCATATATATTAGGCCTCTCCTCTATCATCTCTTTCTCGTGCTTCGGGCTTTCCACCACCATCCTCGTTAGATTTCCGTCCTCTTGCTCTGGTCGGCTTCCCGAGGTCCCGAGCTCGAATGTCGGCCGCCTTCTTCCCCGGTCCAATTCTCGGATGTCCAACCGCACCCTTCGCACACTTGCTCGTGTCGTGCTCCGGCTTGATCGGTGCCTTCTCGCAGGTCATCGTCCTTGCTCTTGCGGCGCGCTTCCTCCTTACATGAGCCAAAAAACTCGCGAAGTCGACCTCAAAGAGGCGACCAAGCTCGTCGCATTTACATGAGAAAGTAACGAGAACATGAATTAATTCCAGAAATTTTTGTATTAGTAGGGAAAGATATCTGCCGGTACCTTGAGAGGAGCTTCTCTTTGAACATGAAATGGCAGGGAAACACCGAGCTTAGAACCACGCTTCCTCTTCGAGCTGGTAGTGAGAGAGCTAGATCGAGTGAGAAAGAAACTGGAAGTACATGAAATCATGAAGTAAAGTTAGTGAAAAATGATATTCATGTTCATGAGGCACTTCAATACCAATTACATGAAATGACGCTAAATTTTCGACATTTGACTCTCTCATCACGATGAACATTGTGAGCTAGAACAATTTAAAAATTGTATAGAATTTAAATAAATGAAACCATCAAATTGCTTCTAACAGAAAACAAGTTTGGCAACGAAAGTCTTTACAGACACCAATCGAGAGCATCAAAATGGGAGGTCAGCAAGGGCCAAAGGAGCCAAGGACAGTTACATATATACAGTAACAAAATGGTTCTTGCTCTACTCTCCGGGTTAACTCACTGCTAGTGACAAGCCTAGACAGTAGACTCTACAACTGATTAGTACGGGTTAACAACTTAACACACCACTGCTAATTAAGCTTTGAGACGGTTGACACTTGGCCATCACACAAAATTCCTATGACCAAACCTGCAGCTGAACAAAATCCAAGAGACCAGAATCTGCAAGCAGTCATCTTTCACTAGCTAGGTGCCATGCATGGGCCATGATCAGCTGCCTCCTCTTGAACCTCTCCTTGAAGCACATCTTCCTGAGCTCCTTCGTCCTCTCATCCAACACCATATATATTAGGCCTCTCCTCTATCATCTCTTTCTCGTGCTTCAGGCTTTCCACCACCATCCTCGTTAGATTTCCGTCCTCTTGCTCGGTCGGCTTCCCGAGGTCCCGAGCTCGAACGTCGGCGCCTTCTTCCCCGGTCCAATTCTCGGATGTCCAACCGCACCCTTCGCACACCGCTAGTGCCGTGCTCCGGCCTGATCGGTGCCTTCTCGCAGTCGTCGTCCTTGCTCTTGCGGCGCGCTTCCTCCTTACATGAGCCAAAAAACTCGCGAAGTCGACCTCAAAGAGGCGACCAAGCTCGTCTCGCATTTACATGAGAAAGTAACCGAGAACATGAATTAATTCCAAAAATTTTTGTATTAGTAGGGAAAGATATCTCCGGTACCTTGAGAGGAGCTTCTTTTTGAACATGAAATGGCGAGGAAACACCGAGCTTAGAACCACGCTTCCTCTTCGAAATGGAAGTACATGAAATCATGAAGTAAAGTTAGTGAAAAATGATATTCATGTTCATGAGGCATCTTCAAGACCAATTACATGAAATGACGCTAAATTTTCGACATTTGACTCTCTCATCACGATGAACATTGTTAGCTAGAACAATTTAAAAATTGTATAGAATTTAAATAAATGAAACCATCAAATTGCTTCTAACGAGAAAACAAGTTTGGCAACGAAAGTCTTTACGGACACCAATCGAGAGCATCAAAATGGGAGGTCGGCAAGGGCCAAAGGAGCCAAGGACGAGTACATATATACGGTAACAAAATGGTTCTTGCTCTACTCTCCAGGTTAACTCACCGCTAGTGACAAGCCTAGACAAAGAGACTCTACAACCGATTAGTACGGGTTAACAACTTAACACACCACCGCTAATTAAGCTTTGAGACAGCTTGACACTTGGCCATCACACAAAATTCCTATGACCAAACCTCGCAACTTTGAACAAAATCCAAGAGACCGGAATCCGCAAGCGCTCATCTTTCACTAGCTAGGTGCCATGCATGGGCGCGCCATGATCGACCGCTCCTCTTGAACCTCTCCTTGAAGCACATCTTCCCGAGCTCCTTCGTCCTCTCATCCAACACCATATATATTAGGCCTCTCCTCTATCATCTCTTTCTCGTGCTTCGGGCTTTCCACCACCATCCTCGTTAGATTTCGTCCTCTTGCTCGGTCGGCTTCCCGAGGTCCCGAGCTCGAACGTCGCCGCCTTCTTCCCTGGTCCAATTCTCGGATGTCCAACTGCACCCTTCTGCACACTGCTAGTGCCGTGCTCCAGCTTGATCAGTGCCTTCTCGCAGTCTTCGTCCTTGCTCTTGCGGCGCGCTTCCTCCTTACATGAGCCAAAAAACTCGCGAAGTCGACCTCAAAGAGGCAGCCAAGCTCGTCTGCATTTACATGAGAAAGTAACTGAGAACATGAATTAATTCCAGAAATTTTTGTATTAGTAGGGAAAGATATCTCACGGTACCTTGAGAGGAGCTTCTCTTTGAACATGAAATGGCGGGAAACACCGAGCTTAGAACCACGCTTCCTCTTCGAGCCGGAAGTACATGAAATCATGAAGTAAAGTTAGTGAAAAATGATATTCATGTTCATGAGGCATCTTCAAGACCAATTACATGAAATGACGCTAAATTTTCGACATTTGACTCTCTCATCACGTCGAACGAACATCGTGAGCTAGAACATTTAAGAATTGTATAAAATTCAAATAAAGTTTGAAAATCACGACTTTTGTCGAGCACTAATGATATCATCCGAGGAAGTTGAGAAAAAAATTGACAACATTTTGAACACTGGGACACGTACGTTGTTTAGAAACACGCACGGAGAGTTTCAACGAATTTAAACTAATGTCAATAGGTTTGGAATAATCTAAGGGAAATTCGAAATTGACTTTGAGTACAAGAACCCTTTTATAGTAATACACATCATCAGTGGTGACATATTGAGTTTTGGAAAATTTTCGTGTCGGTTTGCTAGTTTCTAAAATAATTTTGAATAAATAATTTTTCTGTGCCGAGAGCATTGCTCTCGGCAAAGAGTCCTGTGCCGAGTGCTTCGCCTTAGCTCTCGGCAACTATTAAAAAAAAATAATTTTTGGGTTTCCAAAGTTTTTCCTGGATCAACACACACTCCTACAAATCATATGCTCAAATTTCACATAAAAATATATATTTATTTTGTATTTAACAATTTTATTTCGTCTAGCTAGTTTCTCCGTAGAGCTCCGATATGAACTAGAGGTGCATGAAATCACGAAGTAAAGTTAGTCAAAAAATGATATTTATGTTCGTGAAGCATCTTTAAGACCAATTACACGAAATGACGCTAAATTTTTGACATTTGACTCTCTCATGACGTTGAACATCGTGAGCTAGAACAATGTAAAATTTTTATAAAATTCAAATAAAGTTTGAAAATCACGACTTTTGTCGAGCACTAATGATATCATCCAAGGAAGTGGAGAAAAAAAATTGACAACATTTTGAACACCGGGCACGTACGTTGTTTAGAAACTCGAACATCTCACGGGGAGTTTCTAGGAATTTAAACTAATGCCACTAGGTTTGCAATCTAAGGGAAATTCAAAATTGACTTTGAGTACAAGAACATTTTTATAAGTAATACACATCATCGGTGGTGACATATTGAGTTTTGGAAAATTTTCGTGTCCGTTTGCTGTTTTTTAAAATAATTTTGAATAAATAATTACGTGCCGAGAGCAATGCTCTCGGCAAAGAAGCCGCAGTGGGACCATCGAGAATCCGTGCCGAGAGCCGGACTATCTTGCTCTCGGCACGGATGGGATAACGTGCCAAGTGCCCGCGCCATCGCCATATGGGCCCCGCTCTCCCTCTCGTGCCGAGAGCTAGATCTAAAGCTCTCGGCACGGGGTAGCTACGTGCGCCGCCATGTGGGCTCCGCTCTCCCTCGTGCCGAGAGCTAGATCCAAAGCTCTCGGCACGGATGGTTACGGCGGCGCCGGTGGGCCCCCACCCTCCCTCCGTGCCGAGAGCAATGGATGCGGCTCTCGGCACGGATGGAGAACGGGGCCCACTTCACGGTGCCACACAACACACACAACACACACAACACTTATCCCGCCCGCGATACACACACACACAACACACACACCGCACACCGCGCCCGCCCGCGCGCGCGCCCCGCTCGCCGGAGCTCGCCCGCCCGCCGCGCCACCCCGGCCGGCCGGAGCCGCCCGCCCGCCGCGCCGCCCCGCCCCGCCACTCCTCGCCCGCCCGCGCCTCCGCCCGCCCCCCGCCCGCCCCGGCCTCGCCCGCGCCACGCTTGCCGCCCCGCGCCGCCGGCACCGCCCGCCTCGGCTTGCCCCGCCCCGCCCCGCCGGCACCGCGCGCGCGCGGCTCGTCCGCCGGCCGCCCCCCCCCCCCGCCCCGCGCCCCCTCGCGGCCTTAGCCGTGGGGAGGCCGCGGCCTCCTCCTCCTCATCGCTCAATAGTGAGTAATTTTAGTTATAGGTTTGAAATTCAAGTTAGGATAGAAATTTAGATAGAAATTTAGTTGTAGTTTTCAAATTTAGATAGAAAATTTAAGTTAGAAATTTCAGTTATCAAATTTTAGGTGTCTTGGTTAGCTAATTATTTTAATTATAATTTAAAATTCAAGTTAGTTAGGATTATTAGAAATTTTAGTTTCCTAGCAATATTAAGGAAGGTAAGACTAGAAGATTTAGTGTGCAATTTATAGATAGAATTCTTGCTAGTTAGCAATTAGCAAATTTATCGTGTCTCTAATTTTTGTTTTCATACATCTAATGCAATTCATTTTTATAGGAAGAGATGCCTTGATTTGCCGCACGTACCACCGGAGGCTTTTTTTTTTTTAGGAAGAGGGGTGATTTGTCGATCTCCTAGGTGAGACTCATGGCTAGCTTGGGGGCAAGACACGTGATTTGTCCGGCCATCGAGCCGTTGAACCGTGCCGTGTGTAGCCCGACCTTCGTGTCGTGCCTTTTGTTGCGGGGTTTTGGAAACCTCACCGTACAGGGGAGGTGTTGCCGAAATTTTGACTAAACACCCATCATTGATCTATTTTTGCAGGAAGGAGGCCTGGTCGCCACCGCTGAAGGAGGAGTAGGGCACTCACATTGTCTCGGAGGCCCGGTCGACCCTGGTCTTGTTTGCCCGACCTCTCGCCTCACCATCGAGTCACTAGGTGAGCACGCCCCTTCCTCGCCATTGAGTTAATAGATGTCGTAGATCGCGAAACCTAGTTAGGCGTCTCCCGTTCGGAAGAGATACAGTTCGAAATATGCAAAACTTTGCATATTTATGGTCAGTATCTGTTTCGAATTGTCCACGTTTTTTGGACAGCTCGTGGATGCGTAGATGGGGTTAGTTTCTATGGTCTACTACGATCCGAGACAGAGTTTCGGCAGCACCTCCCCGTTGTTCTCCGGATACACAATCTCCCTAACGGGACGTGTATTTGGAGAACAATGGGGAGGTGTCCGCCGAAATTCCGTCTCGATCGAGTAGACCATAGAAACTAACCCCATCTACGCATCGACGGTGGGATTAGGACCTATCTTTACCTATTAGAATGTCTAGACAATGTGTAGGTGATGCAATGTTTTTTATATAACTCGTTGATATGATAGAGAATGGGTGACTTTGTCGGTGGATGTACAATGGTTGGGCAAGTGCTGGTCGTATGACACAGAATGGATTAAAAATGCTCAAGCTTTTCTTGATGAAGCATTTAGCAAGGTTAAAGGGCCTAAAGATAGGAAAACCACATGGTGCCCCCGCAGCCCGCCGTGGAAACTCACGTCGCATTACAAAGGTGGAGATGGCATCACATCTCTATAGGAATGGATTTACGAGAGACTATTCAAAGTTGACCCACCACGGTGAAACCGCCGAATGAGAGACGAGGTTGTGAGGCAACGCATCGGAGAGCTTGATGGTGATGCTGGAGTACCACACATGATAGATGACTTTCATGAGGCACATTTTCAAGAAGAAAGTCGAGAGGAGGAACCAGAGCCAAGTGCGAAGGCGTATTATGATATGTTGGCTGCAGCACAAAAACCTCTTCACCAGCACACTAAACTATCTCAATTAGATTCCATCGGCCGCCTGATGGCCGTAAAGTCTCAGCATAACATGAGTCGAGAATGCTTTGATGCTTTGCTGACCGTTTTCGACGACATGCTTCCCAAAGGTCACATTTTGCCGAAGAACATGTATGAAGCACAAAAAGTCCTTCGTGCACTTAAGATGCCATACGAGCGATACATGCCTGTCCGAACGGATGCGTCTTATTCAGGAAAGAACATGAGAATGCGACGCACTTGTTCGAAATGTAAAGCATCTCGGTTCATGGAGGTAGACTCGCCGAGGGTAAAAAAATGCAACTCACGATCCCAGTAAGTGTCCTACGGTACCTCCCGCCCATACAACGGCTCTAACGGATGTACATGACCGAAGAAACCGCGAAGCAAATGAAATGGCACAAAACGGGTCGTCGATACGGTGATAACTCTGACACATCCATCCGATGCCCTAGCATGGACAAAGTTTGATGAGAAACATGCCGACAAAGCGGTAGAGGCTCGAAATGTACGTGTTGCGCTAGCGACGGATGGGTTCAATCCATTTGGAATGACGGCCGCCCCGCACACGAGTTGGCCCGTGTTTGTTATCCCCCTCAATCTACCCCCCGCCATCGTCTTTCAACGACAATACATATTCGTGTCGTTGATAATTCCCGGATACCCGGGAGATAATATGTGTGTGTACATGGAGCCTCGATTGATGATTTGCTCAAGGCCCGGAATGAAGGGGTGACGACATACGACCGAGCTACGAAGACAAACTTCAAAATGCACATGTGGTACATGTACTCCCTCCATGACATGCTGGCTTATGGGTTATTTTGTGGCCGGTGTGTCCACGGGAAGTTCCCTTGCCCGGTATGCAAGGCAGCTCTGAGGTTCATTTGGTTGAAGAGGGGTGGCAAGTATTCTTCGTTTGACAAACATCGACAATTCCTCGCCCGCCGACCATCCATTCGGACTAGATACCAAGAACTTCACGAAAGGTGTTGTAGTTAGAGATCCACCACCGTACATGATGACAAAGTCTTTGAGATTCAAGCCGAGGTAGACAGTCTCGTGCTCAAAGAAGAACAATGTCGTTTTGAGGGATATGGTGAGAAACATGCTTGGTCTCAAAAGGCGGGTTTGTGGAGGCTACCCTATATGAAAGATCTTCTTCTTCCACATAACATTGATGTGATGCACACCGAAAAGAATGTTGCCGAGGCACTATGGGCTACAATGATGGATATAAAAGAGAAGAGCAAGGACAATGTTAAGGCTAGACTCGATCTAGAAATGTTATGCGACAAAGCCAAAGCAAGTCATCCCGAAGGCCGTACCGGAAAAGACATGGAATAGGCCTAAGGCCGATTTCATCCTTAATAGGGTACAAAGGAAGGAAGTACTAGAATGGATGCAAAAATTAATGTTCCCCGATGGATATGCCGCGAATCTGAGAAGGGGAGTCAACTTAGTTACTCTTCGAATAAAGGGGTTGAAAAGTCATGACTACCACATATGGATCGAACGACTTCTTCCGTGATGGTTCGAGGCTATGTACCGAGCATGTGTGGCAAGTGCTTGGCGGAATTGAGTTATTTCTTCCGTCGGCTTTGTGCCAAGGAGTTATCTAAGGTTGTGATTAACAAACTAGAAAAAGATGCACCTGTATTGCTCTGTAAGCTAGAGAAGATCTTTCCACCCGCTTCTTCAATCCGATGCAACATATGATTTTGCACCTCCCGCGTGAGGCACGATTGGGGGGGCCGTGCGTAACCGTTGGTGCTATCCAATTGAGAGGGTTCAAAAGGTTCTTCGAAGTACATGTAAAAATAAAAACAAAGTTGAAGCTTGCATTGCGAGAGGCGGCTATTTTGCAGGAGGTGACAAACTTTACAACTAAATACTATGCCGAGCACCTTCCCGGCCGTGCATAATCCACCTCCTCGGTACAATGCCGGCGCAAATGAATCGAAACTCGGCCTTTTCCGGGGGCAGCTCGGAAGTGCAAGTGGTTCGACGTTCAAGACCTTATCTCTTGAAGAGTGGCGCACTATGACGATATATATTCTCGCGCAACCTTGAGGAAGTACAACCATACATAAAGTAAGTTGTCAATAGAGGTCCTCATTTCCTTTCTTGTATCTTGCCTCATCTCGCATCCAACCCGATTTGATTTGGTGCGATGAATTTATTGGGTCACTTCCGCGTCGGTCAAGGCCCCCTACCGACCACGATGAGGAAAACGTTCTTCTAAATGCCGATTTCATTTCTTGGTTCAAAAAGAAGGTAATATAGGTCGTACTCTAATATTACAAGTAATTGAGCTCGCATTCAATATCACATTAACTGCAATCATGCCTGAACTTGCGAGCCAAACCGATGCGTCTATGAGTCCCGAGTTGAGACAAAGTTGCCGATGGTTTCTCCTTAAGGGTCAAGTCATATGCGCTTATGACGTGAATGGATATCGCTTTCACACGACACGACATGAGCGAGAAAAGGCCCAATAGAAAAACCACAAATAATGGAGTTTGTACACATGGCCAAACCGATGGGCTAGATTACTATGGAAGACTTGAAGAAATATATGAACTCGAGTATCGTGGTTGCAAACCTCTTAAACCCGTCATATTCAAGTGTCATTGGTTTGATCCAAATGTTGTGAGACGAAACAAGAATCTTGGGCTAGTCGAAATTAAACAATCATCCGTGTACCCCGGACACGATGTCTATATTGTGGCCCAACAAACCACGCAAGTATATTACCTCTCATACCCTTGCAAAAAGGACAAGCGTCTCAGGGGTTGGGATGTTGTGTACAAGGTATCGCCACACGGTAAACTACCTACCCCAAACGATGAAGATTACCACCTACTAGATCCAAACACATATGCCGAGAGTTCTTCCAAGAAGATGGGCTAGAAGGGTGTTTTGAGATAAACTTAATCGAAGAGATCGAAATGGAAGTAGACAATGAAATGGACGTCAACGTCGATGATGCGAAGAGGTTGATAATGAAGAGGACTTACAATTACTTGAGCGATTACAATTAGGCATTGTCAGTGATGATGATGACATTGATCCTCCTTTGGAGCACGGCGTTGAGTCTTTGGAGATGCGTGATAGTGATGACGAGACTTATGATCCTGATATGCCGGATCGTGATGAATATTTCTAAAACATGTAAGGTCCGTATTAATTGAAATTATGCTTCTAACTTTCTAGGAATCTTATTTACTACGATATTTCGTTTCTTATTTACTACGATAATTTGTTTTTTATTTACTAGGATAATTGTGTTTTCTAATTTTGTAGGATAAATTGTTTCTTCTTTACTACGACATTTGTTTTCTTATTTACTAATTGGTATTTACATTTAATTATATACTAACCGGTTTAATCTTGTCTATTTCGGGTGATTGATCAAAGATGCCAAAGAAGCCTACTCGTCGCGCCACTACGGTGAGGAGCATCAATGAGTTGTACCAGGCGGGGGTGGCGGCCGTTAGGAGGGTGATGAGGTCCCCGTCTGAGGCACCCACCTCGTCGTCTGGATCCAGGGCTCGGAAAGGTGCACCCACTTCGGTGCCGTCGTTGTCGGATGATGGGGATGAGGAGGATGCGGTGCAGGATGAGAGTGATGAGGAGGAAGAGTTGCAGCAGGAGAGTGATGAGGGGGCCGGGGGTGCAGATCAGGATGAGGGGGAGGAGGCGCAGGATGAGGGGGAGGCCCATCAGGATGAGGAGGCGTATGAGCCTGAGGAGGAGGATGAGGAGCTGGGGTGCGGGGCAGGGGCTGTGCCGAAGGTCTATATCCGAGGCCCCGCTCGGCTTCCGGATCGACCCATACCGCTTGCCAACCGACCGGTTATTAAACCAGAGGGACTACGGTAACTTATCACAACTTTTTTCATCCGTTCGTTCAAACTCACGATTGAAACTAATAATTTGTGTGAAATCATTTTGGCGGGGGTGGGGAGGTCGTGACTCCGTGCTCTCATAATCGCCTTCCCAATGGCATCTTGGGCGTTTTGTGCAGCGCAACGACCCCCCGGTTCGTGACAGCTTGGGGAGGGAGAAGACGCTCGAGAGCAGTTGGTGACGACGTTTGACCACTACGCCCTCATGATCGATTTGCCTGATCCGACACAGAGGACGTTCCAGAACAAGGCCCGTCGGGTGGTTGGCGAGTTTTGGGTGAGTCTTCCTTGCAACAAATTGTAGTTCTCAATAAATTGAATTAATTGGATATCCTTCAAGTATTAACATTGCTTCTACATGCAGGATTTCTATAGAGTCCTTGAGGGATATGAGGACCGAGCGGCTGAGTGTGCGATGTATACGTGTCGGAAGCTTGTGACAGATATGATTTACGAGTCACGTATCTCGCAAAATGTTGCCTACAAGGCTAAGTATGGTGAGAAAGTTAAAAAAGGGACGTCCGAAACCTGCGCCTCACTCGAGAACAAAACATGGAGGTAAATGCAAAAAATTACTATTATTCATTCTTCTCAGATTAGATACGCCAACCTTTATGTTCTTGTATGGTATCCACTTGATGACATGCAGGTGCCTCCGTGGTGGCTCGTCGAGATGCCTCGGGCTTGGAGTGCGATTGTGGACTTGTGGTTTGCGCCCGATTGGGAGGCAAAACACCTCGAGCGTCGGGAGAGACGTTTGAAGATGGCAGGACCGCCACACCATCAAGGCCCCCTTAACATCCGCGAGTATGCTCGTAGATGGGTATGTTAATCTATTTCTTTATTCTAACTCTCAGTACTGCATAATTTACTGTTTTCTAACTCTCGATTGTTTTCCTGCAGCCTAAGTCACATGAGAATCAAGCTTGCTCTGAGCTCGAGGCATATGGTATGGCACACAAGGGCAGGGCGACGTCCGACGTCACCTTCAACCCCGACGACCCGCCCGAGGCGTACACCAACCCGACAATCCAGCCCCCGCATCGCAAGGTACACCACGGTGGCAAGGCGGGTTCGTGGGCCGACTTCGATCCGGGAGAGAGCCTCGGGATCCGTAAACCGTCGTCAGGATTGGAGAAGGCAGGAAACATGGACGGTACTTCGTTGGCGACTCTCTCCCCGGTCCCGCGCGATGTTCCGACTCTCTCGCAGGTTCGATCTCGAGACAGGGCCACGAGCTCAGCCCCGCCCATAGAACGACGACCCAGTGTTACGGAGACCTTAAATGCTACCTTCCAGGTTATTTCTGTTTTATTCGTCCTTCATTGATGTTTACATATGTTTCCTTGTATTCTAATTTTTGGATCAAATATTGTAGGCCCAACTTGCAGCAGAGAAGGCAGAGCGGGAGAGGCAGGCAGAAGAGTCGCAGAGGCAGCTGCATGATTTGCACGTGAATTACCAGAGGCAGTTAGATGCGATGCAAGAGTCCCAAAATCAGCAGATGGCCGCCATGCTCCAGTACATGCAGAACCTTGGCCACGTGGTAGCGCCACAGGTGCAGCTCCCTCCACCACCGCAGGTGTTGGTCGCTCCACCTCCTCGACCGGCCGCTCTTTCTCCTGTGAGTTGCTTTCCAACCTAGCTTGCTCTTTTGTTTCTCGTATTGAGCTAGAACGACTTGATATAGATGCTTAAAAACTAGAATGACCTAGAATTACTCGTGGTGAGCTAGAAAACCTTGTACTTTCATTTCTTTCTTATTGTTGTATATAACTTATAATGTTAGCGAAACCTAGAATGACGTAGAAATTGAAAATGACTTGGTATACATGCTCATAATCTTGTATTATCATTTCGATTTTCAATCATATGCGAAATCCCGTCGGCGGCATCAAATGACGGGCTGCGGGACACATGTCGCCGCCGGCTCCGCGTACTCGGTGGGGGATGCCGCTTGGCCCGTTGCCGGGACACGACATGTCGCCGCCGCCTCGCGGACTCCGTGGGGGATGCCGCGTGGCCCGTCCTCTTGGCCCGGGGTGCCACGGGGCCGCCACCGGGGTCCGGGTGGGGGTCGTGGCCACGCATCGCCCACCTCGGTGAGTTGCCGGACTACCGAACTTTTATTTGCATTTCGACGACCAAACTTGCCCGTGCCATGTGATGACTATGTACCTTCGATAATTGTACGTGCATTTGGACCTTCGTGAATTGAACTTCGAGTTGGATCTTCGTGTGGCTGTGGTGGTTATGTTTTATGTGCTTGTGATGGATAATATTAACTGCCTGTGATGAATATTAACTGCCTGTGATGAATATTAACTGCCTGTGATGAATATTAACTGACTGTGATGATGTATAAGTGACGAGGGTAACCATAAGCTTGCTGGAAAAAAAAAAGCAATCTGTGCCGAGAGCCAAAGCCCAGGCTCTCGGCAAAGCGGGCTCGTGCCGAGAGCAATGGCTTTAGCTCTCGGCACGGAGGGACCGGGCCGGCGGCCCGGATAGGCTCGTGCCGAGAGCCCGCGGGCCCGGGCCTCTTGGCACAGAGCCAAACGCGGGCCCGCTTGTCGCCCGTGCCGAGAGCCGGCCGAAGGCTCTCGGCAAAGAGGTGGGGCCCACCTCCGCCGCCGGACCCCCGACACCACCCCGTGCCGAGAGCCGCCCACGGGCTCTCGCAAAGAGCTCTTCCGTGCCGTGAGCTTTCGCGTGGCTCTCGGCACAGAGTGGGGCCCGCAGCTCACGCCGTCGCCTGCGGACGGGCCCGTGACGAGAGCTAGATGGGCCCTCGGCACCGCGTGCCGAGAGTTTGGCCCGTGCCTCTCGGCAGAGCCGCCCGTGCCGGCCCGGCGGTGCCGGGAGCGCTCTCGCCGAGAGCTCCCTCTCGGCACGGGCCGTGCCGAGAGCATACAACCCCGTGCCGAGTGGGTCTAGCTCTCGGCACGGCGGTCGATTCCGTAGTGATATAGCGGGATGGGATGATAAAAAAAAACGGGATCATCGAAAGGGATATTCTAATAAATTGTCTATAGGTTGCAAAACTTGTTTTCCAGTAAGTGTCACACACTAGATCAACCATAGTTGCACATCTTAATAGCAAGATCTACTCCATTCGTGCCAAAAAATATGTCATTTTAGGATTCAAAATGTGTCCCACAAAGCATGTCATTATACTGAATTTACGCATACACATGTGGGCATGCAATAGTCAATTAATTATGTAAATGTGACTAATAAATAGAGGTCGTTTAAATTTCTAAAAGTTACAGTTTTTGGACCGAGGGAGTCGTTTAAATTTGATGTACAAGTAGTGACAACCCTAGATTAAGGTTTTAAGTTTTCTAACTCACCACCATTTTAGTAGGCTACCAACACTAGGCCACAAACGATTTGCGATGGCGGTTAAAAGGGGTCTTTGCGCGGCGGTAGAGCGCCCGCCAATGACCATATGCTAGCACAAATCGTCTCCGTGCTTGTGCATGTCTGTCCGTCAAGATAGAGACCTTGGTGCCGGCGGGTGCTTAAGTGGCCCGCTAGTATTGAGGTTTTTCCAGCGCCAAAAAAGCTCAAACAAAAAAAAAGTTGCGCATTTTTTTAAAGTCGCACTGCTACGTGGTCGTCGGGTTTGAAACCCGTGACCTATACTCCCGCGTGATCCCTCCTCTAGCACTACACCACACACTCATATGTACCCATACAATGGTAGAGTGGGAGGCTTTGGTTCGGGCCTTTAGTCCCGGGTGGTGTTTTCATCCGAGACTAAAAGGGTAGGCTCTAGTCTCGGTTGAGGAAATGAGCAGGGACTAAAAGCTCCTTCTCCCACCTACCGTGCCGCCTTATATTTTCAATTCGCAGAAGTCTCCTCGTCTCCCCTCAATTTTTCCTAAGTCTTCTTGACTTCTCTCTTATCTTCTTCCTCTTCGTGTGCAGGTGAGACGGGATCCAGGAGCGAGCAGCAGCCTACGACGCGGTGGGGTGGGGTCTGGTGGAGCGCGCAATGCCTTCGCGACAGGTTGGCGGCATGGCCGGCGCACGTAGGCGCGCGGTGCGGCTCGGAGGGGCGGCGGCCTCGGCGCCCAGAGGCACAGCGCTTGCGCCACACGCGATGGGGCAGCGGCCCGGCCGGCACGTGGAGGGGCGGGGGGTGCGGCGCCCAGAGGAACAACGCCGGCGTGATGCGCAACGAGGCAGCGGCCTGACTGGCACACGGAGGCGCGCGACAGTGCGTGGCCCGGCGGGGTGGCGCGATGGGGCAGCGGCCCGCCCGGCACGTGGTGGGGCGGGGGGCGCGGCGCCCAGAGGAGCAGTGCCGGTGCGGTGCGCAAAGGGGCGGCGGCCCGGCTGGCACACGGAGGCGCGCGGCGGTGCGTGGCCCGGCGGGGTGGCGGCACGACGCTCAAATGCGTTAGTTCGTGGATTTTTTTTAATCTTGTTTCCAAAATTGAATTGTTGTACAGATTGTGATTGTGAATTTGATATGAATTGAATGAATTTGAACTTGTGTGTATGTTTCGAATCTTGTGAGCATTGCTTTGTATGATTTTTGTGAAGATGAATTTGTGATTAAGAAACTGTGTTAAATGAGTTGGAGCTCTGGCCCCCGGCGTGAAGCGGCGGTGACAAGGAACGTCGGCAAGCTGGTACGGGCATGCCCTGCCTGCCCGACGTCTTTTTTTTGTTTGGTGCAAAACCCTTTAGTCTCGGTTGGGAATCCCACCCTAGACTAAAGAACGCCCTTTAGTCCCGCTTATTTCAACCGGGACTAAAAGGAGGGCCTTTTGTCTCTAATCATTAGTCTTGGTTGGACTAAAGCCCCTCCCTACCGGTGATATTATTATACTCATATTATACTACACACAGTGTAAATCGTTTTGAAATTAAAAACTTGTCAACTACAAAGTTTCATAACGTTATGAGATCTATAACTTTCATGTTGAGAGTTTCTCCATTCGAGGTCATTTACACAATTTGAATTTTAAATTTGAGAGATTCAAATTTTAATTCATTGAAAATATGATTTCAAATAAAAAAGTTGCAATCTATAGTTCATAACTTCTCAGGATCACAACTTTCATGTTGACACTTTCTTCATTTGAGGTCATTTGAAAAATTCAAATTCTCAAGTGACTGTGTCCATCTCTGGTGGCGGACCATTTGTGCTGGTGGGTGACTTATGTCGCCCGTCAGCATGGCATGTGACTTATGTTGCTCGCCAGTAGTATGACTTAACCGCCGGCGGATGCAGACCCGGCGCCCCTGTGGCAAGTGCCAGCACACTAATTTCCATATTTTAGTACAAATGGTTTCTGACGCAGTGGCGCATATATTCGTTTCAATTATCAGTGGGTAGATTGGGAAAATATATCAGTTTATAATTCGCTCGACAGTTGTTCCAAGAACATTTAATTTATACGTATGTCCAAACCTTTACTTTTATTTATTGTCACGATGTTAGTAAACGGTGGGTTGTACGTACCACCGGAAACAGTCCTATTACACACGTACCAAGGCTGGGCAGGGAGTGAGAGAGCCCTAGCTGCTGTTGATAGACGAAATACTCCCTCCGGCTCGGTAAATAAAGTCGTTTTGGACAAGTTTTGACTCGACATTGGAAATATAAATCATGAATAAATTTTAAGTTGTTGAGTTTGGAAAGGTGAAAACTACGTGAATCGATTTGACGTGCATTATACTTTCATAAAAGTATACATGTGTTAGTTTTTCATAAAAGTCAAAGTTGTACTTTGGAGACCGTGTCGCTGTCCTAATCAACATAATTTACCAACTCGGAGCGAGTACGAATGCAACGACGACGCACGTTCCAACAGCAGGCATGCATGCATGGTAGCTACAATCTCACTAGTTGTCGTTGCCGCAAGCGTTGTCCTTCAATGTTGTCCCACACCGGTCTCGAGATTGCCAAGTAACACCACACCGGTCTCGAGATTGCCAAGTAACACTAGGCGCCGTGAGACGCTGTGAGTAGCCGAACGACAGCCTAGTGAAGACCCCCAACCACAAATAGGAGTATAGGACAGCAGACGTCGTGCTGTGAAGTTATCGGCCATCGCCATTGCTACCTCATCCCACACCTGTGCCAGTAGCTACACCACCACCAGCAGCCAACCCCCCCCCCCTCCCCCCGCGTCCGCCACTGTCATAGATGGGGCATACACCTCCACGGTGACCTACCTCACGCAAAAAGGGCTAGCGGCCGCCGCGCCAACATGGCACCGTTCCACCCACCTAGTAGGGACGTGAGGCACCGCACAAAGCAGCCACTAGCACTCGACCGGCCGTCTGCCATCAGAAGCCGACGGCGTCACACAAACCACCGTTTGGAGCTGCTACCACAGCGATCAGTACCCCCGCTGCCTAGGACCATCAGACACAGAAGAGCGCGCGTGTCACCACCATCACCGCAACATGCACCGAGACAGAATGGTCGAGCACGCCTCCTAGGTGACGACCGATGTGAGGCCGCCACCTCACATAGGCGTCGGATCCGGCCGGTGGCATGACAAATTCGAGGCTCGGTGAGCTCCCGCGCTGTGGAGAACGCTACCGCCACCCTCCTTGCGAGCCGCACAGGCTTTCAGCAGCCCACTCAGGGAGTGGGAGGAGTACTCCAGTCGGGTGGTTGTGGCTAGGGTGCGGAAGCTCCCGAGTCGCCCGTCGTGGGGGAGACGCGGACGTGGGGGACTGCAGGTGTATTTAGTGGCATTTTGGAATGCCTCGAAAAATAGAAAAACACCTCAAAAGATATTTGGTGGCATTTGTAAAAACGCTAAGAATGTCTCTAGGAGGTTACTCATTCCCACCCCCTCCATCAAAATGAAGGAGAAAACAGCGTTGTAGTTGCCTCAACAATTCACTCATCCCCATCCACATAATGAGCTACCTCCCCTTTCAACACTCAGTCTTAGGGCTCTCTCCTCTCCCCCCATCCCAACTGCCTGCGTCGATCCTCTCCCACCCTATTCTTTCTCACCACCCGCAGGTCACAGCGAGCGGCAGGATGCCAGCGTGGTGGAAGGGCAAGGGAAGGAGCAGCAAGTCCAAGTCCACAGCGGTGGCGGGGGCCGCCAGTGCGATTCCGACGGCCATCGGGCCGGGGCAGGTTAAGAAAAAAGCATGTGAGAAGCCTCGACAATGCGGTCCTCGCCGCGGGGGGTCGAAGGAAGCCGCAGCCAGCGTCGGTGTCCCTGCCTGTGCCACCACCGTCTGTGTCGGCCTCGGGTCGTCTCCCGCGTGCCAGTCATCACCGTTTCCGCCCTGCGCTAGTCATCACCGCCACACCCCCCCGCTGTGTACTAACATGAGGCGTTTTAGGATTGCCTCTAGTTTTGTCTATGACATTCTACAAAACACCTTATATTAAAGCATTTCACATTAGTTACCTGGTAACGTGGTAAGGGATGAAAGTTAGAATTGCATTTTTTATGGGACGGAGGGAGTACTAGTTTAGGTTTGAATCAAAAGTAACTGAAGCCATATGCCACGTTTATTCCGCAGATATTTTTATTCTGTATTGATTTATTTCGATCCAAAGAGAGATTCCAACAGCATTTTTACACACTTTATTTCCCACGATGTAATTAAAAGGTGGGACAACCATAATAATGCATTATTATTACACGCACGGAATGCAGGGCAAGGATGGGAGCCCTTGCAGTTGAAGGACGCAAGCAACGCGATGACTGACAGTGACATTCTTGGCAGCATATGGTAGCAACAGTCTCATGGCCATTGGCATTTCGTCAGGCAGTAGCATTTAGAGGGGAAGCCGCTGCAGCCTCCATCGATGTTGTCGGAGCTTTCGTTCATACATGTTTCAGCGCAGCCGAGGTTACTGAAGCACCACCCAACATAGTCGCCGCTCAGGTGCCGGCAATAAGAAACGCTTTCGACGGTGGCCATCTTTGCATGCATCAGCGCATCGGACGGCCGAGCGGCGGCGCATGTATCTAGAAGAGTATGTATAGGTGTCGTTATTAATTTTATGGGTAGCCATACTAATTAAGGAATGTATAATCTAAAAAATGCTTGTGCATATGCATGTGTATGTACCGGTAGTAGTCACGATGACGAGCAGGAGCACGACGGCCGCCGTATAGAGGTTCTTGCTCCTTGGTGAAGGCTCTGCCATTGGGTAATTATTGCTTGCTAGCGTACGTTTTGGTGGAGGTTGTTGGAACTTCGAAGAAGAATGAGCGAGGGAGCTGATGGATCATGGAGAAGTTCTGAAATTTCTACACATATATAGAGAATTAGAGAGAGAGAGAGAGAGAGATGACATGGTGAATGAACGATGCATGTTTTTTACGAGAAAGCAGCCAAGTCTAAGTATGTATAGAATTAATGGCGTTACGTTCGGGGTTATCCCTCCTAATCTTGTTGAACCTGCGGCCAACTTGCACCGAAAACCAACACGTTAGTAAATATATGGCGCCATCAGGACCGAATGAAGAATCTCTATGAAGCTGGCGCGCGCTGTCGTCCTCCTGCTCGTCATCATGACCACCGGTGGTCACAAGCATGAAACATATGACATGATCCAGGCATGCACCTGCTCCTTGAGCCACTACAGGAAACTCAGGCTTTGCCTAGGGTTCCAGGCTTTATTGGCCCTCGGCAAAGAAAATCATTGTCGAGTGCTGCTCTCGGCACAGCAATACTCACGGCACTGCAACATTTGCCAAGGGTCGGGCCGTCGGCAGGCTGGGACCCTCGGCATAATCAAGTCTTTGCCGAGGGCCAGCCCTCGGCACGGAGTGCACCGTCGGAGAAGGAGCGAGCGCCGTCACATTTGGGTTGCCGTCCACTTTGCTGACGGCTCTACCGTCGGGCCGTCGGCACAGATGCGACCTGTGCCGAGAGCCCCCTCCCCTGCTCCCGGCAAAGGTGTTGACCGGAGTTTACCCCGGTTGACTGGCCTTTGCCGAGAGCCAGCTGGGGCCATCGACAGAGCACACGGCTGTGCCGACGGCCCACCCTCGGCACAGGCACCTTTGCCGAGGGCCCCACCAGGCTGTCGGCAAAAGAAGTAATTTTTGTATTTTAGAGTTGAGCTTTTTTCTTTGCTAAAGGTACACTAGTTAGAAATGGGGAGATCTCCACGAGATTGTCTATGATCAAATGCTAGAGATCTCCTGTATTGTGCAATGTGTGACTGAAACATCATGTGATATAACGACAACTCGTCAAATCTCGTGATTTTTCCGACTTTATTTGCATTTTATATAATTTGAAAACGATTTGCAGGAAAGTGGGTGGACATATGATCCGCACAAAGATGTTAGAATTTTGGCACGTGGCGCTAGATTGGGACTAAACTCACACTAACAAGCAGCAATATTAATTTTCCAATCACGTACATGCACTGGTTTGAGGACTTGCAGTTAAAATTGAAATATGCAAAGAAATTAAAACAAAAGAGGAAAATACATGAAATATAGTAAAAAATTTTCAAAAAAAACACCAAAAATGGAAATCAAGCTCTAACTAATTTACCTTTAGTAAAGAAACAAACTCAACCTAAAAATTAAAAAAATACTTCTTTGCCGAGAGCCTCGTTGGGGCCCTCGACAAAGTTGCTCGTGCCGAGGGTGGGCCGTTGGCACGGACGTGTGCTCTGCCGACGGCCCCCGGCTGGCTCTCGGCAAAGGCCAGTCAACCGGAGTAAACCCTGGTCAACGTCTTTGCCGAGAGTAGGGGAGGGGGCGCTCGGCACAGGTCGCATTTGTGCCGACAGCCTCCCGATCCGGTCGTCAGCAAAGGTTTATTATCGTTTTTTAAAGAGTATGTTACCTTTGCCGACGACCGGATCTGAGGGCCGTCGGCAAAGAAGTGCCATTACACAGTGGCACGACAAACACTTAGCCACACACGCACACACGCACAACACACCCGCAACCGCCGCCACCGCGCCCCGCCCGCCCCCCCGCCCGCCCCCGCCCGCCGTCCACCGCGTCCGCCGGCCGGCCGCCCGCCCCCGCCGCGCCGTCCGTCCGCCCTCCCGCCCCGGCCCCGTCGTCCGCCGGCCGCCACCCAAACTCCCTCCCCCGCCCACCGCACCCGCCCTCCCCCCCCCGCGCGCGCGCCCGCCCTCCCCAACCCCTACCCGCGCGCCCCCTCCCCTTCTCGCCCGCTCACCCCCGCCGCCCGCCACGCCCCCACCACCTCCCATGCCCGCTCGCGCGAGCCCCCCTCCCCGCCTTCCCCCCCGACGGAGAAGAGAAGGAAGGGAGAGGGAGCAATGGAGTAGGAGGTGGAGGAAAAGGAGAGGGAGGAGAAGGGGAGAGGAGGAAAGGGAGGATAGAGAAGGGGGAAGCACGGGCCAACGCCGTCGTCGTCCATCCACGTCCTGCCCACGCTATCGTCGTCCGCTCGAGCAAGGTGAGCCGACATGTGAATGTGACTACTGGTAATGACTAGTGGTAACTAGTGGTAGAATACTATAATATGAATGTGACTAGTGGTAACTAGTGGTAGAATACTAAAATATGAATGTGAATTGGCAATGCTTTGTTGAGTTCAATGAGGATGCATATATCTAGATGTCGGCCTTCGTGTCGAATGCTTAATTGCAGGTTTTGACACCTCACCGTGCAGGGGAGGTGCTGCCGAAATTTTGAGCTAAGTTGTATTTTCATTTCTTTTTTTGCAGAGATGGGCTAGTGGAAGGCAAGCCGGAGTACCTCGACGGCCCTGATCTTCTTCGTTGTCATTGCGGATTTGACTGCACTATGGTGCCTTGTCACCGGCACCCTAAGTATGAATAACCCATCTTCTGGTTGTATGGCCGTAGATCGCGTAACTTAGTTAGGTGTCTCCCATCCGAAAGAGATACAGCTGGAGGTATGCATTTCTATGCATACCTACGACCGTATCTGTTTCGGATTGTCCACGTTTTCTAGACAGCCCGCGGATCCGTAGATGAGTTAGGTTCCATGTCCTGGTCCGATCTGAGACAGAGTTTTGGCATCACCTCCTGTTGTTCTCTGGATACACAATCTTCATACTCGAACGTGTATCTGGAGAACGACGGGGAGGTGCTGCCGAAATTTTGCTTCGATCGGATCAAGGTGTTGGGGAATTGAGGAGAACATGTCACCCTCGAAACGTCGAGGTTTATGAAGTTCGTAAAATGAGTTTTCAGGAACATCAAACTTGCGAAGATCTGGAATCTTGAACCCGCGAAGCCCCGAAGTCGCGAACTTGCGAAGATCGGGAATCTTGAACCTGCGAAGCTCCGAAGTCGCGAACGTGCGAAGATCTGGAATCTCAAACCTGCGAGGCTTCGAAGTTGCGAACTCGTGAAGAACCGACGTCTTGAACCTGCAAAATCACGAAATCGGGAGTCTGTGAAATTCGAGAATCTGCCGGAGGTCAAGTTCGGATGTCATGGCACATGAAGATTTCCTGAACGGGGAGATTCACGAATCAGTAAGAAGCAAAGTCAAAGACGCCGTCTCAAAAAGTCCGGGTTTGGTGTGTGAACTAGTGGCTGGCCTGTAAATGTATGAGATGTAAAAGACATTTGTCACACCCCGAAATTTCCAATTTGAGGATGTGAATAGAGAGAATAATTAAATAACGATTTTATCATAATTTTGAAATTTTTCCAACATTTATTTTTCTTTACAGGAAATATAGTATAGGAAAAATCCTTGTTTGATTTTCTGTATCAATTAAAAGTTGTGAGTGTTGCATTCATGCCGAAGCATCTTGGTGTTTCTTGAGTGCAAAAGGTTGCAAAAATGCGTTTAGGAGCAGTCCAAATCCTTCTGAGAATTTTTGGGATTTTTCTGGGATTTATTCTCATTTTTCTCTGAGCATTTTCTATTTATTAGAAGGATCTAAAATCTTTTTCATGAGCTCCAAATGTTTTATTTGAATTGTTCATGTCTTAATCTATCTCTAGGGATTTTCCTAGAATTTTTGTGATTTTCGAGTATTTTTCGTGTATATAAAAAATTTCTAGGTTTTTCTCGGAATTGTTTTCGCATTAAAAATAAATTCGAAAAAAAAAGAAAAACCTATCCTACTGGAACGGGCCGAGCCCGAAGGCCCGACCCGCTCTAGCCCGCCCGCGCCCGCGCGGGCCTAGCCAAGCCCATCCGGCCGAATCGGCCATGGCACGCACGGCCGGGCACGGTGCCGCCGCCGCCTCTCCTTGGCGTGCGAGCCTAGGGCTCTCGCGCCCACGCCCCTATAAAGGGAAAGCGCCGAGCCGCGCGCCTCGCCCTATCCCGCCGCCGCCGCCGCGCCTCGCCGCCCCTTGGAGCACCGCCGCCGCCCTCGCCCGAGCCGGCCGGGCGGCCGACCGTCGCGGCCGCCCCTCCGCATTCCGCCGCCCTCCACGTCCCCGCCGACGGTGAGCCACCCTACACGACCAACTCGATCCCCTCTTTCAATTCCACGCCTCGGTCGAACCCTTAGCGCCCCTAACCGCCGGCGATTTGAACCGCCGAACCGACGTCCGCCCCCGTTCCGGAAGCGAACATAGGTAGGAGATGAAGGTCGGCCGTTTTGCAAGAAGGCCCCCCGCAAAACCTTGTAATGTTTAGATTTTTTTGTCTCTTGCGGATCTCCAAATAACCCCCTCAATCTTTAGATTCCTTGCGGTCAGATCCATCCCACTCTTTTACACATCTAACCCCGAGTTTTATCCTTTTCACGAGCACTGTTTCTTGTGTCTCGGGTTTCTTCTCAGTTAGCCCCTAAAGTCTATAGTTGATTGCAAATAGGTCCTCCAATCTTGTTTCTCTCGTAAAATCTTCGTTTTAGCTCCATTTTAATCCGTTCAAGTTGCGTTAGGTTCATAATAATGTAAAGCACGCGTTCATGGTGATTTTTCATCATGTTTTGTCTTTTGAAAATAAAATTAATATTAATTTTGATTAATGTCTAGTTATACATGCCTTTTATAAACAAAAGCTATATAGATCTATACCCGTTTTTTCATAATCAAAATTAATTTGCTTAATGATTGCTTTACATGCTTTTATATACAAAATCTAATTAGATCATTATCTCGGTTTTCGTAAACCAAATGTTAATTTGTTTAATAGTTAGTTAAACTTTTCTAATTAAAATTTAATTAGGCTTTTACATCTGTTTTTATAATAAATGTTAAAATGATTAATGTCAGCTCCATAATGTTTTTAATAATAATATGGTCTACTCGAGTTACAAAGTTTCGTTTAGATTGTTCGTATAGCTTAGTTTTTCCAAATTAAATGTTTAATCGGTTTAATCAACATATGAACCTTTATTAATAAAACTTGACTAGTTCTTTACAGCGGTTTCGTAAATAAAGTTTAATATTGCATTAATGCATGCTTGCTTATCACGGATTCATGATTATGTTTCGCTTTTTATTTAATTTATCCAGCTTTACTCGATCGATCGGCTATGGTTATGTCTTTGTAACATTGTTTAAATAAAGACCGAACTCTCATCATGCTTATGTCACGTATTCGGTAGTACTTTGTTTACATGCTTTTATCAATTGTCGAATGATGTTTAATTTGCTGGCACATAGCTTATTTATAGCTATATGTCGTTCTAACGGCTTCATAGCCGTAAATACGGAACCGTTCGGTACCACCGTGCAAGTTCCGGGTTTTATCTAACTCGTTTTCATCCTTTGTCGGTTTCGGGGAAAATTGATCGGCACACTTCTAGTTTTCGACGCCGGGCCACGTGTGTGAAGCCGGCTAATCCGGCTTCTTTGTGTGCTTGGCGTGAGGTGCTGATTTTACGTCAACACAATCTTGTTCACCTAACCATACATGCACCATGATGCATCATGGGATGCCCCTTCAACATCTTTTATTAAACCACATGCAAAGAACAAGCATGGGGGCAGCCAAGGCTTGGTTTTGCAGGAATATCATGGATGCATGTGAGGCAAGGGAGCACGGAGGTTACTCAAAGCGAAAACATCAAGTGGAAGGAGCAATAATCCAAGCAAAGGAGTGGACGAGAACGTCTGGAAGGTGCACGCGGTCACAAAGCAACAAAGAAAGTATGAGTCCGCTAGAGAAGAACCAAGCCAAGAGGAGGAGAGAGGTAAGTCTCCCATCCAACTCTTTGTTCGTGTGCTCTAGTTTGTAGTCCGGAACCACCTTAAACTTAGCCATCCACCCCGCTTGTTTCGTGTAACAAATCACATCCTTAATCCCTCAAAGTCTAGACTCCAAAATAATATTTGTGTATGTTGTTACCCGTTGAAAACCCCGGATATTTATTTGTGAGGGACGAGTGCTGCAACCATGGAAGAAAACAACAAGTCTTCGCACCAAGAAGAACGGATCATCGTCGTCTAAGCCATCACCGACAACCTCTTCGAGGAGGCACTCGGTTTCCGAGTCTCCTCGGAGTATGGAGGAGGACACAACACCACCGAGGAGGAAAAACACTCTTCTCTATGGTGTCATGGGACACACGAAGCTCGTCTATGAGGATCACCGAACCTCATGGATGTACGGAGGAGCTGCCCGTCCGCCTCACCGCTCGACACGATCATCCGCTCCACCTCCAAACACTCCGTGGTACTCTAATGGGTTTATCATCATGATGGAGGAGGAGGAGGAGAAGCTTGCTCGCCTTGAGTAGAGCCTTGTAGCAAACGTCGACTTCGACAACCGAGCTCTCCACATATTGGATTTTCATACGGAACACCGAGGTTGGGTGCAATTCTCCAACGAAGTGACGGTAAACACCCACAAGGGATTCGCTTTTGAAATTCTCATAACCATGGCGCATATCCTTGATGAAGGAGTGCCAAGTCTCCCATTCCGTTTGGAGGGAGTTGAACAAGTGGATCCCTATGAGTATGTTTGGGAATTACTCGATTTTCAAAAGGGAGCCCCGAGAACAAGTGTATGTGCATGAAGGCACATTGGAAGGTTTTTGGAGTATGATTGCGGGAGGAGCCCATCAACACGAAATACTAGCCGGAACCCCATCATCCAAGTGTTCCACTCATGGATGTGCCAAAGGATTTTGGGGAGAATGAGAGAGACAAGGATAACCAACACGGAGTTGAATTGGCTTTACTCGGCTTTGATTGCCGGGCGCCAATTGACCCCACTCACCTATGATCAACGGTGGTGTCGTGAAGCAACATCGGATTCGGGAGATATTGGCTCGGGGTGTTACCTCTCCATGTTGGCTATCTCTTTAAGATTGGGTATTGCAAGGAACCCAAAGCATCTCTTACCCTGGACTTCCCTAAGATTTGAAGAAAGGCAAATATATAAGTGGAGATGAGAGAGGAGGAGTCAAAGTGGCCAAAGTAAATTTGCCCCTATCTTGAGGGGAAAGAAGATTGGTTAGAGGAAGGACTTCTTGTCTTTGGTGAAGAAAAAAAAATAAAAGAGGAAGGATTATAGGATAAGGTTCTTCCACGGCCCAAGAAGGAGGAGCGAAACAAAATTATGTGCCACCATTGGAGGAATTCGCACTGCCGAGTTACTACGGTGGTGTACCAATGCAAGCATGGGGGAGTGGTGCAGCCATATCCCACCAAATTTTGCGGTGCCCAACGTAGCCTTTGCGGAGCCATGTGCACACCTTCCTCAACCACAACAAAACATGTCCATCATTGGAGGATACGCTGCGAGAAACATGTAAATTATTGGAGCCATCCAAACCAATGCAAACTAAATGGTGAAGGAAATGCAAACATTGCTTATGAGCTTGGACACCTTCGCTTAGAACCACCGAGACAATTCTTAGGAGGAGTGGTGCAATCCTATATTGAGCAAGGGTACAACAACCAAGTCTATGAATATCAACCACCGACGGAAGATTAGAGATATGAGGAGCTTTAGTTTAATCTTTCCTTTCCCCTTTTCTTTAATTTTCAGCTTGTATGCGCCTATGTATGCGTAGTGTTTTTAGTTTTTATTTTAAATTTTCAGCACGTGTGTTAGTGTTTATTTTCATCATGAATAAAGTCACCACCTTGTTTTTACCTTTGGTAAAGTCATGAAATTTATGCCATGATGATATATGATTATAATTGCCACTTTGTTTATCTTTGTAATTGATTTATGCATGTTAAAGCTAGTGCTCTCTTAAAATACAAATCCGGAATTATCTAAATGCTATCTTAATCTTTAGCGGAGGTTATGATAAAAATAAAGACCCATAGTGTTTTATGTGCTCTCAAGTTTTAGATGGATTAAAGATGATTTATTTTTGTTCTTAAAAGTAATGCTAACCTTGTCATAAATACCTCTTGTATGTTGCTCTACCTATCAAGAGCCACATAAATATTTGAGTGCAAAACCTTAGTGTACAAGATTTATTTTTGGGTGAGTGATTTCGGGCCATGATTTCTACGGCCCGAGACTAAGAAGTTGGTTATTCCGTTTTTTGCGTATCTATCTTATTGCTATCCTCTTATCCATGCATTGTGTTCCCCACATCGGAGATTTCACAAACCTCGCCGGATATGCACCCTTAAAACCAAAAATCCTCTTTTGTGATTACCTCCTTGACCACAACATATCATTGAGAATGGATCGGCAATTCAAGGAAGATTGCAAGACGGTGCCAATATTGAAGATTTCAAGTATCTCGCCAAAGGGAAAGTATTTCCGGTACCTACCTTATCTCTATCACCTCTTTGCCCGAGGACGAGCAAACGTCTAAGCATGGAGGAGGAGGTAGGTACAATGCAATTTTAGAGTTCAAGGGGAGCAAATAAAAAAATTTGATGAGAAAGAAAGAAGAAAAAAAAAGTGAGAGTATAAAGAAAAAAATGAAAAAAGAAAAAATATGTGTATGTATGATATAAAAATAAATAAAGTGGACTCCCCGGTTCTCTAAAGTGCATTAGGAATTTCAAGGTTTTAAGATTTAAAAGAACCAAACTCATTTTCCAACCATGTGCAATCTGATAACAAGGACTTCCTTTGTGCCTCGGGATCACTCTTTACCATTTGCACATGTCCACCTATCTCAAGTGTGTGTATTTTTTTCTCCCCCTCCTTGATATAACATTATTTTCCAATGACCTTTTTGACGAGTCTCGGTAAGACCATGAGAAGCTTGTCTTGTTTTGACAACATCTCATTTATAATATCTTGGTAGGACTAAACTTTCCCAAAGAGCTCCATATAAAGCCTACCACATATATGAATGTTATGAGAGGGAAAGGAGTAGAATAAATAGGCTTGAGAGACAAGATGAGATGAGAGTTCATGAGCATGATGCAAGGTGGTTTAAATTTGTGAACTTGGTTTAGCTCTTTTTCCTCTCATTCTTTATTTCAAAATTTCTGAGATCCATTTGAATTTTTGGAGCATGTTAATACTTATAGGATAAGCTTAATTAGTAATCTACCCTCCGTAGGGATGAAGGCTAGTACATTATGGAACTTTAAAGAACTAAACTTTTTAGAGCATTATGTTTTCTCGTGTATGATCAAGTGCAAGGTTTAAACAATGAAGGGCAATGATGATATCCATCAAAGGCTTACTCGAGGACGAGCAAAGTTTAAGCATGGGGGAGATGTTGACGGTGAAATTCCGTCAACCTAGCAATGAGTTTACCTTCGGTGTTGGCATGAATTTTATATCTTATCCATTGGTAATAACCCCCGTGGTATAACAAGTTCACTTGTGCATGTCGGTTTTGGGGTTTAGTGTTTATGCGGGATTTCAATGTTGAAAGGAAGACTTCCGGGATAAGTTCATCAAGCACCTCATGACAAGACCTTGAAGCCCGGTAGAAGTCAAGCAATGAAGTGAACACGACTCCAAGAGCCTAGGGACCCAACCTGGGAAGATGGAAAACTCGAGGACCTAGCAAGAAAAAGTGTCAAATCTTGCGATACAAGGAGCTTCGTCCAACTCGGAGAGAAACCGACGACGAGGGCCCACATGTAGAAGGGGGGAAGGATCTAGAAGACTCGAGAACCAACGTCGGGCGAAGGAGGCCACGAGCGGGCCGAAGTGGGCCAAGGCCGGTCGGCCCAGGCCGGCCGGCCCAGCCCATTTCGGGGCCCAGTCGGCCCCCCTTTGACCTAGGTGCCTCTCAGGCTATTTATAGCCCCCTGGCCGAGAGCCACGCATCAACCAATTCGTCATCCGCGGCCGAGGAGCAGAGAAGCTTGAGGGACACCATCTCGGAGATGAGGGTCGTGCTAGTTGTCTAGGGTCTCCCAAGCCGACGTGGGAACCTTGCATGGAAGACCACGTCGGAGCTCCGGAGCAAGGATCAAGATCGAGGTAGGATCCTGGTGGTGATCTTGTTCATGTAATCATTCATGGTGAAGTTTTTAAGTGAATCCGATTTCTAGCGATCAAGTGCCTTCTTGATGATTTTGTTTTCTTATTGGTTTTGCTTTTTCCCCAATAATTTAAACTTAAGATAGATTGCATAGGGTGCTCTTGTAGCCGCGGTGGCTAGATGTGCATACTTGGACCGACCAAGAGATTTCAACTTGTTCTTATCGAACTCGCCCTAGACTACCCGCATGAATAGGAGTACTTTGTGACGAACGGGGGCTTTGAAAGGCGGGTGTTTTCGGAATTGGACCGAACGCCACGGTTTAAAGATGACTTTAATGAGATTCGATTTTCTATCTTCATCTATCTTGTTTGGAGCTACAACATAAGCATGATCTAGACTCTCTAGATCGGTTATCTCTTGCTTTCTCTTGCTACCTCTTTAGTAGATTAGATTAGATGTGTTCTCTTGATGATCTTTTAGATTAGATGCAACTTGGTTCTTCAATATATAGCTTTCCTTGCTTTACTAGATTGAATCCTTGCATTGCACATTGGTCCACGGATTCGATACCTTGGGTTCACTACTCGAGGGAAGAAGGGTCCCTTGACTACAACGATGGATTAGTCCGCTTGCAAATCCATATGAACATTGATACGATAATCTACCGTCCGAGGATCATGTGTGGTTCGAGGACCGGTGGATGGTCGCTTCCTCGTGTGATGAGTGATTGACAACGTTGTGTGGACCGATTCTTGGCTAAGTATTGCGGGTGCGGGTTGTGGCTTGACTAGTGTTGGTGCGGGTGAAGAACAAGCGCGAAATGTCGTCGCCGGTGAGGCCTCCGGGTGTGGAGAAGACAAGTAGGCTTCGTTCGAGGGACCCGGTGGCCGGCGGGGGTCAAGTGGAGGCCGCATGGTGGCATGAACAACAAGATGATGACATGGACGGTTTCTTGGTAGAGCCTCAAAACCAATGTCGAGCCGGGACTACGTGGGAGCCGAGTCATGAGTGGCGATTGGCGGAGGGTATACCGAGTTCGCGGGGTTTCCGGTGGTTCACCGAGAATACCACCGGGTTCCTTGGTTGATCCACAAAGCCAAGACGAGAAGAACCGAAGACGGTGTTGCGGCGGCGCCAAGGCGGTCGACCGGTGTGCGACGACGCAATCCGAAATCTTTGAAGCAGAGGACACGCGTCGGGATCGCAAGGCGTGTGTCGAGGCTAAGCAGGTTGCGGTCGCCGGGCATCCGTCCGATGGAGAAAACTTGAAGACTTCCAAAACCGCCCTTGAGGGGCTTGTATCCCTAGTTGTTAAGTAAGGGTATTTTAGACTTTCGGTTGCCTCCTATATAACTTAAGAGGTGAGAGGATGGCAGTAATCTCTTGAAACTCTAGTTCATTTGCTTTCCTATTTTCCTTTCCTATTTTCTTAGGATTTCCATAGGACTAGCTTGGGAGCTTCATGGTGAGATTTTGTGAGAGGGTTGGATGATCAGGCGGCAAGCTAGACCTTGTATGAACCTCCTTGGTATGTATAGATGATTCGACGTGGTTCCACAAGGCTTTGTTGCGTTGTTCTCGGTTGTTCTTGGTGGTGATTTTCGGAGCCTCTCTTGGTGGTTTTCTTGGTGTGTTTTCAAGACCTTGCTCTTGGGGATTTGTTGGGGGAAATTTGTGGGAACCCATCGTGGTTCTTTGGCTTATGATTCCCCTCCCAAATCCGTGAGTTAAGGGGCTTGATTTTAGGGTTTTCAATATTCTAGGGTTAGAGGAGGTCTTGGCAGAATTTCTTCGATTTCTCTTGATTTGGCAAGTTTTGGTGGACAAAATCATTGCTATGGACTTCTCATGAGGTGTTCTCGTTATCCCCAAAGTCTTGTTCAAGTCCGTGGAGCGATTCGGGAGATCGAAGTTTGGATTTGGGGGAGTTGACCCACGGGTGTTGTTTATCCCGAGCTACCCGAGCTACACCGGCCGACCGGTGCTCTTGACCGGTCGATCGGTGCAAGCTACCTATGGGATTTGCCTCGGGTGAATTGCTTGACTCGTGTGTATTTGGGTCTTGGTGCTTTCGCTGGTCGGTTCTTGGTCCGTTTGGAGTTGTTTTGTTAGATCTTGTCTAGGTTTTTCCTTCCGTGCGGGTTGTGTTTTGGGGGTGGTTTTGTTCCGGGGCCCGAGAAGGGTCACTAAGGCTCTCTAGAACGCTTGTTATGCGGCTGCTCGTAGCCATCGGCCCGACCGGTTCTTTCCACCGGTCGACTAGTGTCACCGGTCGACCCGGCGCGGTCCATCGGCTTGACCGGTGCGGCACGAGCAACAAGCCGTGCAAGTTTCCGCCGTGCGTGTTGGTGTGTTTTGGCTCGGAAGGCTGTGTGTTGGTTGCTAGGTCCGGTGGCACTCCGGTGGCTACGTGGGCTTGGCCAACTTGGGTAGTGAGTCGGAGACGTGTATTGGAAGCCGTGTTCGTCTTGTTGGAGTTTCCATCTCCTTCGAGAAGAATTTTTATCGGCTCCCATTCACTCCCCCCTCTCTCCCGGTTCGCCGTATCGATGGCGTACCGGAACCGGGTTCGGGTCCTCCACACTTCGATGGCAAGAACTACCGGATGTGGAGTAAGCGGATGGTGGCATTCCTCCGCGGAAAGGGTCAGATCCTTTGGGATGTCACGGTGGACACGAGGCTATGTCCAGTCGATGAACTTCCTTGCTCCAGGATCGAGGGACATGTTCGACGCCAACAATAAGTCGGTCGACTACTTGTTTCGTCTTTGTGTCGGCCGAGTTCGATCGGGTGCACACCGAGCACTTGGCTTGTAGAATTTGGTTGGTGTTGGAGGAAGCTCATGTTGGGAATGCCCATGTTCGGGATCGGATGTATGCGACCTACGGAGAGGGTACGAGAACTTCACTCATCTCCCCGGTGAGTCCATCGATGCCTTGTTTCGGAGGTTCACGGTGGTTGTGAACAACATGAGGGCCAATGTGGACATGTTCCCGTACGATGATCATGATAGAGCTGTCAAGCTCTTACACTTTTTGGATCGTACGATTTGGGGCGGAAAGTTCGAGGCCATTGTGGAGTCGGAGAAGTATGACACTCGACGGTGAACGAGCCGTTTTCGAAGCTCAAGTCGGCCGAGGTGGATAGGGGAATGACAGCCAAGCTCGAGGGCCCAACCGATTCCCGTAGTCTTCCCCTCGTCGGTGGTTCGAAAGGAAAGGCTAACACTAACCCATCCACCAGGATGTTCTCTTTGTCCTTTTTCATGTCTATGCCGGATAAGGAGTTCGACATGCATGGAGAGGACGAGCCGGCGTTGCCGACGAGGAGGTTCGAGAGGCCGCACGAGAACCGGGTGAACATGAGGAGGAACACGAGGACATGCTTCCGGTGCGGAAAGCCGGGACACTTCGTCGCCGACCGCCCGAGAAGGTCGAGAGCAAGGATGTCCGCAAGCATAAGTCAAGAACGGATGGCAAGTGCCGATCAAGGCGCGACCACAAGAGCAAGCACAAGAACAAGCACAAGGACGAGCGACGATCGAGGAAGAAGGAGAGCCGAGGCAAGGCCCGAGCGATGGTTGGAGCAAGCGACGTCGACTCCGGTTCCGCGTACTCCACCTCGAGCTCAAGCGAAGAGGAAGGCGAAGGTGATCGTCGCAAGAGCGAGAAGTCGTCCAAGAATCCGAGCGGGCTAAGCTGCTTCGCTAGAGACGGCTTCTGCACCATGGCGCTGAGCTCCGGCAGCAAGAAGAGCACACAGAGTGACTCAGACTCTGACTCCGACGATGAGGTGCATGATGAACTTCCCTTCTTGCGCCTGGAGAATGAACGGCTTGGCTCTTTGCTTGATAATCGTGATGACATGCTTAGAGAGGCAAATAAAATGAGGAAAGAGCTAGGACTAGAGTGGCCGAGCTAGAAACACGGGTTCTTGATAGCAAGCTTGAAATTGATTCCCTTAAGGCTAGCCTCGTTGTTTCGATGGGGTTGAGTGTGTTGATTGCTCTATTTTCCTTGCGGATCTTGCCTTGTTTAAGGAAAAGCATGCCTCCAAGTGTGACGAACTAGATGTGCTTAGGGTTGAAGTGGCCGAGCTTAAGTCTAGATCTTGCTTTGCTAGGTGCTTGCACTTCTTGCCCCGTCTTGCATGCTAAGATTGATGAGATGTATGCTTACACTTGTTTGTCTTGAGGCTAAGCTGAAAGAACCAATTTCTACATCTTGCTCTACCCGTGAAATGCATGCTTTGAAGAATTTGGAACTTGCACATTATGTTGATCGTTTGCGGGATGAGAACGATGAGCCGAGAAAGTTGATGGGTTGGTTGTCTGGTCATGAGCCTCAGTTGAGGATAATGATCGAGACATTTAAGAGGCAGGATGGTGAGGGACTTGGGGCAAACAAGGTTAGTGAGGGAAGTGGAGAGAATATCCTAGAGCCACCAAAAACCCACCACAAAAATGATTTCCCTCCTAAGCCTAATCATCTTAGGAACCGACTAGACACAACCCCAGCTCCACCCGTGTTTTCCCCACAAACAAACGATTTCCAAAAGCCTATTAAGTTTGTGAGCACTTCGGGGAAAGTGTTCTTTGGGAAAGAAAGTGAGAAGGCTAATGAAGAGAAACCGGTGGAGAAGTTGAGTGGAGAGAAACCAAGTGAGCAGCCACAACCCAAGCCTAAGCCTAAGCTTGTGAGGTTCCATTGTGGCTACTGTGGGAGAGATGGCCATAAGGATGAGTTTTGCTTCAAGATGAAGCGAGAGGAGGGAATGGCGAAGGAGTGGGCTAACAAGGACAAGTACCACCCTTCTGATGGTGTACTTGAGCCTCGTGTGCAGATGCCCAGGGCTAAGGCGAGTGTGAGGACGGTTCCGTCTTGGGGAGAGAGAAATGCTTGTTGGAGGTGCTTTGCGGGCGGGCTACACCGGTCGGACCGGCGAGGGGCACCGGTCGGACTAGTGCGAGGTCCGGACGGGCGGCGGTTTGGGTTTCGTGCTTGTATAGGTGCGAGGTTTGGTTCCGGGAGGTCGTGGTTCGGCGCTTGGGTTGGAGAGTTTGCGGGAGGTTAGTTTGCTAGGCATTCTCCCCCTTGAGCTCTCTACGGGGATGGGAGGAGTCGTAGCTTTGAGAAGGAGAGGAGGGACGGTCCACGGGCCTTCTTTCGTGGTTTTGGTCCTCCTCCGGGTAGAGAGGGTTGGTTCCCTCATGGTGGTTACCGTGGTGGTGTTCGTGGAGGTAGCTTTGAAAGATGGTTTGGTTTATGCTAACCCCACTTTCGAGCAAATGTCTCAAAGATCGGTTTTACTCTTTTGGTACTAACCCCGGTGCCGAGTCGTTTGTTCGCTCACGTGCTCGTTTTTGAATTTCGGGTGGACTTGAAGAACATTTGGTTTATTGACTCGGTTGCTCGAGGCATATGACTAGAGACAAGGGGTGGTTCTCAAGTCTCGTCCCGGTGGTGACGAAGAGGTACATCACTTTTGGGGACAATGGGCGTGGGCGTGTGCTTTCAGAAGGTGAGATTAAGGTGAGTGACAAGATCACTCTCAGGCGTGTTGCTCTTGTTCAATCGCTGGGGTACAATTTGCTTTCTGTGTCCCAGCTGTTGGATGAGGGTTTTGAGGTGTTGTTTCGGCCTGGTGGTTCTCGGATTTTGGACTCTCGAGGGGACCTTGTCTGTATGGTCGTTCCCGAGGGTCAGGTGTTTCGTGCTGATTTTTCTCAGTCTTCGGGTGTGGAGCGTTGTTTCTTGGCTGGTTCTTCGAGTGAGTTGTGGAAGTGGCATAGGAAGTTGGGTCACTTGAGCTTTGACCTTTTGTCTCACTTGAGTAAACTCAATTTGGTCGAGGATTGCCACGGTTGAGGCTTGAGAAAGAGTTGGTTTGTGCGCCGTGTAGGCATGCCCGGATGGTAGCCTCTTCTCACCCGCCTCTCACCGATGTGATGATTGAACGTCCATGCGAGCTGCTCCATATGGACCTTGTTGGCCCAGCTCGTGTGCGATCTGCGGGTGGGAAGTGGTATGTCCTTGTTGTGGTGGACGACTACTCTCGGTATGCGTGGGTGTTCTTTCTCGAGGATAAGGGGGAGACGTTTGGTTTTGTTCGAGATCTTGTCTTGAGGTTGAGGAATGAGAGGCACGGAGATGCCATACGAGCAATCCGCAGTGACAATGGCTCAGAATTCAGAAACTCTCATTTTGAAACCTTTTGCCATGACTTGGGTCTTGAACACCAGTTTTCGAGTCCGTATACGCCTCCCCAGAATGGTGTTGTGGAAAGGAAGAACAGGACCTTGTGTGAGATGGCTCGGATGATGCTTGATGAGCATAGGACTCCAAGAAGGTTCGGGCTGAGGTGGTGAACACCGCGTGCTATGTGTCGAACAAGATCTACCTCAGAGTGCATAAGAAGAAAACCTGCTACGAGTTGATGCACGGTCGCACACCCAAGGCGAGTCACTTCAATGTCTTTGGATGCAAGCGTTTTATTCTTAAGAAAGGGAAGAAGTTGGATATGTTTGAGGCTAGGTCTGTCGATGGTATTTTCTTTGGTTATGCATCTCATTCTAGAGCATATTGTGTGCTCAATCTTGAAACTAACCAAATCGTGGAGACTTGCGAGATAACCTTCAACGAGACACAACCACGTAGTCGGCTTGTCTTTGAGTGTGCGGGTGATGATGAACTAGGCGAGGACATCTTTCGGGGAGGAGGAGCATGAACATGGAGACGATGAAGATGGCGGTGTGGTGCCCCCGGCTGAACATGTACCCACTACTTCGACTACGGTGGTGGACGGACCCTCTCCTACACCTACGACGACAAATCAAGATCGAGGAGAAGCTACAGTTGAGGGGGAGGTAGCATCAAGGCGAGAACCTTCCCGGCGAGTACAAGTGAATCACCCGGCTTCGAGGATCATCGGTGACTTGAATGAACGCACTACACGGTGGAGGGTTTGAAACAACTCTCATTTCGCTCATGCTGCATTTGTTGCTACTTTTGAGCCCAAAGACATTGGACACGCACTATCTTATCATAATTGGGTTAATTCGATGCATGAGGAGTTGGAGAACTTTGAGAGTGTTGACGGTGAAATTCCGTCAACTTAGCCATGAGCTTACCTTCGGTGTTGGCATGACTTTTGTATCTTATCCATTGGTACTAACCCCCGTGGTATAACAAGTTCACTTGTGCATGTCCGTTTTGGAGTTTAGTGTTTATGCGGGGTTTTAGTGTTGAATTATTGAAAGCAAGAATTCTGGGATAAGTTCATTAAGCACCTCATGACAAGACCTTGAATCCCGGTACAAGTCAAGCAATGAAGTGAACACGACTCCAAGAAGCCCAAGGACCCAACCCGAGAAGATGAAAAACTCCGAGGACCTAGCCGGAAAAGTCTTGAATCTTGCGAGACAAGGAGCTTCATCCAATTCGAGAGAGGAATTGATGACAAAAGCCCATAGGCGAAGGGGGGATCTAGAAGACTCGGGAAGCAACACCGGGCGAAGGAGGCCACGAGCCGGGCCGAAGTGGGCCCCGGCCGGTCGGTCCCGGGCCGGCCAACCCGGCCCATTTCGAGGCCCAGTCGGCCCCCCCTTTGACCTAGTTGCATCTCGGGCTATTTATAGCCCCCTGACCCAGAGCCACACATTAATCAATTCGTCATCCGCCACCGAGGAGCAGAGAAGCTTGAGGGACACCATCTTGGAGATTAAGGTCGTGCTAGTTGTCTAGGGTCAGCCGATGTGGGAACCTTGCATGGAAGACCACGTCAGAGCTCCGGAGCAAGGATCGAGATCGAGGCAGGATCCCGGTGGTGATCTTGTTCATGTAATCATTCATGGTGAAGTTTTTGTAGTGAATCCGATTTCTAGCGATCAAGTGCCTTCTCGATGATTTTGTTTTCTTCTTGGTTTTGCTTCTTCCCAATCTATACTTAAGATAGATTGCTTAGGGTGCTCTTGTAGCCGCGGTGGCTAGAGGTGCATACGGACCGACCAAGTGATTTCAACTTGTTCTTATCGAACTCGCCCTAGACTACCCGCATGAATAGGAATACGTTGTGACAGAACGGGGGTTCCAAAAGGCGGGCGTTTTCGGAATCGGACCGGAGGCCACGGTTTAAAGATGCTTTTAATGAGATTCGCTTTTCTATCTTCATCTATCTTGTTTGGAGCTACAACATAAGCATGATCTAGACTCTCTAGATCGGTTATCTCTTGCTTTCTCTTGCTACCTCTTTAGTAGATTAGATTAGATGTGTTTCCTTTATGAGTTAGTAGATTAGATGCAAATTGGTTCTTCATAAGATAGATTTCCTTGCTTTACTAGATTGAATCCTTGCGTTGCACATTGTTCCACGATTCGATACCTTGGGTTCACCACTCGAGGGAAGAAGGGTCCCTTGCAAATCCATATGAACTTTGATACGATAATCTACCATCAACGAGAGAGGAATCGGAGTTCGGGAATTGGTTGACCCTCCCCCAAGGTGTAAGTCTATTCGTACAAAGTGGGTGTGGAAGAACAAAGAGGGAGAGAAAGGTGAAGTAGTGAGAAACAAGTCGAGGCTTGTTGCTCAGGGGTTCAGTCAGAAGGTGGGGATTGACTACGAGGAGACCTTTGCTCCCGTAGCCCGTTTGGAGGAAATAAGGATTCTTCTAGCCTTTTCCGTGGCTAAAGGGTTCAAGTTGCACCAAATGGATGTGAAGAGTGCTTTCCTAAATGGTGTATTGGAGGAAGAAGTGTATGTGAGGCAACCACCGGGGTTTGAGAGTGAGAAGTACCCCCACCGGGTGTACAAGTTGAGGAAGACGCTGTATGGGTTGAAGCAGGCGCCTACAGCTTGGTATGGTATGTTGAGGGGGTTCTTGTTTGAGAGAGGTTTTGAGATGGGGAAAGTCGATCGACCTTGTTTCTACCGAGGCGGGGCGAGAGATATCCTAATTGTGCGGGTGTACGTGGATGATATTGTCTTTGGTGGCTCGTCTAACTCTCTTGTTGCAAGGTTTGCGAGAGGATATGAGCAAGGAATTTGAGATGAGTATGATGGGCGAGTTGTAGTTCTTCCTCCGGCTACAAATCAAGCAACCAAAGGAAGGAACATTTGTGCACCAAGCTAAGTACACCAAGGACATTGTGCGGAAGTTCAAGATGGAGGATTCGAGAGGCTATGATGATGCCAATGAGTACGACTACAACTCTTTATGCGGATGAGGAAGGTGAACACGTGGACCGAAGGAGTACCGAAGCATGATCGGGTCACTCCTCTACTTGACGGCGACGACGAGGCCGGACATCCGGTTCTCGGTATGTCCGTGCGCTCGTTTTCAAGTGGCTCCGAGGACTTCGCATTGGCAAGTGGTTAAGCGAATTTTCGGTACTTGCGTCACACTCGCGACTTCGGCCTTTGGCATTCCGCGTCCTCTTTTTTGGCGCTTAATGTTTTCTCGGACGCGGATTTTGCCGGTGTCGGTTGGATAGAAAGTCCACTTCGGGACTTGCGAGTTTTTGGGTTCTTCTTTGGTGTCTTGGTCTTCCCGCAAATAGTCGAGTGTTGCTCAATACGGTCGTGATTGGTTTCCTGGCTACCACCGAACCGGGCCGGTCAGGTGCGGGATGGAGTAGTTTGGTTGCATGACTCGTCTCCGTGGCCGGGCTCGTTGATGCAAAATTGCCCTTCTAGCCGTGGCCGCGGGGGAATGAGCAAATCGGGCGTATCTGTGGAGCCCGGCTCACATGGTGCGGCGTGCACACGCGAGCCGATTCATGCGAGAGAGCAATCATGCGGGGAAAGTATGTTGGCACGTCAACCAATCACATTCACCGCACAACCGGGATGGATAGAGCCAAGGAACCAATCAACCGCATATGCATGGAAGGAGGTCGGCCGTCTCGAGCCTGGTTCAAAGGTGCAAGCCGAGTTACGCCGGACCAACCAACCAATCACGCCCTACACTACCGAGGCAGAGTACGTTGCCGCCGCTAGTTGTTGCTCTCGGCTCCTTTGGATTTCATATACCATGAGTGACTTTGATGAGGAGTATACCCATGTCCCACTTCAATGTGACAAAGACACCGGTGCCATAAGCGTTGCAAAGAACCCGGCGCTCCATTCCAAAACCAAGCACATAGAAGTGAGGTATCATTTTCTGAGAGACAATGTTGAGAAAGGGAAGATAGCTTTGATCCATGTACCCACACATGACCAACTACCCAATATTTTCACCAAACCCCTAGATCAAGCAACTTTCACTCGTTTGCGGGGGGAGCTTGGTGTGTGTTTGATTTCTTGAGTTGGGTGTGTGGGAGCTCCTTTGTAGCATATGTATAGCTTTCCTTTATGCATTTCTTGCATTTGGCATGGCATATGTAACATGATGTATAGGCATCCTTCTATCTTAGATTGCATGCATTTTGTATCATATGCATTGGTTAAGAAAAGCTTCTCTCATATACATTGTTCACCATGGAATGAGATATATGTCTTTCCGAGCTTGTTTGGTAAGGTATGGTTAGTTTGGCTTAGCTCTTGATAATCTTGGTTTATATCCATGGTTGATGGCTATGTTTTTTGAAAAATGTCACATGTATGCTCTCTCATGTGTAAATGCCTTTATATGATCTTCACATGTTTTAGTGGTCAAGGTTATGCTTAATTTGTGGTTGGATAGCTATTTTATTGATCATATGGGGCCAAAGGCTCATTTGCCATCATGAATGTTTAGCCCTCTTGCTTTATCTTGTGGAGGGGCATAAGTTCCTTTTTGTCGCAAAGACATTTCATGTACCAAATATGAACCTGAAATTGAAATGTAAAATGCTTGGAAAATGTGCTCCCATGTCATATGTGCTAAATTTAATTTGCTTTGGGTGCTAAACCGTTGCATGATGCCTACCAATGCGGAGTCTCATACATAGAAGTAGGCACATGGCTCGGTGGCTTTGACATGACACGAGGTGCTTGTGGGTGTTTGTGATGATCTTATGGCTAGAATGGCTGTCCTAGCATGAAGTTTGTGTGGCTTTGCCATTTTGATATGTTTTGATCATGTTTAGGTCTTTGCTCGTGAGAGGCAATTTTTTTGCAAAATTGTCCAAATCCATCTTAGCTTCGTCCAATGGTTGTGAAACTTGGTGATCTTGAAGTTGGTGTTAATACGAAGCTATAGAGTATCTAACTTGCTCATTTGGACATGTCTAGCATCCTATGTTGAATTTTGTCTATTTGAGAAGCTCTAGGTTGAAAGTTTTGCATTTTTGGCTTGATTCATGCATTGCCAACAAGGGGGAGAAGTTTGAGATTGAAATGGCTTGCTTGGATGCATTTAAAAGGTTTTCGGGTGGTTTCGAGCTATTTTTGGGCTCGGTGTGCACCGGTCGACCGGTCAAGGTCATTGGTCCGACCGGTCGGAGTGCCGACCTCGTTCATATGTTGGGCACCGGTCTGACCGGTGGTGGTGACCGGTCTGACCGGTCGTAGCCGAGCCGGTGCGGTGCTTCCGTTTTCTTCAAGTGGTTTGCATGCATTCGTCCAGGGGGAGTTGCATTGGTTCACGGGGAGCTTGCATGTGTGCAGGGGGAGCTCTTTGTGGTTTTTCGAGTTTTGGTTTGATGGTTGCGCTCTTTTCTTGAGCGTAGTTTTGCATCGGATGTGTCGAGCCGTTGCCCTTGCCTAAGGGGTCCGAGACTTGTGTTCTTCAAGTGATCTTTCTCTTCGCCTTTCTTTGGCTTTCGATCGCTTGTTGAAGTTTGTTGACGGTGAAAATCCGTCAACCTAGCCATGAGTTTACCTTCGGTTTGGCATGACTTTTGTATCTTATTCATTGGTACTAACCCCCGTGGTATAACAAGTTCACTTGTGCATGTCGGTTTTGGAGTTAAGTGTTTACGCGGGGTTTTAACGTTGAAAGCAAGACTTCCGGATAAGTTCATTAAGCACCTCATGACAAGACCTTGAAGCCCGATACAAGTCAAGCAATGAAGTGAACATGACTCCAAGAGCCCAAGGACCAAGCCCGAGAAGATGATAAACTCCGAGGACCGAACCGGAAAAGTGCTTGAATCTTGCAAGACAAGGAGTTGAGTCCAATTCGGAGAGAAACCGACGTCAAGGGCCCACATGCAAAAGGGGAGAACATCTAGAAGACGCGGGAAGCAACACCGGCGAAGCGAGCAGCAAATTGGACCGAAAAGGGCCCGGGCCGGTCGGCCCGGGCCGGCCGGCCCGGCCCTTTCGGGGCCCAATCGGCCTCCCCTTTGACCTAATTGCTTCTCGGGCTATTAATAGCCCCCCGACCGAGAGACACGCATCAATCAAGTCGTAATCCGCCGCCGAGGAGCAGAGAAGCTTGAGGGACACCATCTCGGAGATGAGGGTCGTGCTAGTTGTCTAGGGTCTCCCTAGCCGACGTGGGAACCTTGCATGGAAGACCACGTCGGAGCTCCGGAGCGAGGATCAAGATCGAGGGAGGTCCCCGGTGGTGATCTTGTTCATGTAATCATTCATGGTGAAGTTTGTAAGTGAATCCGATTTCTAGCGATCAAGTGTCTTCTCGATGATTTTGTTTTCTTCTTGGTTTTACTTCTTCTACGATCTATTCTTAAGATAGATTACGTAGGGTGCTCTTGTAGCCGCGGTGGCTAGAGGTGCATACCGGACCGGCCAAGTGATTTCAACTTGTTCTTATCGAACTCGCCCTAGACTACCCGCATGAGTAGGGATACGTTGTGACGAACGGGGGTTCCGAAAGGCGGGCGTTTTCGGAGTCGGATGGGAAGGCCACGATTTAAAGATGCTTTTAATGAGATTCGCTTTTCTATCTTCATCTATCTTGTTTGGAGCTACAACATAAGCATGATCTAGATTCTCTAGATCGGTTATCTCTTGCTTTCTCTTGCTACCTCTTTAGTAGATTAGATTAGATTCGTTTTCTTTATGAGTTAGTAGATTAGATGCAACTAGTCTTCATTAGATAGCTTTACCTTGCTTTACTAGATTGAATCCTTGCGTTGCACATTGTTCCACGGATTCGATACCTTGGGTTCACCACTCGAGGGAAGAAGGGTCCCTTGACTACGACGGGAGACTTGTCCGCTTGCAAGTCTAAACGAACTTTGATACAACTATTAACCGTCAACAAGCCCCTTTTTCGGCGCCGTTGCTAGGGAACAAGCAATCAAGATCCGATCTAGTATCGCTTATCTTTCAGATTATTCTTTTGATTTTTCTTTTGCATCTCTTAAGTTTGATCATCCTCAAAAAGAAAAAAAAAATCTATCTAATCTAGTTTTGATTAACCCTAATTTTTCTCTTTTCGCATTTTTGTTTTATTGCTAACCCTAACCGGAGATGGTTGGCTACCTCTCCAAGAAACCCAAACTTTTTTTTGTGGATGATCCGGGAAAACTTTGCGAGGCAAAGGTGACGTGCAACACAAGCTAAAGGGGTGGAAACCCTAGATTTGAAGTCGAAGGACCGTCGAAATCTCCAAGGGAATCGCCACCTCCAAGTCCAAAGGAAGATCAACCTCAACCACCGGAGCGCGAGATCAAGCTATGCACCCCGGACGTCGTTGATCTACCTATCATAAACCTTCAAGACGCCGAAGGCCTTCAAATCAAGAGGAGGATGAAGAAGATGGAGATGGATAAAGAATCTTAACACCTAAAGGCTGCCAAGGCAAGATCCACATGCGAAGTGTTCATCATGATGAAGATGCTAGAGACGCAAGTGGGGCAACTTCTTCGGGCGCCCGATGGGTAACAAAGAAGAATATCCGAGACAACTCCAAGGTCCCAAGACGACAAAGGCTACTCAAACTCATTCGGGAGAGATGGAGGATCACACTAAGGAGACCATGAAGATCGCAACCGAAGACCGGAGTTTGAGATACCGAGCCACTACATGAAGGAAGTTGTTGCATCCGTCAAGACCAAATAACAATGCCAGCTGTGAAGACCAAAAAAATTGACCAAGCCGAAGAAGAAGCCCGTGCCCAAGATGGTGCGGAAGTGGGTACCCAAGATTGCAACGCCCGCAAAGAGCGTTGATCCGGAGTAATCAAGTGAAGAAGTCTAGCCATGGACTATAAACGAAGCGCTAGGCGGGAGGCAACCCGTTTCGTCGAGTCAAGAATAAGCTACGGGAGGACAACCCGATTCCAGTTTTTCAAGTCCTTTTAAATATAATTCAGTTTTGAATTTTACTATGCAAAACATTAGACTTAGAATGGTTGAATAATATTAGAGACATAATTCTTGGTTGAATATTTTGCTTGATCATAAACCCTTTACATGAACCATCCTATGTGTTTGTTTGCTTCTTTTCCAGAAACCAAAACCAAAAAAAAATTCAGAACCTAACTCAACCTTTCATCCTCTTTATGATGTTGTCGTTGACTCGTTTTTCATGCTAAAAACACACGAGTAGAGCCACGTCTTGTATCTAGAAACTTGATTTTTGGTTGGTTTAAAAATCTATATCCTTGGTTTCTCTAAGATTAGAATTTTTCTAAGCCTCATTTGATTTTACTTCATTCAAAATCTCTCTCATCTAATCAAAATTAGGACCTAAACCTATGCCCCCATGATCAAGCCGGGAAATGTTCGCTCTCAACCAATGAAGGCAAACTATACCAGTGAGACCGATATCAACGTAGTCGGAAAATATTTTCGACTTACATTTGTTTTTAATGGTTTAAAAACTTCTCTAAATTTATGCTTGAGCTCTTGCATGGCTCTGAAAAATATTTTTAAATTTCGAAATTAGAGGAGTGCTTAGCCTTCAACACACTTAAAGGGAGGCAATCTAGTTAATCATACATGCACCATGATACATCACGGGATGCCCCTCCAACATCTTTTATCAAACCACATGCAAAGTACAAGCATGGGGGGCAGCCAAGGCCTTGTTTTGTAGGAATATCATGGATGCATGTGAGGCAAGGGAGTATGGAAGTGAATCAAGCGAAAACATCAAGTGGAAGGAGCAATAATGCAAGCGAAGGAGTGGACGGGAACGTTTGGAAGGTGTACGCGGTCACGAAGCAACATGCACTAGAGAAGAACCGAGCCAAGAGGAGGAGAGAGGTAAGTCTTTCATCCAACTCTTTGTTCGTGTGCTCTAGTTTGTAGGCCGGAATCACCTTAGACTTAGCCATCCACCGCGTTTGTTTCGTGCAACAAATCACATCCTTAATCCACTCAAAGTCCAGACTCCAAAATAATATTTGTGTACCTTGTTATCGGGTGAAAACCCCGGATATATATTTGTGAGGGAGAGTGCTGCAATCATGGAGGAAAACTACAAGCCTTTTCACCGAAGAAGAAGGGATCATCGTCGTCTAAGCCATCAACCTCTTCGAGGAGGCACTCGGTTTCCGAATTTCCTCGGAGTATGGAGGAGGACACGGCACCGCCGAGGAGGAACCACACTCTTCTCCTTGGTGGCATTAGGGCCACACTAAACTCGTTTATTAGGTTTACCAAACTTCAATAACATATGGAGGAGCCGCTCGTCCAACCTCGCCACTTGACACGATCATCCGCTCCACCTCCATACGCTCCGCGGTATTCCGAGGGGTATGTCATCATGACGGAGGAGGAGGAGAAGAAGCTCGCTCGCCTTAAGTAGAGGCTTGTAGCGAACGTCGACATTGACGACCAAGCTCTCCACATATTGGGTTTCACACGGGACACCGGTGCAATTCTCTAACGGAGTGTCGGCAAACACCCACAAGGAATTCGCCTAGGAAATTTTCATGACCATGGCGCATACCCTTGATGAAAGAGTGTTGAGTCTCTCATTCCGTTGGACGGAGCCCACAAGTGGAGAAGAAGGAAGACACCGTCGGAAGGGTAACCTTGATCAGTGATGCTATTTCTAGCACCTTGATGGGGTAATCTCCTTTCATCCATGGGTTGCAATCGGTCTTGAGATGTAATCACACTTTGTTGGATTATCTATCTATCATCTTGTGTTGAAAGTACTTTAATGCTTAAGGTTAGCTACCATGCCGTAAAGGGAGTAAAGGGCTCAAGGCTTCCTTGGATCCATTCAACACAATCCCCGATAAATTAGATTGGTTTTCATGTTCGAAACGATTGCATGTTCTAGTATCGTAGACCCATGGGCGAGTGTCTCCTATTTTCAAAAGGGAGCTCCGGAACAAGTGGATGTGTATGAAGGCACATGGGAACGTTTTTGGAGTATGATCACGGGAAGAGACCATCAACGAAGAAATACTATCCGGAACCCCATCATCCAAGTGTGTCACTTTTGTGCAAGTGGATTTTTGGGAGAATGAGAGAAACAAAGATAACCAACACGGAGTTGAATTGGCTTTACTCGGCTTTGCCAGGCAGCCAATCGACCCCACTCACCTATGATCAACCGGTGGTGTTGTGAGCAACATCGGATTCGGGAGATCGGGTTGTTACCTCCACTACAAGAAACTATTTAATCCGTGACGCATTCTCCGCGACGTTTTCGTAAAACGTCACGAATGTGCATTGCAGCCCAAAACACCGCGACGATTTCTTTAATTCGTCGCGATTCTACGACGTATTCCTTTTTTTCGTCACGGATGTGCATTGAAGCCCAAAACACTACGACGATTTGTTAAATTCGTCGCGATTCTACGACGTATTCCTTTTTTCGTCACAAACACTCTGACGATTTGTTTAGTTTGTCGCGATTCTACGACGTATTCATATTTTTCGTCACGCACAGACGTGCATCGATGGATATTGAAGCCCAAACCATCACGACGATTTTTTAAATTCGTCGCAATACTGCCCACAACACCGTGACGTTTTAGCAAATTCGTCGCGATCCCTAAAAAAACAGCCACCTCACCAGCACCTAGGACCCACCCACACTGCCACGCAGGCGCCACCTCACCCGGGCGCCACGTCACCACCACGTGAGCGCCCCGGGCCCACCACACTGCCACGGAGGCGCCACCTCACCCAGGCGCCACGTCACCACCACGCGAGCGCCCGGGCCCACCTCACCGCCACGCGGCGCCACCTCACCCCGGGCGCCACGTCACCACCACGTGAGCGCCGGGGCCTACCTCACCGCCACGCGGCGCCACCTCACCCGTGGCGCCACGTCACCACCACGCGAGCGACAGGGGCCCACCTCACCGCCACGCGGCGCCACCTCACTCGGGCGCCACGTCACCACCACGCGAGCGCCAAGGGCCCACCTCACCGCCACGCGGCGCCACCTCACCCGGCGCCACCTCACCACCACGTGATGGCCCGGCCCACCACACTTCCACGCGGCGGCACCTCACCCGGCGCCACGTCACCACCACGTGAGCGCCGGGGGCCCACCTCACCGCCACGCGAGCGCCACCTCACCCGGACGCCACGTCACCACCACGCGAGCGCCCGAGGCCCACCTCACCGCCACGCGGCGCCACGTCACCACCACGTGAGCGCCCGGGGTCCACCTCACCGCCACGCAGCGCCACCTCACCCGTGCGCCACGTCACCACCACGCGAGCGACAGGGGCCCACCTCACTGCCACGTAGGCGCCACCTCACCATCACGTGAGCGCCAAGGGCCCACCACACCGCCACGCGAGCGCCACCTCACCCGGGCGCCACGTCACCACCACGTGAGCGCCAGGGGCCCACCTCACTGCCACGCAGCGCCACCTCACCCAGGCGCCACCTCACCACCACGTGAGCGCCAAGGGCCCACCACACTGCCACGCAGGCGCCACCTCACCCAGACGCCACCTCACCACCACGCGAGCGCCAGGGGCCCACCTCACTGCCACGCGAGCGCCACCTCACCCAGGCGCCACGTCACCACCACGCGAGCGCCAGGGGCCCACCTCACTGCCACGCAGGCGCCACTTCACCTAGGTGCCACGTCACCACCACGTGGTAGAGAATGATTTTAGAAAATTTTAGAAAAAAGAATCATCGAATTTGGAGTTAGTATGAGGCAGAAAAACTAGTTACAAGTTTTAGTCAACGATTAAAAAGAGAAAACACACTTGTTCATCTCAGTTCATAGCAATTACAATTTCTGTTTTTAATCTTTGGATAAGACTTGTAAACTGTTTTTCTTCCTCATACTAACTCCAAATCGGTTGATTCTTTTTCCTAATTTTTTCTAAAATCGAGATGTTTTAGTCAGTGCCATTTGTTTGTATCTTAATTACTCTTTCTTGGTTGCTTTTCATACAACATAACTTTTCCAACTAAAAAGAGAATATAAAAAACATGTTTTTTCATAATAATTGCTAATATAACTTAATATTCTCTAATGTTATGGTCAACATGTGATGGTGTCAAAAATTGAGGTGCATACAAGTTTGGTCACATTATTAGTTGTTCAAATCTCAAAGTTTGTTTTCAATTGTACGAAACTATGTGAGTGTTGTGTCCTATTTGTGAACATCTATAATCTCACTTTATCAAAACCATATGAATTTTTTCTAGGAGCATTATACGCTTAAAATATGGTTTCATGTCAATTTGTAGAATGTTTTGAACAAATTTAAGTATCATTATCATTATTTTACAACAAGGTGACTAGTAGAAGTTCGAGTTTTTCCTACAAGTCAATTGAAGTTTTTGTCAATCTCCTACATGTGGCCTAGTATGGACCATAGAAGCCTAATTATGATTTTTGTGAAATTTTTCCAATCCTATTGGAGGTACACATAGTTCAAATTGTAATTATTTTCTTATTTAAAATAAATGAAAAAAGAAAAAGAAAAAATTAAGCGGGGGAGAAATGTAACAGCCCGTTTAAGCCCAAAACAGCCCAATCATTTTAGACCGTCCATCCGCGAACGTACGACTAAAATTGCGTTTGCTTCGTATAAAAGGACCCCAAACCCTATTCCACTTCCTCCTCCCCCTCGGCCTCCTCCCCGCCGCCCCCCTCCCTCTCCTTCTCGCCTCTCCCTCCTCGGATCCACCGCGCATATGGAGATATGCAACCCTACCCTCGCTGCCCTCCCTCATCGCCTCAACCCTAGCCTCACCCCTTCCCCTCTCCCGTAACCCTCTCTCACCCCGCTCGTCCACCCCCTCCGCCGCCATCCCTCTCCCTCTCCCGGCCCACCCGGATCGAAAGGCCGGGCGGCCGGCGGGGAGGAGGGGTCCGAACTCCAAACTCCATCGTGCCTTCCTCCTCCTCCTCTTTCGCACCGCACCGCAGCGAGAGAGAGAGGCATTCTCGCTCCGCCGCCGCACCCCGACGGTCGACCGACCATGCATCGATCCAGATCCAGGTAACCCTCCGTCCTCCACCGCGATTGCGCCTCTCTGTCTCTCTCTCACTCCCTCCCGTAGGGCGTAGGGTGTCGTCCTCCCATCCTGAATCGCTTGATTCCTGATTCGTGCTCGACGGCGGTAGACGGCCGGCGACGAGGTGGGTTCTCTTCCTCCCCCTTCCCCTCCCTGCTCCGATTTCTTCTCTGGGATTGAGCCATGGTGGTGGCTGGGTTAGGGTTTCCGGTTTCGGATCAACGTTCAGGTCTCGCTCGCAGAGGACCCACCCACACACACAGAGCATCCATTCAATCAATCCTCTGAAACTCCCTTCCGTTTTGTTGGAGCCTTGGTAGTTGGAGAAGTGGTAGCAACTGTGAATTTTTGTTTGGGAGGATGGAGATATGGTAAAGGGGAGGCGTCGTGCTGCATGCATTGTTTGTGGGCACGGTCCAAGTGACCAAGTGCCTGCAAACTGCCATTTCAGTTGTTGCGCCTCGCCCGGCCGGCAGGCGATGGCAGAGCGCCAGACGCTGCTCCAAGAAAGCCGAGAGGCGAGACCACCTGGGCGTGGCCATATCCTTTGCTGCAGATATGAACACGCCGCTGGAGTTTACTACTGGTACCAATTAGATTTCGATCGATTGCCATTTCTGATTTTCATCGTCCTACACTCCTACTCTGCAGTAAGCCATGCTGCTGCATAGCCAGCATAGGTGAAGATTTTTAATCTATCTGTCTATTTATCTTGTGAAGATTTTTAATCTATCTGTCTATTTATCTTGTGAGGAGAGTATGGTGTGGAAAATGTTGTTGCCTAACTGAATTTTGTCTTTGGTTCGCAGGTGGATACCCCTTTGAGCCTCCAAAGATGCAGTTCGTCACCAAAGTATGGTATGCAAGTGAACCCCCTGTGTTCTTATAAATGACTTTTTTATTCTTGTCACACAATGCTCCTACATATATGTGTTGTTATGTTTTCTCTGATCATGAACAAACAGCACTGACAGATTCCTTATATCCATTTATTCAGCCTTTTTTGATTCAGTGATTATTATCTTCCCCTTTCGTCTCTTAATCTTTCTTTTACAGCTCTGACTTCTCCAATCTATCTTGAAGGCACCCTAACATGAGCAGCCAAAATGGAGCAATTTGCTTGGACATTCTGAAAGATCAGTGGAGCCTAGCCCTTACTTTGAAGACAGCACTACTTTCCCTTAAATCTCTGCTTTCTTCGCCTGCACCTGATGATCCTCAGGATGCTGTTGTTGCACAACAGGTCTGAACTGGCTGTTTCCTATTGCGGTTCTGTTTTTAGTGCACAATATATTTATTTTGCAATTTAAGCTATATAGTTTCACTGCACAAAGTTTATATATAAATACAAACAAATGATCAGTAACCAAAGTAGTTTAGCTGGAGGATTTCATTCAGATTGGGATGGACATACTCTTGATGTCTTGTAATTTGCAAATGTGTAGGGCGTATATATGTACAGAAGCAAGATAGACTGATAGTATTATATGCCTGCAAGAGATCAGGAGTTCCTGCTACCAATTAATTGACAAATTTACAATTTCAATTCCATTTGAGCATGTGAATCAGTGGCTGCCGGTTCAGACGTGTACCTATGCATCTCTGTACTTTATGTGAAGGTTAAGCAAATGTGTGTTGGGCTGTTGGCTGTGCTTTATGAACCTCTGTACTTTATGTCATGAAGGCATGCGTGTGATTTAATTAACCTTTGCATTGCCTATGCATGCAAGGCCTGCACTTGACATGGATAGTTCATGGAAAGAAGACGGATCCGGTGCAGGTTTCAGTTCCACTCCATATATTGAAATATTTGATGAACAGAGCTAGGAAACTGAGGTATAATGTGAGACAATCATCAATTATTTGGTTTTTTCATTCATGTTTCAATTGCTAACCATGAAGTGTATGTGTGCAGGGATGTTTTCCTACACAATTTGAGAATGGGCCTTCCTCTGCATCCCCTTCCTCCCCGGGCCGGCCCGCGCCCCGCTCCGACCTCGCCGTCGCACCTGCGCCTTCCTCGTCTTCCGGACTTCGGAGCTTGTGCCGCACCCGTTCACTTACTCCTCCAACTCCTCGTCCTCGTCTTCCTCTTCGGAGGATGAGGATGACGACATCCACGAACATGTCGATTGAAGGTATGCGGTTGCTCCATGCTTACGTTTTCGTATCCGATCCCTGACTGCACTGTAAATGAGCCTGGTCTAGTTTTCTCGTCCTAGTTGTGGCTGGAGTCTGGATGCTCATCCAAATGGGCGTAAATTCAGTATCAGAGTCAGTTCATAGGTCAATAAGATGTTAGTTGTCCATTTGAATCAATTTTGACTTCATCTCCTTTATAAAGGTCTGTCGCCATATATTTTTTCAGATATGCAAATGGGTGTTACTAGTAGCACACTTGTTATAGTCATTTGTAGAATTGTAGGTCCAAGAGAAAAAACAGAGAGATGCCTTTCACAGAAAACATCTATTCTTGTGTTTTTGCTAGCAGGCTTCCGATCAGTCAAACCTTTGTGGGAGCACAAGGTGATCCTGATGTCCTATGCATACTCAGTTGACTGTATCATGATTCCATCTTAGAATTAAGACCATGGAATTAGCTATCTTGTGCAAACTAATGCATGTGAGTTCATGCTACATTCACTCTATGATTCTCTTTGCTACAGTATCTTGCTTCACAGTTATTAGATCTAGTTTTGAATTGTACTATGATACCCTCAACTCTCCAATATGATGTCTATCTCTGAGAGAGGAAGCATGTTGTGCCTTTATTTGATATTGTCTATGTGTGGTCAGTCTTTGTCGCTTGTTACTGTGAATGTAATGAGAATATATATATATATATATATATATATATATATATATATTACCATGTAAATCATATAAGTACTGACACATAAGACTAGAATGTTTACTCTAATTTCCTTGTTTATCTTGTCTTTTAAGTTGCCTATATAGGAATTCAAGATCTTTCATAATCTATGCAAACTCTGATATTCCAGATCCATCTTGATGCTAGCAGTTAAATTAACCAAACAAATTGAAACTACTCTAGTAAATTTAACTGATGAATTATATATACACGTTGTATGACCAATCTGTGAGTTTGTGCATCAAATATTTGTGGAGACAACGCAGATAAAGAACGAGATGGACGGCCGGAGACATGCATCAGGTGGTTTGTCGGTAGAGCATGTTTCCAAGTGCAGATTTCATGTGTTGTCTCAGATATTGCTCTCATATGCTCCACTATAGGCTAAATTAGCACAACAAGCTTCTTTTTGCGTCATTCCTATTCTGTTGATTTATGATGCCAATTGTATGCTTATAGTGATACTTTCATTGTACAATGCACGCTTTATCTAGAACTCTAGTTTTAGTTTGGTTTCCCTTTATATATATACCTTGCCAGAAAATTCAAAGTTGAGTTATCCTATATTTGATTGTCTTTTCTAATTGGATTCTGGTTTCCTTTATTTCAGGATTTATACGAACTCGCAAGGAATCAGAGAAAAGAGTGGCAGAATAACAAAGAGGAAGGTGTAGTGTTTTAGGAATGGTAGACATCTGAATGCATGTGTTATCTGCCTCAATATCTGATTGTGTTTGCTGGGTTTTTTCCCAGAGATTGTATCTGATTGTATCTGATTTGTCCGTTCATTGAATTTTGGTAAATGTGTTGGAAAAATGTACCCTCTGAAAAATGGGTTGAAGATGGGCTAATTTTGCTAATTTTATGCTGGAATATAATTCTGAAATGGGCTGTGGTGGGCCGAATTTGTATCTCGCCGGGCTTAAATTTTTTGCCACGTCATCGTCCACATACGGTGCCACGTCATCGTCCACGTAGGATGCCACGTCATCGTCCACGTAGGATGCCACGCCATCGTCCACGGAGGATGCCACGTCATCATCCACGTAGGATGCCATGTCATCATCCACGTAGGATGCCACGTCATCGTCCATGTAGGATGCCACGTCATCGCCCACGTAGGATGCCACAACTGCCATGTGTGTAGAAATCCGTGACGATTTTATCTCGTCACGGATAGTGAGCCATGGGTTGGGCTGCATGGGCCTCGGGCTGCTCCGTGACGATTCAGATACGTCACGGATCGCGACGTTTATTAAGGGAACGTCGAGAGATTTAATCAATGACGCTCATTCCACCACGAAAATGTAAATTGTCGCGGATGCCGATTTGCGACGAATTTTATTTAATCCGTGACGAATGGTTACGTCACGGATTAAATAGTTTCTTGTAGTGCTCTCCATGTTAACTATCTCTTTAAAACCGGGTATTACAAGGAACCCGAATCATCTCCTACCCAGGACTTCCCTAGGAATATATGAATAAAGGAAAATATATAAGTGAAGATGAGAGAGGAGGCTTCAAAGTGTCCTAGGTGAACTTACCCCTTCCGGATTGAAGATTAAGACTTTTTCTTGAGGGGAAGAAGATCGGTTAGAGGAAGGACTTCTTGTGCCGGCAAAGAAAAAAATAAAAGAGAAGTATTGTAGGAGAAGGTTTTTCCACGGCCCAAGAAGGAGGTGCACAACAAAATTATGTCCCACCATTGGGAGGAACCCCGGCGCCGCCAAATTACTACGGTGGTGTACCAATGCAAGCATGGGGGAGTGGTGCAGCCATACCCCCACAAATTTTTTGCGGTGCCCAACGTAGCCTTTGCGGAGCCATATGCACATCTTCCTCAACCACAACAAAATTTAGCCACCATTGGAGGATACGCTGCAAGGAACATGCAATTTATTGCAGCCATCCAAACCAATGCAAACCAAATGGGTGAAGGAAATGCAAACGTCGCTTATGTGCTTGGACACCTTCACCTAGCTCCGTTGGACAATTCATAGGAGGAGTAGTGCATTCCTATTATGAGTAAGGGTACAACAACCAAGACTATCAATATCAACCACCGGCGGAAGATTAGAGAGAGGAGGAGCTTTAGTTATCTTTCCTTTACCCCCTTTTCTTTAATTTTCAGCTTGGATGTGCCTATGTTTGCGTAGTATTTTCAGCTTTGCTTTAATTTTCAGTTTTTAGTTTAATTTTCAGCGTGTGTGTTACTTTTTATTTTCATCATGAATAATGTCACCACCAAGTTTTTACCATTAGTAAAGTTACAAATTTTGTGCCATGATGATATATGATTATAATTGCCGCTTTGTTTATCTTTGTAATTGATTTATGCATGTTAAAACCTAGTGCTCTCTTAAAATACAAATCTGAAATTATCTAAATGCTAGCTCAATCTTCAGCGGAGGTTATGATTAAAATAAAGACCCATAGTGTTTTGTGTGCTCTCAAGTTATGAATAGATTAAAGATGTCTTTTGTGCTCAAAAATATCGCTAACTTTGTCATAAATATCACTTGTGTGTTGCTCAACCTATCCAAAGCCTAATATATATTTGAGTGCATAAACTTTAGTGTACAAGATTTATTTTTGAGTGAGTTATTGCAGGCCATGATTTCTCTGGCCCGAGACTAAGAAGCTGGTCATTCCGTTTTTGCGTATCTATCTTTTTGCTAGCCTTTTTATCCGTGCATTGTGTATCCCCACATCGGAGATCTCACAAACCTCGCCGGATATCCACCCTTAAAACCAAATATCATCTTTTGTGTTTACCTCCTTGACCACAACCTATCGTTGAGAATGGATCATCAATTCAAGGAAGATCGCAAGACGGTGCCAACATTGAAGATTTCAAGTATCTCTCCAAGGAAAAATATTTCCGGTACCTTCCTTATTTTTCGCCTCTTTGCTCGAGGACGAACAACGTCTAAGCATGGGGGAGGAGGTAGGTACGGTGCAGTTTTAGAGTTCAAAGGGGAGTATTTTAAAAAAATGATGAATGAAAAAAAAATTTAAGGTGATGTACGTGACTTCCAAGGTGAAGGTCTCACAAGAAAAAAAATATATATATAATGAAAGAAAGAAAGAAAGAACGAAAAGAATGAGAAATATGAGAAAGAGAAAAAAATATGAGTATGCGTAAAGTGAACTCCCCGGTTCTCTAAGAGTGCATTCAAGGCTTCAAGTTTAAAAGATCCATTCTCATTTTCCAACCATGTGCAATCCGATAACGAGGACTTCCTTTGTGCCTCGGGATCACTCTTTGCCACTTGCACATGTCCACTCATCTAAAGTGTGAGTATTTTTCTCTTTACCCTCCTTGATTTAACATCATTTTCCAATGACCTTTTTGACGAGTCTCGGTAAGACCATGAGAAACTTGTCTTGTTTTGACAACACCTCATTTATAAAATCTTGGTAGGACTTGTTGACGGTTAATAGTTGTATCAAAGTTCGTTTGTGACTTGCAAGCGGACAAGTCTCCCGTCGTAGTCAAGGGACCCTTCTTCCCTCGAGTGGTGAACCCAAGGTATCGAATCCGTGGAACAATGTGCAACGCAAGGATTCAATCTAGTAAAGCAAGGTAAAGCTATCTAATGAAGATAAGTTGCATCTAATCTACTAACTCATAAAGAAAACGAATCTAATCTAATCTACTAAAGAGGTAGCAAGAGAAAGCAAGAGATAACCAATCTAGAGAATCTAGATCATGCTTATGTTGTAGCTCCAAACAAGATAGATGAAGATAGAAGAGCGAATCTCATTAAAAGCATCTTTAAATCGTGGCCTTCCCATCCGACTCCGAAAACATCCGCCTTTCGAGACCCCCGTTCGTCACAACGTATCCCTATTCATGCGGGGAGCTTAGGGCGAGTTCGATAGAACAAGTTGAAATCACTTGGCCGGTCCGGTATGCACCTCTAGCCACCGCGGCTACAAGAGCACCCTATGTAATCTAGCTATAGACTAGATCGTAGAAGAAGCAAAACCAAGAAGAAATCAAAATCATCGAGAAGGCACTTAATCGCTAGAAATCGGATTCACTTACAAACTTCACCATGAATGATTACATGAACAAGATCACCACCGGGGCCCTCCCTCGATCTTGATCCTCGCTCCGGAGCTCCGACGTGGTCTTCCATGCAAGGTTCCCACGTCGGCCAGGAAACCCTAGACAACTAGCACGACCCTCATCTTCAAGTTGGTGTCCCTCAAGCTTCTCTCGCTCCTCGGCGGCGGAATACGACTTCCTCTCTCGCGTGGCTCTCGGTCGGGGGACTATAAATAGCCCGATTAGCGCTAGGGCAAAGGACGACGCATTTGGGCCCTAAATGGGCTCGGGCCGACCGGATCGGGCCGGCCGGCCGGGCCCATTTAGGCCCGGCCCCGCGGGCTCCTTTGCCCGAGGTCGGTTCCCTTGCTTCCCGGATGCTTCCCCCTTCGCATACGGGTCCATGTCGTCGGTTTCTCTCCGAATTGGACTCAACTCCTTGTCTTGGAAGATTCAAAGACTTTTCCGGTCGTGTCCCCGGAGTATGTCGTCTTTTCGGATCAAGTCCCCGGCTTCTTGGAGTTAATTTTACTTCATTGCATGACTTGTTCGGGGCTTCAAAGTCTTGTCATGAGGTGCTTGATGAACTTACCCCTAAAGTCTTGCATTCAACACTAAATCCCCGCATAAACATTAAACTCCAAAAACGACATGCACATGTGAACTTGTTATATCACGGGGGTTAGTACCAATGGATAAGGTATAAAATTCATGCCAACACCGAAGGTAAACTCATGGCTAGGTTGACGGATTTTCACCGTCAACATCTCCCCCATGCTTAAACCTTGCTCGTCCTCGAGTAAGCCTTCGATGGATATCATCATTGCTAAACAATGTTTAAACTTTGCATTTGATCATACATGAGAAAACATAATGCTCTCAAAATATTAATTCATTAAAGTTCCATAATGTACTAGCCTTCATCTCCACGGAGGGTAGATTCTTATTAAGCTTATCCCACAAGTATTAACATGCTCACAAAGTTTTAAATGGATCTCAGAATTTTTGAAATGAAGAACGAGATAAGAAAAGCTAAACCAAATTCACAAATTTAAATCATCTCATGTATTGCTCATAAACTCTCATCTCACTTGTCTCTCAAGCCTATATATTCTACTCCTTTCCCTCTCATATATATGTGGTAGGCTTTATATGGAGCTTTTGGGAAAGTTTAGTCCTAACAAGAATTTATAAATGAGGTGTTGTCAAAACAAGACAAGCTTCTCATGGTCTTACCGAGACTCGTCAAAAAGGTCATTGGAAAATAATGTTAAATCAAGGCGGGGAAAGAGAAAAATACACACACTTTAGATGAGTGGACATGTGCAAATGGCAAAGAGTGATCCCGAGGCACAAAGAAAGTCCTCGTTATCGGATTGCACATGGTTGGAAAATTGAGAATGGATCTTTTTATCTTGAAGCCTTGAATGCACTCTTAGAGAACCGGGGAGTTCACTTTACGCACAAATATATATTTTTTCCTTTCTCATTCTTTTCTTTCTTTCATTCATTCATTTTTTTTTCTTGCCTCGTCATATATTCAGTCCATGACTTTCACAATGAAGTTTTGATTTTTTGATACCTTGAAAGTCATGCATATCACCGGTTTTTTTTTTTCTTTCATCATTATATATATTTTTTTTAAATACTCCCTTTTGAACTCTAAAACTGCACCGTACCTACCTCCTCCCCCATGCTTAGACGATGCTCGTCCTCGAGCAAAGAGGCGAAAAAATATGGTAGGTACCGAAAATAATTTTCCTTGGAGAGATACTTGAAATCTTCAACGTTGGCACCATCTTGCGATCTCCCTTGAATTGATGATCCATTCTCAACGATAGGTTGTGGTCAAGGGGGTAATCACAAAAGATGATATTTGGTTTAAGGGTGGATATCCGGCGAGGTTTGTGAGATCTCCAATGCGGGGATACACAATGCACAGATAAAAGGCTAGCAAAAAGATAGATACGCAAAAACGGAATGACCAACTTCTTAGTCTCGGGCCAGAGAAATCATGGTCTGCAATAACTCACTGAAAAATAAATCTTGTACACTAAAGTTTATGCACTCAAATATATATTAGGCTTTGGATAGGTTGAGCAACACACAAGTGATAATTATGACAAGGTTAGCGATATTTTTGAACATAAAAGACATCTTCAATCTATTCATAACTTGAGAGCACATAAAACATTATGGGTCTTTATTTTAATCATAACCTCCGCTGAAAATTAAGCTAGCATTTAGATAATTTCAGATTTGTATTTTTAAGAGAGCACTAGGTTAAACATGCATAAATCAATTACAAAGATAAACAAAGCGGCAATTATAATCATATATCATCATGGCACAAACTTTGTAACTTTACCAAAGGTAAAAACTTGGTGGTGACATTATTCATGATGAAAATAAAAACTAAGATACATGCTGAAAATTAAACTAAAAACTGAAAATTAAAGCAAAACTGAAAACACTACGCAAACATAGGCGCAAACGAGCTGAAAATTAAAGAAAAGGGGGTAAAGGAAAGATAACTAAAGCTCCTCCTCTCTCTAATCTTCCGCCGGTGGTTGATATTGAAAGTCTTGGTTGTTGTACCCTTACTTGCAATAGGAATGCACCACTCCTCCTATGAATTGTCCGACGGTGCTGGGTGAAGGTGTCCAAGCACATAAGCGACGTTTGCATTTCCTTCACCCATTTGGTTTGCATTGGTTTGGATGGCTGCAATAATTTGCATGTTCCTTGCAGCGTATCCTCCAATGGTGGCTCCATTTTGTTGTGGTCGAGGAAGGTGTGCAAATGGCTCCGCAAAGGCTACGTTGGGCACCGCAAAAATGGTGGGGGTATGGCTGCACCCCTCCCCCATGCTTGCATTGGTACACCACCGTAGTAACTCGGCGGCGCCGGGTTCCTCCCAATGGTGGGACACAATTTTGTTGTGCACCTTATTCTTGGGCCATAGAAGATCCTTCTCCTATAATTCTTCTCCTTTATTTTTCTTCGCCGGCACAAGAAGTCCTTCCTCTAACCGATCTTCTTCCCCTCAAGAAAAGTCTTAATCTTCAATCCGGAAGGGGCAAATTCACCTAGGCCACTTGTAAGCCTCCTCTCTCATCTTCACTCTTATATTTTCCTTTCTTCATATATTCCTAGGGAAGTCCCGGGTAGGAGATGATTTGGGTTCCTTGCAATACCCGGTTTTAAAGAGATAGTCAACATGGAGAGGTAACAACCCGATCTCCCGAATCCGATGTTGCTCACAACACCACCGGTTGATCATAGGTGAGTAGGGTTGATTGGCTGCGAGTAAATCCAATTCAACTCCGTGTTGGTTATCTATGTCTCTCTTATTCTCCCCAAAAATCCACTTGCACAAAAGTGACACACTTGGATGATGGGGTTCCGGATAGTATTTCTTCGTTGATGGTCTCTTCCCGTGATCATACTCCAAAAACCTTCCCATGTGCCTTCATGCACATACTTGTTTCGGAGCTCCCTTTTGAAAATAGGAGACACTCGCCCATGGGTCTACGATACTAGACATGCAATCGTTTCGAACATGAAAACCAATCCGATCTATCGGGGATTGTGTTGAATGGGTCCAAGGAAGCAGTGGAGCCCTTACTCCCTTTACGGCATGGTTGCTAGCCTTAAGCATTAAAGTATTTTCAGCACAAGATGATAGATAGATAATCCAACAAAGTGTGATTACATCTCAAGATCGACTGCAACCCATGGATGAAAGGAGATTACCCCATCAAAGTGCTAGAAATAGCATCACTGATCAAGGTTACCCTTCCGACGGTGTCTTCCTTCTTCTCCTCTTGTGGGCTCCCTCCAACGGAATGAGAGACTCAGCACTCCTTCATCAAGGTTATGCGCCATGGTCATGAAAATTTCCTAGGCGAATTTCTTGTGGGTGTTTGCCGACACTCCGCTAGAGAATTGCACCGGTGTCCCGTGTGAAACCCAATATGTGGAGAGCTTGGTCGTCGATGTCGACGTTCTCTACAAGCCTCTACTTAAGGCGAGCGAGCTTCTTCTCCTCCTCCGTCATGATGACATACCCCTCGGAATACCGCGGAGCACATGGAGGTGGAGCGGATGATCGTGTCAAGCGGCGAGGTTGGACGAGCGGCTCCTCCATACGTTATTGAAGTTTGGAAAACCTAATAAACGAGTTTTGTGTGGCCCTCATGCCACCAAGGAGAAGAGTGTGATTCCTCCTCGGCGGTGCCGTGTCCTCCTCCATACTCCGAGGATGCTCGGAAACCGAGCGCCTCCTCGAAGAGGTTGTCGATGATGGCTTAGACGACGATGATCCCTTCTTCTTCGGTGAAAAGACTTGTAGTTTTCTTCCTTGATTGCAGCACTCTCCCTCACAAATATATATCCGGGGTTTTCACCCGGCAACAAGGTACACAAATATTATTTTGGAGTCCGGACTTTGAGTGGATTAAGGATGTGGATTTTTTTTTTGAGCTATCAAGCTTGGGAAGGTTGGCTATGTCTACGGAGGTTTTGAGCACACAAACTTGAACACACAAACAAAGGAAGGAGAGGGAAGCTTGCTCGCAAAAAACGGGAGCCGGGGGGCTCCTTATGTACGTGAGGCCGGCCTCGGTGCTCCTCCCCGTCTCGTCTTTCTTCCGGCACGATCATTTCACCTCCCGCAACTTTCCCCGCCCGCGTGCTCCACGAGTTGCACCGCCCAAACGCTCTCGTCCACTATTGGTCCTTCCACTTGATGCTTCATGTTTTGGGTCATGTCCATGCTCCCTAGCTCCACTTGCTTCACATGCCACCATGAAATTCCTAAAAAGTTGATGCTTGCTGCCCACCATGCTTGTCCTTTGCGTGTGGAATTGGTGAAAGTTGATGAAAGGGAATCCAATGGTGCATGCATGATTACTAGACTGCCTCCATTAAGGTGTGTTTAAGGTTAAGCACTCCTCTAATTCGAAATTTAAAATATTTTTCAGAGCCATGCAAGAGCTCGAACATAATTTTAGAGAAGTTTTTAAACCATTAAAAACAAATGCAAGTCGAAAATATTTTATTTTTACGTCGATTTCGGTCTCACCGGTATAGTTTGCCTTCATTGGTTGAGAGCAAGCTTTTCCCGGCTTGATCACGGGGGCATAGGTTTAGGTCCTAATTTTGATTAGATGAGAGAGATTTTGAATGAAATAAAATTAAGTGAGGCTTAGAAAAATTCTAATCTTAGAGAAACCAAGGATATGGATTTTTGAACCAACCAAAAATCAAGTTTCTAGGTTCACGCGAGTCCTACCACATGCTGAAATTTAAACAACATCTAGATACAAGTCGTGGCTCTACTCGTGTGTTTTTAGCATGAAAAACAAGTCAACCACAACATCATAAAGAGGATGAAAGGTTGAGTTTGGTTCTGAAATTTTTTTTTTTGGTTGTGGTTTCTCGAAAAAGAAGCAAACAATCACATAGGATGGTTCATGTAAAGGGTTTATGATCAAGCAACATGTTCAACCAAGAATTATGTCTCTAATATTGTTCAACCATTCTAAGTCTAAGGTTTTGCGTAATAAAATTCAGAACTGAATTATATTTAAAAAGACTTGAAAAACCTGGAATCGGGTTGTCCTCCCGGTAGCTTATTCTTGACTCGACGAAACGGGTTGCCTCCCGCCTAGCGCTTCGTTTATAGTCCATGGCTAGACTTCTTCACTTGATTACTCCGGATCAACGCTCTTTGCGGGCGTTGCAATCTTGGGTACCCACTTTGGCTTAGTCAATTTTTTTGGTCTTCACAGGCTGGCTTTGTCCTTTGGTCTTGACGGATGCAACAACTTTCTCCATGTAGTGGCTGGGCATCTCGAACTCCGGTCTTCGGTTGTGATCTTCATGGTCTTAGTGTGATCCTCCATCTCTCCCGAATGAGTTTGAGTAGCCTTCGCCGTCTTGGGACCTTGGAGTTTCTCGGATATTCTTCTTTGTTACCCATCGGGCGCCCGGCAAGTTGTCCCACTTGCGTCTAGCATCTTCATCACGATGAACACTTCACACTCCTTGCATGTGGAACTTGCTTCGGCGGCCTTTAGGTGTTGAGCTTCTTTCTCCATCTCCATCTTCTCCATCCTTCTCTTGATCTTGAATGGCCTTCCGGCGTCTTGACTTGGAGGTGGTGATTCCCTTGTAGATTTCGACGGTCCTTCGACTTCAACTTTTGAATCTAGGGTTTCCACCCTTTTAGCTTGTGTTGCATGTCACCTTTGCCTGTAAAGTTTTCCTGGATCATCCACAAAAAAGTTTTGGGTTTCTTGGAGAGGTAGCCAACCATCTCCGGTTAGGGTTAGCAATAAAACAAAAATCTAACAAAAGAAAAATTAGGGTTCATCAAAACTAGATTAGACTGAATTTTTTTTTTCTTTTGAGGATGATCAAACATAAGAGATGCAAAAGAAAATCAAAAGAAAAACTGAAAGATAAGCGATACTAGATCGGATCTTGATTGCTTGTTCCCCGGCAACGGCGCCAGAAAAAGGGGCTTGTTGACGGTTAATAGTTGTATCAAAGTTCGTTTGTGACTTGCAAGCGGACAAGTCTCCCGTCGTAGTCAAGGGACCCTTCTTCCCTCGAGTGGTGAACCCAAGGTATCGAATCCGTGGAACAATGTGCAACGCAAGGATTCAATCTAGTAAAGCAAGGTAAAGCTATCTAATGAAGATAAGTTGCATCTAATCTACTAACTCATAAAGAAAACGAATCTAATCTAATCTACTAAAGAGGTAGCAAGAGAAAGCAAGAGATAACCAATCTAGAGAATCTAGATCATGCTTATGTTGTAGCTCCAAACAAGATAGATGAAGATAGAAGAGCGAATCTCATTAAAAGCATCTTTAAATCGTGGCCTTCCCATCCGACTCCGAAAACATCCGCCTTTCGAGACCCCCGTTCGTCACAACGTATCCCTATTCATGCGGGGAGCTTAGGGGCGAGTTCGATAGAACAAGTTGAAATCACTTGGCCGGTCCGGTATGCACCTCTAGCCACCGCGGCTACAAGAGCACCCTATGTAATCTAGCTATAGACTAGATCGTAGAAGAAGCAAAACCAAGAAGAAATCAAAATCATCGAGAAGGCACTTAATCGCTAGAAATCGGATTCACTTACAAACTTCACCATGAATGATTACATGAACAAGATCACCACCGGGGCCCTCCCTCGATCTTGATCCTCGCTCCGAGCTCCGACGTGGTCTTCCATGCAAGGTTCCCACGTCGGCCGTGGGAAACCCTAGACAACTAGCACGACCCTCATCTTCAAGTTGGTGTCCCTCAAGCTTCTCTCGCTCCTCGGCGGCGGAATACGACTTCCTCTCCGCGTGGCTCTCGGTCGGGGGACTATAAATAGCCCGATTAGCGCCTAGGGCAAAGGACGACGCATTTGGGCCCTAAATGGGCCCGGGCCGACCGGACCGGGCCGGCCGCCCGGGCCCATTTAGGCCCGGCCCCGCCGGCTCCTTTGCCCGAGGTCGGTTCCCTTGCTTCCCGGATGCTTCCCCCTTCGCATACGGGTCCATGTCGTCGGTTTCTCTCCGAATTGGACTCAACTCCTTGTCTTGGAAGATTCAAGACTTTTCCGGTCGTGTCCCCGGAGTATGTCGTCTTTTCGGATCAAGTCCCCGGCTTCTTGGAGTTAATTTTACTTCATTGCATGACTTGTTCGGGGCTTCAAAGTCTTGTCATGAGGTGCTTGATGAACTTACCCCGAAAGTCTTGCATTCAACACTAAATCCCCGCATAAACATTAAACTCCAAAAACGACATGCACATGTGAACTTGTTATATCACGGGGGTTAGTACCAATGGATAAGGTATAAAATTCATGCCAACACCGAAGGTAAACTCATGGCTAGGTTGACGGATTTTCACCGTCAACAGGACTAAACTTTCCCAAAGCTCCATATAAAGCCTACCACACATATATGTTATGAGAGGGAAAGGAGTAGAATATATAGGCTTGAGAGACAAGTGAGATGAGAGTTCATGAGCAATATACAAGATGATTTAAATTTGTGAACTTGGTTTAGCTTTTCTTTATCTCGTTCTTTATTTCAAAAATTCGAGAGATCTATTTAAACTTTGTGAGCATGTTAATACTTGTGGGATAAGCTTAATAAGAATCTACCCTCCGTAGAGGTGAAGGCTAGTACATTATGGAACTTTAATGAATTAAAATTTTGAGAGCATTATGTTTTCTCATGTGTGATCAAGTGCAAGGTTTAAACATTGTTTGGCAATGATGATATCTATTGAAGGCTTACTCGAGGACGAGCAAGGTTTAAGCATGGGGGAGATGTTGACGGTGAAAATCCGTCAACCTAGCCATGAGTTTACCTTCGGTGTTGGCGGGACTTTTGTATCTTATTCATTGGTACTAACCCCCGTGGTATAACAAGTTCACTTGTGCATGTCGGTTTTGGAGTTAAGTGTTTACGCGAGGTTTTAACGTTGAAAGCAAGACTTCCGGGATAAGTTCATTAAGCACCTCTTGACAAGACCTTGAAGCCCGATACAAGTCAAGCAATGAAGTGAACATGACTCCAAGAGCCCAAGGACCAAGCCCGAGAAGATGATAAACTCCGAGGACCGAACCGTAAAAGTGCTCGAATCTTGCAAGACAAGGAGTTGAGTCCAATTCGGAGGGAAACCGACGTCAAGGGCCCACATGCAAAAGGGGAGAACATCTAGAAGCCGCGGGAAGCAACACCGAGCGAAGCAGGCAGCAAATTAGGCCGAAAAGGGCCCAGGCCGGTCGGCCCACGACGGCCGGCCCGGCCCTTTTCGGGGCCCAATCGGCCTCCCCTTTGACCTAATTGCTTCTCGAGCTATTAATAGCCCCCCCGACCGAGAGCCACGCATCAATAAAGTCGTAATCCGCCGCCGAGGAGCAGAGAAGCTTGAGGGACACCATCTCGGAGATGAGGGTCGTGCTAGTTGTGTAGGGTCTCCCTAGCCGACGTGGGAACCTTGCATGGAAGACCACGTCGGAGCTCCGAGCGAGGATCAAGGTCGAGGGAGGGCCCCGGTGGTGATCTTGTTCATGTAATCATTCATGGTGAAGTTTGTAAGTGAATCCGATTTCTAGCGATCAAGTGTCTTCTCGATGATTTTTTTTTCTTCTTGGTTTTGCTTCTTCTACGATCTATTCTTAAGATAGATTACATAGGGTGCTCTTGTAGCCGCGGTGGCTAGAGGTGCATACCGGACCGGCCAAGTGATTTCAACTTGTTCTTATCGAACTCGCCCTAGACTACCCGCATGAGTAGGGATACGTTGTGACAGAACGGGGGTTCCGAAAGGCGGGCGTTTTCGGAGTCGGATGGGAAGGCCACGATTTAAAGATGCTTTTAATGAGATTCGCTTTTCTATCTTCATCTATCTTGTTTGGAGCTACAACATAAGCATGATCTAGATTCTCTAGATTGGTTATCTCTTGCTTTCTCTTGCTACCTCTTTAGTATATTAGATTAGATTCGTTTTCTTTATGAGTTAGTAGATTAGATGCAACTTGTCTTCATTAGATAGCTTTACCTTGCTTTACTAGATTGAATCCTTGCGTTGCACATTGTTCCACGGATTCGATACCTTGGGTTTACCACTCGAGGGAAGAAGGGTCCCTTGACTACGACGGGAGACTTGTCCGATTGCAAGTCTAAACGAACTTTGATACAACTATTAACGTCAACAATGTTTCTTTTTGTTTGTTTCTTTTCTTTTTCTTTTCTCTCTTGTTACTTTATGTGGGTGTTGTCAATGCACTCATCAAGGGGGGGATTGAGGACCATGTGTGGTTCGAGGACCGGTGGATGGTCGCTTCCTTGTGTGATGAGTGATTGACAACCTTGTGTAGACTAATTCTTGGCTAAGTATTGTAGGTGCGAGGTTGCGGCTTGACCGGAGTTGGTGCGGGTGAAGAACAAGCGCGAAAGGTCGTCGCCGGTGAGGCCTCCAGGTGTGGAGAAGACAAATAGGCTTCGTTCGAGGTACCCGGTGGCCAGCGGGGTCAAGTGCGGGCCGCATGGTGGCATGAACAGCAAGATGAAGTCATGGACGGTTTCTTGGTTGAGCCTCAAAACCAAGGTCGAGCCGGGACTACGTGGGAGCCGAGTCATGAGTGGCGATTGGCGGAGGCTACACCGAGTTCGCGGGGTTTCCAGTGGTTCACCAGAAAACCACTGGGTTCCTTGGTTGATCCACAAAGCCAAGACCGAAGAACCGAAGACGGTGCTGCAGCAGTGCCAGACCGGTCTGACCGGTGGGTACCGGTCTGACCGGTGAGGAGCACCGGTCTGACCGGTGTGCGACGACGCAGTCCGGAATCTTCGAAGCGGAGGACACGCGTCGGGATCACAAGGCTTGCGTCGAGGCTAAGCAGGTTGCGGTCGCCGGGCATCCGTCCGATGGAGAAAACTTGAAGACTTCCAAAACCGCCCTTGAGGGGCTTGTATCCTTAGTTGTTAACTAAGGGGTTGCCTCCTACATAACCCAAGAGGTGAGAGGATGGCATGCATCTCTTGGAACCCTAGTTCATTTGCGTTCCTATTTTTCCTTCCTATTTTCTTAGGATTTCCATAGGACTAGCTTGAGAGCTTCATGGTGAGATCTTGTGAGAGGGTTGGATGTCAGGCGGCAAGCTTGACCTTGTATGAACCTCCTTGGTATGTATAGATGATTCGGCATGGTTCCTCAAGGCTTTCTTGTGTTGTTCCCGGTTGTTCATGGTGGTGATTTTCGGAGCCCTCTCTTGGTGGTTTTCTTGGGGTGTTTTCAGGACCTTGCTCTTGGAGATTTGTTGGGGCAAATTTGTGGGAACCCTTTGTGGTTTTTTGGCCTGTGATTCCCCTCCCTAATCCATGAGTTAAGGGGCTCGATTTTGGGTCTTTCGGTGTTCTAGAGTTAGAGGAGTTCTTTGATTCCTCTTGATTTGGCAAGTTTTGGTGGACAAAATCATGGCTATGGACTCCTCATGAGGTGTTCCTATTATCCCCAAAGTCTTGTTCAAGTCTGTGGAGCGATTCGGGAGATCGAAGTTTGGATTTGGAGGAGTTGACCCGCGGGTGCCGTTCATCCCGAGTCGCCTAGGCTACACGGCTCGACCCGATCTCTTGACCGGTCCGACCGGTGCAAGCTACCCGTGGGATTTGCCTCGGGTGAATTGCTTGACTCGTGTGTCTTTGGGTCTTGGTGCTGCCTGGTTAGTGCTTGGTCCGTTTGGAGTTGTTTTGTTAGGTCTTGTGTCGGTTTTTCCTTCCGTGCGTGTTGTGTTTTGGGGGTGGTTTTGTTCCCGTGGCCTAGAGAAGTCACCGAGGCTCTCTCGGAACGCTTGTTGTGCGGGGCCGCAACAGCCCACCGGCTCGACCGGCTCGTCCACCGGCTCGATCGGTGTCACCGGTCCCGACCGGCGCGTGCCATCGGTCGATCGGTGCAAAGACAGCAAAGCCGTGCAAGTTTCGCCGTGCGTGTTGGTGTGTTTTGGCTCGGAAGGTTTTGTGTTGGTTCCTAGGTCCGGTGGAACTCCGGTGGCTACGTGGGCTTGGCCAACATGTGTAGTGAGTCGGAGACGTGTGTTGGAAGCCGTGTTCGTCTTGTTGGAGTTTCCATCTCCTTCGAGAAGAATTTTTATCGGCTCCCATTCACTTCCCCCCTCTCCGGTTCGCCATATCGGTCCTTCACCGTCAACACCCAATATGCAAGGAACGTTTGAGGTCGATTATGTATTGTCCATTGAACAAATGAGGGAAGTACTTAAACGGATGAAGACGCTTTGGTTTCCAGATGGGTATGCACATAATGTGAAGAGGGGAGTCAATTTAACTACTATGCGAGTAAATGGCATGAAGAGTCATGACTACCACGTATGATAGAGAGGCTTCTTCCCACTATGGTTTAAGGCTTTGTCCCAGAGAATATATGGAAAGTGCTGGCAGAGTTGAGCTATTTCTTCCGGCAACTATGTGCAAAGGAGATCTCTAGGACCGTATGTAGAGAGTTGGAGATAGCGGCCCTCGTGTTACTATGTAAGTTGGAGAAAATCTTTCCACCTCGGATTCTTCTTGCCAATGCAGCATATGATTGTGCACCTTCCATACGAGGTACATATGGGTGGGCCAAGCAGGTACCATTGGTGCTACCCAATTGAGAGAACTCTAAAGCTCGTACGCAAAAAATGTAGAAATAAAGCCGTAATCGAGGCTTCGCCGCAGAGGCATACATTGTGGAGGAGGTGTGGGCAAGCAGATTCTATTGGACCGAGATGCACGAGGATGCTAAAAGGTTTGTTGCAACTTGCTCGGAGTGCCAAAGGAGTGGAAATATATCACAAAGGAATGCAATGTTGCTGAATTATAATGTGCAAGTTGATCTATTTGATGTTTGGGCATCGACTTTATGGGACCATTCGTGAACTTGAATGGATATGAACACATCTTGGTCGTAGTTGATTATGTATCAAAATGGCTTGAAGCAATTCCATGTCGGAAAGCATCTACGAACGAGGCTATTCAAGACGGTGATATTCCCTCGATACGTCGTTCCTTGAAGTGATAGTGGATATCCACCCTTTAAACCAAAAATATCATCTTTTGTGTTTACCCCCTTGATCACAACCTATCATTATGTATGGATTGCCAATTCGAGGAAGATTGCAAGATGGTGCCAAGTTTGAAGATTTCAAGTATCTTTCCAAAGGAAAAACATTTCTAGTACCTACCTTATCTCTATCACCTCTTTGCTCGAGGACGAGCAAATGTCTAAGCATTGGGGAGGAGGTAGGTACAATCCAATTTAGAGTTCAAGGGGAGCAAATAAAAAATAATAAAGAAAAAAAGAAAAAAATGAGTATAAAGAAAAAAAGAGAGATAAAGAAAAACTATGTATGAGAAAAAATTAAAGTGAACTCCCCAGTTCTCTAAAGTGCAGTAGGAATCTTAAAAGTTTCAAGATTTAAGATCCAAACTCATTTTTCCAACCATGTGCAATCCGATAACGAGGACATCCTTTGTGCCTCGGGATCACTCTTGTGGGAAGTGCTTAAATTAATATCTACCCTCCATAGGGATGAAGGCTAATACATTATGGAACTTTAATGATTAAATCCTTGAGAGCATTATGTTTTCTCGTGTGTGATCAAGTGCAGGGTACAAAGCAATGAAAGGCAACACTGATATTCATTAAAGCCTTACTCGAGGAAAGCAAGGTTTAAGCATAGGGGAGATGTTGACGGTGAATTTCCGTCAACCTAGCCACGAGATTACCTTTAATGTTGGCATTGATTTATTATTCTAACCAATGGAACTAACCCCCCTATATAACAAGTTCACTCTTGCATGTCGATTTTGGAGCTTATTGTTACGCTTGAAATCTACGCTAAAGAGGATACTTTCGGGATAAGTTCGTCAAGCACTTCAGAAGAAGATCATGAAGCCCGACAAGAGTCAAGACATTCGATGAACATGACTCCAAATGACTCGAGGACCAAAGCGTCAACATGCAAATCTTCAGGGACTCAACCAGGAAACGGCGAAGCTTGGATAGCATGGTTCAAGCCTTAACCACGAAGGAAATGACGTCAAAAGCCCACATGCAAGTGCACACAAGTAGGGAATCGCGCGAGAAGCAACCGGGGAGGAAACCTTGGCCGAAACGGGCCTAGGCCGGCTGGCCTGAGCCGACCGGCCTAGCCCATTCCGGGCCCGGTTTGACGCACCCTTTGACCTAGTTGCTTCTCGTGCTATTTATAGCCCCCTGGCCGAGAGCCACGCGAAAATTCATTCGTCATCCGCCGCCACAAGACTGAGAACAAGAAGCAGATTGGATTGCGAAGGGAGCACTCGTGGCCTTCATCTACTTCGTGGGATTCTACACCATGATCAGCGCTACAATGAGTAACATCATGGGGTAAAGTCCGTGTTTGTCCTAGGGGTTGAAGGGGGTTCTTGAGTTGTAATCACCGAATCTATGTTTTGAATCTTCTGCTATCATATTCATGTTCATGTTGATGATGCTTTAATCTTATTGGTCGGCCGACTTACTTTGGGGTGCATCGCTCGTAGCTTCGCTACCGTGTTCCTTTTGTTCTTTATGTGATTACCGTCGTGTAGTGACAGTGCGCGGGAGGGAAAACATAATGAACTTGGTTTACAACTTTGATCTTGCATGCCTAGAACACATCAACGTCTTGTGCACTTGGTGTTCGATCAGGGATTACCCTTGTGTAGTGACTAGTATGCGAGAGGGAAAGGGTTGGACTCTGTGCACTTTTACCTTTGATAGATTAGATCGAGTTGTTCTTGTAACACCTCAGGTGTTTATTAAAGAAAATACATCAATTAGTTGTATTAATCAGGGTTAATTAGCTCCTAAACATGTCTGACATGTTTTGTCACATATTTGCACAAAAAACCTTGGTCAAAATCCCCAAATCATGGTCAAACCCTACATCTCCATTAAGGTTGATTTGGTTTTCTTGCGCGTTCTCCAAATTTCACTATAGAAGTTCAAAATAGGCCAATACGGAAGTTGTTCGTTATTTCCGGGAACACATTTTTCGTAATTGGCGGACATTCCAATTTTGATTGCAAATTGGCCAAAAAACAAGTTGAACGCGCTGTGAACAGTAACTTGGGGCCGACATTTCTGCCAACTTCGACCGACGTTCCCGGGCAAACGGTTGATCAAAACATATGTTGCCCTTTAGCAAAGTTATAGGTCTATAGCTCTTCTACAACTTTTGTTTTTGGAGATTTTAAAGTTAGTTGACAGTTTTTGGAGTTTTGTAATTTCGAAAACTGAATCGCGAAATCGATTTGAGTCGCCGACGTCGCTGTGTCGCGCTCTAGGGCGTCGAGCGCGCACCCCGTACAGCGCCGGCCACGTGCCACGCACGCTCGGTTCCGGCGTACGGACGCCCTGACGTCTCCGCTATGGACCCGTACTCTACCTCGGACTCTCCACCTCGCTTCCTTTCGTACACCGTGCGTAGGAGCGAACCACACGCATGCGCCGGCCATGCGCTGGGTCGAGGCGGCGACAGCATCGTGCTGCTCGTGCGTGCGCGTGACCTGGCAGGCGAGGCGCAGCACTAAGGCGAGGTGAGTTAGGTGCACGGGGCCGTTGCCCTCATCAGCGTCGCCCATCCTGTCCGCTTGCTCGGCTCGTTCCCAGCATCGCCGCCATGCCATAGCCGCCGCTGTGAAGCTCTTCTTCCGCTTCGAACTACGCCACTCCCAAGCCAAACTACCACAACCCATCCTCTCCTACTCCTCCTCAACCATCCCAGGACCGCCCCTGTGCAGGAATCGGGTGCCCCAGCGCCGCCCCTCGATGTCGCAGAAGCCGTGACGGCCGCACGGCCCGCCGCCGCCGCGCCGCCGGCTACGTCTCCGGTCCGTCCAACCATCAAAACGGAGCCCTAGGTGAACCTACATCACTTCCCCACATTTTCCCCGGCCAAGTCGGGCCTTCTCCTTGCCGGATTTTTGGATTTCCCCCGTCGGCGGCCGCGGCCAAGGACCACATTGCGAGGTCTGAGGTCTTTCTAGGGGCTGGAACGCAAAACCTAGGGACCTGTTAGTAAGAAATCAGTTTTCAGATCTAGGGTGTCCATGCTGAACCTTTGAAAAATCGTTACAAATCGTAGAAAAATCAGAAAAATGCAACTCCAATTTCGTTAGGTTCCTGGTGTAGAAAGCTATCTTTTCTAGAAAACATGTATAGATCTCTACAGTTTTAAAATGAAAATTCAAACTCAGTTTGAGGTGTATTTAGTGTAGTTTGAAAAATACACATGCTATGAACTTGAATTTTGGATATGTTTCTGTTTATGGCATGTCTGAATCTGTGACCAAAATTGGCAGGAGTTTGATGTGTAGATCTTTAATTATGAATTATACAAGCTCTAGGCTAGTTTAATTTTGATGCTTTTTATAGCCCCTTTAATGATCTTTTCTGTAAGTACAAGTGTGCCCTAGGGCTTTGCCTTGTTGATTAGTACCTCTCGTACGATGGATGTGATTTTAGGGAATTGTTTAATAGATGATTTGGATTTAATCTTGTGTAGGAGTTTAAATTCAAAATCTGAAAAATAATTTGAATCTGCACTCATGCCCTGGTCAGAAGCTCATTTTTGGCATACATGACCTGTAGGAGAAAGTTGGGATCAAAAAGTTTATCAAATCTTTTTATATGAATTAATGGTGATTTACTAGGCTGAAATTGGTCTTTTTCATATAAATAATTTATAAATGATCTTAAGCTATATTTTGGTTTGAGAGCTTAAAATCGGCATATGTTGCTGTGTGCAAAAGATTAGGCTCATTTGAAGTGTTTTTAATTTAATTTGGATTTCTGTTTGAAAGGCTTGTTTTAAGTAATTAAAGAAAGAAATGGAAATTAAAGTGTTAAAATTGTGAAATCATGTTTCGGTTCTGTTTTTGAATTTTTAAACACACCCCCTTGCTGTTTGGTGAAGTTAAGTAACTTAAATTGCTTAGATGTGCACACAATCACCATAAAGATTAACTTAATTAATGCATATGCATGTATACGTGTAGATCTACCAGACGGGACGTACACACTCACCCAGGAGGAGGAGGGAGCGGCTAGTGGAGAATTGAATCAAGCTAGTGTGCAGCAAGACCTGGACCAAAGTCCAGAAGAGCCCAAGGCTTGTGTTGGTGTAGAGTCAGAGGAAGGCAAGCACCAGTTTAACCTAACCCATTTTATAAATTAAAATCATGTCCTTTACCTTTCAGTATTTATGCTTTACTTTGTGCATTTAAGTTTCATGAGTTGCTTTGAAACCTAGATGCATGATCCTTAGGACTCCTATGCTCATTTACTAGTATGTTAGGAGCGCTAGTGCCATGCTCTAAGGTCACGGTAGAAGTCGAGTAATGACTCATTGCTCGCAATATATAGGATGCTTATGTTGGAATCATAAGTTAGTTAAATTGACTCGCTCATGTGGTAAGAGCAATGGGTTCGGTCTCGACCGAGTAGCATTGTGTTGGTTTAAGCTATTGAACATACCAAGTGCTTGTCGGGAATGGGACCGGTAAGCCTAGTACCTAATGTACCAGTGCGCAAATTTTATCCCTACTACCCTTGAGATGCGTCTCCCGGTTTTCTCCCGGTAGTGCAAGTGTGATCCTGGATGGACCGTGTGAGGGCGTTCCAGTAACCTTGTACTTAGGACTGTAGCATCTTTTCCTAATCTGGGGAATGACGAGAACCGCCTGGTCGGGGTAGACCCCGCATTCGCTTTTGTTTTATTTCTTGGGGTCTACTTTCTTCCGTGTATCTTGGGTTTACCTTGCAAGGATATAAATCGATCGATCGTCGGTCACTCGCCGTTATCTGAGTCGGCTTGACCACTGGCTACCCCATGTTTATTTATGGAACATTTTGAATTAATATTGTTATCTGTTTAATATTGTTTGCACAACATGCTTGTTTAGTACAGGTGCTCACCTAGACTGATTAACATACTAGAATATGAGCTAAAACTTGAAAATAAGGATCCACTCTTAGTCGCTTTCGGCAAAACAAACCCACAAGCCAAAAAGCCTTGCATGTCTAGTCTTACTTTATTTTGGTCGGGTAAGTCTTGCCGAGTATTAGTACTCGGACTTGCTTAATTTGTTGATTTCGTGTAATCATATCCGGCTGGTGTTATTCCGCAGGGATGGGAGGTTGAATGGGAGAATGATGATGATGAGTGATATGCATGGATGGCCTCCTATGTGTATCACGTGTTAGTTTACTTTCTCGCGTTTAAACTCGAATCACTTTTATTTTCATGTACGAAAAACCTGGTTTGTAATAATGTTGAACTTGTGAACCTTTTATGTAATTTAATGTAATGTTGTACTCGGTCCACCTTCGTGTGGGCTTAGCGCATATCGGCGATCTCGTTGTATGTGATTTACCGGGCTTTACCGGCGGAAGCGACGAATAGTTCTTTATTATTGCTTAATGACCACGTGGACAGGCTTAGGCGATAATACGGAACTATTTTTGGCGGTTCTGTCACAGTTCTTGCTATGTGGTTACATCTTCAAGTGATCCTAGATCCCTTGGACAAGCATTCTACGTTTTTGAGATCTCTTTTCCATCACTCTCTACTTTGACTTCTTTAACCTAGATTAAATTAGATTAAGTTCCTTACTTACACATATTTCATAAAGAGCTTTAAATCAACAACATTAGTGCTTAGTTGAGCATAGCAATTCACTTGTTCCACGGATTGATTAACCTTGGGGGTATACTTTAAGGGAAAAGCTACAACCGACCTGTGCGCTTGCGGATCATAACTTGACGCGTTATTTAACCGTCAACAACAACTATGGTAGAAATTTCTTGGGGGCTAGGGGGGGCTTCTAGGGTTCCATGGCGGTAGGGTGGGCTCTAGCCCCCCCCCCCCCCCCCCCCCCGTGGCGAATCTAGGATTTTAGCTTAGGGTATGCCACTTAAAAAAACATATCAATTCAAATAAGTCCATTTTGTCAAATTCGTGATAATAGTAAAATTGACAATATACTTTGGTATACGCACTAACCACAACCACTAAGTAACACAACTCGGTTTCAATCGTACAGCAACAACACATTTGTATGCTTTCTTTAAAAAATATGTATATATACTTGTATTGGCCGGACTTGCGGGGTATGCCGTGCATACCTGGCATACCCCCTAGCTACGCCACTGCCCCCCCACCCACTGCTAGATTCACCACTGAAAGTAGGCTTAAAATAGTGAAGATATGCTCTAAACACGATATAACAACTTATATGCAGGAAAACTAAGCTTCTAGAGGTAACGAAGCTTGTGACTCGGTCAACTCATTTTGGCCATCGGGGGTTAACGGAGGCACGCTGACGACGACGTGTGATGCGGCGGGGCAGAGCAACATGGCACGGTAACTCCGGTGAGCTCCCACGGACGAGGCAAGGCACAAGGATGTACCTAAGTGGAATCAGGGGCTTCCTCACCTTGATGTCGCTAGGGAGGCGGCAGCCGAGTAGATCGAAGGCGACAGCTCGAGCTAGGGTTTGAGCTCGGACAGCGGCGTGGGTGGTGGCTAGGTTTTTGGGAAAAGGGGCTTCGGCATGGTAGCGTCCTTTATATAGGCCTGGGGATGGCCTTGGCGTGCCGGTCCAAGGTCAGTAGCCTGCGCAGGTGCGCAGCCACAAGCAGTGCTCAGGCTCCGACTCGGGTTCGGCCGGTGCTAGGCCATTGTTGGGGGGAGGGCGGCGGAGCCGAGCTGCACTCATCCCGGGGTGGTGGAGCCGAGCTGCACTTCCAGCCGACGACCATGACGAGAAGCGGCTGATGTAGGCAGGATTCCACAGCGGCTCACCATCGGGAGAAGACCTGAGCTCACCCTTGGCCATCGTCGCGGCCTTTGCCGGCGGCGACGGTGGCAGATGGAGAGGATGCTGCATCTCGGCGTTCTTGACCAAATTTGTTGGGTTTTGGTGGGTTTCTAAACCAATTGAACTATAAACTTTCCTAGGTGAGTGGGCTGCACCCAGACACCAACAAACCTCACTCAAGCCTAAATAATTGCTTTGGTCTGGGTTGGGCTGGCGGGTTGACTGCTTCCGGTCCAACCCATGCTCAGGCTTCGTCAACTATCATGTCTGATATATATAATGCTAGATATTCAGGATTGTGGTGTTGGTAGTGCCAGCACAAGCTGGTCGTCCTTCCTCAAATCATCACTCGAAAGCTTACTGCATGGAGAGCAAATTGATCTCTAAATTGCTAGAGGTACGTGAAGTTTGATTTCAAGCACACATGAGGCTTGTTTATTGGGAAATTGGTCTATAGCACACTGCAAAATGAAGGCTTGGTCTCTAGCACAGCCCACTCTTTCGATTTTGGTGTGTTGACACTGGAAAATGAACGCTTTTGTCCCCACCACACTATAGCAAATAATATGACCATCTTATCCGCATAGGTCCCACTTGTCATCTCCCCACAAAGAGCAGACTCATCTCCGTCATCCCCTCCGCCGAGGCGGTGATGCCAAGACGACGAGGAGCTCAAAACATTGTATTTGTCCACCTGACACCCTCAAACATTGTATTTGTCCAACGGGACACCCTCAAACGATGTTGAGCAAGTGTTCTATGTACCTGACCTTGCAAAGAAGAACCGTCCGTGCTGACCACATCGCCGTCCTCCTCGCCCACATCGTCGTCCCGTTAAAGACAGTACGTGCAACACCATGGATGGACATGTCCCGGATCTGCTCCCGTGAACAAGCTTCAAGAAGTGGATGTCCGTCGTGCCCTGCGCCCGTGGCCATCATTTGTGGTCTGCCTGCGCTCGACGACGAGCGCGACGAGGCGATCGCTGAGGTGGTGGCAAGGGGGAGTGGACGCTGTCGGGGACTCCTGGAAGGAGGTCAGTAAAGGGTCGTCGTCGAGGTCGTTGTTAGTACAACCTCGTCGTAGATCCGGGACAACGCTCAACCATCCATGTCGCGCCGCTTCGACACCAAAGACCACACGCTCCCCATGCCTCGAGGAGCCACCGCCACCGCTCACACGGACCTGCCATCATGGGGGAGGGGGCATCACTAACGCAAGGGAGGGATCCGCTCACTCGGGTCACTACGGGAAACAGGGGCTTTGCCGGCCAAAAGAGAGACGGGACTTCTTTTGCCGTGCTGTCAGGCGCACCCGCAAAGGACGGCAAGATTTTGCACGGCGAGCCCCCTTTGCCGTGCGCCCGCGCCCGGCAACGCACGGTAGATGTGCTTTCTTACGTGCGTTTTCCACGACGCACGCAAACAAAAGCAACTAACGGCACTGCGCCGAAACGGCGTGGAACAACCTTTGCCGTGCCGGAAGCAAACGCACGGCAACAAGCGGTCGCTTGCCGTGCGCCGCCCCGAAAAACGCACGTGCAACAACCCCCGTTTGCCGTGCGCGCCGTAAACGACGGCAAAATGTGGCTGTTTGCCGTGGCGCTCGCTATAAAAAACGCACGACAAACATTTTCTAAAAAATAAAAAAAAGAACCAAAGCCCCCGTTAGGAGGGGCATGTTGACATGCTTGCACTTATCATCGTGTATAGAAATTAAGAAAAGAACAAACCATTACAAAGACATATCACATAAGTGTTTCGGGATCTTTGGGATGTGGAGCACCGTAGGATGGTACCGACTTACTCCCGGTTCATTACAACAAGTTAAATTCTATATGTCTAGCCTATGCAATTATGCATTTCCATCAAAGCTAAGGTTGACGAGCTTGAATGGTTGGCAAAGAAACGAAATCGCATATAGTATCTATATATCCGGACGGTGAATCATCATCACATTTGATATCTCCTTGTTACATATATACATACCTCACTTTCAAAGCTCTTCACACACTAAATCCATGCATGTCAAAAATGTATCCCAAAATATACATCCGAACAATTTTCAACTCATTAAAGAATTTAAATCATGTTTTGCAACATATTATTCTTCATAGCACTGCACAAAATTAACATAAACTTACAACATAAAGTAGTAGTAATCAATATATAGCACTATTGTTCATATATACATGTGCTAAAACAATCCATTAACATACATTAATTTCATATATATTAATTTATATCTACGAACATTTATATTTACCTATATACATAGGACTATCATATATATGCTTCATGTTGGCTTTCTGTTATTTCACTCTTGCTCGCAAACATGTAAGAAGAAACAGAAAGCAAAAGCCCATACCCCTCTTTGCCTCTTCTCTGGTAAATTGGAATGACGCAAAGATCTAGAGTGGTCACTGCATTGATCACTGTTAATTCTTGATTTCCAAGGTAACAGATGCTGTAAAATCGGCAAGCCGCGATCTCTAAGGCCATTAGGCCAGAGGCCAACCATTTCACAATCACCACATGTAAGATCAAAATGGCAGAAAAAACTAATCGCCTGATTCATTCATCAAGATAAACGTAGATAATAATGATCTTACAACACCGACCGAGAAGCATAGTCACAGCGGAGCGCAGACAAATCTTGCACCCAATATATCAGCTACCCCAACCATTTCACGCGACCGGAACTATTCTCCAAGTAACCAACGGATCTATCGCCTCGTGCATCCCCACCACCACTACCATCGTAAAACAAAGACCTAACCGAAGCGAATTCCGACCGTAGTAACCCTAAATCGCAGGCGGAGGGAGGTCAAGGCCATGGGATGCAGGACGGGGAGGGCGCTTGCCCTGCTTGGACGCCGCGCCGGGCACCGAGGAGGCTGGGATCCCGTGAGCGAGGCCGCTGCTGGAGCGCCACCGCTATCGCCTTCACCTTCGTGTTCTCGACCGGGGCCTGCGCCGCGGGTGCCGCCGGGCACCGCGCCGCGCGGCCCTCGGACGGGGCGCGCGGGGTCGCCGGGCGCGCCGCCGCCGCCGGGACCGGGGCGCGCGGCCGGGCGGCGCCACGGGCGACGGGCGCGGCGGGGGCCGGGAGCGCGAGGGGGCGGCCGAGGCGCCGGCGCGAGGGCGGCGGCGCGCCGGCCGCCTCCGGGTGAGGGGTGGAGGGGCGGCGGGATAGGGGCGCGGGTGGGAGGGGCCGTGTGTGTAGGGTTTGGGGAGGGAGGGTATTTATATAAATTCCATGCTGAATTGTGATCGTTCCATCGCGAGACCGACCATCTGCCGAGGATGGGCCGTTAGAATATGGGCCTACCGGGTGGGTCTTTGCCGTGCGTTGGGAATTTTGGCGCACGCAATGATCCTCTTTGCCGTGCGTCGTAGACTAAAGCGCACGCCAAAGGCCTTTTTCATTTTCCTTCATTTCAATCTCATAATCGTGGTTATTTTATTAAAATTATCAAATGGATCCGAAAATTTACCCTAATTAAATGAGGCAATATATGGTATATTGCCAAAATAAAAACTTTGTATTCAAATTAAAATTTGAATTTTACTACGGCTACAAAATGAATCAAGTGGCTTCAACACTCTCAAACTTCTAGCGAGATTTTCGATTTCCTAAACACCATCCATGACAACTTGCCCAAAACACTCTATATGATTTATCATAAGCTTCACATAGGATACCATGAGCCCTCGACGAATCTCATGATTTTAAAACTTTATTTGCATTTTGTACAAATAAAAAACATTTGCATGTGGGTTTTCATGATTCGCTAACAACATGTTCAAAATTTCATCCAATTTCATGAGTATGGTCTTAAAAAATGATTCAATTACATGGATATGATTTTTCCACAAACTTTACTACTTTTTATTTTATGGACTTGCAACAAATTTGACATATACGACAAAAAAAATTCTTTAAGTGACACATTTTTGTTAAAAATAGTAAATTAATCGAGACATGCATATGATTGAAATGTATAGTACAAAATAATGTTTTTGAGGGTGGAGAAATTAAAAGATGTACAAAAAACAATTTTTTGAAAATTAATTTTGCCGTGCGTCGTGGTAAAACGCATCTACAAACATATATCTTTGCCGCAGTGCTTTTCCTTTGACGCACTCAAGAACATATATCTTTGTCGTGCGTTTTCCCTTGACGCACGGGGCAAAAACCTTTTTCATTTATCTTCATTTCAACCTCATAATTAGTGTTAATGTACTAAAACTATCAAATGGGCTTTGAAAAATTACCATAAATTAAAATGTCACAATATAAGTTGTATATTACCTAAATAAAAAATTTTGAATTCAAATTCAAATTTGAATTTTATTATGGACACAAACTAATCAAGTGTGTCACAAGACTCGAAACTTCTAGCGAGATACTTCCTTTATTTACACCATCTATGACAACTTGCTCAAAACACTCTATATGATTTATCACAAGTCACATAGATGTCATGAGCCCTCGACGAATCTCATGATTCTCAAACTTTTATTTGCATTTTATACAATTAAAAACAATACAACCGCATGTGGGTTTTCATGATTCGCTAACAAAATGATCAAAATTTCATCCAATTTCATGGTTAATGTCTTAAAAATGATTCAATTACATGAATATGATTTTTCCACAAACTTTACTACATTACTTTACGGATCATAGCCTAAATTTCACCATAATGACAAAAATTTCTTATGACACATAATTTTTAAAATTAGTAAATTAATCGAGATATTGTATAAATTTGGAATATAAAGTACAAAATAATGTTTTGTAGTGGAGAAATTAAAAGAAGTACAAAAAAACAAATTTTTTTAGAAATACTTTGCCGTGCGCTCGTGTGAAAACGCACGGCAAACGTATATGCTTGCCGTGCGTTTCCGGACGGCGCACGACAAAGGGAATGGCTTTGCCGTGCGTCTTACCCTAACGCACGGCAAGGACGATAAACAACCTAACGGGCTAACGTTGCACTAGAGGGAATGTTTGCCGTGCGCCACTATGAAAACGCACCCAAGAACTATTCGTTCGCCGTGCGCTAACATAAAAACGCACGGCAAAATTATTTCGTCGTTTCTAAGTGTTTTTTATTACCGTGCGCCGTGAAAAATGCGCACGGCAAAATTCCCTTGCCGTGCGCCCGAGAATATGCGCACGGCAAAAATTGAAACGTACGGGTAATCATCGTTTTTCCCGTAGTTGTATGATCGGGCCACACAACTCAAACGCATCTCGCCGTGCACCCACCGCGGCGCGCCATTCCGCGACACTTGAATCATTATGGCTGCAATCACCACTGCCGTCACCGCCCTTTCCGCTGCAGATCCGGACGGGATAGCCTCGGCTAAGCGCCACCACCGCATGGTGCCACCATAGCCCACGTGCAGCCGCTCTCACTGAAGCTTCCAGGACGCCGAGGCCCTAGCCCATGAGACACCGGATCTAGCCTATTGCCATCTACTTTATCTCGTCCCTAGCCATCGAGGCTGGGACGCGGGGGCTCTATTGCTCCGCCGTCGGCTGCGAAGAGAGAGGGGAGGGAGCAGAGCCCCACCGGGGAGGTGTCTCCCACCCACCCGTCGCGGCCTCCCCCGTCTGCTTCCCCCGTTAACCCGTTCGCACACGGGGACAACGACGGTGGTGGAGAAGCCGAGGCCAACAGTGAACGAGGAGCGATAGCCGAGACCGTGTGCGCTGTGCGCTGTTTCCCGCTGGCGCGATGCTGCCGCTGCCGCGCCATCCTGTCGGCTACTAGATTTCGAGGAGAAAGAGGGTGACGTGAGAAGAAAGAGGGTCCAAATGAGAGTTTGAATGGATGGCAGGGACAAAGTTGGGTCATTTTCATCCTCTCCATTCGGTACCGACCTCGTGATTCTATACATATTCTGTTTATCATACATGTCATACACACACACACGATCGATGCGACATAATGTTTTATGGCAGGACTTTATCGCATCGGGAGGTGGGTGAGATTCTCTAATCAACGTAGAGATAACCCCTACTGCAATTGCACAGTACATATTATGTATAAATGATTAGATTATGTCAAATCTCATGAGAATGATGATGCAAATCTAAGTATAATTTGCTCTCCTGGTTAATCAGAAAGTTACTTTCCAAAAAGAAAATGTTAGCCTGAAGGTTAGTGCCTATGCAACTATAAGTATCACCAACGGCCCCAAATCCTTTCATGGAAAGGTGGTTGTCGCGATTGCTAACTGAGCCGGCAGAGTCCAATAATGTAGTTCAGGTGACGTTGTCGACCAAATATAGTGCCGTCCCAACTAAAAATGTGCAAATTCTATTGTGCTGCTCCGAAGCTTACCACTCAAGATGATTCATGCGCTAGCTAGCTAGTACAGTATATGTACCAAAGGTAGTGGCATCTCTTCTCTGGTTAAAATCAAGCTCAAAACAACAGTGTTCGAATTGCAGCTTCTCTGGTGATGTGGGCACCTTCGTGCGTTTGTGGTTGAAGCGATAAAGCTCTATATTTTCATGCATACTTCTCTTAACAAAGATTTGCTGCTTAGTACATGCATATAATGAAGGCTCAATTATTGTGATGAAATCGCTATCTAACAAGGTTTCTATAACAAAATGTCGAAGAACACACATATAATATAAGTGCACACGTGTAGTAATTAAACCAACTCTTGGGAAATATTTATTCGGTGAACAAGAGGGAACACATATATCTCACGCTAGTGCAGTGACAGGCGCGCTAGTCCCGCACGTACACCAACACCTATCTCCCCTCTCACAGTTCAATATCTCCCTCTATTGTGATTACTGTTTCGTCAGAAAACATTGTAGAGGCCTTCACCCCTGCCGTCCTGTTGCTTCCATTGGATGCCAGTTAGCTGCTGAAATCGTCGATCAGACCTCCACTCCACACTGCCACTGATGCTGCTGCTGACTCTTCTACAAAAGAGCTGGTATGACTTGACGACTTGTCCAAGGTACGGCGTACCCAGCCAAGCCAGGGCCAAAGGCTTAGGAATCAAATCGGAGAAAGAACTGGCACGTCCACTTCCGGGGAGACGGCATCACGTGGGCACGAGCGTGACAGCTAGCGGGCTTCAGCCACCAAGGGGACCAAGACACAGCGATCCACGGTAATCTTGGATTCCTGATGATGATGATGATGATGGATTGATGGTGATGATGTATCTCAAGAACCACACATGCGTCTAGACAAAATGAAGGGCCTTCTATTTGTTCCATCCCAGCCGATTGTTCACTGGTAGGGTGAGGGGCTTGTGACGCCCCTTAAGTCCCTAAGCCACAGACGGACCGAAAACATTTTCATCGACGTGTTCTTTGGGCTCATTGCGGACGCCCCTACCCTTGTCTAGGTTGGTATTACCAACCGGGACTAAAGAGGGGTGCCCAACAAACCTGCTCAGACACTGGCCTTTAGTCCCGGTAGTGTTTCCACCCGTGACAAACCGGACCAAAGCCTTTAGTCCCGGCAGGTTTCACTCCGTGACAAAGGGTTCTTTTGTCATAGTGCAAACACCACCCGCGACTAGCGCCTTTTGCCCACCACAACTCGCACTTTCCCTTATCTTCTCCCACCACCAACTCCTCCATCTCCTCTCATTTTCTATCTTCTCATCTCTTACCTCTTATATTGCATGCGTAACTACGATGAAGCAGAGGTTCGGCGCGCCCGTCGGCCTAGGCGGCGAGGGGCGCGACTAACGGAGGGGCCGCCCGCCGACGCGTGGCGCGCGCGCGGGCGGGCGGGGCGCTGCCTCCCACCCCCGAGGCGCAGCTCTCTCGGGTCCGCAGCGAGTCGGCCACGGTGGCGCAGCCGCTCGGCTCCGAGGCACGCGGGCCGTTCCTCGCGCGTGCGCGGGCACAACAGGTGCGGGGCGTGGCTGCCGCACGCTCGCCGTGGGGCACGGCCGCCGCGTGGTGTGGCGCGAGGGAGGGGGTGCTACGGCTCCGCACGGTGGCCGGCTGCTGTGTGCTGCATTTTTTGTCTCGTGAATCAATTGTGTGTCAAGGAATTCCATGTTGTGATTTACAAAAGAATCTTTGTGAGATGGATTTGTGTGATAAATTCGTGTTATGAATTTGTAGATGATTTGTGAGATGAACTTGATTGTATTTGTGTGATTTTATATGTGAATTATGAAGACAAGTTGCATCTAATCTACTAACTCATAAAGAAAATGAATCTAATCTAATCTACTAAAGAGGTAGCAAGAGAAAGCAAGAGATAACCGATCTACGAGTCTAGATCATGCTTATGTTGTATCTCCAAACAAGATAGATGAAGATAGAAAAGAGAATCTCATTAAAAGCATCTTTAAATCGTGGCCTTCCATCCGACTCCGAAAACACCCGCCTTTCGGAACCCTCGTTCGGTCACAATGTATCCCTACTCATGCGGGTAGTCTAGGGCGAGTTCGATAAGAACAAGTTGAAAACACTTGGCCGGTCCGGTATGCACCTCTAGCCACCGCGACTACAAGAGCACCCTAAGCAATCTAGCTATAGATAGATTGGGGAATAAGCAAAACCAAGAAGAAAACAAAATCATCGAGAAGGCACCGATCGCTAGAAATCGGATTCACTTAAAGACTTCACCATGAATGATTACATGAACAAGATCACCACCGGGGCCCTACCTCGATCTTGATCCTCGCTCCGAGCTCCGACGTGGTCTTCCATGCAAGGTTCCCACGTCGGCTAGGGAGACCCTAGACAACTAGCACGACCCTCATCTCCGAGATGGTGTCCCTCAAGCTTCTCTCGCTCCTCGGTGGATGACGAATTGGATGATGCGTGGCTCTCGGTCGGGGGGCTATAAATAACCCGAGATGCAACTAGGTCAAAGGGGAGGCCCATTGGGCTCGGAACAGCCGGGCCGCCCGGCCGGGCCCTTCCCGCCCCGGGCTCGTGGCCTCGCTTCGCCCGGTGTTGCTTCTCTCGTGTTCTAGATCCTCTCCCCTTTTGCATGTGGGCCCTTGTCGTCGGTTTCTCTCCGAATTGGACGAAACTCCTTCTCTTGCAAGATTCAGGCACTTTTCCGGCTAGGTCCTCGGAGTTTGTCATCTTCTCGGGCTTGGTCCTTGGGCTCTCGGAGTCATGTTCACTTCATTGCTTGACTTGTACCGGGCTTCAAGGTCTTGTCATGAGGTGCTTAATGAACTTATCCCGGAATCCTTGCTTTCAACGTTAAAACCCCGCATAAACACTAAACTCCAAAACCGACATGCACAAGTGGACTTGTTATACCACGGGGGTTAGTACCAATGGATAAGATACAAAAGTTATGCCAACACCGAAGGTAAACTCATGGCTAGGTTGACGGATTTTCACCGTCAACGGCTCCCCCATGCTTAAACCTTGCTCGTCCTCGAGTAAGCCTTCGATGGATATCATTGTTGCCCATCAATGTTTAAACCTTGCACTTGATCATACATGAAAAAAAAACATAATGCTCTCAAAAGTTTAATTCATTAAAGTTCCATAATGTACTAGCCTTCATCCCTACGGAGGGTAGATATTTAATTATGCTTATCCCACAAGTATTAACATGCTCCCAAAATTCAAATGGATCTCGTAAATTTTGAAATAAAGAACAAGATGAAAAAGGGCTAAACCATGTTCACAAATTTAAACCACCTTGCATCTTGCTCATGAACTCTCATCTTATCTTTGTCTCTCAAGCCTATTTATTCTACTCCTTTCCCTCTCATAACACAAATATATATGGTAGGCTTTATATGGAGTTTTTTGGGAAAGTTTAGTCCTACCAAGATATTATAAATGAGATGTTGTCAAAACAAGACAAGCTTCTCATGGTCTTACCGAGACTCGTCAAAAAGGTCATTGGAAAATAATGTTAAATCAAGGAGGGGAAAGAGAAAAATACACATGCTTGAGATAGGTGGACATGAGCAAATGGCAAAGAGTGATCCCGAGGCACAAAGGAAGTCCTCGTTATCGGATAGCACATGGTTGGAAAATGAGAATGGATCTTTTAATCCCGAAGCTTTGAATTTCCTAATGCACTTTAGAGAACTGGGGAGTTCACTTTACGCATACTCATATTTTTTCTCTTTCTCATATTTCTCCTTCTTTTCTTTCTTTCTTTCTTTTTTTTCTCATTCATTCATTTTTTTGTCATACATTCGGTCACAAGACTTTCAGCTTGGAGTTTTTTAATTTTTTAACTTACACCCCTTTTTGAACTTTTTTTTTTAAATGCTCTCCTTTGAACTCTAAAAATTGCATCGTACCTAACTCCTCCCCCATGCTTAGACGTTGCTCGTCCTCGAGCAAAGAGGTGATAAATAAGGTAGGTACCGGAAATATTTTTGCTTGGAGAGATACTTGAATTCTTCAATGTTGGCACCGTCTTGTGATCTTCCTTGAATTGATGATCCATTCTCAATGATAGGTTGTTGTCAAGGAGGTAATTGCAAAAGATGATATTTGGTTTTACGAGTGGATATCCGGTGAGGTTTGTGAGATCTCCGATGCGGGGATACACAATGCACGGATAAAAGGCTAGCAAAAAGATAGATACACAAAAATAGAATGACCAGCTTCTTAGTCTCGGGCCAGAGAAATCATGGCCTGCAATAACTCACTCAAAAATAAATCTTGTACACTAAGGTTTATGCACTCAAATATATATTAGGCTTTGGATAGGTAGAGCAACACGCAAGTGGTATTTATGACAAGGTTAGCATTACTTTTAAGAACAAAAATAAATCATCTTTAATCCATCTAAAACTTGAGAGCACATAAAACACTATGGGTCTTTATTTTTATCATAACCTCCGCTAAAGATGTAGCTAGCATTTAGATAGTTTCAGATTTGTATTTTAAGAGAGCACTAGTTTAAACATGCATAAAACAATTACAAAGATAAACAAAGTGGCAATTATAATCATATATCATCATGGCATAAACCTTGTAACTTTACCAAAGGTAAAAACTTGGTGGTGACTTTATTCACGATGAAAATAAAACTAACACACATGCTGAAAATAAACTAACACACATGCTGAAAAATAAAACTGAAAACACTACGCATACATAGGCGCAAACAAGCTGAAAATTAAAGAAAAGGGGGTAAAGGAAAGATAACTAAAGCTCATCCTCTCTCTAATCTTCCGCCGGTGGTTGATATTAATAATCATGGTTGTTGCACCCTTGCTCATAATAAGAATGCACTACTCCTCCTATGAGTTGTCCGACGGTGCTAGGTGAAAGGGTCAAAGCTCATAAGCGATGTTTGCATTTCCTTCACCCATTTGGTTTGCATTGGTTTGGATGGCTGCAATAATTTGCATGTTTCTTGCAGCGTATCCTCTAATGGTGGCCACATTTTGTTGTGGTGGAGGAAGGTGTGCATATGGCTCCACAAAGGCTACGTTGGGCACCACAAAAATGGTGGGGGTATGCCCGCACCACTCCCCCATGCTTGCATTGGTACACCACCATAGTAATTTGGCGGTGCCGGAATTTCTCCAAATGGTGGCACATAATTTTGTTGTGCACCTTTTTCTTGGGCTATAGAAGATCCTTCTCCTATAATCCTTCTCCTTTATTTTTTTCTTTGCCGGCACAAGAAGTCCTTCCTCTAACCAATTTTCTTCCCCTCGTGAAAAAGTCTTAACCTTACTTCCGAAAGGGGCAAATTCACCTAGGCAAATCAACATGGAGAGGTAACAACCCGATCTCCCGAATCCGATGTTGCTCACAACACTACCGGTTGATCATAGGTGAGTGGGGTTGATTGGCTTCTTGGCAAAAAGCCGAGTAAAGCCAATTCAACTCGTGTTTGTTATCTTTGTCTCTCTCATTCTCCCAAAAATCCACTTGCACAAAAGTGACACACTTGGATGATGGGGTTCCGGATAGTATTTCTTTGTTGATGGTCTCCTCCCGTGATCATACTCCAAAAACCTTCCCATGTGCCTTCATGCACGTCCACTTGTTCCCGAGCTCCCTTTTGAAAATAGGAGACACTCACCCATGGGTCTACGATACTAGAACATGCAATCGTTTTGAACATGAAAACCAATCTAATCTATCGGGGGTTGTGACCACGGTTTCGCCCTTTCCCTCCTCTCGTACTCTCACTACGCGAAGGTATTCATGACTAGACCTATGATGGTCACGGTGTAAGATGATAGATAGATAATCCAACAAAGTTCGATTACATCTCAAGATCGATTGCAACCCATGGATGAAAGGAGATTACCCCATCAAGGTGCTAGAAATAGCATCGTTGATCAAGGTTACCCTTCCGACGGTGTCTTCCTTCTTCTCCACTTGTGGGCTCCCTCCAAACGGAATGAGAGACTCATCACTCCTTCATCAAAAGTATGCGCCATGGTCATGAACATTTCCTAGAAGAATTCCTTGTGGGTGTTTGCCGACCTCCGTTCGAGAATTGCACCGGTGTCCCGTATGAAAACCCAATATGTGGAGAGCTTGGTCGTCGATGTCGATGTTCGCTACAAGCCTCTACCTAAGGCGAGCGAGCTTCTTCTCCTCCTCCGTCATGATGATAAACCCATTGGAATACCATGGAGCATGTGGAGGTGGAGCGGATGATCGTGTCGAGCGCTGAGGTTGGACGGGCGGCTCCTCCATATGTCCTTGAGGTTTGGTGAACCTCATAAACGAGCTTCGTGTGGCCCTCATGCCACCGAGGATAAGATTGTTGTTCCTCCTTGGCGGTGCCGTGTCCTCCTCCATGCTCCGAGGATACTCGGAAACCAAGCGCCTCCTCGAAGAGGTTGTCTTAGACGACGATGATCCCTTCTTCTTTGGTGAAAAAGGCTTGTAGTTTTCTTCCATGATTCCAGCACTCTCTCTCACAAATATATATCCGGGGTTTTCACCCGTAACGAGGTACACAAATATTATTTTGGAGTCCGGACTTTGAGTGGATTAAGGGTGTGGATTTTTTTTAGCTATCACGCTTGGGAAGGTTGGCTATGTCTACGGAGGTTACGGGGCACACAAACTTGAACACACAACCGAGGAAGGAGAGGGAAGCTTGCTCGTAGAAAATGGGAGCCGGGGGGCTCCTTAAGTAGGGGAGGCCGGCCGGCCGGGCCGATCGGCCGGGTGGCCCGGTGCGCCTCCCCGCCTTGGCTTTCTTCCAGGCACGATCATTTCACCTCTACAACTTTCCTACCCGCGTGCTCCACGAGTTGCACCACCCAAACGCTCTCGTCCACTCCTTTTCTTGCATTATTGGTCCTTCCACCGATGCTTCATGCTTTGAGTCATGTCCATGCTCCCTTTCTCCACTTGCTTCACATGCCACCATGAAATTCCCGCAAAGTTCATGCTTGCTGCCCACCATGCTTGTCCTTTGCATGCGGACTTGGTGAAAGTTTATGAAAGAGTATCCAATGGTGCATGCGTGATTAATTGAAACTAGATTGCCTCCCTTTAAGTGTGTTTAAGGCTAAGCACTCCTCACCGGTATAGTTTGCCTTCATTGGTTGAGAGCGAACTTTTCCCGGCTTGATCATGGGGGCATAGGTTTAGGTTCTAATTTTGATTAGATAAGAGAGATTTTGAATAGAATAAAATTAAATGAGGCTTAGAAAAATTCTAACTCTAGAGAAGCCAAGGATATGGATTTTTAAATCAACCAAAAATCAAGTTTCTATGTTCACGTGAGTCCTACCACGTGCTGAAATTTAAATAACATCTAGATACAAGTCGTGGCTCTACTCGTGTGTTTTTAGCATGAAAAACAAGTCAATCACAACATCATAGAGGAGATGAAAGGTTGAGATAGGTTCTGAATTTTTTTGGTTGTGGTATCTCGAAAAAGAAGCAAACAATCAAATAGGATGGTTCATGTAAAGGGTTTATGATCAAGCAAGATATTCAACCAAGAATTATGTCTCTAATATTGTTCAACCATTCTAAGTCTAATGTTTTGCGTAGTAAAATTCAAAACTGAATTATTAAAAAGACTTGAAAACCCGGAATCGGGTTGTCCTCCCGTAGCTTATTCTTGACTCGACGAAACGGGTTGCCTCCCGCCTAGCGCTTCGTTTATAGTCCATGGCTAGACTCCGGATCAATGCTCTTTGCGGGCGTTGCAATCTTGGGTACCCACTTCGGCTTAGTCATTTTTTTGGTCTTCGCAGTCGGCTTTGTCTTTTGGTCTTGATGGATGCAACAACTTTCTCTATCTCCATCTTCTCCATCCTCCTCTTGATCTTGAACGGTCTTCTAGCGTCTTGACTTGGAGGTGGTGATTCCCTTGGAGATTTTGATGGTCCTTTGAGTTTGACTTTTGAATCTAGGGTTTCCAACCCTTTAGCTTGTGTTGCACGTCTCCTTTGCTCGTAAAGTTTTCCCGGATCATCCACAAAAAAAGTTTTGGGTTTCTTGGAGAGGTAGACAACCATCTCCGGTTAGGGTTAGCAATAAAACAAAAATCTAAAAGAAAAATTAGGGTTAATCAAAACTAGATTAGATTAATTTTTTTCGGGGATGATCAAACATAAGAGATGCAAAATAAAATCAAAAGAAAAAGCTGAAAAAAAGTGATACTAGATCCTTGATTGCTTGTTCCCCGGCAATGGCGCCGGAAAAAGGGGCTTGGTTATGGTTAATAGTTGTATCAAAGTTCGTTTAGACTTGCAAGTAGACAAGTCTCCCATCGTAGTCAAGGGACCCTTCTTCCCTCGAGTGGTGAACCCAAGGTATCGAATCCGTGGAACAATGTGCAACGCAAGGATTCAATCTAGTAAAGCAAGGTAAGCTATCTTATGAAGATAAGTTGCATCTAATCTACTAACTCATAAAGAAAACGAATCTAACCTAATCTACTAAAGAGGTAGCAAGAGAAAGCAAGAGATAAGCGATCTAGAGAGTCTAGATCATGCTTATGTTGTAGCTCCAAACAAGATAGATGAAGATAGAAAAAAAGAATCTCATTAAAAGCATCTTTAAATCGTGGCCTTCCATCCGACTCCGAAAACGCCCGCCTTTCGGAACCCCCGTTCTATCACAACGTATCCCTACTCATGGGGGTAGTCTAGGGCGAGTTCGATAAGAACAAGTTGAAAACACTTGGCCGGTACGGTATGCACCTCTATTCACCGCGGCTACAAGAGCGCCCTAAGCAATCTAGCCATAGATAGATTGGGGAATAAGCAAAAACCAAGAAGAAAACAAAATCATCGAGAAGGCACTTGATCGCTAGAAATTAGATTTACTTAAAGACTTCACCATGAATGATTACATGAACAAGATCACCACCGGGGCCCTACCTCGATCTTGATCCTCGCTCCGAGCTCCGACGTGGTCTTCCATGCAAGGTTCCCACGTCGGCTAGGGAGACCCTAGACAACTAGCACGACCCTCATCTCCGGGATGGTGTCCCTCAAGCTTCTCTCGCTCCTCGGCGGCGAATGACGAATTGGATGATGCGTGGCTCTCGGTCGGAGGGCTATAAATAACCCGAGATGCAACTAGGTCAAAGGGGAGGCCGATTGGGCTCGGAACAGCCGGGCCGGCCGGCCTGGGCCGACCGGCCCGGGCCCTTCCCGGACCGGTCTATGGCTCGCTTCGCCCGATGTTCCTTCTCTCGTCTTCTAGATCCTCTCCCCTTTTGCATGTGGGCCCTTGTCGTCGGTTTCTCTCCGAATTGGACGAAGCTCCTTGTCTTGCAAGACTCAACACTTTACGGCTAGGTCCTCGGAGTTTGTCATCTTCTCGGGCTTGGTCCTTGGGCTCTTGGAGTCATGTTCACTTCATTGCTTTACTTGTACCGGCTTCAAGGTCTTGTTATGAGGTGCTTAATGAACTTATCCCGAAGCCTTGCTTTCAACGTTAAAACCCCGCGTAAACATTAAACTCCAAAACCGACATGCACAAGTGAACTTGTTATACCACGTGGGTTAGTACCAATGGATAAGATACAAAAGTTATGCCAACACCGAAGGTAAACTCATGGCTAGGTTGACGGATTTTCACCGTCAACAATGTTGTTACCTTGGCGCATGACACTAACACCCAGAAATGATGCAACGGCCCCATATCAGTCATGGAGAACTCAGAACGAAGTGCAATGATGATCCGCTGAAGAAGAGTCAGTGAGGAAACACTGAGCACAATATCATCAACATACAATAGAAGAATCACCATGTTAGCTCCCTGGCAATATATGAATAATGATGCATTAGACTTGGCCTCCACAAATCCAAGAGATGTGATGTACGAGGCAAAGAGATTGCGCGAGGCACGAGGAGCTTGCTTCAACCCATAGAGCAGCTTGTTCAGGCGATAGATGTGGTTCGGCTTCGAAGAATCCACAAAACCAACAGGCTGAACACAGTATACCGTCTCATCTGAGGTTCCATGGAGGAAAGCATTCTTGACATCCAGCTGATGGATCGACCAAGGACGAGACAATGCCAAAGTTAACACGACATGGATGGTAGCTGGTTTGACCACCGGGCTGAAATTCTCATCGTAGTTGATGCCAAAAGCTGTGTGAACCCACGGAGGACCCATCTGGCCTTATTGTGAATAAGAGACCCATCAGTCTTGAGCTTACGGTGGAAGATCGACTTGCCAATCATGAGATTGACACCCGGAGGACGAGGCACCAACATCCAGGTGTCATTGTCATTTAGAGAATTGAACTCAGCCTGCATAGCGAGCCGCTAGGCGGGAGATCCGCCAGAGTAGCATGGACGGAGCACGGAACCGGGGAGGTCGTGATGGCGGCATAGAGGTTCAGTAAATCCACCAGCTGTCGAAACCCATCCTTGCCGCGAGTGGGCATGCCATGCGTGTTGATGACAGAGACCACGACACAGTTATGGAGAAGTTTGCATGGTTCCCCGGGCACGTCTCTCGACTACGGCTCTACTTTTCACCCACGGACCGATGTACGGACGGAGAGAGTGAATCAAGTGCTTGAAGAATTGTTGAGGGTGTGTGTGCTGACCTACAACACCGATTGGGAGAAGAGTTTGCGTTATGCCGTTTTCTCGTACAACAACGGCTACCGGGGCCGGTTTGAAGATGGCTCCCTTCGAGGCCCTTTATGGCATAAAGTGTCGAACACCGTTGATGTGGTCCGAGGTGGGAGAGCAAACCTTTTTCGGTCCCGCCACCATAGTCGAAGCCGAAGAGAATGTCGCCAAGGTTAGAGAGAATGCGGGAGACAGCTCGAGTAGGCAAAAGAACTACGGCCGACTCGAAAAGGAAAGACGTCTCATTCGATGTGGGAGAGCACGTCTTCTTTTTCCCTTCCCTGATTCCTAGACTCAATTTAGTTCCAACAATAAATTTTAGGACTTATAAATTGCTAGTGTGAGAAGATGGATTTTCATCTGGGATTTATTTGGATTTCTTTAAGTGGATTCAAATTTGAATCATCTAGTTATTAGAGAAAGAAAATAGGAAAACCTTCTAGTCTCATCTTGGGCCGACAACCTCAAAACCGGCCCGTTGTGCCTTTTGGCCCATGCGCGGCCCACCAACCGTCGTCGCCCCGCCGACCGCCTTGACCCATGCACGAGTCGATGACGAGTGGGGCCCACTCGTCAGGCCGCCACATCATTTCTTTATTCCTCCTCCTTTCTCCCCTTTTCATCTTCTCCTCTCACGGCCCGCGCCGCCTCGTGGAAAGGCTCAGCAGTGCGGCCGAGCCCGCTGCCACCGAATGCCTCCATGCGTCGGGAGTGCGATCGCGCCATCCATTACACCTACCACCTAATGCCTCCATGCGTCGGGCCGTGTGATGCCGGCCTTCGTGCCGGGCCGGGACGCTATCTTGCGGGTGTCGCCGTCGTCTTTCCGCGCTCACGACGGTGCTTGTCTCATTTCTTGTTTCTTTGGGCCGCCTTGCCATGCGCCGCCGCTCCGGTCCACCGTCGTGGCCGAGCCACCGGCATGCGCACGCCCACGCGCCTGGGAAAGCCTGCGCGCCATCGCACGGCCGTGCACCCGCGCACGCATGCACGCCTCCCGGGAGCCTAAGGCCGGGCCCTTAGCGTCATTTTCATGCGCCCGCCACCTCGCCGTCCCTGCTCGCCTCGCCGTCGTGGCCTTCGCCACACGGGTTGCCTTAGTGCACGCGCGGGTAGGGGTAAAAGGTGGGGCTTTTAGGGTCATCCGTGTGCCCTCGCCGCCGATCCCTTTCGGCCGGCCACCCGGCGCCGAGCCACACGAGCGCCCGCACCGCGCCGGGCCGCGGATGGCCGCACCGGGATCCGTTGTGCCGCCCGCGTTAGCGCCATGCGAAATGCTACCCGGGCAATAGTTGTCTTATAGTCGCCGCGTGGCAGCCACCTCGGCGCCTAGAGCCGGACAGCAGCCGGCTAACGGTACCGGCTTTTTAAGCCCTTTTGAGCCGGCCCGGTAGTCGGCCTATAGTTTGTGCTATTGTGTATGCGTATTTTATTTTCAGAAAACTATTTTAACTTTGGAAAATCCTAGTAAATCCAATTTTTCTCCGCAAAATATAATACCTTTTCCAGGATTTCTCTAAAATCTTAAACTCGTGCTAGGCTAGTGTTTACGCTCTTTTGGCTCTTAGTTGTCATTCTTTTGGAGTTAAATGCATTAGGACCACTTTGTTTATTTTCTTTTACACGCTAATAGGAGCATTTGGAGCCGGGGAGCCGATCCCGGAGAACGACTACGCCGATGACTTCTCCGCGGAGGACGACTTCACCCCGGGTTCACGCCCGACCGACATTGAAAACCCGGAGACATTGCAATATAGTTTGCTAGCGCTTTACTTTCTATGCATGTTGATGAACCTTGCACTACCTACTTTAAATATCCTGTCCTTGATTGTCCTACTACTATATATGTTTATAAGCATGTATATACGGCCGAGCTTCGCGTTGCATGTGTTGGGATGGAAATAGTCGTTCTTGGCATGAGTGGGATAAAACCGGTAGGAGAAGGCGTTTTGGGTACTTTGGCGGGGGTGAGCTCGAAACAACCGATCTGGGATCGGGGATTGGGGTGCACTCCTCGGTGTATCCCTACTTTGACGGTTTTCGGGGCCTAGGAGTTGGGGTTTTACTTGTGCTTGGAGGATATGAGTTCGCCCCAGTCTAAAACCAAGTGGACAGACCTTTTCACGGGACCTTTACGTACACACCACCCCGTCGAGTGTGGGGTTAGGGCCGAGTTGAGCTCGGAAAGTGCGGAACCATACCTGCCAGCAGGATAGCAGGGTATCAGTGGGGGATAGGTGGAGGTGAGACCACCCTATCAGAGCGACTCCCGTGTAGCCACACGGGGGCATTTCACAGTTCCGGTGCCGTTCCTTCCGAGGGGGGAACCGTTTTGAGGGTTGGATGCAAGATGGGACCGTACTACCGAGATTTCGCACGGTAGGATGGGCTCGGTCGGCCATACACCGGTCGGGTGCCATCACGGGTTGGGTTCGGGTGTGCACACTCGCGGAGTCATTCGATATATAGCTATAGCTGCGTCCTCGGAAATGGACATGTCCCCCGATAGCTTTGTTCTCATATTTTGGGATTTCTACCTTCCCCCTATAGATGAGTGTATGGTGAGCCGTCGTTGCGGTCGGTTAGAGGAGAGAGGCTCCATCTACCTCATGTGAGGAGAGGAAGTTCTCGCACCGACCATAGACGGGAGTAGGTTGTGGAGACGGGGCGAGAAGAATAAAAGATGGAGGCCCTTCTCGGATGCTAGCTACTATTGCGTAGAATTTCACTCGATTTAGTCAAGAGGCTTGTAATGATGTACTCCATAATGGACATGTAATAAATTATGTACTTTTACTCTTATGTGATGCGATGTATGACTTTGTGTATTTATCCGTGAGACAATATGTACGCGATAGCCACCGATCCAGCGACTATCGCGAAGGTACAAGGATTCGGTTTTTCTACGAAAATCCGGGGTTTTACACACGGAATACAAAAATCACTGCTAATAGTGAGCGCCTCGCCGGAGCGCAGCCGCCAAGCTTTCTATAGCGCCCGCCGCCTCGCCCGAGGATGCTGCCCATTCACCATCACCGAGGTCAACGCCCTCCACCTCGCCTGGATCTGGAGGAGAACGGAGGAAAGGAACAGATGAAAGAAAACAAGAAGGAACTAGAGAGTGAACGATAGAGCGCGAGGATGCAATGCATTAACTATATGGTGGGTCCAAGCCACATGCAGTGAGGCCACCTATCGACCGGTGGGTCGGCAACTCACGGTTGACTGGAAACTCAACATCCTGTCTGCCACTCTAGCATCACCCTCAAATTTTCTGATGCGTTGTCTCACGGCCTCGTCTCTGATACGATTGGTTTCACTATGGTGGGTCCACTTTGTATAGTCTTTCATGAACCCGGACTTGGCCAGATGATTTTTTCGTCTCACTCTTCGTATGCCGACGCGTGTTTCCGCATTTGCTGCAGGGACACCAAGTGATAAACAGTAGACCTTTGACCTTTGCAAATGCTCCATCAAAGAAAGCAATGGTGTTTGTAACCCATTACATTATCATCCCACCCCCACTTTTCATCTGTTGTACACACACTCATAGTCACCCATTCTCTATCATAACCACAATTTATATGAAATGCATTGCATCATTTATACGATATCTACACATTCTAAAAGGTAAAGATATGTCCTAATACCACACATCGATGCAGAGATGGGGTCAGTTCATATGGTCTACTCAGATCTGTTACATAATTTCGTTAACACCTCCCACTGTTTTACAAATACACGTCCCACTAGGGAGATTGTGTTTCCGGAGAACAAAGGTGAGGTGCTGCCGAAACTACGCCTCGGATCGAGTAGAACATATGAACTAACCCCATCTATGCATCCACGTGATGTCAAAAATGTGGACAATTCTAAACAGGTACGACCGTAAATATGCAAAGTTCAGCATATTTCGATTCGTATCTCTTCGAACGGAGACACCTAACTAGGTTATGCAGTCTATGACATCATATGCAAAGAGAATGAAATATGCCTCACCTTCCGAAGGTGACTGCGGCTATAGACTGCTGGCGAAGGACGGTGGCGTGAACCCGGTGGTGGTGCTCAGTGGTCGTTCCCTGAAAAATAACTTAACAATGTCAGTTCTAAATTTTGGCAGCACCTCCCCTACACAATGAGGTTTTCAAAATATGCAAGAAAACAATAGCTTGATGGCCGACAACCACATTCATAAATTATTGACAAAGTAATTTGTCTCATATATAATGTATCTCATTTGACCTTTAACTTGATCATATGTAACATCACAGGTACTAGAAAAAGAGGTTCATGACATACATGTATCTCACTCGTATACAACACAACATCAAAAAAGGGTAAACATTGATATCATCATATGCATATGTACGATTGAATTCAAAATGTAACTAAGTTTGATATCCAACTCACATAAGAAGTAAAATTATATTTAAAATCTAATTAATTTGAAATCTAACTAACATGAGGACTAAATATGAATTTCAAATTCAACTAAATTTGATATCTAACTAATATTGCTAATAACTACCTAAGGGGGTGTTTGGGACTGCTCTGCTCCCGTTTTTCCGGCTCCGCTCCGGCTCCACGGTGCCAAACACATCTAGCTCCACGAACTCCGCTCCAAGAAAAATGTGGAGCTGGAGGCCAACTCCACGTTTTTCCTGGAGTACCTCAAGGGGTACTCCACCAACTCCACGTTTTTTATGGAGTAGCACCTGCTCCACGAACTCCACGGTGAAGCTGCTTCATGGTGGAGTTCGTGGAGCGGAGCTGAAAAACGGGAGCAGAGCAGTCCCAAACACCCCCTAAATCAATTATCTAACTACCTAACTAATAATGTTAGTTAGCAAGGGAGGTCACCGGGTGACGGAGGTCAGGACAGCCGTGGTGTCCGGGTACACGACCGGCACGGCTCGGCTGCCGTGCCGCCAACAGTCGGTTGAGGAGGTTGTCGCGGGCACTGTTGGCACCATGCGAGGAGGTAGGCGTGACGGCCGGGGGGAGGGGAGGTGGGTGCGAGGGAGGGGGAGGAGGTAGACACGATTGTGCCGATGGCGGAGAAGATGGCGGCCGGGGAGCAGGGCGGTCGTGGAAGCGCGTGTGTGAGTGTTGTCCGTGTCACCTAGGGTGCGTGGGTGACATTTTGTGGAGTGGCTGCCATGTGGGCCCGCCCACGTGTTTGCCATGAGCTTGACCTAGGCTCATGACAAACACATGGGCGAACCAACATCGCAGCCACCGCTTACGCGAACAGCCATGGCACGTCTGATGTGCGGACCCTGCGCCTCTTTACCATGAGCAGTAGATCTAGTTCGTGACAAACAAATATTGTGTCGTGAGCAAACCCAAAGTTTACAACAAACGGTCCTTTTGCCGTGAGCAACTGATGGCAAATGTGCTTTTCTTATTTTCTTAATATAGTTCTTGTTTCTTAAATGTTTTTTCCCGAGATTATTCTAGTAGTCCATTGTGAAAATAACATGGTATAATCACTGTATATTATCAATTTTACACTTTGATGAATTAAAAACATTGGGTTCATTGTGATTTTAGATTGAAGTCTATCATTTTATGTAGTTCGATAATGATAACAAACTATGAAACTAATCCAAAGTTTTACAAAAAACTAACATAAGGCAATCTATGTTGTGTATCGCTTGTGCAAAATGTTTTGAGGTCAAATTTGAATTCAAACTTCAGAAAGACCAGAAAACCTAGTCACCTAAGTCTAACTCTCGGAAACTTCTATCGAGATGTTTCAGTTTCTTAACAACATATGTGTTGAGTTATTCACAACCTTCTGAAATATTTACCACAGCCTACGCACATGATTTCATGAGCTCCGGAAAAATTTCATGATTTTCTAACTTTGTAAGGATTCTATATAATTAAAACACTTTTCGACGATAACTTCATCATCACCCTTAGAGAAACAAATACTTGAAATTTACTTTTATTTCATGGTAAAGGTGTGTTGCCTTTTTGCCAAGAGCCTACTCCTGGGGCTCACGGCCGTGAGCCCTGGCTATACTCATGACAAACAATGGTGTTTGCCATGAGCCCAATTTTTGGCTGCCGGCAAATAGGCCGGCTCACGGATATTCACGATTTTCAGTAGTGTTTTGAGGTTGCATCTTCATGAACTCGACGTAGAATTGATGTACCGGACCATATATATTAGGCACGGTAGGGTCGGGGCCGACTCCTAGTAGAACACGCTACGTGCATCTGGCAATCGTGGTACCAGTCCTAAATAAACGCATAAGGACAGAGGTGGAGTTCTTGTACGTGAGTAGTTGCATTGTTTCTCTCAACCGTACCTGTTATGCTGAGATCACAAAGTATCTAACAACCGATCGATATATTCATCCCATTAGCTATGTGTTTGGAAAAAAGAAAAGCTGCTCATTATTATTCATTGGGAAATTAATTAACCAAATGGAAAACCATACAAGGCAATGCGTGCAAGACTGGTAGCATCGCAACACATCACCTCCGATCCGGTCGCATACACGTCCACGGCTGCACCAGCTAGCCTTTAATTTATTGTCACCACGTACGCAATTGAAATGCCTGGATGAAATTGAAATGAAACAACACAGAGTGGGAATCACCGCATGACGATGACCTGTATTAGTCCTCAGCAAACTCAGCTCGATCAGATGGAAACGCTGTTGGGAATGCCCCTGGCGGTGATTCCAGTGATCTTCTCGCCGGAGGTGTTGGGGAAGAGCAGCGTGTACGGGAATTTCACCGGGCCCTTGCGGTTATGGAGCTGGTCGTTGCGGTTCTTGGCATCCAGCTCCTCCTCGATCTTCTTCAAACTGTCGGCGAAGGCCTCGAACGCAGCCTTGGCATCTTCATCCGACGTCCATTCTGGATTGTCCCGCTGTCCGAGGTACACCTCGTCGGAGTATTGGGCGGATAGGAGCTCCACCAGCGAAATGCCGAGGAGGGCCTGGGGCATGCGGGTGATGCATTTCAAGAAGCACTCCTCCGGGTTGTCTTGCAGCTCCTTCTTGTCCGGCATGGGTTTGCGGCTGATGGACGGTCGGTTCGGGTACCACGCACAGTAGGGGTACTGCCCGAAGTTGATGGCCGCGTGCAGTGCCGATGCGATCCAGATGATGGTGGAGCAGGTCCTGGTGAGCTCGGCCACCGTCTGCATCTTGGGCCACCAGGGCTCGTGCTTGAGATCGCCATGCCCGACCTCGCGCACCTCCTTCCACCATTCCTGCAGCTCTTCGTCGGACTTTACAACATCGTCGTTAGTGTAGTAGATGGCAAGGTACTTCTCCACCCACTGCTCAATGGCGTTCCAGATAGCCAGACCGTCAGAAGCGTAAGGGTAGTCCTCGATCAGAAGCCGCACCTGCTTCTTGTGCGGGGTCGACTCATCATCAACTTCGACGGCCATGCCTCTGCATCGCACGTTTGCATTATATATATATATATATATATATATATATATATATATATATATATATATATATATATATATATATATATATATATATATTGGTCGTTAGACAACTAGATAGAATTTCATGTATCTATATCTTGGCATGGCACACGATTTAATTGGACTTGCTCATGTCTTACCTCTTAATGAGATCGTTGGGGAGGGCTTGCTCTGTGAAGTTCCAGCTCCCGTACACTTTGGAGGTGATCCCGAACGAGTACTTGCCCGCGAAGACAGTCAGCTCAAAGATGCCATCGGCTTGGATGAGGGACTGGCGCGCGAGGGCATTGATTTGCATGGTGTCGCGGTAGTGCGGGTGCAGCAGCTTGTGCACAGGGTGCGTCACGCTGAGCTGCCGGTGGGTGGCGATGACAAACGGCTCCATCACGGCGTGCGTGTGGAGCCAGTGGCTGACGCCCTGGTGCCAGCAGTAGTCGTTCACGGTGACGTAGGCCTTGGCCAGCTGCCACACCCAGGCGTCGGCATCGGTCGCCGACATGGGCTTGGGCGTGTACACCGTGCTCTTGGCGGTGGTGATGCCGTTGATGAGGTGGGGCTCGCTCAGCTCGATAGCCACCGGCGTGAGCGTGCCGTTTCTGCGGAGGAACAACAGCGTCCTGGTGGCGTAGACGAAGGTTTTGTCTCTATCGATGTTGTTGACGTCGATCAGGAACGGCATGAAGTTGTCGTGGTGGTCCAGGATGTAGAGCCGGTTGATCTGCAGCGCCTCCTGCACGGTGAGGCCCTCGAGGTTGCTCTGGATGTGCTCCTCCGTGATGGTGCTCGTGTGGTCGCCGTACTTGCTGGGGTCCAGGGTGCTCTTGGGAGGGAACTCCTGATGTTTTATTGTCGATCGCGCGACCGATTAAAAGTGGTCATTAATTGTCAAGACTGTAATTAAGTCGATCGGTCATCACTTTAATTTCACTCACCGTGAGACGCTTGATCATCATGGGGTTCACGCCGGCGAGCATCTCCCTTGCGAACTCATCGTCACTCATCCATGCTTTCTCGTCCTCTGTAACAGTCGGTCGGCATTATATATATATGAGTGAAATGGAAGAAGAACTCAGTCAGAAGCGGGAGTGCGTGAGCTGAGCTAACCTTTGATGAGCTGTGGCATGGGGTACTGGTAGTTGAGACGTGTGGCGGCGGGGGCAGAGGCACGTAGTAGGCCGTGGTGATCCCCGTCGTTGTTGAGGTGGGAGGCGGTCGAAGACATCTGCATCTCCTTCTGCCTCTCCTCCTGCATCTGCTTGAGCAGCTCCAGGGCGGGGTTAACTGGTGCCTGCTGCATGGTTTCGGTAGAGAAGATCCTGATGATCTCCTCGAAAGAGTGGAACTCATCAGGCTTTCGGAGGCGCAACCACCTCTTGATTACCTCGCAGATTCCATGCGCCACAGACAGGATCGTTTTCGTTTTAAATTCGCCCGACTTGGGGTCGCTGAAGCGCTCGTCGCACGGCACATAGACGCCCCCCTTATTGACCCAGCTCTCGCAGCTGGTGTCTGCATGCTCAATGCAAGCGATCCAAAGGTAGTGGAATTAGGAACACGTATGGCGCGTACGGTGGCTTTCCGCGAGATCGATCGATGGACACGCACCTTTGGACATGGGCTTCTGGCCGGTGCGACAGCGGCGCGGGTAGGGGTAGTCCTTGGAGCCGCCGAGGGTGGGGCGCTTGAGCTCTGACCCACCGTCGGGGTTGCCAAGGTCATTGTAGACGTCGTAGCGGTAGACACGGTGGTACTCCTTGTATGGTCCGTGCTGGTCGTCGCCCCTCAGGTTCCGGAGCTCGTCGTCGCGGAAAGGCTTGAGCGGCGCCGGCATCTGGCTGGGCAGGTACGTCTATATATATATATATAGAGAGAGGGTCAGAAAGCAAGTATATATATGCATCCATATGTATGATATACACATACAGTAGTAAAATAGAAATATATATAAATATAGACACACACTCACGTGGTTGGCAAAGAAGACACGGTCGTAGTTGTAGTAGGAGTACGGGTACACCCATGAGTTACAGAGGAATACGATGTCCCCCCATTTGGGGATGTTGATGGTGATGTTCTTGAGGTAGAGCGCTGCCCAATAGTAGTTGTTCTTGACGATGATGGCGCCAGGGACGCCCTGCACATCCACATCCCATTCGATGGCGAAGTCCGCGGTCTTCGTCGGGTCCACGATCGTCTCTTTGCCCACTATCCCGCGTTTTGGATTGTCTGCAATTAACGTGAACAAAACAGCCATTGCAAGACCAAGATTAATTCTGTCAATCCAGTCCGGATTTTGGGCCGTGTGCAGTGGCAAGGCCGGGCGGGTACTCACTCTTATCGACCACGGTGGAGCTGATGAGCTGCAAGGTGGTGCTGCCCTTCCAGTACCTCAAGGAGTCCTGCACGTCACTAATGCCGATGAAGGAGTTTTTGAGGCCGGTCTTGCGAACGTCTGTATGCTGTAACTCAAGATCCAATACCATTGTGTGGTTATTTAAATCAATCATGAAAAGATGATCAAATGTCTATTTCATATTTGTATGTTATCAATCATTAAAATCAACTATAATATTTTTTCATATCTTTGAGTGGCTTCCTCGTACTTGTGAAAATGCAATGGTGAAAGACAATCGATCGCGGTCCTACACAGGCTAGTACTACATCCCCTCCCTACCACTCGTGCATTCATTCATCGCTCCGCCGGCTGTTCCGCACATGGAGCGGCTCTTGTGGCCAATGCCCTCCCCTTCTCCCTCTCCCTCTCTCTCTCCTCTCTCTCTCTCCCTCTCTCTCTCTCCCTCTAGCAAAACAACAAATCAGCAGGATACATGAAGCAAATCATACCAGTAGAAACTCCTTGTCGCCGCCGTTGTGGCTATTGATCTGGTCATCGTCCTCAAACATGATCACCTGAAGGTTCCCCTTGAGGTGCGCATGCTTGTTGTCGTCGGTGATCTCCTGCACTCCCGACATCTTCTTCCCTCTCAGTCCCACCCGCAATACAAGCTGGGTGCTGTGGGGTTGCTCGCTGCGGTGTGAGAGGTCGCTTGGGCGAGCGCGATATTTATAGAGCGGGATCAGAGGGAGGGAGACGAGATCCAGCTGTGGTTTTTGAATATGCTTTGTGCCAATAGAGTTGACATAAGTGACCAATTGCTAGCTGACACAACCTTGTCATGATACACCACAGCACACCACTCACGTGGCCTAGTAAATGAAATATGTGTGCATGTGATGTCTTTGTCATGATACACCCTCCGTCTCTTAATGTTTGTCGCTAGGAAAGCGTGCCTGTGAGGGGAATCAATGTTCGTTGGCGACCGACAATAGGAGACGGAGTGAGTACACTGCTGCTATACGCTGCGAATTACTAAGGGCACTCCCAACCCAGACTTCACCACAGTTTCTATGGTCATTTATTACCTCTATAGTTATTGATTTTTGCTGACGCGGCACTGCAGTTATTGAGGGAAGAGAGAAAATTTTCAAGAAACGGCGTCTAAGATGGAAACGACGTCTATGCTAACACCGATGCTGAAGAAACGACGTCGACGCGCGTTGGGTAAAATTGCCGTAGTTTCCATGGAGCTCCACGATCCCGTGCGGCTTCTTCCCCATCGCGGCCATCTTCCCTTCCCGCGCGTGCCCTCGACCATGCGGCATCGAAGCCATGGAAGTCTGGTCGTGGCCTCGAAGGCTGCCCTCTCCGGCTGCGGCCGTTGGATCCTCGCGCAGCAGCCTGGCGCCACCGAGGAGCCCAGGCCGTCAGGCATGCAGACAACGGCTTTCCGATCCTCCGCTAGCCGAGCAAGGACCTCACGCGAGCCTCAACAAGATCCTGGGCGGCCTCGTCGCCATGCAGCTCGCGCAGGCTGCTGTGGCGGTTGCGTGCCGCCTTGCCGCCGTGGAGCTCACGCTGTGACGCTCGTGCAAGGAGTAGGACGCACACACACACTAGTGAAGCAGTACATCGAACATGAGAGCCATATGGTCATCCGCCCACACGAGATCCACGAGAGTGCAGGAGACAAGATCCAAAAGATTAGTTTGATTATTTACTTGGGGCCTCTGGAATTAGAGCGTTGGGGAGGATAGTTTCCATGAGTAGAGTCGTGTGGTATAGGAACTATGGGTTAGTTTCTAGGTTGGAAGTGTCCTAATATGGCTACCACACGCACGAGGATAAATCCATTTTACTCCCGGGTGCGGTATACATACGCAAAGTGGTATTTTTAACGTGGGAGTAGTTACACCCAGGAGTATAATGGAATTTTCATATATATATATATATATATATATATATATATATATATATCTCTGTGTGTGTGGACAAGTTAGTTAGTTAAAAAATAAATTACATATGAGACGGAGGTAATATATATATATATATAAGGACGGAGGTAATATCTCATTTAGGAACTTTTTCTTCCAAATGCCATGACCCATAGATACATCGAAGACCTTGCTAGAGAGCCCAGATGCCTGCAGACTCCACATGCGTGCTTGCCACCAAGAGGATCGATCGCCGTGTGAACAGAGATTTGGATCTAAATCTGTGTTCACACACCACGCCGTGAAGTAACGAACCGCGCGCCAGCATGTGAAGCTCCAAATATCTGTTCATACACCCCAGCGGCGTTGAATGTGTTTTGTGCCTAGTATTAAATGGTAGTTTCTATTTTCATTAAATAGCTTGCCAACTAAGTAAAATGATGATGTGATAGCTTAATTAATGAGAAAAGAGAGCACAAATCACAGAAATGATTCATTCATAGAGAAGTCATGTCTACTCTTGACCTAATACACAAGAAATCATGAATTTGCCATTGGGAAGAAACCACTAGTTCATATGGTGTTAATGCAAGCTCCCCATTGGTGAAATTGGGAGAGTACTCGAAGACACTATCACTCTGAAGGATAGTTTCTATAGATCATTTCTTGTGCTAATAAAACTGTGTTGGTTTCTTTCAGTGGGACGGCCCTTAGCACCTAGTACTAGACCATTCATTCAATGGTGAGTGGTGCACTCCTGTTTAGTTCCCAAATACTAATTAGAATTACTAGATGTGGATTAATGACGAAATCTATTTCACAATTTTTTTCAAATTTTTCGACATGAATCTAAGGAGTCCAATTAAGTCATTATTATACAACGTCATGCTACAGTAAACAATCTCTAATAATAACTGATTAATTAGTCTTAATGGATTCACCCCCGATTTCCCGTCCATCTATGTAATTAATTTTATATTTAGTCTACATTTAATACTCCTAACAAGCATCGAGAGTGGGCTAAAAATTTCCGGACAAAATTTCACTCAACTAAATGGGAACAAGAAAACTTTAATGGGATGTTGAGTTCTTGCCCCAACTTTGAACGCTTATTGTGATTTTACCCTCACTTTCCTCGTCGGTGCATTTTTACCCCCACTCGGTGAACCAAGCATCCGTTTACACCTACTCTCAATGGCGTCGGTTAAAACTGGATTAAAAGAAATGAAATAAATGCAAAACCCCTACATAATAAGGTGAAGAGGCCCAAACACCCCTTATCCTCATCCAATCAACCACCATCACAGTTTCTCACTAGGCGCCATACTTCAAACCCATAGCGCCGCCCGCCACGTGGGGGAGGGCAACGGTAGGAGCGGTACGCGTAGGGGCCACCGAGGACAACACTTCACGGGCGGGCGACGCGTCGCGAGGCGGGACGCGTGGCAACCTCTCTAGGTGTGCGTGTGTAAGGTGTTCTCTCTAGGTTCATCTCGCGAGCGGGTGGGCCACACGAGGGAAGGAGGGAGTGCGGCTTCACGGGTAGGCCTCTCCGGACACGTGCGGCCATCCTCTCCGGCGCGTGTGGGTCGTCAATGTTTCCATGGCGGAGGCGGGGGGGAGCCGAGGGCGGCCATGGCGACCTCCATGTGCGGTGCGCCGTGCGCGGGGACGTGGTGAGGAAGGAGGGGGGCAGCGGTGCATCGGTGCGAGGAGGGAGGAAGGGTCCACCCATGCATCGTCGGGCGCCCCTGCTCCAGCCGCTGGAGGGCCAAGCCCCACCATGGGGAACTCGGTGTCGGATGGTTGGTGAGAATGAAGGGGGTGAGAGGTGGAAGACGAAACCGACATGTGAGCCCTGCACGTCGGTGATACAGGTGAGAAGAGCAAGATTGTCCATGTAAAGGTGGTCCCACATGTGGTAAAATAGGGGTAAAATTACAATATTCTAATAAAAGTAGGGGCATATTCGCAAGGGTAAATCTGTATTATGTCAACATTTTTAACACCATTGCATGCTATTCACGGAGTAGGGGTAAATTGAACCTTCGTTTTTCAAAAGTAGGGGTAAAAATGCACCGACCAACAAAGTGGGGGTAAAATCACAATTGACATTCAAAGTTGAGGCAAGAACGTAATAGCCCAAAACTTTAACAAGCTTCCCCATAGATCTCGGCCACGGCAAAGCTGCACCGCACGAGTCGACCACATGGGGATACGAGTATTCCTTTTTGCTTTTGCAATTAGTACAAGTGGATTAGTTGACTAAGTAGGTGGACGGACTCACAAATGGTGTGAATTCTCGATGATTGTACTACAGGTCTGTTTGGCAGGTCTCCAAAATAAGCTCTAACAGGAGCCCTGCCAAATGGTGTGAAGGCAGGTAGCTCCAGGCCAGAAGCTGCACCCGGAGCCGTTTGCAGCTTCCACTTGGGAGGTGGAGCCACAAATCGTAGCTCCGTTCAGAGCCCCACGCGATCAAATAACATTTTATCAGGGGCGTAACCAGGATTCCACCATAGGAGGGACCGAAACATCGAGTTTATAAAAATGATATGATAGTTATTTTTCCAAAAACTAACAAAGGGATTATAAAAATGGACTATATATTTGATTGTGTTTGTAGACGAAGTTCTGCCACGTGTTGCCATGTAATAGTCGATATGTTATATAAAGTAAAGATATAAAAGTAATTACTATTAATGAGATAAATGATAGTGTATAAAATATGAAAATTAGAAGAAGCCTAAATCAATTATATGCTTTCTCGTAATACACCCTACTAAAAGGTTTGTGATGCTCTATGCAGTGGTGTGCGGCAGCATAGGGGGCCAGGCTCCTACGCGCCCCCCTTGGCTTCGCCCGTTTATGAAATGGCTTCAGTTCTACCAAAATAGTCGTTCCACCAAAAGAGCTGAAGTTGAAGCTATTTTAGAGGAGCCAAAGCCCACCCCTATTGTATAAAAGATAAATTAATGGGATCGATACGTTCAAAACTGGCAAATAAGACTTGCTCGCATGTGGTATGATGCACTTGGATCAAGTCTGCCTCCCAAGCAAGTCCCAATTAAGAAAAAACCCGGACGAAGCTATTTTTAGAGGAGCCAAAGCCCACCCCTATTGTATAAAAGATAAATAAATGGGATCGATAGGTTCAAAAGTGGAAAATAAGACTTGCTCGCATGTGGTATGATGCACTTGGATCAAGTCTGCTTCCCAAGTCCCAGTTAAGAAAAAACCCTGACGACACACACTTGGTCACTTGAGATATGCGTAAACAACCATTTAATTTTCTCGAGATGCTTTGCAGAGTTGACGACGATGCATTTCCTTTTTATTATTCTGACGATGCTCAACACACATGGGCGGCATGTGAATCGCCGAATCGGTTGAAGCCGTCGTCTCGCTTCTACGACAACCATGACGTGACTCCTCACCCGGACGGCTCGCATCTCTCCTCTTATTATACGACTAGTGGAATAGTACGTGCCATGATATAAAAAGAATTACATAAAAAGTTAAATTTAATTTGTATGTAGGTAGAAAATAAAAGGATATTAAACTAAATTTAACTATAAAAAGCATCAATTCATCTTTCACATCTGGGGATTAGGGAAGCCGGCCGGCGTTTATCGGCTATCTGCTCTGCCTGGCCTTCGCATCGTCTCTGCACCGTGCCGCATCACCGCCACTACCTTCAAGGTGGTTTTCAAGGATACTGTCAAGGGAGGGCGGCGCATCACCACCACCACCTTCAAGGCAGTGATGAGGGTCCGCAGATCTGACAAAGGACTAGTGAGAGTTTTATGGTGAGATATTGAGATAGGAATGGATGATCGGGAGGTGTTGACAGTGAATTTTGGTGCTCCAAACATATTTGTTACACTTTGGTTTAAGTTTGATTATGCAACTAACCCATCACTAGGCACACTGATGATATAACAAGTTCAACTAAGAGGGGGACGGGTGAATTAGGCAAAATAAAACCTTAACTTATGGCTTCACTACTTTTGCATAAAGATAAACTAGAACATACTATCTAAATGTGCAACTAGGGTTGTTCTAGTGTGAAACTCACATCCCAAAACAAGGTTTGCAACATATCGCACCAATCCTTGCAAGGTACTACTCTAGGAAAGTAAAGGCAAGCAAAGATTGCAATAGAGTAAATGCGGAAACGTAAAGGGGGTGAGAGGAAGAAAACTCTTGACACGTGATTTATCCCGTGGTATTGGTAGGCACTAAGCCACCCCTAGTCCACGTTGTTGAAGCACTCACACAAGAGTATTGCTTCCCGGTCACCAAGTCTCTCCCAAGAGCACCACTTGACTTGCCACAAAGGCTAGCCACTTAGGCACTTTCCAAGCTCCCTTGGTCACCTTGATGCCGCCTCCACTAAGGAGCTTCTCCACCAAGGAAGGGAGTCTCCACGTCCCCTGCGCAAAGTGTCCTCACCGCTCCACACCAAGCCAGAGGGTCGATGACGATTGTCAGTGAGCTAATTAGGCCCCAAGGCTTCTGGCAAACCTTGTACAATTTGATTCACTCAAGAATCACCTCACAAGGTTGGCACAACATTGCACTCACTCAGCTCTAAGCTAAACCTAGCACTAAGCACACACACTAAGCATATGCAAGTCTATGAATGAGCAATTAAGCACTTGGATATGATCTTCTAGATGTCTTGAACTGCTCTACACTTCCACACAATCCAGCAACAACCTCAAATGGGTGAGTGAAGGGGGTATAAATAGCCCAAGGCATCCAAAGAGCCGTTGGCTGATGGTCACTGAAAAACGTAGCGTCGGATGAACCGATGCTATGCTATTTCTAGGTGTCGGATCATCCGCTGCCCTCCACGTCACTTAGCCATTATAGATCCGCTGACACAACTGCTCTGACGCATTACACCGACGGTGCATTGGTTCATCCGGTGCTGAAGACCCCGCGGCCAAAATGTCTCTGGTAGTTTCCACGCGACCGTCAGATAGACCGACGCTTCCCCTTGACCAAGGCGTCGGTTCACGTTTATTAGGTGCTGAAGACTTCGTCTTGGCGCGTCTCTGTCTTGATTCAAACTGAGCGTCAAATAGACCGACGGTATCCACACTCAGACCGTCGGATCATCCGGTGCTACTGTTTTCGCTGCTTCTTCTCTACAACTCGTCCGATGCTACTAGAAACTGGACCGTCGGTTCATCCGACGGTGTCAACTTCGTTGGGTCTGTTGCGCAGTGTACCAACTACACCGACGCTATGCACTGACGGTACCGTCAGTTCATCCAACGGTGTCCTTGAAAAATAAACTATCTTCTCAATTTGGCATGTGGTATTTTTGCATACTTGGGACCTAGGAATGTCTACAAAGACATGCTAAACAATATGGTTAGTCCCGTTGATCATGTTGTCATGAATCACCAAAATCATACTCGAACTAATAGCATATGAGGCCATGTTCGCTACAACTTTGTATGTGCATTTGGAAGTATTGTGTTTTTGCAGGAAAATATAGACAAAAGGGATGAAGTCACAACAAGTTCAAAGAAACAAATGAGGAGTTCCATTCTTGTTTGAGTGCAAGGCGAAATCACTTCCAAAGGTGGCAAGGACCAAGGTGTTACGACAGATCATCCCCGAGAACTAAGACGTAGGCCACTCAAGTTTAGTACCACCTTGCCTAGGGGAGGGGGCCATGACCACCTTATAAGGGAGTACATCCCTCTCCCACCAGTCCGGGCTTTTGGGAGGTAATGGGCCTCTTGCCTTATAAGTGGGCCGTGATGCACATGAACGTCCGAACCTATGGTAGAGTGTTGGGCTGAATTGAGTGGATGCTAACACAAACCAACGGCGCTGCCCGTGCAGATGATGCACCCCTTCGTGTTCGTGCTGATCATCTCCCTGCTTGCCTGCCTGATGATCTCCAGAACGGACTCAACGTTGATCCTCATGGTGTTCCTGAAGATGTCCAGGTTAGTGGGGGGCACGTCCTTGTCGGCCTCGACGTGGTTGTACCAGATGTCGAGACCACCCAGGAGACTCACCTCGTCGATCAAGTTTTTGATCTCAGACGGGTTGGTGACGTCGCATTTGACTGCGTTGGCATGCTCTCCTAGCCTGGTTTTGTTCTTGCTGATGAGATCCTCTGCTATGTTTTGGCATTCGGAGAACCGGACGTCGGCGAGGATGAACTTGTCGCCATGGTCGAAGAACTTCCTGACAATGGCCTCGCCCATTTTACTGGTGGCGCCAGTGATCACGGCCACCTTTCCCTCAAGTGACCTGCAGCTAGAATTTCCATCCGCAAACACATAGTCTAAATAAAATGGGACTTACAAAAAAACATGCACGAAAAGTAAAGTGTAAAAAGATAGCATACTTTGATGGCGCCATGTTGATGATAATATCTCCCCCTACTGCACTCATAACAAACACGGAGTGAATAACTTATTAGCTTGCTAGCACAATTGGAAACCATGTGGGTTAGTTTTAGTATATATTGCCAAAAGGGTACTAGTGCTCCTAGAAGAGCTAGACCTGACCTCAAAATGTCACCCTCTGCTCCAAACACTCCGCAAAGCTGTAACACCCTGTGTTTTTGCTCAGTGGTGACTTGTGCTAATGACCGTCTTCATTACTCCTCTAACCACCCTTGAGTACCCCTAGGTCAACCCTTCGTCAAACCCCTACCTTAAACCCTAGTTTTCCCCCTTTGACCCCTTGTGCCATTCTAGAACTTTGGCACGTTCTCCAAAATTTCACTAAACACTTCAAAATAACCCAATGGGGAAAATGTGTAGTTTGTCAAGGCACACAACTTCTCTGTTGAGTGGCATTGCTAGTTTGGTGTTGGTCATTTTGCACTGTTGTCGGTTTTTGGCCATTTTGCCTGCCGTCCTACCAAACTAGTGAATAACACCCTATCGTGCCTTTGGCATTATTGAAGAGGGCAACTTGCTTGACAACTTTGGTATTCAAAGTTTAGCGCACTTCGTTTGAAAACATGAGAAAACTCATTTTGAAACAAGGCTATGTGGAACTTCTTTTGGGCTGGACGTGCCGACGCGTGAGGTCGTGCGCGACTTACCACGTTGGCTCGCCGCCGTACCGCCGGGCGTGCACGCCGGAGCAGGCCCGCGACCGCCGGTCCATGGAAAGCTCCGTGAGCACTATGTGCCTACGGGCGTGACATGCCGCCTACCCCTATGCCGGCGACACACGGCCGCCGCACACATGCGCGGGCGCACCGCCATCCACCACTGGCCGGAGCCCCGCCGCACGTCGCCAACCGCCTTGCCGCCCATGTCGTGGTTTCGTAGGCACGACGCTCGGGGCGAAGGCCGCTTGCGACGCCCCCGGCCTATAAAAACCCCCTTGGTCTCCCGCCTTGCACGCGCCCGAGACTACACCACCCTCCGCCACTGCCATTAGCGCCGCCGTGGTGAGCTTGCTTTTCCGCTTGCTCTCCGGCTCGACCGAGCCCCTGGTCACCTTCCCAAACCTCCACCATAGCCTCCCCGATAACTTATGGCTTAGCTCTTCCCTCACATTCGGTGGGAACCTCGCCGCCGTGGAGGTACCGCAGGTGCCTCGCCGCCGGCCATCACCGGGCCGTTCCCCGACCAAGTCGCCGACAGCAATCGACCCCTAGTGAGTCCAATCGCACTCCTTTCTCGCTTATTTGCCTCCCCGGGCCCTACCTCGCCACCGGCGAGCGCGCCACCGCCATTGAGTATGGTTGGGGAAGGCCGAGGGGCCGAACGGCGTGCAAGTAGTTTCTTCACTCCTTGGGCCTTTTAGCAGAAATTTGTAAATTCAACATAAAATTGTAGAAAAATCCAAAAATTGCAAACCCAATTTCGTTGTGTTCTGTGTGACTGGAGCTACAACTTTTACAAAGCATGTATATACTTTTGAGCTTTAGTTGGTGCTTGAAAAAATTAAATGTGAAATACCTAGATCTATGTTTACGCAAAATCCATACATGAACTTGAGCTGGATTTCGGATATGTTGTGGAGACTAGCATGCGTAGGATCTGTGCCAAAATTTGTACAAAGCTAATGAAGAAATCTTTCATATGAATTATCTTCCGATATTGTCAAATCTGCCTAGATGATTTTTGTAGCTTAAAATATAATTATTTTTGAGCCCTACTTCTGGATATTGCCTTGCTATGTCAGAATGCACCTCTGGTGAACTTACCCTGATTTTATCTCTATTAGAAATATTATTACCCCAATTATGCATGTTTTTAATCATAAATGTATAGACCAAGATCTATAATAGCTCTAAGTGTGTTAGTGGGTTCCTTAGGCTTGTTTTGGACCAAAGCATGAGTAGGAGAAAGTTTGGATCCATTTCTGTTATAATTATTTTAATATGCTTTATTCCTTTAAATGCTAGCTAGATTACCTTTATTTTTGTGTGCATTTATTATGCATTGGCTTAAACCTTTTTCTTGCTGTCCAAATAAGTGTTCCCTGGATAATAGGACCAGTGGGTACTGTTGGGAAAAATTTGAAGTGTGATTGGTTGATTAAAGGTTGAAAGCTAGATTAATCTAGTGAGGGAAAATTAGGAAAAACCAATTCTTTTGTGCATAAGTTATATAAATGAGTTAGAAAATTAAATTGTGGCATAAAAGTAACTTTCCTTGCTGTCTTGCATATAAAGTAAATATTCTTTTATATATGTACACAATCATCATCACGAGAGTGTTATATGGCCTTCTGTGTTTACCTTAAATGAGTAAATTTTTAAATGGTTTTGTTAAGGTGAATATGGCCAACCATAGAATTCTTGTGGTTGTTTGCTACCGGGTGTTTATTGAATTATGTAATTTATTTATTATTTGTACTCGGTCACGATTAATGAGTCTAGCTATCGAAGCACCGCAAAATGTTCCTTTATAGGAAGAGTATGCTGAATGTATCTTTATCTAGGTGAATGTGGTCAACCATGCACCCCATGGTTGCCAAAAGTGGTTTTGTGATGAATTAACTCAATCTGCCAATTAAGTCTTGCATTTGCATTCTCCGTGTAGAAGTCCCGGACGGTAGCTATACGCTTGTGCCGCGAGACGAGGACGAGGGAGCGGGAGGAGAAGTGCACTACGTGAGCGTAGAGTAAGACCCGGACCAAAGTACGGACGGTTGTCCGTCCGCTTGTGCTTGACGAAGGCAAGCCCCGGTTTATTAATTAACCTATGTGTTTCTTTAAACTTATGAATTTATTTTTTGCTATCTTATGTGCATTTAAGTTGAGGAGTTGATTGAAACCCTAGTTGCATGACGGGGGGGGTGATGTTCGTCACTTGCGGGAATAGGATCTCCTTTTGGAATCACCCTTATGATGAATGATTTGCTCACGTGGTAAGAGCATGGGATTTGGGCTCCGGTCCAATGGCTTCGTTGGTTAAGTGTTTGAAAGTACTAAACACTTGTACGGGGTTTTACTATCACTACTCTTAGGGTTGCGGCCCCGGGCTCGCCACCCGAGTGCATGCGTGAGGCTGGGTGACCTTAGTGGCATAGCCCAGATAAACCTTGTACTTAAGACTGTGAGATATTATCCCCAAACCGAAGAATGACGGGAACCGCCTAGTTGGTGAACTCTTAGTGAGGGCACCTCCCGTATGTCTAGGTCCACCTTGCAAGGTTTTTGAATCAATCGATTGTCGGCCTCTCACCGTCATCTGAGACTACTTACCCGACTGGCCATGATATCCCGTTACGATGGAACTTTGTGAAGATTATTACTTTGATTAATTGTTTGAACAACTTTGATTGCAATAGTTGCTTATCTAGTAATGCTTATCTAGTAAGGAAAAAGGAAAAAAAATAAAAGAAAGGAAAAAAAGAAAACCGCTTCCATCCGTGCGCACCCCTATAGGCTGCTTCAGCGACAACTGTCGATTCCGTCGCAGAAGCCACATATAATATTCCTTGGTTTCTCCACCAATGATCCCGTCATAAATAGAAGTGTCCACCCCCTCTGCATCGCTGAGAATCCAATGAACACACACAAAAAATGTCAACCAGACTGGATCGATCTGCACGTACGTGCCACACTTCTGTTCTCCGAGATTCGATCAGCATAGGCATCATGTGGCCCTCATTTCTTATATATAATCGGACTTCAGCAAGTCTTCTCTCTCGGGATCGACAGCACTATGCGCATTTTGCGTTGTACGACCATCATATCCGCATCGAACCACATGTAATGTCTGCAATATTATATTTCGTCATGGAGCTATTAATGCTCGCTCGTTGTTGATGACAGACCAATAATGCAAGTCACAAACAATGAAAGTCAAGCGAACTACAAAGTCTTTGAGTCTTTCGTATTATATACTGCTGCGACAGCTGATCGTGCTGGGTAGTGACTAATGCTGACGATCTCAGAGGCATCTCGTGGTAATGGTGAGTAGTAATAAATACCATGCATCTAGATCTAGAGCAACGAATAAATCACACGCTTTATCTTCATGCATGCTATCATGTACAATGGGTACATTCAATTTTAAGCGTCTGCAATCGAATCCATCCTGTGAAAAATGAGAAATCTAATTTTTAATAGGAGGAGTGACTGGTTTTAAGTCACCGAAAATAAATCTCATCTAACCATGTTTTACCATTTTAATTATCAAATTAATAAACTGTTCAATTTCTCGAACTCAACTTGTATAATATACAAAGTGCATACGTTCCATCTTTTGCATTTGGGTTCCAAACCATGATGTAGAAAACGAGAAATTCAATTCACGACTGCCGCCGTGTAGATCCAATGATCATTCACCACTACCGATGGCCATAGTCCTAGTAGCGGCAAGCGGGCAAGTATACTGGCTGCCTCCATGCACTGGAGCTCTCCGGCCACTGCTGCCGTGTCTGCTTGCCTCCTCACGCGTAAACTGTGGTGCAGTCCGAGCAGCCCAAGCCCTCAATTCACTCCGGCGCCCGAGCGGCCAGCATATGCAAGGACTGAATTGATATGTTGGATATACAACTTGTTAGAAAGTTAAGTTCAGCGGAAACTAACTTCACAATTGCTATTGTTGACGCTTTTTCCGGTACAAATAGGGAAGTCCAAATTACATTATAAGGACTTTGGACAGGGTGGTCTAACCGGGGTACGGGGCGGACTAACCGGGGTTAGCCCCGCGACTACTGCCAAATTTGGGTGTCAACATATGTCCACCTGTTTTTTAGTAAAGCTTGCGTACTAAAAAACAATTCTAAGGTCGATGTAACACTTTCCACCGGCCATTTTGTTCTAAGGGCGATTCTCATTGAAATCGGCCATGTCTTCTCAATTGTCTTCAAGATCCATGCGCTCAGGAGAAGAGCTATAATCAATAAGTTGCTCGTCGTCTTCTAGAGTAGGTACTGATGACAACTCATCATCGCAAGCCATGGGGACTGAAGAAGTGAAACTGAGCTGCGTCTCTGGTGTACCCAGTCTGTCCGCCTAGTCAACCGGTTTGACCGCCTCAGCCTGAGGTGTCGTCTTGGCTCTCCACTCCTTCCCTTGTGGTACCATGGGCCTATAGGTATTGAAGATCTTGTCTCTCTATTCTTCCAGCTCCTTTTCCTTCTTGTCCTGCAACCTCAAGCGTTGAAGCTTCCTTCTTTGAGTGTGAGTAAAACCGGGAGGACACCATCTCAGTAGAAAGTACTTGGAGTTGGAACCACTTCCACTGGCCTCATTGTCACTAGTACCAACATATCCCTTTTGAGCACCTGATTGTTTAAAACAACCGGTCTCTATGTTGACGAACTGCACCTCCCCACTACTCCGACGCTTTTACTTCGGTCAAGAGACACCTTGGTGAGGACCGTCCTTCCCCACTCATCTGTGAATGCCCTGGACTTTGAGCCGAGGGGGAACGTCGTGTCCACCGCCACGCCCCCGCTCTTGCGCTGTGTGATGCCGGCCTTCGTGCCGGCTGGGACGCTATCTTGCAGGTGTCACCGCCGTCTTTCCACGCGCACGAAGGTGCTTGTCTCGTTTCTTGGTTCTTTGGGCCGTCTTGCCGTGCGCCGCTGCTCCGGTCCACTACCGTAGCGGAGCCGCCGGCATGCGCACGCCCACGCGCCCGGGAAAGGCCTCGCGCGCCTCGCACGGCCGTGCACCCGCGCGGCATGCACGCCTCCCGGGAGCCTAAGGCCGGGCCCTTAGCTTCGGTTTCATGTGCTTGCGACCTCGCCGTCCTACTCGCCGCGCCGCCGTGGCCTTCTTCACGCGGGCGGGGGTAAAAGGTGGGGCTTTTAGGGTCATCCGTGTGCCCTCGCCACCGACGCGTCCACGTGCATCTTGTTTCTTCCCGCCGCCGTGAGCACCGACCCGACCTCCGCCATGGCCTAGCCACCGATGCAAGGTGCTACCTGGGCTATAGTCGGCTTATAGTCGCCTGCGTGGCAGCCACCTTAGCGCCTAGAGCCGGCGGCCAAGCGGCTAGCTAACGGCTAGCTTTAAGCCCCTTTTGAAGCCGCCGGTAGTCGGCCTATAGTTTGTGCTATTGTGTATGCGTATTTTATTTTCAGAAAACTATTTTAACTTTGGAAAATCCTAGTAAATCCAATTTTTCTCCGCAAAATATAATACCTTTTCCAGGATTTCTCTAAAATCTTAAACTCTGTGCTAGGCTAGTGTTTGCACTCTTTTGGCTCATAGTTGTCATTCTTTTGGAGTTAAATGCATTAGGACCGCTGTTTATTTTCTTTTACACGCTAATAGGAGCAGCTGGAGCCGGGGAGCTGATCCCGGAGAATGACAACGCCGACGACTTCACTGCGGAGGACGACTTCACCCCAGGTTCACACCCGACTAACTTTCAAAACCCATAGACATTGCAATATAGTTTGCTAGCGCTTTACTTTCTATGCATGTTGGTGAACCTTGCACTGCCTACTTTAAATATCCTGTCCTTGATTGTCCTACTACTATATATGTTTATAAGCATGTATATACTTTAAATAGTCGTTCTTGGCATGAGTGGGATAAAACCGGTAGGAGAAGGCGTTTTGGGTACTTTGGCGGGGGTGAGCTCGAAACAACCGATCTGGGATCGGGGATTGGGGTGCACTCCTCGGTGTATCCCTACTTTGACGGTTTTCGGGGCCTAGGAGTTGGGGTTTTACTTGTGCTTGGAGGATATGAGTACGCCCGGTCTAAAACCGAGTGGACAGACCTTTTCACGGGACCTTTACGTACACACCACCCCGCCGAGCGTGGAGTTAGGGCCGAGTTGAGCTCGGAAAGTGCGGAACCATACCGCCCGCAGGATAGCAGGGTATCAGTGGGGGATAGGTGGAGGTGAGACCACCCTATCAGAGCGACTCCCGTGTAGCCACACGGGGGCATTTCACAGTTCCGGTGCCGTTCCTTCTGAGGGGGGAACCATTTTGAGGGTCGGATGCAGGATGGGACCGTACTACCGAGATTTCGCATGGTAGGATGGGCTCTGTCGCGCTGAGGGGGGAACTTCAGAGATGACAAGTACGGTAATTCCCACAAACAAACCCTTTTGCTCCAGCACTGTCCGGATTCCCCTTCCTTTTCTTTCCTTGAGGTAGAGGATGCTTTCCTGGTCTAATGTTTTTAACGTTCTCCAGTTGCTGCTTCAGCTACTCATCCATAAATTGCTCTGGATTTTCTCGGTTTTCAACAGCACCATCAAAATCTTCTCTCTTTCTTCCCCATGGATGGTCAGTTGGATGTAAACGACGTTGCCCAATGTAACATATCTTGTTCTTCAATCTCCTTGAGCAAGGATCCTTGTCGCAACGCACACAGGAAAATAACCTTTTGTGACTCGCCCAGACAACGTGCTCAATGCTGGATAATCATGTATGCACCAAGAACCACAACACGCAGTTTAAATCCTTTACCCTCAGCAACATCGATTGCCCATACACCCTTCCAAAGTTGTTGCAGCTCTTCGACGAGGTTCCATGTAGATATCAAAATCCTTTGATGGAGAACTCGGCTCAGGGATCAATAAGGCCATCATGAAGTTTGATTCTTCCATGCATACCCATGGTGGCATGTTATACGGCACAATAAATACTTGCCACATACTATATGAGTTGTTCATGGTGCCAAATGGATTGAAACCATCAGTTGCAAGACCAAGTCTAAGGTTCCTAGCATCTTACAAAAATTTTGGCCAACTTTTATTGAATTCTTTTCATGCCTCACCATGAACTGGATGGCTAAGCTCATTGTTCACCGGTTTTCTTTTCGACTGGTGCCATCCTGCATCCTTTGCTATTTTGGATGGAAGAAACACCCTCTTCAGCCTGGAAATCAATGGAAAATGCCTCAATCCCTTTTGAGGAATGTGCTTGTTGGTGTCTGCATCCTTCCATCTTGAATCTGCTTCACAACATACTGGGCACCCATCAAGTTTGACATACTTCTCCTTGCGAAACAATATACAATTATATTTGCAAACATGAATTTTTTCATAGCCGAATCCCATGGAACGTATGTACTTCATTACCGCGTCGAAAGAGTCTAGAAGACACGCTTCTGGGAATCCTTTTTGTAACAAATTCTTCATTTCATTGAATGCGACATTGCTCATCCGACTGGAAGACTTTATATGAAGTAACTTGACAACAAATGTAAATTGTGCATATGAAGATGTCGGTGACACCTTACAGTTCATATGTTCCTTTACAAATTCATACATTTTCTCACCGAGCACCTGACCCGTGCCCTAGTCAGTAATCAATTCATACATCCCATCATATCCAGGGCCTTCATCCTTTTCCATAACTGATATGTATTGGTTTTCCCGGACTGTTTAATGATCACCATCATCCAATGGAGCTCCATTATTCACATCCCCCTCCGCATCCAGCAGAATTGTGTTATCCTGTACATTTTCATCATCGTCAACCATATCCTCCAAAGCTTCTCCATGATGGATCCACCTAGTGTAAGTTGTTGCCATCCCACTCACATGTAAGTGAACTCCAATTCGCTCTATAGTCCATGTAGAGTTATTGAGGCATCGACGACACGGGCATAGTATTTATTCGTCCTCAGTGTATCTTGTCCGAAGAAATGCCAAGAAATCATGGACCCCTTTTCCATGATCGGTGGTAAAACTAGTACAACATGTTATCTAGTGTCTATCCATCTAGAAAGTTTTTGGCGAATCCAACTCAAAATTACTAACCACTGAACGAAATGAAAAGGAGAACATTCTGCGAAATTGAATTTTCCGGATTGAATACAAAATTACTTACTAGATTGACACGCTGTTGCAGCAAGTATCACACAGGTTGCGCCCATAGTAGTGAGCAACCGTTGGAAGTCGCAAATCCCTGCCATAATGATCCATTTTGGTAGCCTAGTCGCCTCACTATTCTTCGTTTTCCCGTTTCGGGGCAGTAGGCTGCGGGAAAACTCTATTTTCGAAAAAATGCTTACATGTGGGACCTTACTTGAATTTTATGACGACTTAGAACACTCGTGTCTAAAATAATGCTTACATGTCGGACCGATGTCGGTTTATAACACTCTGTATCTAAAATAATTCTTACATGTGGGACCGATGTCGGTTTATGATGTTTTTTCATAGCTTATGGCGTCACAAAACAGGATGAAACAAGTGAAAACCCGACTACAGTACAAACCGTAATGACGAAAGTTTTTTTTTGTCACTAAATTTGCTCGAAGTGAAATATTATGATGAGATCAGCCAGGAACGTCATAAATCAATGACGTTATAATGTGGTTGTGTCACTAGTCAATGATTTTCTTGTAGTGTCCCTCCATTCTTTGATATATGACGTTTAGAGCAAGCAAATTATTACATTCGTTAACTAAATAGCTTGGCAGTAGCACGCTTGGGATCTCTAATCCTAACAATTAGTGAATTCAAGTTGTGTGACACATTTGGTCAAAGAGCGTACGTATTTCACGTGAAGTGGCATGCGTTTCACCACATCCAGTCTCCAAAATAGTCTGATAGCACGACACATCATGCAGCTCATTGGTCACATAACCATCAAGTTGATACATGCAAACTTCATCATTACATGGCAAGACCATTCATGGATGACAAGATGTTGGATAGTGAGGTGGCTCATTAATTAGCAAGCACAGATGATTGCCAATAATTTTCACGTAATTGATGCGGTTCGATCATAATTGATGCGGGCCAAATTGGTGTAATTGGAAAGATGCTTGTGGCCCTGGGGCTTGATCTGAGTCTCTTGGGTTCTTACTTATCTATTTGTTTCCATATTAATCTATCTTCACCATTATTGAAAGATATTCTCTTGTGATATCCGATTGGTATTGGTGTGGTATGCGCTGGGGTAAAACTTAATCTATCTTCACCATTATGTATGTTTTCACAAATTTATTTGTAAGAGAGAACGAGCGCTCATAATCACATTCAGCACCAGTTGGTGGTGATAATCAATGATTTTCACAACCGGTTCGAAACTAAACACATACTAAGCATAGGTGTCATGGATGACATAAGCAAAGCACCAGATAATGAAGAATTAATTGCTTGAAAGTTGTGGTATGCGAAATAGTCATGTTGACCCCTCATCTTTTGCTCTGAGTTCAATTTAGTCCTTCATATCTGGTTTCAGAAAAATAAATAAATTATACACTTGACCTAAAATCCCATCCCATCTTTTATGTGAACTAAAATCGTGGTCAGCATTGAAGTCGTCGGGCTTCGAAGTTCTGGACTCATAATATAGGCATACGTCATGGGTTCGATGTAAGCATGGACGACATAAGCAGAGCATCAGATAATGAAGTATTAATTGTTGTAAAGTATTTTCAAATGCCTCTCTCTAGCTGGAAGGGCCAATAATGGCGGCGGCTGGAATGTTTCTTCATTAAACAGTTCATGGTTGTTCACTCGACTGGCCTAAATAAACATAAACAAAACAAATTAACACATTGTATGCCATTGTCAACGGACAGATCACGACAGCTAGATGAGAATTGGGATATTTTTTGAAACAAAAAACATCAATTGTAACTTATCTTCAGCAATAATTTACTAGTTAATGCCCCGCGCTGCCTGGTCAACTATCACTAAAAATGTTTAAATGAGAATTGGGATTGGTATACACAAATTAAAACAGCTAGCTGTATCCGGTAGAGTGGTCATTTCTATAGATGAATTTGTATACTTCATACTCATTGAGTTATTGTTTAATAATAAGCAAAAATTTTGCCGGTTGCAAAAATTTGTATACTTCGTAATCATCCAGTTGCCACTCATTTCGGCATTGTGCATCCGTTCAACAGCCTGTGCTGTTTTCACTTTCATAGAAACAGGCTACTTCTCTAAATTTAAGAAAACAACCATTTAATTTTCTACGATGCATGCATCCAAATAATAATACACATAACGACTTTGTACAGTTCTCCCACGCCTATATATAGAGAACAAAGACCCCAATGCAAGGAGCCAGAGCAAAGAACCCAAGCAGTTGCTCCCCACAAACTAAGGTGAGCTCCACTGTCCCGATTCTGCTCCACCTTCATATGCGTCAGGTTTCTTGCAGTGATGTTTGTTACGCCCTATTAGGGATGAAGGGTGTAGTAAAGGGGATGCATATTATCCATTATTGGGGTGTTGGAAACAAATGTTTATTGGTGCATCCATAGTTATTACTTGTTTACTCTCATCTGACTAGGGCAATGTAGTACAAGAGTATGCATCATCAATATATAGTACTAAAAGCTTAATCAGTTTGTGTTCAGCAATTATTCTTCTATACATTGGCAGAAATAGCTTGTCAGATGGAAAACCCTCTCAATATCTTTTGTTTATATCTTTGGCAAGTGAAGCAGGAATGGCATCGATGGAAACCGCTATGCAAAACATTTTAAATGAGAGCATCGAGGAAGCTAATCGCTCATTGGAGTCTCAGGAGCTTCTGAATCAAGCCCAAGACGTAGTTGTCCAAAATGAACAAGTTGACAAGGCCGCTGTTACCATAACCAAAGTTAAGTTGCTTGCAGGTGTTTTGACTAATATGACAAAGGGGAGCCTTACTGTCCTGCATCACTACCCATATGAAGGGTATACTCTCCAAAACTATCCAAACCCTCTCAAACTTGCCGGCCCTTTCGCTATGGTGGCGGGCTTATTTGGTAAAGGTGTTATGTCTGCTGTGGTGTATTCCGGCAAGAACAAACTTGGCATTGAATGTGGATGGCTCCTTGCTTTTGCAGACACGAAGGATATTGGGAGGAAGGTAACACAACCATCCGTCCCAAATCATTGGCTCATCATATTTTAAGAAAACACTACTTCTCATGACAACTATTTTTCCGTCTCGATGGATTGCAATTTTATTTTCCAAATAAAAAATGGTTTGTAGACATTTTACAGTAGACATGATGCATCATTTCCCCATATATCAAAGTTAATAATAAATATTATCCTTTGCTTTTGGATGGGGCAGATTTACGGAGAGTGTGGCTCCAAAGACAAATTCGCCAATGTCAACTGGGATGAAGTTAAAAACAACTTAGTAAATCTTGGTCGGGCAATTGCTAATGCCAAGGACGAGGCTACTGGAACGTCACTCCATGCTACTATTCTCGGTTCCGGAGGAAAATCTGCAGTTGCCGGTATCTTTCTTGGTTAAGCTACATAGATTGCTCAATAATGTACCGGATCATGTATCATCCGCTCTACGTATGTATGGTTGTGACAGTCTGGTTTTGTCAAGTTGTGATTGAAAGGGCAATATCAGTTGTTCTCATGTAAGAACTTGTAAGCTACCGTATCAAGCTTGCAAGTTTCTTCTCCATGTAATGAACACCTACTAAATAAAGTTGCTCTGTATTTGCTTGAGATACATAATCAACGTCGTTTTATATCGTCGTGAAATGGAGGACTTTTCATCTACATTAATAAAGTTGCACCCCTCTTGACGCGTGACTTGTGACACCATGCGCGAAGCCCTCCTGGGGGCGGGTCACATATTTTTATTTTATTTTTGGGTGAGAAGCAGATTACTGGTTGGTGTAGAAAATACTAAATGTCTCCCTTTAGTACTAGTTATTTACCTGGTACCAAATGTCCTCCTTTACTACCGAATTCATTTACTACTAATTGTGAGTCATTTATCCAGTACTCCCGCCGTCCCGCAAAGTGTGTCCCTTCCGAAGATTTTAGACACCATAGTAACGTGAGAAATGTCTATATTACCACTAATAACTAATTGTTATTGTGATTGGAATTCGTGATGTTTATTTAGTTTCGTAATCCTAAATAAATGCATATCTATGAGAACTGGACAAATGACATCAAGGGATCATTTTTTATTTGCTCTACATGTTTCTTCATAAATTGTTTTGTTGGTGCGAGTGTTGTTTTAAATAGATGCGATTGATTACACGACTCTTTGTGGGACAATATTTAGAGACCAAATGAACACTCTTTGCAAGAAGAATGTAATATTGTACAACCAGCCTACTTTAAACCGAGAGCCCGCAATTATGACAGAAATAATAAGGAATATAAATAAAAAATAAAAACAAGAAGAAAAAAATAGAAAATAGAAAAAGAAATAAATAAAGAAAAGAAACAAGAAATTAAAAATAAAAAAGAAACAAGAAAAAAGAAAAAAAGAAAAAGAAACAAGAAATAAAAGAGAAACAAGAAAAATAGAACATGACAAAAAAATGAAAGAAGAAAAAAAAAGCCCTGGTCCCCTCCCACCCGCGCCCACGCGACGCTTCACCGACGGGCGGCGAATCTGTCGCGAAGCGACATATAACATTCCCGGTGCGGGAGGGTGGGGAGAGGGGTGGCTTAGGGTTAAGAAGGGGCCGGTGAGATGTATATAGGAGGTCCGGTGATGGGCCAAGTGTTTCGTGGGCTGATTTAGTTTGTGGTCATTGCAAATAATGAAACATGTCAAATCCTTTTATTTGGTGTGTTTTCCGGTCTAACAACCGGCAAACTAATTCTTTTTATAATTATACTAAATTCAATAAAATTATAAAAGTTTTTTGAAAAAATTATAAAAAAATTAACACAAAGCTATCGATGGTGTATATTACCTATAGAAAAATTTTGAAGTCAAACTTCAATTCTCGTTTCATTTCGCATATAAAACTAATCGGATACATAAGAACTGATAAAAACTTCTTCGGAGATGTTTCAATTTGTAAGCATTGTATGTAGAAATGTATGAAAACCACTCAAACTTTTACCACAACCTTCACATATGATATCATGATATATTAAGGAATCTCATGATATTCAAACTTCATTTGAATTTTTAGAATTTTAATATCATTCGGACACATAAGCATTTTGTCGAAAGTAGGAAAATTGGAGTTGGGAGGAGAATATATACTTTGCCATCACGCGGCCTCCGGATCCGGGGCCTTCGCGTCTGCGCAGACATCGAGGAGTTGATCCTATACCGCCGCGATGCACACCTCGGGGCTTGGCGCCACGAGGGTGCCGCAGCGGGAGGTAGCAGCAGTGTACTGGGACAGGTCGGTGGGATCCGCACGACTAGCGTGCCGACTCCATGAGGGCCTTGATGGGCTGGCACGTGTAGAAGAGCGTGAAGGCGAGCATGGCGGACAGCGATGCCAGCACGAAATGGCCTTCAAGGGACTTTCAATACAAATAGTCAAAACTGCGAGTGTCTAGCTCCTAACACTGTGGATTGATTAATAAAAAAGTGAGGAACTTTTTTGATAAAAAGTCATGGTGGATTCATGGAATCTACCACAATTTCATTAGTCACAATGGAAGTAAAACATTATTTATTATTACACAGAGCCTGGGCAGCAGGGGTGAGAGCCCTGCTAGCAGTGGAAAGTCGAAACGCAACGACGACTTACATTATTCTTCGCAGGTAGTAACGATGGCCCCGTTCGCCTGGCTTATCTCGGCATATGCTCATGTGTACCGTATGTTTGTTGTGAGAGGAAAACATTGCACAAGAAGCAGAAATAAGCCGAGAATAGACCATCCCAATATGCTCCATCTCACGGCGAGCATTCCCTACTGCAGTAGCATCTAGGGGGGAAGTCGTTGCAGCCTCCACCGGTGTTGCCCCAGTCTTCGTTTATACACGTTAAATTGCAGCCGTATTCGTTGAAGATGTTGCACCACCCAAGATAGGTCCCGCTTAGGTGCCAGCAAGTACCGCCGTCTGCAACGGAGGCCATCTCTGCATGTGTCGACACGTCGGACGGCAGCCGAGCGGCGGCGCACGTATCTACAAGAGTACGTGTCGTCACGACGATGGCGAGCAGCAGGAGCATGACGGCCACCGCAGGAGGGAGTTTCTTCGCTGGTGAAGGCGGCGCCATTGGTCGCTAGCGTTGTGGTGGAACGAAGTTGGACCTTTGCAGGAGAGTAAGCGGGTCGATCGATCATGGAAGTTACTGTGGGAATTTACATACATATATGTAAAGAGATCGCCAGAGAGAGGAGTGAGATCGATGACATGTGGAAGTACGTAGAGAGGAATGAAATCTGGTTTCATTTCTCCAAGGCCTTGACACAGGAAATTAAATTACCACAACACACAAGACCACACAGATGAATTTGACGAACCATCAGTCTTGTTACAAGAAAGCAAAGCCTAAAACGTATGGTATAATTCCCTACAATCCTCCGCCCGACATTATATTCGGGACTATCTCTATTCGGGACTAGCTTGCACCAGATAAATAACACGACGACAGAACAATCTCTTTGGAAGCCGCCGCTGTCGTCCTCCAGCTCGTCATCGTCGTGGTAGCTGGTGATATGCATATACTCTCTCCGTCCCATGAAAAGTGCAATTCTCGCATTTGAAAAATAATCCCACAAAAAGTATGATATTAGAAAATAAATCCAATTACATATGTAATTAACTAATCAGGTCACTGCATGTGGCTAATAAATAAGGGTATTATAATTTTTTTCGCGCCACCACTAAACTGACCTAGAAAAAACTAGAATTGCAATTTTCATATGAGGGAGTACATGTGTGCACAAGCATGAAATAGGTGAATGCACACAATCCGTGTGTGTTTGGTATACATATATAGATGAAGGCACCAGAGTGGCAATTGCCAACAGCGCGAGCCGCAATCGTGCAAAAATTTTTACTTTGTGTTTTGCTTAAGATTTACCGCACCTTTTGCCTGGTAGAATTAATGGTGTTATAATCAGATAAATCTAAACTAGACAAGCACTTAAGATTTCATGAAACATCCATGGTAGAACTATCAGCCACTATAACACAGGCCGAGGTATCATCATGAACGACCTCTACTTTGTTGACTACGGAATGAATTAAGTATTGATGCAAGCTGGGTGGAATGCATTGATTAGCATCTATCCGATCACGACCAACACTAGGCCGGAAACGACTTGTGCCGCCGGCTAAAAGGGATCTTTGTTGGCGGGTGGTGCGCCCGCCAGCGACCTTGTGGCAGAACAAATGGTCTCTGTGCAGCGGGTGTCCGCCCGCCAGCATGGAGACCTAGTAGTACAGTACTGATCAGTTGACTCTGAATTTTCCAGCATACGCAAGGGCAAGATCGTAGAAACACTATCGGATTGGCAGCCTGTGTCTCTCGGCACGGGATGGTTTCCACTCGGCACGGGATCCGCTAAGAGGAAGCTCTCGGCACGGGGCTCTCGGCACCGCTATGCCGGCAAAGAGCCCTTTGCCGAGAGCCACGTCGGATCCACTCGTTACACGTGTGCCGGGAATGGAAAAGCTCTCGGCAAATGAAATTTCACAAAAAAAAGCAATTCCAAGGCAGCGGGCCCACCGGCCGGCTACCCCCGGCCCCACCACCGCCGCCCACCACCACCACTAGATCCGCCACCACCACTACCGGCACCGCCCACCACCACCACCGCCCGCCCGCCACCACCATCGTCGCCGACCCCGCCCGCCGGCCGCCGCCGCGCGCCACCACCACCACCACCAAAGCCGCCGACACCACCATCCGGCCGCCGCACACCACCACCACCACGCAAAAACAAACACGGAGAGAGAGAGAGGGAGGGAGGTAGAACTCGGGAAGGAGCTAGAACGTCGGGAAGGAGCCGCCGCCGCCGCGCGGGGTGAGCCGCCCGCCGTCGTGCCGAGGAAGGAGCCGTAGCCGCGCCGGGGATGGAGCCGCCGCCGCGCCGGGGGATGAAGCCGCCGCCGCGCCGGGGGAAGGAGCAACCATCACCTCGCCCCGCCGCGCCTCCTTATGCGCCACCCGCACCTCGCCCCGCCGCTCCCCACCGCCGGTGAGGGGCGAATGGAGGGGGGGGGAGGGGAAGGGAGGCGGCGGGCCGGTGGGCCTACCTGGTGAGGGAGGAGGAGGAGCGAGGGAGGCCGGCCGGCGGATCTGCGCGGAGGTGGGAGGCCGGCGGCGGAGGGGAGTGCGGGGAGAGCGGCGGATCCGCATGCGGGGGAGGAGAAAAGAGGAGGCGGCGGCAGAGGGAGGATGAGGAGGCGGCGGGGGAAGATGAGGAGGCGAGGAGAGGAGGAGGGGGGCGGTTTTATAGGTAGGGTTGGTTGTTGGGCCGGCGGTAGGATGGGCGGCATTCGAGCATGGGCCGGCCGGTAGGAAGGGCCCAATAAGGCTTTGCCGAGAGGATTACTCTAGGCAAAGAAAATATTAGTTCAATTAATTATTAAAAATAGCAAAAAATGGAAAACAAATTCTAAAATTTAACATAACACCAATTATGTTGTATACTACTTCTAGAAAAGTTTTTTTAGACAAACTCAAATTTATATTTCTCTAAGACTCCAAACGTAGTGACATTGGTTCAATTCTCTAAAACTTCTCGTGAGATGTTCCGGATTCTAAACAACATATGTGTTAAAGTGTTCAAAACATCCTCAACTTTTTGTCACAACCTCCACATATGATATCATGAGCACTTGACAAATTTCGTGATTTTCAAACTTTATTTGAATTTTATACAATTTTAAATCCTTTCTATCTCATGATCTTCACCGTGCACAGAGAACCAAATGCCAGAAATTTAGGTTCATTTTGTGTAAATGGTCTTAGAGATGTCTCATGGACATGAAAATCATTTTTCCAACAACTTTACTTTATGACCTCATGCACTTGCAGTGCATATCGGACGCATATGAAAAAATACCTAGAAAGAAGTAAACTTTTAAATATAGCAAATGGAGTTCAAATTGTGCCAAATTTGAGCATAAGTTTTGTATAAGTGTATGTTGAGGATAGAAAAAAATTGGAGGCAAAAAATGATTTTTTAAATTTTCTTTGCCGAGAGTCGAAAATTGCACTTGGCAAAGAAATTCTTTGCCGAGAGCCGACCCGTTGGCTCTTGGTAAAGAAATCTTTGACGAGTGTTTTTTTTCGTGCCTAGAGCTTTTTGTCCGGCTCTCGGCAAAGAAGTCCGTTTGCCAAGTGTTTTTTTCGTGCCGAGAGCCAAATAAAAACCGTAACACCCTAAAATTCCATCACTAAATTAATATAAGCAACAAGGTGTTTTAGTTTTAATTTTCTAAGGATTAATTAAATTACCAAATAAATTTGGCCTTAAAAATATTTAAATATCATTTTAATAATTTAGAAGCGATAAGTGCTTGTGCATCATGATTTGAATGCATGAGTTTTGGTTGTGATGTGGTTTTAAAAGTCTTAAATTATTTGTGAAAAAGTCCTTAAAAATAATGTGAAATAGTTTGTGAAAATTTGTGCAAAGGTTTGAATTTAAAATATGTTTGAAAAGTTGTTAGAAATGGTTTGTGAAAAGCCTTTAAAATAGTTGGAGAAATTTGTGTTAAAATTTGAATTTGAAAACATGTAAAAGATTTGAATTCAAAAGGGTTTGAAATGGATTTGAAAAAAAAAGGAAAAAAAAAGAAAAAAAACAAACCCCAACCCAATCCCCCGCGGCCCATCTCCTCTCCTCTCTTTCTTTTCCCCACGGCCCGGCCTTTTGTTTCGGAGCCCATCTAACCCGCCGGCCCACCGCGCTCCCCTCTCTCTCCTTCTCTCCCGCCGACCGACGGGGCCCGCCCGTCAGCCCCGTCCTCTACCTCCCGCCGCCTCCCTCCTCCCCCGCCCGAGTCAACCGCGCGCGCCGCCGGCCGTTTCCCCATCTCCCGCACCTCTCCCTCCTTCAAGATCGCTATCAAGGCACAATAAAACCACCGGCCGCCGTCTTCCTCCTTTATCCCCAACCGTTTCTCCTTAATCAAGACCCCCCCCCCCTTGATTGCCATCGAAACCGGCCGCCGCCATCGGCCATTGATGGCCATTACTCCGGCCGTCGCCCCTCCTCCCCTCCTCGCTCTATAAAATCGACCCAAGACTCCCGCGGCCGCCCCTTTACTCACCCGCACCTCCCACATCCTCCTCCTCGCCCTCCCCCACACGCGCCGCCGCACCGGGAGTCCACCGCCGACCGAGCCCGGCCGCCGCCACCGCTTCGATCTCCGCCACCGCCGCTTCTCCATGGCCCTCTTGTGCAACCGGAGCATCATAGCAAGGTGAGAAACCCCATACCCCCTTTAACTCGCGCAAACCGAGCCGTAGCACCGCATCCCGCACGCCACCCTTGGCCGCGCCGCCCCCTTGTGGTGCGTGCCGCCATGGCCGCCGTAGCCACCTCCCCGACCACCTAGATAGGTTCGCCGCCCCCGCGCCTCCGCGTAGAACCCGTCCGCGTCCCAATCCATGGCCTCTAGCCCGAAATCGAGCAAACGCCGGCGAGACTCCGGCGAGCCGCCGCCGTCTCCGGCCGAGCGCCGCCGGCGCCGCCCGTGTTGTATCCGGGCCGTCCGATCACGGCGGGCGGTCCCGGATTAAAAGGGGCCTTATACCCCTTCGGTGGCCCACCGTGGACCGGTGGGACCGGTCCACGGGCGCGGTCCACCGCCGACGCCGCCGCTTGCGTCGGCCTGCGTCAGCGCTCGCGTCAGCACAGCCAACCGCAGGCCGCCACGTGGCACCACCGCGGCTTATCCGCCAGCCGCACTGGTAATTTTGCAAAAAGAACCCCGAGTTTCTGGAAATTACAAATATACCCTTCCACCTATCAGAACCCTTACAATTCAGTCCTGATTCTTATGTCTAGGCCCCTGATCTCTTTAGTTTTTCTGTTAAATAGCCTACCCTTGACCTTTTACATGTTAGACCTCCTAGTTTCACACATATTTATGTTTAGGTCCCTGAAATCTTGCAGAAAACCCCCTAAGCTTCCAGATATTCACAAATTAGTCCCTGAATCTTGTTTTAGCCATATCTTTTCCGTCCTAGCTCCGTTTTAAGCGTTCTTGGTGTCCACGCGACCGTCTTTTCAAGCCCGGCAGTTCTAGAATCTTGTTTTCTCCATATCTTTTGCGTTGTAGCTCCGATTCCACCGTTTCAAGTTGCGTTAAGCTCATATCAACTAAACTACGTGATAGGACCAATGTTGTACATGTTCTTTATTTTATATTTTATTTAAATATTAAATATGATTAAATCCTATTGCACATGCTTTTCGAATTAAAATCTAATTAGAAGTTTAACACGTGTTTTCATAAGAAAGTTAATATGATTAATACTAATTAAATATTACTTTTAAATTAAAAGTTAATTAGATGTATACCTCGGTTTTATAATCAAACTTAATTTGATTAATGTTTATGCAATTTGCTTTCTACTAAAATGTAACATAGGCTATATCTCGAGTTTTCTTAATTAAATGTTAATTTGATTAAAGTGAATATAAATGTGTTTTTAAATTATAATTTGATTAGAATAACACGAAATATAAAGACAAACGCCTAGATACTTTTAAATGCTTCTTTTAAAAATTAAATGTTTAATTTGCTTAAGTCATACTTGAATATTTATAAGTAAAATTGGAATAGGCTTACATCGTCTTTTAAATACAAATATAACTTGCTTAATTATAAATAGGCTATTTCTCTGAAATAACCTATACACATGATTTTACTTAATTAAAAGTTATCAAACGCATAGCTAGCTCTTGTTTGTGATCATCCAAATCTCCCGCTAGTTCCGAGTGTTCCTTGTGTTCGCTTTCCTAAACCCAAACCCTATTTTCCCTTTAAGCTTTTCATGCTTGGTGTATTGTTTTGTTTATTGTATGTATTCTTGTGTGCTCGTAGACATCGTGTCAGTTTCAAGCGAGCAGCCAGTTGAAGTAGATCAGGAGCAAGTGTTTGAAGAAGAAGAACCTTAGTGATTAAGCAAGGAAGGCAAGTGGTCTTCTCCCCCTGCATGTTCTATTTTTGTCCTATATAACTGCATTACAATTAAGTTTACTTTTATGATGATATTGCATTAACTTGATGGGAACACCCTTTTTAAGGACTTACCTAGACTTTTACCCACAATCCTTGGATCAACCCGGTTTAACAAATGTTTTTGGGTAGAATATGCTAGTTGCTCAACTTGGGTTGGATAAAAATGGTTTTCCAAGATAAAGGCTTGTATGTTGAACGATGATGCTTTTGGTAATACAAGATCATGTGATTTAATCGGAACATGGAGAACCACCCAAGAAAACATGCGCAACCACAGTGTTACATGGCTCTGACCTTAGCCAATTAATTAGGTGTGCGATTGATCCGATGGCCCTTTTCCGAAAGGAGCGAGAGGGGGATCCGGGTTGCGGGGGTATAGCCGGTCCTTTTGGGGTAGCGGCCTTTGCTAAGGTGCGACCACTAGGGATGGTTATGGACCGCCCCGAACCGTAACTATGCGGGTCGTTAGTCTTTTGTATACCTTTGTAAAGGCTTCGTAGCGTCCCTATGCAATCACACCTCGGAAGTGTGGTATGATGCCTGATCAGCATCGCATGGTTGGGTTCAAAGTTCTTCGGGACTTTTACGCGAGCTGTGGGTAAAGTGTGCAAACCTCTGCAGAGTGTAAAACTGATCGATCAGCCGTGCTCACGGTCATGAGCGGCTTGGACCCTCACATGATTAATAAACTTGAAGATGAGAATAAATCGTGCTTTGGTGAAGCTCGATGAGCTTTGGGCTGTTTTGCTTAAAAGTTTCTTAAGTGGGTTGGTATATACTTACATCTAGTAACTAGGTGTTCTTTAATTAAAAGTTTGACCAACATTAAAATGCTAACTGCTGCAAAACCATAGCCTATCCTTGATAGCCTTGCATCTTCCCCCACTTGTTGAGTACCAACCATAAGTGTACTCAGCCTTGCTTACCCGTTCGTAAGAGAACAATGGTGAAGAGTTCTCCTTGCGACTTTGAGGAGTTCGAGGCATGCGTCTCCCCCGGTCAAGTGCCCGTGGAAGCGGAAGACGAAGACTCGTCGTGTAGTTAACGTTTTCCGATGTTAAAGACCTTCGTGTCTTCCGAATGAGTGTAGTAAGTTGTTAAATCCCTTGTTACGTTTTCTTGTCTATGATATTACACTCATTTCGTCTATCATATGTGTGGAACTAGATCCTGGCACACATATGAAATGCATCTGGTTTCCCTCCGGAAATCGGGTGTGACAAAAACTCTCGGCAAAGCCTTCTTTGCCGAGAGTTTTTTATTTGGCTCTCGGCACGAACCGGACTCTAGGCAAAGACCGAAATTCCGGTAGTGAAAGTAGTATATGCGATTCCAAAGTCAACTAACTGTTCAGCGCAGTGGTGGTGTTTGGAGAAGACAAATAATAATAAAGATCCCAACAACTTTCAAATTATTCTGCAGAATCAAAATTAAAGGGTGTACAAATGGATGGATTTTAGGAAATTACATCAAATTAAGCTGCATAACGGGTGACCACCAGCTGCCCATTAATTGGCAAACACTGAAGAAAAGAATTGAAAATATGAAATGGTGGAAACATAAGGATCTGGCTTGCTTTGGGCCATTGAAAAGAACTGAATGCTTTGGGGTCTGAAGTACTTAAAGGTTTGCTTGGATGCCGTTGAGCACGAGGTTGTGGCCATTCACACTCTGGTGGGACGCCAGGTACACGGCCGCGTTGGCAACGTCCTCGTCCCTCGCCAGCCGCTTGGTCATGCAGTTCCGTATCATGTCATCCAGGCGCGGGTGGTCAGTTACGCGGGGGTAGATGTGCCTCAGCGCGTCCCTGTCGTAGCTGGGCACGACGCGGTGCGGCGTGATGGCGTTCACCCGCACGCCGCGGCCTCCGAGCTCGGCCGCCGCGGCGCGCACGACGCCGACGAGCGCGGTCTTGGAGATGCTGTACGCCGACGGCACGACGTCGTCGAGCAGACCCACGGTGCTGCCCGTGCAGATGATGCAACCCTTGGTGTTGGTGCTGATCATCTCCCTGCTCGCCTGCCTGATGATCTCAAGGACGGACTCGACGTTGATCCTCATGGTGTTCCTGAAGATGTCCAGGTTGGTGGGGGACACGTCCTTGTCGGCCTCCACGTGGTTGTACCAGATGTCGAGACCGCCCAGGAGCCTCGCCTCGTCGATCAGGTTTTTGATCTCGGACTGGTTGGTGATGTCGCATTTGACTGCCTTGGCCTCCTCTGCTGGCCTGGCTTTGTTCTTGCTGATGAGATCCTCGGCTATGTTTTGGCACTCGGAGAACCGGACGTCGGCGAGGATGACCTTGACGCCCTGGCCGAAGAACTTCCTGGCAATCGCCTCGCCCATTTTACTGGCGGCGCCAGTGATCACGGCCACCTTTCCCTGAAGTGACCTACAGCTACCATTTCCATCCGCACATGCAGGCATGGCGGACTAATTAGCACAGGAAACGTGCAAAATATATTTGTGTTAACGACGGAATACTTGTCGTTTTGATGAGTTTGAACAACATTTTGAACTGAAATATTTTACGTGTTAACGGATCGGACAGCATTACATTTTGGACCACCGTATTTGCGGAACAGCATCTGACTCTCAAATATTCAGTTCCAAACTTCTAAGGTCAGATATTTGTAAAACTAAATAGTATATTTCACCAATATTCAATATTTCAGTTATCAGGTGGAATGCATGTTATTGCCCCTACTACTCTTACGCTAGGTTGGCTCAAACGTTAAATATATACTATATATACTTGTGACAAGCAGAAATAGGTTCGATGTTGAACTTTCAGATCAAAATGCCTGTTCGAAGCAATCCAAATTCGAAATAGGTGGTCCCAATATTATTCACAGGGTCACAAACAGATAGTCTAAATAAAATGGGATTCACAATAAAACATGCATGAAAGTAAAGTGTAAAGCTAGCGTACTTTGATGGCGCCATCTTGACGATAATACCTCCCGTTGCTGCACTCACAACAAATAAACACGGTGTGACAAACTTATTAGCTTGCTAGCACTATTTGAAACCATGTCGGTCAGTTAAACGCTTATTGCGAAAAGGGTACGCTAGTGCTCCTAGAAGAGCCAGACCTGACCTCAGAATGTCACCCCCTGCTCCAAACACTCCGAGAGGGCTCCTCCTTCTGGAGTTCTGGTAGCTGCTTCTGCAAATCTGAGTTGGGGTGGGGTTTCTGCACACATCGTCGCGGTCTTAAATAGAAGTGTCCGCCCCCTCTGCATCGCCGGGAATGCAATGAACACTCCCAAAAAATGTCAACCAGAATGGATCGACCTGCACGTACGTGCCACTTCTGTTCTCTGAGATTCGATCTGCATAGGCATCATGTGGCCCTCATTTCTTATATGTAATCGGACTTCAGCAAGTCTGGATTATATTTCATCGTGGAGGTATTAATGCTCGCTCGTTGTGGAGGTATTATATATTCATATACTGACCTCATCCAAGTCATCATATCTGCATCGAACCACATGTAATGTCTGCATTACATTTCATCGTGGAGGTATTAATGCTCGCTCGTTGTTGATGACAATGCAACCCAATAATGCAAGTCCGAAACCCTAATATTCGAAGAAAGGAATAACCTATTTCGTAGCCTTTCTGTGTGTTCTGTGTGATTCGCAAAAACAAAAAAAAAATAATCACATCAAATCAGAACGTGATCACATCACAGATAAACAAGGATGTTTAGCAAGACGCAAACAAAGAAAGTCAAGCGAACTACAAAGTCTTTGAGTCTTTCATATTATATACTGCTGTGACAGCTGATCGTGCTGAGTAGTGACTAATGGTGACGATCTCAGAGGCATCTCGTGGTAATGGTGAGTAGTAATTAATACCATGCATCTAGATCTAGATCAACGAATAAATCACACGCTTTATCTTCATGCATGCTATCATGTGCAATGGGTACATTCAATTTTAAGCGTTTAATCGAATCCATGGTGTGAAAAATGAGAAATCTAATTTTTAATAGGTGAAATACTATTACCTGGTAAAGGAGGAGTGACTGGTTTTAAGTCCCCGAGAATAAATCTCATCTAACCATGTTTTACCATTTTAATTATCAAATCAATAACCTTTTCAATTTCTCACACTCGACTTGTCTATACCAATCTATTAAATTTGGTGGTGTCGTTCACCCCCCCACCCCCACCACCCCCAATCTGTCGCCCCGACTGCGCGAGGCGGTTAGCCTGGGCACACCATGGCGTCACCAACCCTTCTCGCCCTCACTACCGCAAACGGGTCCTTTGCCGAGTGCCCAAAAAAGTCGGCAAAGACCTAGAAACCGTCGGCAAAGGCTTTGTCGACGGCCTCACTCGGCACCGTACTCCCGGAAATTTTTTTTTTCTCGGCCAAGGATCTTTGCCGAGCGCCTTAGGTCAAGACCCTCGGCAAAGGCTCGCCGAGAGCCCACGGCGGGCCGTCGGAGGAAAAAAGTAACCGTTACGAACTGACGGATTTTCGAATCCTCTTTGCCGACGGCCGGACGCTAGGCCGTCGGCACAGAGGTTTAGGTTTGTTTTTTAAAAAAACAAACTGCGCCGACGGCTCACCCCAGGCCGTCGGCAAAGATGTAATCTTTGCCGACGGCCAACGCTCGGCAAGGCTGGGAGACCCGGATCGGGGTGCTCCCAGCTGTGCCGAGTGCCCTGTGCAAGTACGCTCGGCACAGCTGGGAACACCAGAGGAGGGGTCAGTTTTCCCAGGTGTGCCGAGCGTACTGGCACAAAACCCTCGGCAAAGGTGGCTTTGCCGACGGCCGCGCTCGGCAAAGCGGTGATTGTTGGGGGGACTCGAAATCGAGCCGTCACATACCCAAAAAATAAAGAGCGGTTATGCGAAGGATGCCGGTAGCAAAACCCCCGAAGCAACAAATCCTATTTCCTTCCTCCGGGCATTGCATTTTCATCGGGCACCCTTCGCCGCTACCAAAGCCTCCGCGCGAATCCTCTAGAACGATCCCACGACGAAACCTCTAGGGCGAATGCTATTCACCGGCAGGTTTCGGCCTGGGATTCGAACAAGGGGTTTCGGCGTTTCTAACACTTAACGAATCCAAACTTGAGTATGGTTTTGTTTCAGGTGGTGAAGAATGCTAGGCGAAAGGGGGGGTCTCCAAAAAGGCCCGAGGGCCCTCTCTCCGACAGGCGCACGTGATGGAGGCTGGAAAGACGCCGCGATTTGCGGCGTGACGTCACGGAGCGCCGATTACGTGGAGAGCTGATTGGAGATTACCCGAAGATAGCCTAGCACATTCCATTCTGATTCGTTTTACACGAGGGTATTCTCGGAATGTAAAAAGTCCGCCCGCCTCCCTATAAAAGGAGACGGACCGGCGCATGTAAAGGGGATCGACTTTTGAGAAATCAACCATTGAGTAAAGAACTTTTGGTTGTCCTTTGTCCTTTGTCCGGAGTTTAGGTTTTGGTTCTTGAGCTTTTGTATTCCCTCATTGTTCGTGTGCGAGAGCTGCGGCTTTCACCACAACAATTGGCGCCCACCGTTTGTGTTTGGCTCGAGTATCAAACCCGAGAATGTCCACAAGGAAGAAGAGAACCACCGTCAATTCCACGAAAGGAGCGTCGTCCTCCTTGGACGAGGAGCTCAATCTCTCGGCCCATGCTCACCCAGGGAGAGGCGCTCCCGGATCCCGACCCAACGCAGAAGCGGAGCCGGCCAAACCGCGCAAGGAGGCCGAGGAATTGGCCGAGGACCAAAAAACGGCTCTTGCCAATTCAACACGAAGCCGAGATTCAAAAACGAAAGCGAGAAATAGCTACCCTAAAGGAGGAATTGCGCGTTCTAAAAGCAAAACAATCCTTAAGCTTCACCCAACCTTCACCGAATACACAGTTCCTAATCGGCCCTAATTTCGGCGAGCGCACCGAGTTTTTCACCCGGCCCCCCTCCGCATACTACATTCAGCCGCAACCCCTTCGCGAGCCATTTTGAGTCTGGTCCTTCGCACCAAGACATTCACACCATTCGCACGAGACCATGGGACCCTAAATCCCCCTTGTCTCAAGAGATCCAAATCACCCCATGGCCGCAAACCTACAGGCCAGTTCCATTGCCTAGATTCTCGGGCCGGTCGACCCAAGACAATTCCTAATGAGCTACGAAGCCGCCATCCTTTCGGCCGGCGGGACGACTCCGTGCTAGTGAAATCTTTCATCATCGCCGCCGATGACGCGGCAAAGACACGGTGGTATTCTCTCCCGAGCCCGGGCGTGATTCACGGATGGGATGATCCGAAGCGCCGAATTCTCTCAAACTTCCAAGGTTTCCGGCGTCCGAACTTACAGAGAGTGACCTTTTCTCCTGTAAGCAGAAGGACAAGGAACCCCTTCAAAACTACTTCAGAAGATTCGTCCACTTAAGAGCCCAGGCACCAAACGTGTTGGACGCCGTCGCCATCAACGCCGCCATCGTGGGTTTAAGAGCCGGTCAATTCCGCTCACATCTCATGCGCGAAAGGCCCAAAACTATTCAGCGCCTCTACGAAGAATTCGAGAAGTATTGTCGCTCAGACAATGACTTCAGAATGTGCATGGAAGAACAATCCCGGCGAGAAAAAGTCCGCGAAAGCCAACCGACCCGGCGAAAGGGAGTGGTCCAATCCCGAAACACCTCCCATACTAATCCTCGAAGCGTTTTCGGCACGGAGGGCGAAAACACCCAAGAGAATCCCCGCCCTCAAGCCGACCCACGAGTCCGGTCCCAACCCACCCGGTCCTCCTCATCCCAACCGGGGGGGAGGCCGCAGGGGCGGAAGAGGTGGAGGCGGGGGCGGAGGCCGAGGCGGAGGCCGAGGCCATAACGAGAAAAGAAAATGGTACTGCATTTTTCACAAGGAAAACGATGACCATAGCTCAAACTATTGCCCAGATAAGAAAAGGTTCGAAGCTATCCTCGAGGAGGAGAGGAAGGAGAAAGAAAGAGCGAGTGCTGTAAACCATTCTGCTCCGGCTTGGCAAAATCCTAATTTTGGGAGAAACCCTTTCGCAAACCCATTCTAACCACCTCAATACCGCCCACCACTACACAATTACCCACGGCCTCCGCCTTGGCAATCACAAACTTTCCAAGCTCGGAATATCGAGCGCGAGCCCATCGAGCAACATCCTATTCCGCCCCCCCCCCCCCATACAAAGGTCCTTCGGCTCCACCGCTCCCAGCCAAGCTCGAGGGCCAAAACGACCCTCTACCATCTGTCGGCACCATAATGCCTATTTCAGGGGGCTCCGCCCTGGAGTTTGAAACCAAGAAGGAACGAAAACACTACTTTCGCGAGGTGCGAAACATCTGTGTGGAAGGTAGAGTGGAAAAAACAAGATGGTCTCACATCCCGATCACCTTCTCGGAGGAAGACGTAAGGCTGCAAGGTTTCCCTCACAATGATGCTCTCGTGATAGAAGCCAATATTGCGAGCTGGACTCTCGGAAAACTTTTGGTGGACAACGGTTCATCAGCAGACATCATTTTCGCCGATGCCTTCGACAAGATGGGGCTCAATAGAGACTTGCTGCAACCACCAGACACACCTCTATATGGCTTCGGGGGGCGTGTCATCCACGCAGTAGGCAAGGTGGTCCTCCCTGTATCTTTCGGCACGAGTCCAAAATGCCGTAACTGAGTACTTATCCTTCGATGTTGTGGAAATGTACTACCCATACAACGGTATCCTAGGCCGAGGGTTCCTCAACAAGTTTGAAGCGAGTCATCCACCAAGCGTTCCTATGCATCAAAATCCCGGCGACGCTAGGGGTCATCACAATTTGGGGTCATCAAAACGATGGCCGCAACCTAGAAAGAGGCCGCACCCCAGGGCAGCGAAACGTGCACGCCCTCGACGAGGCAATCGAACGCAACGACGCAGAAAAGCAGCCGAAGGCAGACAAAGAAAAAATCAACATCCAGCCCGGACTCGCGAGACCAAGCGAGTCCTTTTGGACGCAATGATCCTCGATCAGGCAGTCGTCATCGGCTCGGATCTTTCGGGCCGATGAGGAAGCAAGTCTAGTTTTCTTTCTCCAGAAAAACAAAGATGTCTTCGCATGGTCCGCCAAAGATCTCACTGGCGTCGACCGAAGCTTCATCGAACACAAATTGAACATCGACCCATCGGTCAAGCCACGTAAACAGAAGTTAAGAAAGATGTCCGACGACAAGGTGGTAGCCGTCAAGTCAGAGGTCCAAAGGCTACTTGACGCCACCGTCATTCGCGAAGTCATGTACCCCAAATGGCTGGCAAACACAGTACCTGTCAAGAAAAAGAATGGCAAATGGCGCATGTGCATCGATTTCACCGATCTCAACAAGGCAACGCCAAAAGATAACTATCCGTTGCCTCGAATGGATCAAGTGGTAGATTCTGCGGCCAACGCTGCGATCATGTCTCTGCTAGATTGTTTCTCCGGTTACCATCAATGTTGGATGGCGAAAGAAGACGAGGAGAAAACCAGTTTCATCACACCCTTCGGAACCTTCTGTTTCGTCCGTATGCCAGAGGGGTTAAAAAATGCCGGCTCAACATTCACCAGAATGACCGGAACAGTATTCAAGCCACGGATCGGCAAGAATATTCGAGGCTTACGTCGATGACCTCATCGTCAAAAGCTCCGACGAGCCGACCACATAAATGATCCGGCCGAAACCTTCGCCAACATGAGGAGGGCGAGGCTTGAAACTAAACCCGGACAAATGTGTGTTTGGCGTTACAAAAGGAAAAATTCTAGGGTGCCTCATCTCTCGCTAAGAGAATCGAAGCCAATCCCGATAAGATCAAAGCAATCGGGGAAATGGAGGAACCCAAAACAAAGAAAGACATCCAAAAATTGAACGGCCGAGTAGCGCCTTAAACGGATTCATCTCAAGGTCCGCGAGAGCGAAGCCTTCCATTCTTCAAGGCGCCGAAAGGCAAGGGCGCAATCGAATGGGGCCCCCGAGCAAAGCAAGGCTTTCGCCGAGCTCAAGGATTACATAGAGAAGATGGCAATCTTGTCCCCACCTTCGCCCTCGGAGCCGTTACTCCTCTACGTAGACGCCTCAAAAGCCGCGATCGCCGCTGCTCTGGTTCGAGAGGTCGAAACTGAAAAAAGCAAATATCAATCCCCAGTCTACTTTGTCTCCGAAGCCTTAGCAGGGTCAAAACTGCACTATTCAGAGCTAGAGAAAATTGCCTATGCCGTAGTCATGACCACAAGAAAGCTCAGGCATTACTTCGAGGCTCACAAAGTCACAGTGCTTACGGATCAACCTCTCGAACGACTTCGTTCATTAACAAGGAGGCCTTGTCCCGAGAATTGCCAAGTGGGCAACCGAACCGTCGAGTACACAATAGACTTTGGAAAGAGATCAACAATCAAATCCCAAGTCCTAGCAGACTTCATCGTAGATTGGACTTCGCCTAGCAATGTCAATACTGACGAAGAGCTAGTACCAACTGCGGGAAATCAGATGTGACGGAGCCTGGGGGCGCAAGGGCGCTGGCATTGCAGCTATCATCACCTCCCCGGCAGGCATCAAGCTAAGATATGCCGCCCGGCTAGATTACAAGGATCCATCCGACAGATGCACTAACAACACCACTGAGTACGAAGCCTTGCTCGCTAGGCCTTCGCAAAGTAAGAGCTCTAGGGGCCAAAGCAACTTCCTAGTCAAGTGCGACGCCAAGGTCATAAAAGATCACGTGGAAAAAGAGAGTGAGGCCAAAGAGCCGTAGCCGATCAAATACCTAGCGGAAGTACGCAAAATGGAAAGGCATTTTCGGGGGTTCACCATCGAGCACCTCGCCCGGAAACACAACGGCGAAGCCGATGAGCTCGCCAAGAAGGCCGCAAGGGGGAGGCGATGCCCTCGGATGTATTTTTTGAAATTCTAGTTGCTCCATCCACAAAGCCGGACAAGCAACCACTTAGCACCATCAATGCAATCGCAAGCTCCGGACTGGAGAGCCCCCATAATTGCTTTCCTTCGCGGGCACTATGAACCCGTCGAAACTCATGACTTCAAAAGAATGCGGGCACGAGCCAAGGGTTACGTCCTCAAGGATGATGTCTTGTTCAAGGCGGGCGTATGTGCACCATTGCTCAAATGCATTTCCCAAGATCAAGGCATCGAGCTCATGAGAGAAATCCATGGAGGGATGTGCGGCTCGCACATCGCGGCGAGAGCATTGGCGGGAAAAGCCTTCGAGCAAGGTTTTTATTGGCCAATGGCCATAAAAGATGCGAGCACATCGTGAAAACTTGCAAGGCATGCCGTTCGCCGCAAAGCACCAGCGAAGGCCCGGCGCGCCATCGCAGCTCATCACACCAACCTGGCCGTTGCAGCGATGGGGAATGGACATCGTCGGGCCGCTCCCCACCGCCCGGGGCAACTTCAAGTTCGCGGTGGTAGCGATCGAATACTTCACAAAATGGATCGAAGCAAGACCTCTCGCTACCATCACCTCAGCCACTATCAGGAAATTCTTTTGGCAGCAAATCATTTGCAGATTTGGGGTACCCAAAGAGCTCACTGTCGACAATGGAAAGCAATTTGATTGTCAAGATTTCAGGGAATACTGTCGTTCAATTGGGACGAAGCTATGCTTCGCTTCCGTGTACCACCCCCAATCCAATGGTGCTTGTGGAAAGGGCCAATGGGCAAATTTTCTCTGCTATCAAGAAATGCCTCTTTGAACAGAAGAAAGGAAAATGGGCAGATGAGCTCTCGCGGGTTGTCTGGTCGCACAACACTACAGAGTCAAGAACAACTAAATTCACACCATTCAGACTGCTGTACGGGGCCGAAGCAATGTGCCCCGAAGAATTATCCAACCAAAGCGCTAGAGTGTTGGTGGTAGCTCTCGCGAGAGCGAAGAAGCCGACAAGGACTTGGTGGAAATCGACAGACTTGATGCAGTCCAAAACCTGTTGAAGTATCAAGAGGAAACCAGGAAATGGAGGAACAAGAAAGTATCCCTCAAGAACATCAAAGTGGGAGACTTCGTCCTGAAGAGAAAGAAGAACGCCGACGCTATAGGAAAATTCCAATTCACCTGGGAAGGACCCTACGTGGTCTCAAGCTCAGTTCGAGACGGGGCCTTTCGTCTCAAAGACGAAGCAGGTGTGGAGTTGCCTTATTCATGGAATGTGGACAACTTGTGTAAGTTTTTTCCGTAGTTTACTTTCAGTAGGAGCCTTTCGCGCGTTACTATAAGTGCGAAGGATTCATCTTAGATTTACCTTTTCTAGCATTTATTTTCGCAGTTTACAATTCAATAACAAGGCGGGTACTCTTTTCCTCACATAGGGAGGACTCCACTCTGGAGCGTGAGGTTTTTAACGAGGCAGCCTTGATGTAAAATTTATTCCCAAAATGAATGGAACACTTCCTCCCTAAAAGTTTTGTCGTGTATCTTTCGCATGGTTTAAAGTGCTATCTTAACATAGCCCATCCCAAAAGAGGATGAATTGAAGTGCTATTTCAAAATAGCCCTCTCCGAAAGCGAGAGCATCAAAGTGCTACTCATTAGTAGCCCACCCACAAGTGGTGTAGTCATAACGATTCACAAGAATCAATCTTTTAAGAGCTGCCCTCTCGGCAGCCCGTCCTGGTAGGGCGTTTAAAAGCGATCAATCCCGAATCGAAACAAATCGATAGCCGAAACGTTACAGTCCTTAACCTGTGTGAAAACCACGTCGCAAGTAATAAGGCGCACTCCAAAGTCGACCGTTTCCCAAAAATGAAGAAGCGAGCAAACGCCTCGTCAAAAAACAGCTTAAAAGCTGTAAAATTTGACAAATCCAAAACGGCTCCTAGTCCTTCGACACGTTACACGCCTAGGCGTCGCGTCGAAGGCTAGCTTCGTATTCGTTTTTTACCAAAAAAAAAACTGTAAGCAACAAACGAGAAAATGCAACACTCAGCATCGTGAAACATCTAAATGAACCAACAAGTTCTAAGCTTTGATGACATAACAATCCCAAGCGAAGTAGTCGATCTTAAGTTATCTCTCGCTTCCGAAGGGGGGAAGACGTTTTCTTTCGAAACCCGTGACTCGAAAGCGGCGATAACTTAAGCTATGAACGTTCAACGACCTTAACACGGCAAAAATTACGATCGACATCTATAGCACATTACGGTGGCATTCAAGTTTACACTTCATCTTTCAAATGTTCAATGGGCTAACACGCCATTCTCAATTTTTTGTTCACAACGTTGGTCCACTAATTCGGAGCCGAAGGGGAGCCAACGCTTCTCCGGTGAAGGGGTCCACCCGGCCGCTTTCGCCTTGAGGCGCTTCGCGAACCGGGGCTCCGGTATCGCCCGTTCGGGGGCATCATCGCGGGTTTCGGCGGCCAATCCCTTGCGGGTCCGTAAGGCCCCAAAGTAGCCTCGGGACCGTGCGTTGTGCGATGCTCTCGAAGCTCCAAAGCTTGTTTTGCCTCGCCCAAAATGGAGCTATGAGAAGGAAGAAAGCATTAACAACCATCATAAGCAGTCGATTAGTAAAGGTGACCGAAGCTGAAATAAACCAAAATGACTTACCTTCGCCAAACGGTCCACCGCCTTCTTCCGTGCATGCGCTCGCCCACTTTTGGCCCAAAAGTTCCGAAGGATGATCTTATTTATCAGATCAACCGTCTTGCTTGGGGCTGGAGCGTCGTCGGGTGAAGGAAACGCGAAGCCTCGGCTCCCAAAAGTTTTGAAGTGCTCACAACCCCGTTGCTCGAGAAGGCTCGAGGCAACATCTCGGAGCGAGTAGCGGCGCCATAGTCCCCAATCTTGCTCGTGGTATCGGGAAGAAGCTTCAATTCGCTATGTAGCCACTCTACAAAACTTGAGATGTTGTCGGTAATTTTGAAGTCCTGGGCCTCGGCGCCAAAGCTTTCCAAAGCTCGACGATACTCGGTCGCTAGATACGCCCCCCATTGGTGGCGTAAGCTTCATTTTTCTCCAAAGTATCTTTGAGTTCGCCTTTCACCTTTTTCGGCTCCGTAATGAGATTGGCGTTGGCCTCCAACGGGATGTTTGCGCGTCGTTTTGCGTCACCATATCTTTTAACTCTTGACGACACTCTTCATAGCATTTAACGCTCAACTCGAGCTCCCTTTTTAAGGCGTCGAGGGCTTCTTGATGCTTGACGCGCTGATTCGCCCAACCATCGGCGTCGCGTTTCAACTTTTCATTCTCTTCCCTCAGGCGTCGATTCTCATCTTCCAATGCCTTTTGCCTATCAGCTGAGGTTTTTGCTTCCGACGTAGCCCTCTCGAAGCCCTTTTGGCAGGCGAGGATACCTCTTGAAAGATAAGCGCGTACAATCTTCATTAGATCATCAGCGCTGAGGCCCTCCGGGGTACGCTCAAAATCTGCGAGATGATTAGTAACAATGTTATCTCGCGCACATCCTCCGCATCGTTAGCACGACGAAGGTGCAAAATCAAAACTCAAAAAGCAAAACGACAAACAAAACATCACACCTGGCTCCCCTAGCATTGACGCGAGACCCGGCCCTGATGCGGAGGGATCCGCCTCAATCTGGAACACTTCTTCCTCCCGGTCTTTAACGCTCAAGTTGACCAAAGTGTTCGCTGCCAAAAATAATAGCAAAGCAAAAAGCGTAAACAAACAAAAATGCGTAATGAAAAGGAAAAACACGAAAGAAAAAAGTTCGGAAGTTCGCATTGTACCAGCATCTTCGGGCTGAAGACTTTCGGACGCCGTTAATTTTCCCGACGCGGCGGCCTCAATAGGTTTCGCCGACGCGGGGCCAACATCTTGTGACACCGGAGGAGGCGAGCGAGACGTCGGTGCCGCCGAAGCCTCAACTTCCGGAGCATCCAGATCAATCACATTCTGGGCTTTCGCACCGAGCCCTCGTTAAAAGTCGTCGCAGCCTTCGCATTGGGGCTGCGACAGCGGCACATCTGGTCCTCGTTCTGATCGAGTGGTGTCGTCATCAATATAACAAAGCGATTCCGACTCATCCACAACATCCACAAGACCGGCCATACGCCCTCTCGGAGCTGCCTCAGCCATGGCAATATCCTTCTGAATCAATTCAGCCACACGCCTACCTCTAGCCTCCCGCGCCTCCAACTCTTCTGCATCAGTTTGACCCAACGGCGGAGGCCCCTCAACCAATTTCTTTGCCGATCCCTTCGGAGGATACTTAGTGCACGGTTGAATCTGAGGTGCGGGCATAATATCAACATCTTCGTCAGTTTCAGCAACCGGATCCACCCGAGCTCTTTTAGCGTAAATTTCGGCGTCTTCGTGTTCTTTTTCCTTAATCGCAAGATGTTTCACCTTTTCAACGGTGTCCGGCGGTCTCTTCTTCGAGGCCTTGCCCCTTGTCCGTTTCCACGGCCGACGACGGGGTCCCGCGCCTTCTTCTTCTCCCTTTCGGCCGCGGCCACCTTCGCCGCTTCAACCTTACGACGGGCCAAGGTCTCGCTAACTTTCGACAACTTTGTAGACTTTTCGGCAAGCGGTGGCGGGGGTTGCTTTCGCGGCGTCCGCCTTCCGCTTGGCCAAGATATCTTGGGCTTTATTGCTCTTCACGGTACTCTCAACAACCAAGCTGGTCTTACTCAACTTCACCTTTCGTGAGGCTTCGACGACCTCGAGCCAACATTGCTCGGAGGTTGCATTTTCTTGCCGGCCGTCGGAGGCACCGGCGAGGAGAATATGTCACGCCCATCTCACCAAAAACCCGGTTAACACGGCCTTGATGCTTCAAAATTCTCTGGGCACACTCCCATTCCTTGTGGGTAAAGTTTCCTATCATTTGTACAACCTTTTTCTCCACTTCAGCAACGACCTCTTCGTCGGTCATATCCTCCGGTCGCTTGACATTGAAAATGGGGCTTCGTACATCATTATCAAGTCCGGGTAGCCACTGCACCTTAAATGCCCACGACCCCCATCGGGGCTGGCACGGCCAAATATCAGCTGCCACAAACTCTTCCAGGGCATCGCGCGTAGTGATCACACGCGTCGCCTGGTAAAATGCCGCTGTACTTGCTGAAGACCGGCTGGCTTTCGTCAACTCTGGTGACAATTCAACCTCCAGATCAACCATGCGACTAGCCAAATCATATGTCGTCACTTCTTCTTGCTTTGAATTTCCGACCAACTACTTCAATGGGAACGTAAAACCAATATGAAGTCCACCGGTTAGCCCACTTGTTCTTGTATGCCGGGGCCAATTCCACCGGAGCTCGATTTTTGGCCAAGCGGCGGGTCCGAAAGGTGCGGCAGCCCATATTGAGCTTCTTTATCTTCATCGTCAACCTTCACAAGCCGCCTAGCCCAATGAATCTCAAAATGTCGAACAAAGGTTTCGACATCATTGTCCCCGGCGAAGGTCCGGCAGGCCCACAAAAACTTCAAAACTTGAGGGATAGAGTTGGGAGTCAGCTGATGAATTTGAACGCTATAGGCCGCCAAAATATCAGCAAATTTCTTGGATACTGGCAATCGAAGGCCCGCAGTGAAAAAATCCCGGAACACCACACTCTCATTCTTCCGGGGTTTCGGCGTGGTTTCCTTCCCAGGCAATCGACACACCCCCGGCTCGAAGCATCCTTCCAACCGTAAAGTATCCAAATCAGCCTGTGTCATCAAGGACCGGCCAATATAACAAGTCCGGGCCTTTGCCCCAGCAGGATTCCCCTCAGATTCTTCTATAGCCGCGTCAGCCTCCACTCCTATTTCGCCCTCCTCCATGTCCACAGGCACTCGTTTTTCAACATCTGTGTCGCTAGGCATTATTTCGACATAACTTCCATCCGAACCACTATTTGCATCGCTACTAGAAGAAGACGAGGTATCGCCACTCTCACGAGAGCCGGCGGACCAATCCAAACCGAAATCTTACCGGACTCCGAGCCGGACGTCGAGGTGGAGGAGGTCGCGGTAGCTTCCGAAACCGCCGGTGCAACTGTTTCCCACGGTTTGACGATGATCCTTCGTCCTCCATGTCTTCGTAAGAGCGCTTGACACAAGCAACTAGTTTTCCTCCGTAACATAGATTCAAGCGCGCGCATCGGAAATTGAAGGCGAAAGCGAGCGCGAAAAGCGGAGGCGGAACCGACCTCGCAAATTGGGCGGGGGCTTCCGGCGAAGCGACTTGCCGAAGCGAGAGGCAAGAATAGCAATCAGAAGTCGCGAGAGAGAAATGAGAGTGCGAACGCAGGTGGGGCTGCACCGGCGGCGATCCCCGACTATTTATAGGCGGTAAAATCCCAACGGTCGAAAATTTTAAACCCAACGGTAAAAAACACCCGTTCGAGGGCAGTCTAGGTATTTTAAGAGAGACCCTGGGGGCATCGCCGCCGTGGAAGACGTTTTCTTTCGCCTCGATTCTCGATCCCAAGGTTTCGCTGGCTCGGGTTTGCAATCAGGGCAAGCGCTTCGCCATCGAGGGGCTTCTGTTGGGGGGACTCGAAATCGAGCCTTCACATACCCAAAAAATAAAGAGCGGTTATGCGAAGGATGCCGGTAGCAAAACTCCCAGAAGCAACAAATCCTATTTCCTTCCTCTGGGTATTGCATTTTCATCAGGCACCCTTCGCCGCTACCAAAGCCTTCTGCGCGAATCCTCTAGAACGATCCCACGACGAAACCTCTAGGGCGAATGCTATTCACCCGGCAGGTTTCGGCCTGGGATTCGAACAAGGGGTTTCGGCGTTTCTAACACTTAACGAATCCAAACTTGAGTATGGTTTTGTTTCAGGTGGTGAAGAATGCTAGGCGAAAGGGGGGGTCTCCAAAAAGGCCCGAGGGCCCTCTCTCCGACAGGCGCACGTGATGGAGGGCCGGAAAGACGCCGCGATTTGCGGCGTGACGTCACGGAGCGCCGATTACGTGGAGAGCTAATTGGAAACTACCCGAAGATAGCCTAGCACATTCCATTTCGATTCGTTTTACACGAGGGTATTCTCGGAATGTAAAAGTCCGCCCGCCTCCCTATAAAAGGAGACGGACGGCGCATGTAAAGGGGATCGACTTTTGAGAAATCAACTCGTTGAGTAAAGAACTTTTGGTTGTCCTTTGTCCTTTGTCCGAGTTTAGGTTTTGGTTCTTGAGCTTTTGTATTCCCTCATTGTTCGTGTGCGAGAGCTGCGGCTTTCACCACAACGGTCATCCTTTGTTTATTTTTTTTTGCTTCCAAATTGCAACCAAATACATATACCCCGCAAACACACATATATCACCCGCAAACACACATGCAAAGAAGACATATCACATATATCACACATCCACAAGTCCACACATCACAATAGTTCACACATCCACAAGTTCACACATCCACACAAGTCCACAAATCCACATAACATCCACAAGTCCATCGAAACAAGTCCATGGTAGATCCACGGGCCTACGGTGATTGCTCGGGCGGCGGGAAGGGTGTGAAAGCCGGCATCCGAGTGACGGGCGAGTGGTGGACTTGATCGCCACTTGGAGCCTCGCCGATTAGAACCCGCCGAGAAAGGCCGCACAAAGGAGACAAGATTGCAAGTGTTAGATATGATTAGCCACAAAACCGAAAGTCTTTGGTTCCGAACGCGATCAACGGGGGCGGGCCTTTGACGAGGGCACTCTTTGCCGACGGCCCCCTTGATCTGGCCGTCGGCACAGTGTGCAACAGTCAAATGTAACGGCCGTCCGTTCTTCTCCGACGGGCGCTTATGTCCCGAGAGCTAGCCCTCGGCAAAGAAACCGTCTTGCCGAGGGTCGTGCGGTGCCGACGGTCCGGCCGTCGGCAAAGGTGGTTGTGCCGTGAGTCAACCTGTGCCGACGGCGGCTCTCGACACGGATCAACTCTGCCGAGTGCCCGACAAAAGGCCCTCGGCAAAGCCGTATACGCTCGGCAAAGCCTGAGTTTCCCGTAGTGCCTCTTCTCTTTCCTCTTCCTCGTAGCAGCAGCAGCACCAGGCGTTGGTGCATTCGATGTGCACGTCGAGGGAGACGGCCGCTTCCTCCTGCTCGACTGCGGTGGCGGCTCAGGCACGGCGTCCGCCAAGAACAGCAGCTCCAACGTTGCCGATCTCCTCGCAGTGATCCCCTCCGTCGCGGAGCCGAAGGGCACCGCCGTCCTGTCCCGCGGCGACGCCTTCGTCTGCGGAGTCTGCATCCTTACGCTTCCCGTCCACGCCGGTCCCCACCCGTCCAAATCCCGCGGCCTCCCCCTTTCCTCCAACTCCCCCTCGTCCCCGTACGGCGCCGCGCTCCTCCTATTGCTTGTTCTGCACGCGCTCTTCCTCCTCGCGCCCACCGTGTGAGCGCTCCCCTCCCTCGCCCGCGCGCCCGCGCCGCCCCGCTCCTCGCGCTGCTCGCCGCCGCCGCTCTCCTCATACTCCCCTTCGCCACCATCTCCCGCAAGGGTTCGACCAAGAGAAGCGTCAACACACTTTCGGCAATTCCGTTGGGGATATTTCTGGTTTCACAACCGATCTTCCAATTTTTGCATGGGATCACAGTGCGACATTGACAATAAAAACGTGATCATGGTGAATATCGAGGAACTCAGTGAGGAAGACCAGAGGAAAAACACGGAGCTGCAAGAGTACATCAAGCAGCAATTTCTCTTAGGCGCCAAGAAGGATCGTTCAGGCAAGGTGACACTCTATCCATATTTCGCGTTGCCGACGATCAAGCTGAACAAGGACAAGGTTAAGGTAATACCCACTGTAACTCAAGCATCTCCACCTGATCTAGTTACACAATTATCTGCTATTACCGATAGATTTGAAGGTGCGTTTAACAATCAGAGTAGTTTGGTTGCTAGTGTTGTTACTCGCCTTGAAAATAGAGGGTAAGTGTGTTATTAACATATCTAATAACGGTATCCCTCAAGTAGATTCTCAAGGGGTTATGCATTCGACCACGTCGGCAGCACTGGAAGCTTCACCTGAAGCTCCTCTGTATGGTATGCCGATGGGGTTTTATCCGGAACAAACGCCATTTCCCAAGCTGATCCCGGTTAGACCGCCCCCCAGGCTGGTCTAACCGCCCTGTCTGGCCAGATGGTCACGGTTCCGGATCAGCTGTTGCCTTTGTCGGTTGTGACTAGTACATTGTTTCAGAGTCAGAATAATGCTTATGGTATTGTTCCACCAATGTATAGCACAATAGCTCACACACCACCACCTATCTCTAATGTTGCTCCATCTTATGGTGTGCCTAATGATGTGTTTACCGACTTGCATCGCATGCAAAATCCTAATCAACCCCCTGCGAGTAATTTAAGAACAGCTGCAATGCAATCTCAGTTAGCTGCTAGGAATGAATTGGCTCATTTTAAGGAAGAGATAGCTAACATGATGAAGAATAAACTCAGCGTTGATATGGGTAATACTAGGTTGTATCAAAAACCATATAGGGCCGTTTTTGATTATGTGGCTTTCCCCCCTAGTTGGCGTATGCCTGATTTTGTTAAATTTAGTGGTGATGACAACCGTACAACCTGGGAACACATTAGTCAATATATTGCTCAACTAGGTGAAGCTGGTACTTTTAATTCTTTAAAAGTTTGCTTGTTTTCATTGTCTTTGACTGGTACCGCTTTTGCTTGGTTCTCTTCGTTAGCTCCTAACCCTAATGATTCTTGGGAGCAACTAGAGCAAAAGTTTCATGATCACTTCTTTAGTGGGAGCAAAAGTTTCATGATCACTTCTTTACTGGGAGCTACCAACTAAAATTGCCGAATTTTACATCAGTTAGACAAAGTAAAGACGAATCAGTTTTTGATTACCTTAAGCGCTTTAAAGAAGTTAAAAATTGTTGTTTTAATTTGTCTCTCACTGATTCTGACCTTGCTGATCTTGCTACTAGAGGTTTAAGACCTGCTATTAGAGATAGATTATAAGGTGTAGAATTTCATACGGTTGCTAATGTGCTTGTTAGAGGTATGGCACAAGAATTAAAACTGAATAAAGAAAAAGAACACTCTAAACCTCGTCGGTCTAATGTGCATAATGATTGAATATGATTTTGATAGTTCAGACAACAAGAATGAAGTGTATGTTGCTGAATTTGTGTGGCCATCAAACTCTAAAAGCTAGTTCTTGTGCATCTCTTAAGCCGGCTACAAAAGGTCTGCAAGAAGAATTAAAATTTACTTTTGATGTTTCTAAATGTGAGCGTATCTTTGATGAGTTACTTAAGTTTGGAAACATTAAAATTTCTCATACTATGCCTCCACTTGATGAAATTAAACGACGTGCATATTGTAAGTCTCATAACTCTTATTCTAGAGCAGTATTATGCTAGGATTAGCTATAGGTTGCAAACCTTGTTTTGGGATGGGAGTTTCACACTAGAACAACCCTAGTTGCACATATAGATAGTATGTTCTAGTTTATCTTTGTGCAGAAATAGTGAAGCCATAGGTTAAGGTTTTAAGATTGCCTAATTCACCCCTCCCCCTCTTAGGCTACGAGCATCCGATTCCTTACAAGTGGTATCAGAGCCGGGACTCACCTCCTTCACAAGGAAACACCAATTCGATTGGTAAATTGTGAAAACCGGCTCTTTGAAACGGTTAGGCTTCACCGTCTGGTGAGTTGCTCTATAGAGGAATGAAAGGGGTGGATACCTTAGGTTTGGCTCCACACTTTGATGGCACGGGCTATCCTCGATGGAAGGTTCTCATGGAGGCCTATCTCCAAGAAAAGGACCTTGATGTTTGGAGAGTCACCGATGAGGGCATGAAAAATGGTACTACAAGGAAAAACAATTTCATGTGAATGCTAAGAGCATCATTTTGTCCTCATTAGATGTAGGTGTTTTCAATAGAGTTTTTAATTGTGAAAATGCTCATGAGCTATGGAAACCATCAAGGAGCAAAATGAGAGTTCAAAAGAAGTTGCTAATGAACTCTATGGTTGTCTCCTTGAGGAATTCTACGGTTGTCGAGTCCATATACTCATGCCTAAATGTGCTTGTCAATGAGATTAATGCTTTAGGTGTGAAGAACATCACAGACTTGAACATCGATCGCAAGATCCTACGAAGTCTCCGGAAGCCCAATTATGACTTGGTGAAAGCTATCATCTATGAGAAGAAGCTCAAAGATTTGAAGCCATCTCACATCTTGAGCAAGATTATGGCACATGAGCTTCAAATCATGCCCAAGTCAAAGAAGGCGCCCCAAGAAAAGCCCCAAGAACCATCCTCTCCAATTACAAGCCTTGCCCTCTCAAGCCAACAAGAGAAGGTGTTGAATAGAATGGCTACTCATGGAAGCTCAAGCGAGGATGATGGTGACAATGAAGATTCCTCAAGTGATGAAGAGGTTGAATCCATGGTGGCCGAGTACGTGAAGAAGATCTTCAAGTATGTGAAGAAAGTCAACATGTACGGCTACAACATCCACTTGAGAGAAGGGCGTCATCATCAACACATCAAGTTCACCAAGATGGAGCACAAGCCCAATAAGAAGGTGGTCAAGGAGAGCAGACAAAGGCAAGAAGCAACTATCACCGTCCGTGAGTGGACAAGTGGTGGAGAATCAAGAACTTCTAGCTCAAGTGATGAATCAAGAAAAAACTTCACCACCCGCTTCATGCATGGTCTTTCATCATCACGTCACATGTGCCTTATAGCCCGAGGTATGGAGAGCAATGTAAATGATGATGAATCCGACACCACCTCTTTCGGTGATCTTGTTGAGCTAGTCCATGAGCAAAAATGAATGCTTAAGAAACAAGCTAATGAAATTAAAGAACACAATGCTCTCAGTGATCTTAGTGCAACCCTTGCTACAAACTATGAACATTTGTTGTGCAAATTCAAATTGCTTAGCAAGGATTGTGATGAGCTAAAATCCAAGCTTGAGAGCAATGAGATTAAAACAAGTAATTCCTTTGAGCTTGATGAATCATCTATCCCTTGTGCAATTCCTATCTCCAAGGTAGGTGCTTCGACTTCTTGCGTTGATTTAATTGATGAATCTTGCTCACCATCTTCCAATGAGTATGTTGTTGTAGAAACATGTGATCCACTCATATGAAAAAAGAATGATGAGCTTAAGTAAGAAGTGAAATGGCTCCGAGAGAGGTTGACAAGCTTGATGGGCAAAGGAAAGAACAATGAGGAACAAGTGGATATCTCTCAAGACATGAAGAGCAAAGTCCAAACTTCTCAAAATAACTGTCATCCCATGGCGAAGAACCTTGCGAAGGGTGCAACCGTGACTTGCTACAAGTGTCATGGAGAAGGGCACAAGTTCTACAAATGCCCTCAATTTGTCAAAAAGATGGACAAGGGCGCAAAGAATAAGTTGAACCCCACCATCAAAAGCTCCCTCATCCACACCAAGCCCAACCGCAAGAACAAGACCAAGAGAAACACCTACGTCATCAAGAAGAAGGCTAATGGCAAGGTGGTTGCACACAAGGTTGGGAAGATGAAGGAGGAGCGAGGTTGGAACCAACCCATTTGGGTGCCCAAGGAAGTCATCATCAACATGAAGGGGCCTCAAATGGTTTGGGTTCCAAAGTCCACTTGAAGGACATGAGAGCGAGGACTTGGGAGGCTTAGCACAAATAAGATGTGAAGATTCAAGCCAAGAAGCCAAGCTTGCAAGTTTGACATGTGTTGCCTAAGATCCCCGGCTGAGGTAATAGAAACTAGAACCTATCTCATGTATCATTGTAGCTCCATTGCCTTGTTTAGGTTGCATTTGTTGCAATGCTTACATATGGTCGGTTGCTTGTGTCATGTTCTAACACATGAGAAACCTACATGGTTTCATTAGTGTGTAGGAAAGCTACACTTGTTCTATCATGGTGCATGTTTTCATATATATCTCTTTGCATCATGAGCAAGCTATAGGGTTAGCTTGCCTTTTGTTGTGATAAACAATGTGCATACATTTGGTTGGTGATTCAAACAATAAATGCACACATTTAGGGAGAGCTTGTCTTATGGTTTGGTTATGGGACTAACATTGTTTCAAGCTTATCTTATGTAGTCCCTTGGCGACGTGTTTCGGTGCGGTACTTCATTCTAAGAGAATGCTATTTCACTCTCAATGTGATCTAACGTCTCTTAAAGAGTGAATATAGCAATATAAGCTTCATGCTATTGAGTCATGTCCTTGCGAGCTTATGTCTCTATATAAGTTCAAAGGCAATGTACTCATACATTCCTAATCCTTGTGATGCCCCAAGTGTCTCCTATGCAAGCTTCTTCCAAGTGGTGTCAACTAGTGATATCATTTCCAAGTGGCTCATCTCAATGTAGTGCCAACAAGGTTGAGAGGAACAACCCCTGGAGGTATGCAATGATCAAAAGACTACAAGTGGTAATGTAACAAGAACCCATTTGTCTTATCTCTTGTCCTTTAAGCTACCTCCTTGCATGATATGCTCTAAGCTTCCTTGTCTTACAAGTTTGTAGTTGTGCACCTTATTTCACACTATCTCTTTGTGCACACACTTAGGGGGAGCTTAGTTTGTATCATGCTAGTCTCATGAGCTTGTGATCCACCTTAGTTATTCGCACATGTGGTATCTTCATTGATATTATACATATGGATCATGGTTCATGCGGCTTTCTCCCTTGTATTTAACATTTCTCTTTGAGCTATATTTGCTAGGTCTTGCTAGTTTCTTGGACCCCTTTTGTTTTGGACTTTTTGGAGATTTTATTCCAACGGGGGAGAATGTGGGACCAAAGCAAGCTAAGTGGTTCCAAAGTAGGAAGAGGCAAGCGATCTCTTTGCATGATACGCTCTAAGCTTCCTTGCCTTACAAGTTTATAGTTGTGCACTTGATTATCACATTATCATTTGGTGCACACACTTAGGGGAAGCTTAGTTTGTATCATGCTAGTCTCATGAGCTTGTGATCCACCTTAGTTATTCGCACATGTGGTATCTTCATTAATATCATACATATGGATCATGGTTCATGCGACTTTCTCCCTTGTATTTAACATAGCTCTTTGAGCTATGTTTGCTAGGACTTGCTAGTTTACTTGGATAGATTTTGTTTTGGGATATTTTTGGAGATTTTATTCCAAAGGGGGAGAATGTGGGACCAAAGCAAGCAAGTGGAGGCAAGCTATGTGTGAACATAGGAAGGGAAGATCAAAAAAGGGGGAAGCTTGATCTAGGGGGAGTTTGGATGATGGTAAGCATCCAAGGAAGTGTAAGTGGTTCTAATTTTGTCAATTTTTGCAAAATTATGCTTGCTTTGGTTGTGTTGTCATAAATCACCAAAAAGGGGAAGATTGTAGCGAACATGGCCTCATATGCCATTAGTTCGAGTTTGATTTTGGTGATTCATGACAACATGATCAATGGGACTAACCATATTGTTTAGCATGTCTTCGTAGACATTTCGAGGTCCCAAGGATGCCAAAATACCACATGCCAAATTGAGAAGATAGTCTATTTTTCAAGGGTCAAAGACGCAAAAGAAAAAGGAGAAAAAGGCACCGTCGGATGAACTGACGGTACATAAGAAGAAGCGTCAGTGTAATTGGTACACTGAGCAAGAGGCAAAATGAAGACGTCACCGTCGGATGATCCGACGGTCCGATTCCTAGATGCACCGGATGAATTGCAGAGGAGGAGCAGCGAAGATAGTAGCACCGGATGATCTGACGGTCTGAGTGGGGACAACGTCGGTCTATCCGACACTCAGTTTGAATCATGACAGAGACGCGCCAAGATGAAGCCTTCAGCACCGGATGATCCGACACCTCGGTCAGGGGGAAGCGTTGGTCTATCCGACGGTCGCGTGGAAGCTACCAGAGACGTTTTGTCCGTGGGGTCTTCAGCACCGGATGATCCGACGCACCGTCGGTGTATAGCATCTGAGCAGTTGTGTCAAAGAACTTCAACGGCTACGTGACGTGGGAGGTGCACCGGATGAACCGATGCTCCTGAAAAGTAGGCGTCGGTTCATCCGACGGTCAACTTTTCAGTGAGCCATTAGTCAACGGCTAGCTGAGTGCCTTGGGCTATTTATACCCCCTCCACTCACCCATTTGAGGTTGCTAGATTGTGTGGAAGTGCAGAAGAGTGCAAGACACCTAAAAGATCATATCCATCCATCCAAGTGCTTAATTGCTCATCCTTATACTTGCATATGCTTAGTGTATGTGCTTAGTGCTAGGCTTAGCTTAGAGCTGAGTGAGTGCAAGGTTGTGCCAACCTTGTGAGGTGATTCTTAGGTGAATCAAGGTGTATAAGGTTCGCCGGAAGCCTTGGGGCCCACGTGTCTCACCGGCAATCGTCATCAACCCTCTGGCTTGGTGTGGAGTGGCGAGGACACTTTGTGTGGGGGACGTGGAGACCCCCTCCCTTAGTGGAGAAGCTCCTTAGTGGAGGCGGCATCAAGGTGACCAAGGGAGCTTGGCAAGAGCGTAAGTGGCTAGCCTTTGTGGCAAGTCAAGTGGTTCTCTTGGGAGAGACTTGGTGACCGGGAAGCAATACTCTCGTGTGAGTGCTTCAACAACGTGGACTAGGGGTGGCTTAGTGTCTACCGATACTACAGGATAAATCGCGTGTCAAGAGTTTGCTTCCTTTCATCCTCTTTACGTTTCCGCATTTACTCTATTGCAATCTTTGCTTGCCTTTACTTTCGTAGAGTAGTATCATGCTATGATTGGCTATAGGTTGCAAAGCTTGTTTTGGGATGGGAGTTTCACACTAGAACAAGCCTAGTTGCACATCTAGACAGTATGTTCTAGTTTATCTTTGTGCAAAAATAGTGAAGCCATAGGTTAAGGTTTTAAGATTGCCTAATTCACCCCCTCCCCCTCTTAGGCTACGAGCATCCGATTCCTTACAGTGCTGAACAATCAGGTTGTGACACCAACTCAAAAGGGATCTAGTGCTACAAATGATCATGAGGCCAGCGGAAGCAAGTATCGTCCAGAGTGCTTTTTGCAAAGATGGTGCCCTCCCGGTTTGACTCATACTCAAAGACGGAAGCTTCAATGATTGAGGCTGCGTGAGAAAAGGGAGAAGGAATTGGAGAAGCAGAGGGATGAGGACTTCAACAACTATAGGCCCATGGTGCCACTGGGAAAGGAGTGGAGCGTCAAGACGATGCCCCAGAATGAGGCGGTCAAACCGCCAGAGGGGGCGGTTAAACCGTCTGAGGCGGTTAGACCGGCTGACCAGGCGGTCAGACTGTGTTCTCCAGAAATGACGCCCGGTTTCACTTCTTCGATCTCCATGGCTTGTAACGGTAAGGTTTCATCTATCCCTACTTCAGAGGACGACGAGGAGCTTCTGGATTACAGTTCTTCTCCAGAGCGGATGAACCTTGAGATCAGTGTGGTTCATTTGTTTGTTGATGGTTCAGTGCCTATGGAGGAAGACTTGGCTCATCTTGACTGGGACTAAAGATGCTATATTTCAGAAGCCCAAAGACACTAATAATCATCTGAAGGCTTTGTACATGAAGGGCCATATCAATGGGAAGCTTATCTCTCTGATGCTAGTGGATGGAGGTGTGATTGCCAACTTGATGACGTATTCTCTATTCAAGAAGCTTAGAGGTTCATATGAGGAGCTTATCAAGACCAACATGACCGTCAGCGGGGTTGGAGGAGGCGAGCCAATGGGAGCTAAAGGCGTGATCTCTATGGAGCTCACTATTGGAAGCAAGACGCTCGCCACGACTTTCTTCGTCGCTGAGAAACAAGGTAACTTCAGTCTTATTCTTGGTCGTGATTGGATTCATGCAAATAAATGTGTTCCTTCTGCTTTGCACCAAATGTTAATATAATGGGTAGATGATGAGTGATGAGGTAGAAGTAGTGCATGGTGATTATTCTACTTGTGTAGCTGTAGCCGATAGTCATTCTATAGGTGTGCATGATGATGTAAAACATCTATCTGGTTTAGATTTATCTAATTATGAGTTTGTAAGTTGTTCCAAAAATGGTTTCATTCCTGCTGCCATAAAGTCATTTGATAATCGGCTAAACCACTTTATGTGACTCAATGAGCTCAACAAAAGAGTGGTTGCAGCAGAGAATTGACGACTATCGGGCGCACATGACCTATACGTGTGAAGCCATTGAGGATCTTGATGATTTGGGCAAGTTAGGACAAGGGTTTACGTCAGTTGATCCTCTTGAGGAGGTAGATATTGGTGATGGCACTATACCTAGGCCGACATTTGTAAACAAGAATCTTGATCCTATGTTTAAGCATGAATTAATAAAGATATTAAAAGATTATGTCGATTGCTTTACTGGGAATTACAATGAGATACCTGGTTTAAGTCTTGACTTGGTAGAACATAAATTACCTATTAAACCTGGTTTCAAGCCTTATAAACAGCCTCGTAGGAATTTTAATCCTGATATTTATGACCGAGTGAAAGAAGAAATCAATCGGTTGCTTGATGCTAAGTTTATTAGGCCTTGCCGATATGCTGATTGGATCTCTAATGTTGTGCCTATTGAGAAAAGAGGAACAAACAAACTTCGTGTTTGCATTGACTTTAAAGATCTTAATAAAGCAACTCCTAAAGCTGAATATCCTATGCCTATAGCCGACTTTTCTGTTAATTCTACATCTAGACGTAGAATACTTAGCTTTCTTGATGGTAATGTTCGTTACCATCAAATCTTTATGGCCGAAGAGGATATCTCCAAAACGGCTTTCATCTGTCCAGGATTTGTGGGTTTGTTTGAGTGGATAGTCATGAGTTTTGGTTTGAAAAATGCTGGTGCTACTTCTCAAAGGGCTATGAACTTGATTTTCATGACTTGCTTGGTATTATCGTAGAAGTCCATATCGATGATATTGTTGTTAAATCGGCTAGTCTAAATTGTCATTTATCCAATTTAAGACTTGCATTTGAAAAGATGTGTCGAAATGGTTTAAAGATGAATCCACTCAAATGTGTTTTTGGAGTGTCGGTTGGCAAGTTTTTGGGTTTCATTGTGAATGAGAAAGGTGTGGATATTGGTCCTAAGAAGATTGAGTCGATAAAAAAGGTTCAAGCTCCTACTTGTAAAAAAAAGTTGCAGAGATTCTTTGGCAAGGTTAGTTACTTGAGGAGATTCATTTGTAACTTGTTTAGGAAGATTTATGCTTTTACTCCTTTACTTCGGTTCAAAAGTGGAGCTGAATTCACTTGGGGGGTAAAACAACAAGAGGCTTTTCATGAGATTAAGAGCTATTTGACTTCACCGCCTATTTTTCAAGCACCCAAGAGTGGTGTTCCATTCCAATTTTATGTTGTGGCAGAACCAAGTGTGATTGGGGCTGTTTTGACTCAAGAGACCGATGACAAGGAGTATGTTGTTGCTTATGAGAGTAGAAGATTGCTAGACGCCGAAACGAGGTACACCTTCATTGTAAAGCTTTGTCTATCTTTATATTATGCTTGTACCAAGTTAAGGCATTATTTAGTGTCTAGTACTTGTTATGTTGCATGCCAAACTGACATAATTAAATACATGTTGCAAAAACCTATTCTTAGTGGTAGAGTCGACAAGTGGGCTTATGCTCTTGTTGAGTATGATTTGTGTTGTGAACCTATTGGATCAATGAAAGGTCAAATAGTAGCCGACTTTATTGTTCAACATAGGATTGATAAACAACTTGATCAAGATGTCGGTTATGTAACTTTTACTCCATGGAAATTACATTTTGATGGATCGACTTGTAAAAGTGGTTGTGGTGTTGGAATTATTATTATGTCACCTAGTGGAGATATTTTTGAAGCCCTTAGCCGGTTGGATCATAAATGCACTAATAATCAAGTTGATTATGAAGCTCTCTTGTTTGGATTGCAAATATTGCATGACATGGGAGTGAAACATGTAGAAGCTTATGGTGATTCTTTCCGGTGGTACAACAAGTATCTAAGGTATGTCAATGTCTAAATGGTTCTTTAAATGTTTACCTTGATAAATGCTTGGACATTATATCTTGTATGGATGAGTTTATGATCATGTACCACGGGAGGAGAATGCGAAGGCTAATGCTCGGCTCGGCAAGCATCCGGTTATAATGTTCAAAAAATAATTTTTCGAGAACGAAAAGCGATGTCTAGTGAAGCCGAGGGTTACATTCTGGAGGACCCGGTTCAAACACCCCCTCCGGTCGGTCAAACCGGGTACCCCGGTCAGACCGCCCCCTCGGACCGGTCAGACCACCCCTCGGGGGCAACCCTACTTCGGCCACTGTTTCTTCCAAAACTATTGAAGACGAAGTGGGAGATTGGAGAACACCTCTGGTTAAGTATTTGCGGAATCGGTATAAGTGACAAAAAAGTCCGACGGTGGGCACTCAAGTTTATCCTATATAATGATGAGTTGTATTATCACACGACAGATGATTTGCTTTTTAGAGTGCTTAAGTCCTTATCAAGCAAGATTAGCTATGGCGAGAGGTACATGAAGGAATTTGTGGTACTCATCAATCGGCTCCCAAGAAGAAGTGGCTTCTTAGGTGGACTTGCTTTTATTGTCCTACTATGATAGCCGATTGTTTTAGGCACTATAAAGTACGTGAAGAGTGTCAAAAGCACGGAGATGTTCATTTTGTGCCTCGTTGTGTTGTTGCAACCAAATTATCAAGACTTGGCCATTCGAGGATAGGGAATGTAAGGACCATGTGTGGGTCGAGGACCGGTGGATGGTCGCTTCCGGTGTGATGAGTGATTGACAACGTTGTGTGGACTGATTCTTGGCTAAGTATTGCGGGTGCGGGTTGCGGTTTGACTCGTGTTGGTGCGGGTGGAGAACAAGCGCGAAAGGTCGTTGCGGTGAGGCCTCCGGGTGTGGAGAAGACGGTAGGCTTCATTCGAGGGACCCGGTCGCCGGCGAGGTCAAGTGCGGGCCGCATGGTGGCAAGAACAACATGATGAAGTCGAGGACGGTTTCTTGGTTGAGCCACAAAACCGAGGTCGAGCGGGACTTCGTGGGAGCCAAGTCATGAGTGGTGATTGGCGGAGGCTACATCAAGTTCACGGGGTTTGCGGTGGTTCACCGAAAATCACCGGGTTACTCGAGCCGAGCCATAAAGCCGAGGCCGACGACCGGGCGTGGGTGTTAGGCCAATACCGGCCGGACCGGTTTGGAGAACCGGTATGACCGGTTTGGGGTCGCACGGCGCCGGAAGCTTCGAGGCGAGAGGACACGTGTCGGGATCGCAAGGCCGGTATCGAGGCTACGCGAAGTGCGATCACCGGACATCCGTCCGATGGTGTTACGAAGACAAATTCCCGAAGTGCCCTTGGTGGGCGTGTATCCTAGCTTAGGCCTTAGGGGTATTTTAGACTTTAGACTTTCCTCCATATAACCCAAGAGGTGAGAGGATGGCAGCCAACTCTTGGAACCCTAGCTCATTTCGTTTTGCTATTTTCCTCTTCCTATTTTCCTTAGGATTTCTAGGACTAGCTTGAGAGCTTCATGGTGAGATCTTGTGAGAGGGAAGGATGATCGGGCGGCAAGCTAGACCTTGTATGAACCTCTTTGGTATGTATAGATGATTCGGCGTGGTTCGACAAGGCTTGATTGTGTTCCTCCCGTTCTTCCTTTTTTGGTGTTTTTCAAGGAATTTCCTTGGCATTTCCGTTGGGAAGTTTTGGGGCGTTTCTTCAAGAGATTCTTGTTGGATGCCACGTATGAGGACCTTGTGCCCCTTTGATTGGTGATCTTGATCCAACAAACCCTCCGAAACGGCTTCGATTTGGATGTTTTTGGTGGTTTTAATGGGAAGGTGTTCTTGAGGGTTGACTTCCGATTCCTCTTGATTGAGTGGGATTTGGGGACCGAGCTTCTAGCCAAAGGTAGCCCACAAGGTTCCCCAACTATCCCCAAAGTCTCACTTTGATCCGTGGAACAAATCGGGAGATCGATCGCTTGGAGTTCTGAGTTTTTCCCGTAGGCCGAGTTCTTCCCGACCGTATGCCGGCAAAATCGGCCGACCGGTTTCCCAAACCAAATCGACCGATTTTGCCCTATGGGCTGTTGAGAAGGGTTTTTGCACAAGGAACTACCTATAGCGCTATGGCTTCCTTTGTTCGAGAGGTGGAAAGGCTCTTCGGGTGTTTTGGGTCTCATGGGAGTTTTGGGGAGTTTCTAGACACAATTGGTCCGACCGGTTTGGCAAACCGGTCGACCGGTTTCCCCCGTCGTGTGAGACTAAGTCCAATAGAAACGGTATGACCGAGTTTCGAAACCGATCCGACTGTTTTAGGTTTCGGCAGTCGTGTCGTGTGTGTTTCGTTGCGTGTGTTGTGTGGTTGCTGGTTGCGTCTTGCTCGTAGGTCCAATAGCACTTCGGTGGGCTGCGTGGGGTTGGCAAGAGAAGCTTGTGGAGGTGCACGAGTGAAATCGGGTTCATAGGCCGAATTCTTAAATAGAATTTTCATCAGCTCCCATTCACTGCCCCCTTGGTTTGCCGCTTCGGTCCTTCAAGTGGTACCAAACCAGGTTACGGGTCTTGATTGACTCTAACCAGTCTAAGATCCAATGATGGCGTATCAGGAACGGGGTTCGGGTCCTCCACTCTTCGATGGAAAGAACTACCGGATGTGGAGTAAGCGGATGGCGGCGTTCCTCCGCGAAAAGGGCGGATCCTTTGGGATGTCACGGTGGACGAGAGGCTATGCCCCGGCCGATGAACTTCCTCGCTCCGGGATCTAGGGGCATGTTCGACGCCAACAACAAAGGGCGGTCGACTACTTGTTTTGTGCTTTGTGTCGGCCGAATTCGATCGGGTGCACACCGAGCACTTGGCTTGTAGAATGCGGTCGGTGTTGAAGGAAGCTCATGTTGGGAATGCCCGGATTCGGGCTCGGATGTATGCGACCTACCGAAGAGAGTAGGAGAACTTCACTCATCTCCCCGGTGAGTCCATCAATGCCTTGTTTTAGAGGTTTACGGCGGTGGTAAACAACTTGAGGGCCAATGTGGACGTGCTCCCGTATGATGATCATGATAGGGTCGTCAAGCTCTTACACTCGTTGGATCGTACGGTTTGGGGCGGAAAGTTTGAGGCCATTGTGGAGTGGGAGAAGTATGACATTCGGACCGTGAATGAGTTGTTCTCGAAGCTCAAGTCGGGCCGAGGTGGATCGGGGCATGACAACCAAGATTGAGGGCCCCACCGACTCTCATAGTCTCGCCTTCATCGGTGGTTCGCAAGGAAAGGCTAACGCTAACCCATCCACCGGGATGTTCTTTTGTCCTCTTTGATGTCTATGCCGGATCAAGAGTTCGACGTGCTTGGAGAGGACGAGGCGGCGTTGCCGACGAGGCGGTTCGAGAGGCCGCACGAGAACCGGCCGAACATGAGGAGGAACATGAGGACATGCTTCCGGTGCGGCAAGCGGGACATTTCGTCGCCGACCGCCGGAGAAGGTCGAGAATAGGGTCATCTACAAGCACAAGTCAAAGACGGATGGTAAGTACCGGTCGAGGCATGACCACAAGAGCAAGCGACGTCGACTCTAGTTCCGCGTACTCCACCTCGAGCTCGAGCAGCGGTGAAGATGAAGGTGATCGTCACAAGGGCGAGGAAGTTGTCCAAGAACCCGAGCGGGCCGAGTCGCTTCGCTAGAGATGGCTTTTGCACCATGGCGCCGAGTTCGCCGCAAGAATAGCAACAAGAGGGACTCGGACTCGACTCCGATGACGAGGTGCGTGATGAACTTCCCATCTTGCTTCGGGAGAATGAACGGCTTGGCTTGTTGCTTGATAATCGTGATGACATTCTTAGAGAGGCCAAGAAGATGAGGAAAGAGCTTAGGGCCTCACTCGAGGATGCTAGGACTAGAGTGGCCGAGTTAGAAACACGAACTTGGATGCTAAGCTTGAAATTTATTCTCCGAAAACTTCACCCGTTGTTTTTGATGAAGTTGAATGTGTTGATTGTCCTATCTTTCTAGGCGATCTTGCCTTGTTTAAGGAAAAGCATGCCTCCAAGTGTGAGGAACAAGGTCTTCCTAGGGTTGAAGTGGCCAAGCTTAAGTCTAGACTCGCTTTGCTAGGTGCTTGCACTTCTTGCCCTGTTTTGCATGGTAAAATTGATGAGATGCATGCTTACACTTGTTTGTCTTGAGTCTAAGTTGAAAGAACCAATTCCTACTTCTTGCTCTACCCGTGAATTGCATGCTTTGAAGAATATGGAACTTGCACATTACGTTGATCGTTTGCATGATAAGAATGATGAGTTGAGAAAGTTGATGGGTTGGTTGTCTAGTCATCATCCTCAGTGAGGATAATGATCAAGACATATAAGTGCCGAGGATGGTGAGGAACTTGGGGTAAACAAGGTTGGTGAGGGAAGTGGAGAGAATATTCCGAGCCACCAAAAACCCACCACAAAAATGCTTTTGTCCCTAAACCTAACCATCTTAGGAATCGACTAGACACAACCACGAGCTCCACCCGTGTTTCCTCCACAAACCAATGATTTCCAAAAGCCTATCAAGTTTATGAGCACATTGGGAAAGAGAGTGAGAAGGCTAGTGAGGAGAAACCGGTTGAGAAGGCTAGTGAGGAGAAGCGGTTGAAAAGCCGAGTGGAGAGAAACAAAATGAACAGCCCCATCCCAAACCTAAACCTAAGCCCATAAGGTTTCATTGTGGCTATTGTGGGAGAGATGGCCACAAGGATGAGTTTTGGTTCAAGAGGAAGCGATAGGAGAAAATGGCGAAGAAGTGGGCTAACAAGGACAAGTACCACCCCTCCAGTGGTGTACTTGAGCCTCGTGTGCAGATGCCCAGGGCCAAGGCAAGTGTGAGAACAGTTCCGGCTTGGGGAGAGCGAAAGGCTGCAGGAGGTGTTGCTGGAGGAGTGAAACCGGTCAAACCGGTTTTGAAATCGGTCGGACCGGTTTGGAGTTAGGCAGGGGAGCAAGTTTGGTTTTCGTGATCATGGGAGTCTCTGTTTGTTTCGGGATGTCGTGGTTTTGGTTGATGGTCCGGAGAGATTGCGGGTGGTCGGTTTGCCGGGCGTTCTCCTTCTCGTGCTCAATACGGGGATGGGAGGAGTCATAGCTTTGAGTTGGAGAGGAGGGACGGTCCACTTGTCTTCCTTTTGTGGTTTTGGTCCTCCTCCGGATAGAGAGGAATGGTTCCCTCATAGTGGTTACCGTGGTGGTGTTCGTGGAGGTAGCTTTGGTAGGAGAGATGCTTTGGATTGTGCTAACCCCACTTTTGAGCAAATGGCTCGGCAAGACCGGTTTTACTCTTTTGGTACCGACCCGGTCTTTGAGTCATTTGTTCACTCACGTGCTCATTTTTTAATTTCGGGTGGGAGACTTGAAGAACATTTGGTTGATTGACTCCGGTTGCTCGAGGCATATGACCGGAGACAAGGGGTGGTTCTCAAGTCTCGTCCGGTGATGACAAAGAGGTACATCACCTTTGGGGATAATGTGCGAGGGCATGTGTCGTCGAAGGTGAGATTAAGGTGAGTGACTAGATCACTGCGAGGCGTTTGCTCTTGTTCAATCGCTTGGATACAATTTGCTTTTCGTGTCTCGAGTTTGTTGGATGAGGGCTTTGAGGTGTTGTTTCGGCCTAGTCATTCTCGGATTTTGGATTCTTGAGGGGACCTTGTTTGTATGGTCGTTCCCGAGGGTCGGGTGTTTCAAGCTGATTTTTCTCGGTATTCTTGTGTTGAGCATTGTTTCTTGGCTGGTTCTTCAAGTGAGTTGTGGAAGTGGAATAGGAAATTGGGTCACTTGAGCTTTGACCTTTTGTATCGCTTGAGTAAACTCAATTTGGTCCGAGGATTTCCACGGTTGAGGCTTGAGAAAGAGTTGGTTTGTGCGCCGTGTAGGCATGCCAAGATGGTAGCCTTTTCTCACCCGCCTCTCACCGATGTGATGACTGAGCATCCATGCGAGTTGCTCCATATGGATCTTGTTGGCCCAGCTCGTGTGCGATCTACGAGTGGGAAGTGGTATGTCCTTGTTGTGGTGGACGACTACTCTCGGTATGCGTGGGTGTTCTTTCTTGAGGAGAAAGGGGAGACATTTGGTTTTGTTCGAGATCTTGTCTTGAGGTTGAGGAACGAGAGTCACAGAGATACCATACGAGCAATCCGCGGTGACAATGGCTCGAATTCAGAAACTCTCGTTTTGAAACCTTTTGCCATAACTTGGGTCTTGAACACCAGTTTTCGAGTCCGTATACGCCTCCCTAGAATGGTGTTGTGGAAAGGAAAATCGAACCTTGTGTGAGATGGATCGGACGATGCTTGATGAGCATAGGACTCCGAGAAGGTTCTGGGTTGAGGTGGTGAATACCGCGTGCTATGTTTCGAACGAGATCTACCTCAAAGTACATAAGAAGAAAACCTGTTACGAGTTGATACACGGTCGCACACGCAAGGTGAGTCACTTCCATGTCTTTGGTTGCATGTGCTTTATCCTTAAGAAAGGGAACAAGTTGGATAAGATTGAGGTCGGGTCGGTCGATGGTATTTTCTTTGGTTATGCATCTCACTCTAGAGCATATCGTGTGCTCAATCTTGAAACTAAGCAAATCGTGGAGACTTGCGAGGTAACCTTAGACGAGACACAACCACGTAGTCGGCTTGTCTTTGGGTGTGCGGTGATGATGAACTTGGCGAGGAGATCTTTCAGGAGGAGGAACATGAACATGGAGATGATGAAGATGGCGATGTGGTGCCCGTGGCTGAGCATGTACCTACTATTTTGACTACGGCTATGGATGGCCCCTCTCCCACACCTACTACGACAAACCAATATCAAGGAGAAGCAACTGTTCAGGGGGAGGTAGCATCAAGGCGAGAACCTCCCCGACGAGTACAAGTGGATCACCCAGCTTCAAGGATCATCGGCGACATGAATGAACATACTACACAGTAGAGGGTTCGGAACAATTCTCATTTCGCTCATGCTGCATTTGTTGCCACGTTTGAGCCCAAAGACATTGGACATGCATTATTTGATCATAATTGGGTAAATTTGATTCATGAGGAGTTGGAGAACTTTGAGAGGAATCTAGTTTGGGAATTGGTTGACCCTCCCCCGGGGTGTAAGACGATTGGGACACAATGGGTGTGGAAGAACAAAGAGGGAGAGAAAGTGAAGTGGTGAGAAACAAGTCAAGGCTTGTTGCTCGGTGGTTCGGTCGAGGAAGGAGGGGATCGACTACGTGGAGACCTTTGCTCCCGTAGCCCGTTTGGAGGCAATTAGGATCCTTCTAGCCTTTTCCGTGGCTGAAGGGTTCAAGTTGCACCAAATGGATGTAAAGAGTGCCTTCCGAATGGTGTGTTGGAGGAAGAAGTGTATGTGAGGCAACCACCGGGGTTTGAGTGTGAGAAGTACCCCCACCCGGTGTTCAAGTTGATGAAGGTGATGTATGGGTTGAAGCGGGCGCCTACAACTTGGTATGGTAGGTTGAGGGGGTTCTGTTTGAGAGAGGGTTCGAGATGGGGAAGGTCGATCGACCTTGTTTCTTCTCAAGCGTGCGAGAGATATCCCGATTGTGCGGGTGTACGTGGATGATATTGTCTTTGGTGGCTCGTCTAACTCTCTTATTGCAAGGTTTGCAGATGTTATGAGCAGGGAATTTGAGATGAGCATGATGGGTGAGTTGTTGTTCTTCCTAGGGCTACAAATCAAGCAATCAAAGGAAGGAACATTTGTGCACCAAGCTAAGTACGGCAAGGACATTGTGCGGAAGTTCAAGATGGAGGGCTCCAATGCCATGGCGACGCCTATGAGTACGCCTATAGCTCTTGATGCGGATGAGGACGGTGAACACGTGGACCGGAAGGAGTACCGGAGCATGATCGGGTCACTCCTCCACTTGACGGCGACGAGGCCGGACATCCGGCTCTCGGTATGTCCGTGCTCTCGTTTTCAAGCGTCTCCAAGGACTTTGCATCGACAAGCGGTCAAGCACATATTCGGTACTTGCGTCAAACTCCCGACTTCGGCCTTTGGTACTCCGCGTCCTCTTCTTCGGCGCTTCATGGTTTTTCGGACGTGGATTTTTCCGGGTGTCGGTTGGATAGGATGTCCACTTCTAGGACTTGCCGGTTATTGGGATCTTCTTTGGTGTACTGGTCTTCCCGCAAACGGTCGAGTGTTGCTCAATCCACTATCGAGGCAGAGTACGTTGTCGCGCTAGTTGTTGCTCTCAGCTCCTTTGGATCACTTACACCATGAGTGATTTTGGTGAGGAGTATAACCATGCCCCACTTCAATGTGACAAGCACCGGTGCCATAAGAGTTGCAAAGAACCCAGTGCTCCATTCCAAAACCAAGCACGTAGAAGTGAGGTGTCATTTTCTGAGAGACAATGTAGAGAAAGGGAAGATAGCCTTGATCTATGTACACACACATGACCAAATAGCCGTTATTTTCACCAAACCCCTAGATCAAGCAACTTTCACTCATTTGCGGGGGGAGCCTTGTGTTTGTTTGATTTCTTGAGTTGGGTGTGTGGGAGCTTCTTTGTAGCATATGTATAACTTTCCTTTATGCATTTCTTGCATTTGGCATGGCATATGTAACATGATGTATAGGCATCCTTGTATCTTAGATTGCATGCATTCGTATCATATGCATTGGTTAGGAAAAGCTTCTCCTATATACATTGTTCACCATGGAATGATACTTATGTTTTTGTGAGCTTGTTTGGTATGATATGGTTAGTTTGGCTTATCTCGTGAAACTCATGATTTATATCCATGGTTGATGGCTATATTTTTGAAAAGCTGTCACACGTATGCGCTCTTGTGAGTAAATGCCTTTATATGATCTTGACATATTTTAGTGGCTTGGCTATGCGTAATTTGTGGTTGGATAGCTTATTTTGATCATATGGGGCCAAAGGCTCATTTTCCATCATGAATGTTTAGCCTCCCGCTTTATCTTGTAGAGGGGCATAAGTTCCTTTTTGTCGCAAAGACATCATGTACCAAATATGAATCTGAAAATGAAATGTAAATTGCTTGGAAATTGTGCTCCCATATCATATATTCTAAATTTAATTTGCTTTGGGTGCTAAACCGTTGCATGATGCCTACCAATGAGAAGTCTCGTATATAGAAGTAGGCACATGGCTCGGTGGCTTTGACATGACATGATGTGCTTGTGGGTGTTTGTGATGGTCTTATGATTGGAATGGTTGTCCTAGCATGAAGTTTGTGTGGCTTTGCCATTTTGACATGTTTTTCTCATGTTTAGGACTTTTCTCATGAGAGGGTACATTTTCGCAAAATTGCTCAATTCTATCTTAGCTTCGTCCAATGGTTGTGAATCTTGGTAATCATGAAGTTGATGTCATTACGAAGTCGTAGAGTATCTAACTTGCTCATTTGGACATGTGTATCATCTTGTGATGAATTTTGTATACTTGAGAAGCTCTAGGTTGCATATTTTCAAATTTGAGCCTTGATTCATGCATTGGCAACAAGGGGGAGAAAGAATGGTGGAGAAAAGTTGTATTGCATCCCCGAAACCTATCCCCGGAGTCGAGGGGAGCTTGTGCATTTCTTTTGCATTTTTGGCTTTTGGGGGTGTGCTTTCTTTGTACCAAATCGGTCGACCGGTTTTGGTAACCGGTCCGACTCGTTTTGGTGGAACCGGCCCGACCGGTTTTGGGAACCGGTTTGTGCCCGTGTTTGGCACTTGTTCGGGGGGAGCATGCATATGTGCGGACGGAAGTCTTGTATGCTTTGGTGGTTTGTGCTCTTTGCTTGAGCATAGTTTTGTCTCGGATGTGTCGAGCCGTTGATCTTGCCTAAGGGGTCCGAGACTTGTCTCCTTCAAGTGATCTTGCTCATTGTCTTTCTTTGGCTTTCGATCACTTGTTGGAGTTTCTTTTTGTTTGATCTTTTCTTTTTCCTTTTCTCTCGATTACCAAATATATGTGTTGTCAATGCACTCATCAACAGGGAGATTGAGGACCATGTGTGGGTCGAGGACCGATGGATGGTTGCTTCCTGGTGTGATGAGTGATTGACAATGTTGTGTGGACCGATTCTTGGCTAAGTATTGCAGGTGTAGTTTGCGGCTTGACTCGTGTTGGTGCGGGTAAAGAACAAGCGCAAAAGGTTGTTGCGGTGAGGCCTCCGGAGTGTGGAGAAGACAAGTAGGCTTCTTTCAAGGGACCCGGTAGCCGCCGAGGTCAAGTGCGGGCCGCATGGTGGCAAGAAGCGCAAGATGAAGTCGAGGACGGTTTCTTGGTTGAGCCACAAAACCAAGGTCGAGCGGGACTTCGTGGGAGCCAAGTCATGAGTGGTGATTGGCGGAGGCTACATCAAGTTCGCGGGGTTTGTGGTGGTTCACCAGAAAACCATCGGGTTACTCGGCTGAGCCACAAAGCCGAGGCCGAAGACCGGGCGTGGCTGTCAGGCCAAAACCGGCCTGACCGGTTTGGAGAACCGGTCCGAACGGTTTGGGGTCACGGGGCGCCGAAAGCTTCGAGGTGGAGGACACGCGTCGGGATCGCAAAGCTTGGGTCGAGGCTACGCGAAGTGCGATCGCCGGCATCCGTCCGATGGTGCTATGAAGACAAATTCCCCAAGTGCCCTTGGTGGGCGTGTATCCTAGTTTAGGCCTTAGGGGTATTTTAGACTTTAGGCTTGCGTCCATATAACCCAAGAGGTGATAGGATGGCATCCAACTCCCGGAACCCTAGTTCATTTCGTTTTGCTATTTGTCTCTTCCTATTTTCCTTAGGATTTCTAGGACTAGCTAGAGAGATTCATGGTGAGATCTTGTGAGAGGGAAGGATGATCGGGCGGCAAGCTAGACCTTGTATGAACCTCTTCGGTATGTATAGATGATTCGGCGTGGTTCGACAAGGCTTGATTATGTTCCTCCCGTTCTTCCTTTTTGGTGATTTCGTGGTCTTTTCTTGGGATTTCCATTGGTAAGTTTTGGGGGCGTTTCTTTGATGGATTCTTGTTGGATGTCACATATGAGGACATTGTGACTCATTGCTTGGTGATCTTGATCCAACAAATCGTCCGAAACGGTTTCGATTTGGGTGTTTTCGGTGGTTTGCATGGGAAGGTGTTCTTGAGGGTTGACTTCCGATTCCTCTTGATTGAGTGGGTTTTGGGGACCGAGCTTCTAGCCAAAGGTAGCCCACGAGGTGCCCCAACTATCCCCAAAGTCCCGGTTTGATCCGTGTAACGAATCGGGAGATCGATCGCTTGGAGTTTTGAGTTTTTCCCTCGGGCCGAGTTCTTCCCGATCGTCTGAGGCCAAAACCGGCCCGACCGGTTTTCCAAATTGGTCCGACCGGTTTCGCCCCGTGGGCCGCCGAGAAGGGTTTTGAGCAAGGAAGTCTCTATAGCAATATGGCTTCTTTTGTTCGGAGGTGGAAAGGCTCTTGAGGTGTTTTGGGTCTCGGGAGAGTTTCGGACAAAATTGGTCCGACCGGTTTGCCAAGCCTAAAGTCCAACGAAACGACCGACCGGTTTCGTAAACCGGCTTCCGACCGGTTTTAGGTTTTAGCAACCATGTTGTGCGTGTTTCCGCTACGTGTGTTGTGTGGTTGCTGGTTGGGTCTTGCTCCTAGGTCTAGTGGCACTTCGGTGGCTGCTTGTGGAGGTGCACGTGTGAAATAGGGTTCATAGCCGAATTCTTGAATAGAATTTTTATTGGCTCCCATTCACTCCCCCCTCTCGGTTCGCGGCTTCGGTCCTTCAAATTGGATTTCATTAGCAAGATAAATCCTCCGTCGACTAAAGGGCATTGCTTTGTTATCGTGGCAACTCGATTATTTTACCGAGTGGACTGAAGCAATTCCTCTCAAGAACATGACACACAAGGAAGTAATTAGGTTTATTACGGAGCATATCATACATAGGTTTGGCATTCCACAAACTTTAACTACGGATCATGGTACTACATTTGTGGCTAAAGAGGTGCGTCATTTTGTCAATTCCTATGGTATTAAGTTACTCAACTGTCTCCATATTACGCTCAAGCTAATGGTCAAGCCGAGTCTAGCAATAAACCATTAGTTAAGCTCATTAAAAAGAAGATAGAAGACAATCCTAAAAGATGGCTTGAAGTATTATCTAAAGCTTTATGTGCTCATCGCATCTCTAGACATGGGGCTACTAAAGTTACTCCTTTTGATCTTGTGTATGGTCAAGAGATCATTTTACCCATTGAGATGAATCTAGGTGCATATAGACTTGCAAAGCAAAAAGATCTTAATGTTGATACATATCATGCTTTGATGATGGATAACATTAATGAAGTGACGACAAGCGTTTGGAAGCTTTGGAAGAAATTAGAAGGATAAGAGGCGTGTTGCTAGAGTATATAACAAAAGGGTAAGAGCTAAGTCTTTTCAAGTAGGAGATTTGGTTTGGAAAACTATTTTGCGTATAGGATCCAAGAGCAACAAGTTTGGTAAATGGTCTCCAAGTTGGGAAGGTCCATACAAGGTTATGAGAGTTTGCTCCGGAAATTCTTATATTGTAAAATTTTTGCAAGGACATCAGCTACCCAGAGCGCTCAATGGAAGATATTTGAAGAAGTTCTATCAAGTGTATGGCAAGATGCTCGAAGTTTCCTGACCGGTTTCTATGAAAATCGCCCTTAGCATAAAAAATGGATGACAATAGTTTTTTGTCATCCTTAGGATTATTTTTTAGCACGCAAGCTTTACTAAAAAACAGGGGGCATGTGTTGACACCTAATTTGGCAAGAGCCGACTCGGGCCAGGCAGGCCGGTTAGACCGGGTCCCAGGGGCGGTCTGACCGGGTGTCCTGTAGCCGGTCCGGTATGAAGGTGCTAGGCGGTCTAATCGCCCCCGGGGGCGGTCTAACCGACTCTACCCAATTTCAGGTAGATTTAGGAGTTTAGCTTGATTCCGAGTTTTTTTTTGAGAAAACAGCTTGATTCCGAGTTGTAAAGTGCTATTTGCAGGGTAAGTCCTCCCACCCTATAAATATAATGGGTCTTGGCCGATTGAGACCTATAATCCAGTCGTCATTATCAATTTTACCATATTTTGTCCAAACTCTAACTTTTCCAACCTCCATTGTTCTCCTCCTTCATCTCCACGACGGTTGAGGGAGTTCTGAGTGGCCTGCCGATCTCAGGACAACCCTAGATGCACTGTTGCCGACGGGGTCCCTCCGGAGTAGCGAATCTAGATTTTCGACGTGCCTCTTGTCCAAGGCGGTTAGACCGCCCCCAAGCGGTTAGACCGCCCCGTGCTGGGAGGTTCGGCGAGTGGATTTCCGACGATCGCGCGGTCTAGCGCATTCGTGTGCTCGACCAAGAGAAGTGTCAACAGAATCCAATTCCGTCTCTTGAAAATATCGTAATAGTAGTGGAATCTGATGGTAGCTGCAGGCTCGCGCGTGTTGGCCATATATGATTCCCTAGTGCACATCACCTACTTGTGTCTGTTGCCTGCTGTTTTGCCAGTGCCAGCGTTGAAACCATCGTGCCGCGCCAGGACGGCAGGCCAAGGATATGTCCAGGAAGATGCCGTCCAGAGTGTGCAACAAGGACAGTGCAGAGTGCATTGTATCGCCCGCCCATTGTATGGTTGGAAGGAGGGCGGTTCCCCCGAATTGCAAGCTATAATGAGATCCAACGCTATTGCATCAGGGAAATATTGGTGTGAATCTGTACAGCGAACCATCTATATACATACTTACTGCAAACGCAAGGATGATGGTTCAGCTTCAGTAGGCAGTGCTCTGGGGTTTTCAACTGCTTCCTCAGCTTCTGCATCCTTTCAGTTTGGTAAGCACAAAGATTCATTATCTGCCCCCCCTCCTTCTTTTTTTTTTAGAAGCACAGGAGGGGCAAGCACCTCCATCTCTTGGGTCGCACTCTAATTCGAGGTGTTTGGTTCGTGCTAGTTGAATCGGATTACAACGTTTTTGCCACTGGAATCGGTGATTACACTCTTTCCATCTGTAGCATCCTATCAGTGGGTTCATTTGTGCCCGTTGTGCTTCCCTGATGATTTCAGTTGTCCACTTTATAAATTGGTTCTTCCAATTATTGATTGACGGGTTGACCATCTGAGCAAACTATTCCTTTGGGAAAAAATATCTTCTTTACAAGTCATTTCTCTAGCTGGAAGCTAGGTTTGTCAGGTAAGAAAGTAATCACTCCATTGCATCCTCATTACCAAAAGTTATTGCATTTTTACACGTCTTCTATACTACCATGTAGAATCTGATACTGTTAGTGATGTAATGGTGAATTGATCAATAATCGTGTTGTAAAGTATCAAAATTTAAATAATGAGAGCATTAGTGGTGGATTATTTTCGATGCTAAGAAATATAGTCCCAGATAATAACATCCACATCATTTTAAAGCACAGAATAAAAGAACAGCATACTGACTCAAGTGTATATACCTGATACATACGTAACAATAATACTTCATTTTTTGTCAAAGAACATAATGTACCTTGTTTATCAGTTCGTCGATCTATATGGAATGAAATCATGCATGATTTGCTGAAAATACAAAGAAAATAATAGTAATAATAAGTTTGCCTGGCATCTTACTATCCTAGATATCTACTGACATGTATCATGTGAATCTTACTATACAGTACAAATCATTTACTGGTATATCTGTTCTCCCTTTTCAAAAGGCAATTCAATTTTTGAACACTGTCGTTTTCTAGACAAAGTTAACACATTTGCACATTCATTGCAGTCCTCAACATATTTGCATTATCGTCTCATGGCAATCATACTACAATCTTTTGTTGGATCATGTGCTAAGAAGTTGCAAGAGATGGTTACGGAGGAGGCCATACTACTTTTAGGTGTAAAAGATGAGCTCACAGAACTGCAGAGAAGGATGGAGAGAATACATCACATCCTTAATGACGCAGAGCAAAGGTTCTCAATAGAAGCAGCTGCTAATACTTGTCTTGGTCAGCTAAGAGATGCTATGTATGACGCTGATGATATTATTGATTTGGCTAGATCTAAAGGATTCAAGCTGTTACCAGATCACTCTCTATCACTATCCAGGAAATCGAATACATGCATTGGCCCTCCCCCCTTGTCTTACTTTTGTAATATCCAGACACGTCATCAGGTTGCAGTCAAGATTAGAAGCTTAAACAAAAGAATTGACAATATTTTAAAGGATAAAGTAAGTTTGTCTGTCCCAACGATAAAACATACTAGAAAATATTTAGACCCAAAACTGAGAAAAAGCTCCAACCTTGTTGAACCCAACCTTGTGGGCAAGGAGATCGTACATGCTTGCAGAAAACTAGTGGATTTGCTGCTTGAACATAAGCACAAGAGGTCTTACAAGATTGCTATTGTTGGAACAGGAGGAGTTGGTAAGACGACACTGGCACAGAAAATATACAATGACCAAAAAATGAAAGGGCATTTCAACAATCGAGCATGGGTTTGTGTCTCCAAAGATTACTCTGAAATTACTATCCTAAAGGAGATTCTTCGGAAAATTGAAGTTCAGTATGTGCAAGAAGATGAGTCAATTGATGAGCTTCAAAGTAAGCTGAAATTAGCCATCAACGAGAAGACCTTCTTTCTTGTGTTGGATGATGTGGGATTCTCACACATGGGAAAATCTATTGAAGATCCCAATGCATTCTTCAGCCACAGGGATAATTCTATTGACTTCTCGACTTGACACTGTTGCTATAGAAATTGGAGTGGACTATACACACCGAGTTGATTTAATGCAGGTGGAAATAGGATGGGAGTTACTTTGGAAGAGCATGGGCATCACTGAAGAAAAGGAAGTAGAAAATCTGAAAGACCTAGGGATCGATATTGTTCGAAGGTGTGGTTGTCTTCCTCTCGCAATTAAGGTTATTGCTAGAATTTTAGCAAGAAAAGATCAAACTGAGAATGAATGGAATAAGTTTTTAAGAAAAGATGCTTGGTCCATGAGCAAGCTTCGTGATGAAATAACAAGTGCTTTGTATCTAAGCTATGAAGTGCTACCACATTATTTAAAGCAGTGTTTTGTCTACTGTGCCTTGTATCCAGAAGATTCGGTTATTTTTCGTGATGATATTGTGAGGATGTGGGTGGCTGAAGGGTTCATTGATGAGCAAGATGGCCAATTACTGGAAGATACAGCTGAAGAATACTACTATGAGTTGATATATCGAAATCTCCTCCAACCTGATTATTTAACTGCTGATCTTCGTGAATGCAGAATGCATGATCTACTAAGGCAGCTTGCTTGTCATTTATCTAGAGAAGAATGTTTTGTCGGTGACCCAGAAACAAGAACAGTTAGTGAAAGGAGTAAATTTAGACGTATTTTAGTTGTCCCTAAGAAGGATGTGGTGGTGTTACCTAGCATAGATAAGGAGCAGTATAAATTGAGAACTTGGAGGACATTATATGAAAAGTCATTAAGAGTTGATAATACAATATTTAGTAAACTTCAAAGTATTCGAGTTTTGGATCTGACTAACTCTGTTATACAAGGTATTCCAGATTGTATTGGAAGATTAATTCATCTGCGACTACTTGATCTTGATGGAACTAACATATCTAGGCTTCCTGAGTCTATTTGTTGTCTCATCAACCTTCAGATATTGAACTTGCAGCGATGTGTTTCTTTGTGTAGTCTCCCTCTAGGAATAACTCGGTTATGTAACCTGAGACGGCTTGGTCTTGATGGATCACCGATAAATCATGTTCCAAAAGGGATAGCTAAACTGAAGTTCCTTAATGATTTACAAGGATTTCCTGTTGGTGGTGGCAGTGGTAATAATGCTAGAATTCAAGAAGGATGGAACCTAGACGAGTTGGGTCCTCTTTTGCAGCTGAGGAAGCTTCATATGATTAAGTTGGAAAGAGCATATTCTTGTAGTACAGATTCATTGTTAGCAGACAAAAAGTTTCTCAGAGTATTAAATTTATGTTGTACTGAAGAACTGACAAATGAACTATATTGTGAAAAGGATGTACTCAATATTGAAAGGATTTTTGAGAAGCTAATCCCTCCGCGGAACATTGAAGATATATGTCTTGATTATTTCTTTGGACGAAGGTTTCCCTCCTGGCTTGGTACAGCTAGCCATTTTCCATCGTTGAAGTACTTGAATCTCATTGATTTTAAATGGTGTGCTCATCTTCCTGCAATCTGGCAGCTCCCCAACTTGAAATATCTGAGAATCCATGGAGCAACTGCAGTCACCAAGATTGGACCCGAGTTTGTTGGCTGTGGGGTGAGTAATCACGGATCTGCAGAGGCAGTAGCTTTTCCCAAGCTTGAAACGTTGGTCATCCAGAATATGTGCAACTGGGATGAGTGGACCTTTGTTGTTAAAGATGAAGGCAGAGAGGATGGAGCTGCTGCAAAGCAAAAGGGGGAAGCTATTGCCCTACCTCCAAGAAGGATGCAGCTATTCCCTCGTTTGAAGGAGTTGGAACTCATCAACTGCCCCAAGCTGAGAGCTCTCCCACGGCAGCTTGGACAGCAGGCCACCTGCTTAAAGGAACTCCTGTTACAGGAGGTTGGCAGTCTTCAGGTTGTGGAGGACCTCCCATTCCTCTCTGAGAAGTTCTCTCTCGTTTGGTGTGGAAGCCTAGAGATGGTTTTGAATGTTCCCAAGGTGCGGCTGCTATGGGTAACTCACTGTCCAAGTTTATGGCGCGTGGAGGAGGTGGGCAGTTTGGAGCAGCTGTGGCTGGACGTGGATATGCAGGACGTCGCTTCTGAGTGGGTGCCTGGGCTCAAAGAACAGCGCCAACAACTCCATGGGGAAGACCTTGACATCTACACATGGCCAAGAGGCTGAGCAACACCTGGTTAATGTGCAGCGGATCGGAGCCACAAGGTATGAGCAGAGCTCATTCAGCATTAATTTACAGTACTCCTGCTCATTTGGTTGGTTGTCCATCAAATGCTCTATTCTTTCTGTGTATTTTGTAGTGTATACCAACACCAGCATCTTTAATTTCTGGATATTGGTGTTTTTTGGAAGGAGCACTGATGGTAAAGTGCAACGATCTAGATAAGCTGATGTCGAACGGAACACAAGAGATAGAATCATAGAAATCAAGAGCTGCTGCATGTAATGCAGTGATGGATGCTCATATCAAGAGCAGCTGCATGCAATGCAGTGATGGATGCTCAAATCAAGAGCAGCTGCATGCAATGCAGTGATGGATGCACATGTCTGTTGTTGTGTACACATACGCACGCAGGCGCCGTCAGCCGTGAGTCTGAATAGCAGAGGCAGGAGGAGCAGTTGCAAGGGAGATCGTGGGCGCGTGGGAGTTCAGTTTGGATTAGTGTTCGTGTGTGTGGAATCAGTTGTGGATCTAATGTATAAAACTAGGATCTGTGTATTGTGAAGTTAACTAGAGATTGATATGAATCTCTCTGGTTCAGTTAGTTCTAATAAACATCGTCAGTTCCTGTTCATGTTAGCTTCTTGCCTACCGCATCCTTCCTTCGCCCAGTACGCCGGCCGCCAGGACGGCGTCCGATTGCCGCCGCCGTCGCGGGCATTCGCCTCGGCCGTCTGTACACCATTCGTATCACCTTCGCAGGTCTTCTAGCGCCAACAACTTGGTATCAGTCACCTTGTCTGATCCCATGGCCCACACTTCCGTCGCGCCGCCCATCACCGTCCCACCGAATCCGCCGCCGCATCCGTCGTCCGGCCCGTCCACACAGCCGACGATCTCGGCCGCCTCAAGTTCGTGGCCCGGATCCCAGTCCGACACCCTGACCGCGGCTCTCCTCGGATTACAGCGAAAGTTAGGAACCATGGCGGCCAGACTCTCGTCCATGGAGGACCGCCTACTCCTTCCACTGTCGTCCGAGCCGCCACCATCCCAGCCACCCTACGGCATGCCGGGCTACGGCGGCCTGCCCTCCGCGCCGCCCACCTTAGCCACCATTATCCACACCGCGCCATCCACCCGCCCGCTTCCAATCCATTCGATCCCTTTTCCACACTCTCCATCGCCGCTCCCGTTCCAAACGTCCTCACCGTCACACCATGCGCCACACGACGACGACGAGGAGGGAACCGCCGTACCATGCTACTACAAGCTATCGTTCCCCATGTATGATGGCAAGGAGGACTCGCTCGGGTGGCTCAACCTGCGAGCATTTCTTCAGGGCGTAGCGCACTCGCGACGTCGACAAGGTGTGGCTCGCCTCGTTCCACATGACCGGGCCGGCGCAGCACTGGTTCTACATGTTGGAGCGCGAAGGCGGTGACGTTCCATGGGACACGTTCAAGGTGCTGTGCCAGCAGCGGTTCGGTCCGTCCGTGGGCATCAATCACCTCGCCGACCTGGCCCGCTTGCCGTTCCGCGGCTCGGTCGGCGACTATCAGGAAGCGTTTCTGGCGAAGATGGCTCACGCCGGGCACCTCACACCAGACCAGTAGGTCCGCCTGTTCACTGGCGGCCTACCTGATGCTATCCGAGTCGACGTCGGGCTACAGGCTCCCCAAGATCTACAACGCGCCATGGCGCTCGCAAGAGCGTATGAACAACGCTCCTCAGCCTTGGCTGCCGTCGCCGGTGCGGGACGGCTGCCACGAACGCCGTCGCGTTTCCACCAACATCTCGGCCCATTCTCAGCTACATCATCGCATTCCCCCGCAACAGATCACTACATCCTCGTCCCAGCCGGCTGCAACCTCGATGACTACAACAACCGCCAAACCGTTCAAGAAGCTGTCGCCGAACGAGATGCTAGAACGCCGACGCCTTGGACTCTGCTTCAACTGCGACGAGCAGTACACGAGAGGCCACAAATGCCCGAAGCTCTTCTATTTGGAAGTTGCCGACAGCGACGAGGACACCACCGACAGCCAGGGACAGCAAGCCCCTAAGGAACCGCTGATCTCCACGCCATTGCAGGAGTACGTTCCGACGACATGATGCAAGTACGCGTGTTGGTTGGGGAGAAAGAATTCACAGCGCTGATAGACACAGGTTCAACCCACAACTTCTTCAGCGCACAGGCAGCTCAAGCGACCGAACTCCAGTTCGAGGGGAACACGGGCACCAAAGTGACAGTGGCTAATGGGGATCGCGTGCCCTGCAGTGGACTGGCCCGCGGCGTCGAGATCAAAGTTGGCACTGACATCTTCACCATTAATGCCTACTCAATTCCCCTTGACTGCTTTGACATGGTGCTTGGCGTGGCGTTTCTGAAGCCTTTGCATACTGTACTGATAGACTTTGATGACTTGGTCATGGCATTCAATTACAACGGCAAACGTGTGCTTCGGAAGGGCCCAGGTTCCAGCCGGTGTGATATCCAAACCACTGCTCGCCTAGTTTCCATATGACAAGAGGAAGCTCCTGTTCCAGACAAGATTCAGGCAACAACCAGCAGTGAGAGCATCAGATAGCAAGAGGAAAATGTGTTGACTCAGCTTCTTCAGTCCTTTGAATATGTCTTCTCTGAACCTAGTGGCCTGCCACCGTCTCGGGATTGCGATCACAAAATTCACTTGAAGCCTAACACGGAGCCCATTGCAGTGGCCCCATACAGATACCCTCAACTGCAAAAGAATGAGTTAGAAGCACAATGCATCAAAATGCTGCAGCAAGGTATCATTAGACCAAGCACTTCCTCCTTTTCAACTCCTGTTCTCCTAGTTAAAAAACATGATTATTCATGGCGGTTTTGTGTTGATTATCGAGCACTTAATGAAGCAACATTGAAAGATAAGTTTCCTATACCAGTGGTTGAGGAACTTTTAGACGAGTTAAATGGTGCCAAATTCTTCACTAAACTGGATCTTAGACCAGGATACCACCAAGATAGGATGCATAATGATGACATTGCCAAAACAGCTTTTAGAACAAATACATCATGGACACTTTGAGTTTTTGGTCATGCCCTTTGAACTGTCAAATGCTCCTTCCACATTCCAAGCCCTCATGAATTCAGTTCTTGGACCATTCCTGCGCAAATTTGTACTAGTGTTTTTTGATGACATCCTCATCTATAGCACATCTTGGACTGAACATCTTCACCACATCAGAGCAGTACTATATGTCCTCCATGCTAATAACCTACATGTCAAAAGGTCCAAGTGCTCCTTTGCTACAGCTACTGTTGCATATCTGGGACATGTCATTTCAGAGCAGGGAGTGGCAATGGACACATCCAAGGTAGAATCAGTGGAGAATTGGCCTCAACCACGCTCAGTCAATGGACTAAGGGGGTTTCTAGGACTAGCAGGATACTACAGACGATTTATTGAATATTTTGGAGCCATTGCATCCCCTCTGACTCAACTTCTTAAGAAAAATGCATTTAAGTGGAGTGAGGAGGCCGATTCAGCATTCACAACTCTAAAATAGACACTGATTGCTGCTCCAGTACTCCACTTGTCAGATTTTGAGTAGTGTTTTCAGGTGGAATATGATGCATCATGAGCAGGATTTGGGGCTGTCCTTCATCAAGGGCAGGGACCAGTAGCCTCTTTCAGCAGGGAATTTGCCCCAAGGCACCTGAAAGTAGCTGCCTATGAAAGGGAGCTAATTGGCCTTGTCCAGGCAGTTAGACATTGGAGACCATACCTTTGGGGAAGACACTTCACAGTCAAGACCAACCACTATGCCCTCAAATTCATGCTTGATCAGCGTCTGTCAACAATACCACAACATTAATGGATCAGCAAGCTATTTGGTTACGACTTCAGTGTTGAATATATAGCTGGAAAATTCAATACAGTGGCTGATGCCCTCTCAAGACGTGACAATGAAGAGGCCTCACTTCACAACATCTCTACACCAACCTTTCAGCTTTACAGTGATTTAAAGGCTGGAATAAAGGCTGAAATCTCTTCTTCTACAGAGTTGTCAGCCCTTCGCAACCATATCACTGCTGGCCTAAAAGAACCTTGTTGGAGTGTACAAGATGACCTCATCCTGAAGTCCGGCAAGGTGTTTATACCAACCAGCTCAAACCTTCTTCATCAGATCATCCAGTTGTCCGACACTAGTGGCCACGAAGGGATCCAAAAAACTCTACACCGGCTGCGTGCCAACTTCTATGTGGACCATGACAGACGCCTAGTCAAGGAGTTTGTGAAAGCCTGCATAGTGTGTCAGCAAAACAAGACCTAATCACTACACCCAGCCAGCCTTCTCCAACCTCTGCCTGTCCCATCTAGAGTATGGGCTGATATATCAATGGACTTCATTGAGGCCTTGCCCAAAGTCCATGGCAAGAGTGTGATCCTCACAGTAGTGGACAGATTCTCAAAGCTTGCACACTTCATACCATTGAGCCACCCATACACACCTTCTTCAGTTGCCCGGGCTTTCTTCAGTGAGGTAGTTAGACTACATGGGATTCCAGAGTCAATAGTATCAGATCGAGACCCTGTGTTCACAGGCAACATCTGGAAGGATTTGTTCAACAAATCAGGGGTAGCACTGAAAATGAGTACTGCCTTTCACCCTCAGACTGACGGACAGTCAGAGGCTGTAAACAAGACTATGAGTATGTATTTGAGGTGCATCACAAGGGACAGACCAAGGTCATGGCTCCATTGGCTCCCGTGGCCTGAGTATTGCTACAACACATCTTACCACTCAGCATTGAAAACCACTCCCTTTCACGTGGTTTATGGAAGGGCACCACCATCCATCCCTCCCTATCACCCTGGCACTGCTCAGACTGAAGCCGTGGATGAAATGCTGGCTGATCGGGACGAGTTTCTAAATGAGGTTCGGACATGTCTTACTCAAGCACAAGAATATGCTCGAAAGCAGTATGATGCCCATCACAGAGATATGGAGTTCAAGGAAGGGGATTGGGTATGGCTCCGATTGCTAAATCGACCAACACACTCTCTGTTGTGCAGCCCACACACTAAGCTATCACCGAGGTACGCAGGCCCTTTTCAGATCACAGCTCGCATCGGATCAGTAGCATATCGCCTTGACTTGCTGGCGAATGCACGTATTCACAACGTTTTCCATGTTGTACTACTCAAACCATTCAAAGGGACACTGCCTGCTCATCAACCAGCATTACCACCACTGCACAATGGTAGAGTTCTCCTGCAGCCTGAGTGTATCCTAGGTTCAAGCATACGACAGGGGACATGGCACATTCTAGTTCAGTGGGCAGGAATGCCGCAGGCAGAGGCAACATGGGAACCTCGTGAAGCTTTCCAGGAGCATTTCCCAAACTATCAGCTCGAGGACTAGCTGTTCGTTGGGGAGGGGAGAAATGTTGTGTACACATACACACGCAGGCGCCGTCAGCTGTGAGTCTGAATAGCAGAGGCAGGAGGAGCAGTTGCAAGGGAGATCGTGGGCGCGTGGTAGTTCAGTTTGGATTAGTGTTCGTGTGTGTGGAATCAGTTGTGGATCTAATGTATAAAACTAGGATCTGTGTATTGTGAAGTTAACTAGAGATTGATATGAATCTCTCTGGTTCAGTTAGTTCTAATAAACATCGTCAGTTCCTGTTCATGTTAGCTTCTTGCCTACTGCATCCTTCCTTCGCCCAGTACGCCTGCCGCCAGGACGGCGTCCGATTGCCGCCGCCGTCGCGGGCCTTCGCCTCGGCCGTCTGTACACCATTCGTATCACCTTGGCAGGTCTTCTAGCGCCAATAACTGTTTTTGGTTTCATGCTACTGGAGGAATGACTGGAGGATGACTGATGAAAAACAAGAGCTATGAAGATGCTCTGATGTGGGAGCCCAGGGAGAAGGCTTCTTCTCTTTTTTGGTCCATGGGAAGACTTTATTTATTAATTTTATTATTAATGTTGTGTGCATGTCTGATTAAAATGTGTTCTGCTTACTTGAGATTCTCGATTAATTCATTAAATCTTTGTGATGGGCTTGTATTCTTGGTAGTTCGTGAACTTGCAATGTCAGTGTCTCTGCTGCTGCATGCTTTCTGTTGCGTTGCCATTAGGAAACTGAGGTCTTATTTTAGTACCACTAGAACTATTTTTCTGTATAATAGAAACTTTTGTTACTCCTTTGTCTGCTTGTTTCATTGCTTATCTAATAAAACAATAAAGAGACACTGTGAACCGATTTGCAGTCGAAACAAGAAATATTGAGTTGCTATAAAAATCATATCAATTTGCACGAGTCGTCACTAGTCAATACTTACTCCCTCCGGTTTGGTAAAGGAAGACGTTTAGGACAGCGACACGGTCTCCAAACTGCAACTTTGACTTCCTATGTTTACAAAAATAATAATTAAAAACTAACATATGTATACTTTTATGAAAACATTTTACAAGACAGATCTACTCATGTAGTTTTCACATTTCCAAACTCAACAACTTAAAAGTTATTCATGATTTATATTCCCAATGTTTGACTCAAATATTGTCCAAAACGTCTTCTTTTACCAAACTGGAGGAAGTATGTAACTGTATTTAATCATGTCATGGTATTAGCATATCATAAATTGTTGTGTATCTTTTTAATAGCAATTAAAGATAACATGTAATACTTATTTTTGTGTATATACCAAAGCAAAATGAAGATTTAGAGTATGTGAAAGGATCTCTAGCCTTGTTGTTAGAGCACTCAATTAACAGTGCTAAAAAAAGAGCATTCAATTAGCACCCAACAGACCCAGGTTCGACTATCTATGGGAGCAAATTAAATGAGGTTGGTATAAAATATACAAAAATGGGTGGAGGCTTCCTCTGCTGACTTCGGCCAAAAAAAATCAGAGTTTGTTTGGCATGGTCGTGGTTGTGTCTGAAACTACTTCAACTGTGTGTACTATGGTGAAACGACTTTCTTATCTCTAGCTTATCGGGTTGCAAAACATTTCGCAAAACAGCTTCATTTTTTTTGCGAATTACACAATACATCGGAGACACTCACAACGCACGCACACTCATCCCTATGAGTACACGCACGCAAAACAGCTTCATTTGATTGTTTACAATGTGGTTGTGCCTGGAACTGCTTTGATTGTGGGTTCTAAGGTGAAGCGTTTTTTTTTCTCTGGCTTACCGGGTTGAAAAAATCATTTTGCAAAACAGCTTAACTTGATTCTTTAGAGCAACTCCAAGAGACTAGCTATCTTGGCTTGACTAGCTAAAAAATAGAAAATTTGTCTAAAAACTCAATCCAACGTACTAGCTAAACTTGCCTTAGCTATCTTCCACTAGCTAAACCAGGGGCTTCGCTAGCTATTTTTGGCTAGCCAGTCCCGCTAGCTATCCCCTTGTACATGAGTATGGCAGGCAGGACCCACTAGTGGTGGAGCATATGGAGAGTTGATTTTAGCTAGTCTATTGGATTTTATCAACTTTTTACTAGCTATTTCATTTTACATACTAGCCAAATCAGTATTTTAGCTAGTGATATTTAGAGAGGCTCTTGTAGTTACTCTTACAATGTATTCTTTTTCTTTCTTTTTATTTCTCCTTCTCCTTTTACTGTTATTTCTATTTCCCTCCCCACCACCGTGTCACTCCAGCTCACACCGCCATCATCTTCCTCCCACTGACCACCATCCGTCCTTCCCTCCACCAGCCAGCGACATCTCATTGTCTGCCAACCATCTTCCCTCTATTGTAGGTGTCGCTCCTATTTGCGCCTCCAACACCGGATACCAACAAAGCCACCTCCGAGCCTTGCTTGCATCGTGTCACACCCGGTTTTAGAAAAGCAAACCAAGTGCATAACTATATGCATGCCAGGATCAAGTTTCATGCATATAGTAGACATAAGTGAATAGTAGTAACAGTATCACGTATACAAACATAAACAAACTTACTATTCTATCAGAGTTATACAGCTCAATCCCGGAAACGGAGGCGCCAACTCCACAAGCAATTGACTGTGGGCTGCGTACGCCTAGCATAAACACCATCTTCAACAGCTTCACACCTTTTGTTTCTGAGCAGCAGTAAACAAGGATGAGTACACTTATGGTTGGTACTTAGCAAGGCCACAAGAACTAACCAGAAATGATTTAAAGTCCATCTTTAAGTTTAATTAATCATGTGAGGGTCCAGGCCGCTCTTGACCGTGAGCACGGCTAGTCGATTAGTTTTACACTCTGCAGAGGTTGTACATCTTTACCCACAAGTCGCGTAAAAGTCCCGAAGAACTTTAGACCCAACCATGCGGTGTTGGCAAGACAACATACCACACTACCAAGGTGTGATTGCATAGGGACGCTACGAGGCCTTTACAAAGATCCCCTGGTGCAGACTGCTCGCTAGGTTACTTGGCAGCGCAATGCATAAACCTCTCTCAGCTGCGAAGCTACCATAGAGAAGATGCCGGGCTATACACCAACTACCGGCAACCCCCAACTCCTATTGGGTAAAGCATACCTAACACCAGGTTTTCTAATTAATTGGACAAGTCAGAGCCATATGTCTTGTGGTGGTACTGTTTTCCTGGGTGGTCGCTCCATGTTCCAATTAATGCAAAAGTATTCTTGTAAATAAAGCATAGGTACAAGGTGGTTAGGGACACTTGCCTTTCTCCAACGAAAACCTACTCTTACTACTCTTCAACACTTGCTCTCTTGAAACTCCTTATCTTCAAAGCAACGAACAACGATCCTTCTTCTACTCGAAGCAAACTTCGGCACAACATACAAAGCAACAAGTATAACTAAGAACAATGCACCAATCAAAAGAAAACTTTAAAAGCACGCACTAAAGGATAAACTCGATTCTATGGTTACGCAAACGCAAGGAACGCTGAAAACGAAACTAAGGTCAAAGCTATCGTAAGATCATTACCAAACAACAAGAACAGACTACGTGCTTCATATGTTTTAAATATAAAATAATGTGGCAAGAATATTACAAAGCAGGTTATGTTTAGTTAAGAAAACACGGTAAACCTAATCATATTTATTAGCAGATATTTAAGTACAAGTTATATCCAATTAACAATTAATATTAAAAGACAAAGCATGTGAAAGAATCTAATCGAATAACTTTATATTTCGTGTTCAACTAAGCATATTAATATTGAAAAGATAATTATAATACCATTAAGCATATTAACTTTAATGCGTTCTTACCAACCCACAATTAAGCATAAGGTAAGAAATACGCCATAAGCATATGGCAAGCATAACTAGAGAGCATGATTTAAGTTCATCTTTAATTCAATTATCATGTGAGGGTCCAGGCCGCCCATGACCGTGGGCACGGCTAACTAGTCAGTTTTACACTCTGCAGAGGTTGTACATCTTTACCCACAAGTCAAGTAAAAACCCCGAAGAGTTTTGGACCCAACCATGCGATGCTAGCCAAGCATCATACCACACTACCGAGGTGTGATTGCATAGGAATGCTACGAGGCCTTTACAAAGATCCTCCAATGCGCAGCAACCCACTAGGTTTCAGGACGAAGCGGGGCATAAAGTCCCCTAGTAAGTACCGTGACTTACCAAAGCCCAACTCCCTAGTAGAGCGAGTCTATACACCGTCAACGCCTCCCCATTTGTCCCTTTCAGGTAAGGTTGCTACAACACTAAAGTCTCTAGTTATTCAGCCAAGGCAGAGCCATGTGCCTTGTGGTTGTACGGTTTTCCTAGGTGGTTCTCCATGTTCCGATTAAGCATATGGTCTTATATTAAGCAAACATAGATATAACAAAAAGGTATAGCATGTTTACCCGATCGTGCGTTGGTTCCCGATCGCTACTGACGTGATTTTGGCGGCGTACGTCGTCTTGGCGGTGTACGAGTGGTTCCCATCGCTGGGTTGTCCGATTGCTCATCGGCGTCCGACGTACGTCGTCTTGGCGGCGAGACGACGAGGGTGATCGTTGGCCCACCGGCGTTTGATCGGCGGCGGCCGGCTGCTCATTGGCTGCGTGTGATCGCCGGTGTCCTAGCACGTACGTTTCGAGGGCACAACTTCGCCGGTCAGGCGTGGTGACTGCAGTGCAGCGACACAGCAATTAGAACATCAGCGTAGCGAAGTAGTGATTAAGGCCATCACGTGTGCTCGATCGCTACTCTTCGATTCCTTAGTGCACAGGTACAGCTTCGTATTTCCTTTTCAGCTTTTAGGTATTTAGATTAAATATTGATGTATGGTCATTCATGTATTTTTTAGATTAAATATTGATCTATGGTCAGTCATGTATTTTTCTTTGATTAAAAAATTGAATTTAGTATGAACAACCTGATTGCAAGATACACCTGATTGCTTAGTGCACAGGTACACGTGATTGCAAGATATTTTTCTTAGATTAAAAAAATTGAAACTAGTATCAATGGTATTTTTTTGGATTTTTTGTAAATACAGAAAGTTTTCTAAGATTGTATATTGGTTATACAAGTTTATTATTGTTACATACAACTTTTTTGATTGCGTACACAGATGGACAGAGGTTGGATTTATGGGACTCAGTTCACACCTGCCTATGTCAAAGGTATTGAAGAGTTCATGGAATTTGTTAGGCAAAGATATCCCGAAGATAGCAAGATTCTTTGTCCCTGTGTCAAATGTATGAATCAAATTTTGCAGTCTCAGAGTCAATTAGAAACCCATATACACCTTTATCGAATGTCAGCTACATACACGATGTGGATTCATCATGGTGAGTCGGAAGATGCTGCAGTAATTGAGGATTCGGAGTTTATGGGGCATGGAAATGATCATGACTTTGGGATTCATTTGGATATGACAGATGATGTTTACGATGATAATCATGGAGTGCCAGAGATGATAGGAGATCTGTATGCAGCGGCAGAGGCAGATGGAGAAGCGCCCAAGTTTGCAAAAGTTCTTGAAGATGCGAAGAAGGCACTTGGCCCGGGTTTTAACCATTCCAAATTTTCTTTTTTGGTGAGGATGTTGTATGTGATGTCTCGTTATCGAATCTGCAATACAGCTTTTTCCATAATATTGAAGTTGATATCAGATGGGCACCCTCAGAGTGACTTACCAAAATCATTTGACGAGGCTAAGAAATATCTTCGAGAAATCGGCCTTTCCTACGAAAACATACATGTGTGCAAGAACAATTGTGTGTTGTTTCGGAAGAGGTATGCAGATTTGGAAATTTGCCCCGTGTGCAAGGAGTCTAGATGGCAAGATGGAAATGGGACGAAGCGGGTTCCACATAAGGTTTTGAGGCATTTTCCACTTGTGCCAAGGTTGAAAAGAATTTATGCTTCATAAAGAACTTCAGAGGAAACACAATAGCACAAGAAGCAGAGGACCCTAGTGAAGAATGTAATGAGCCATGCAGCTGATGGGGGAGCATGGCAGCATTTTGATAGGACGTTTCCAAAGTTTGCAGCCGACCCAAGGAACCTAAGGTTTTCCTTAGCAACTGACAGATTCAATCCTTTTGGCAACATGAGTACCCAATACAGTATGTGGCCAGTGTTGCTAACACCGCTGAATCTCCCACCATGGGAATGCGTGAACCTTGCTAACTGCTTTATGACCTTACTCATCCCAGGTCCAACATCTCCAGGCAAGGATTTTGATTTGTTCCTTGAGCCCCTAATTGAAGAACTACTCGAGCTATGGAAGGGTGTGAGTACCTATGATAAATGTACTGGTAAGAAGTTTGACCTCTGTGCTGCTGTGTTGTGGTGTGTACATGACTATCCAGCATTGGCCACGTTATCTGGCAGAACAACAAAAGGCTACTATGCATGCATTTATTGTAACAAGGAACCGCTGTCTCGTGGAATAAGGAGTAAGATATGCTTCATTGGACATCGTCGCTACCTTGAAAGGACACATAAATGGCGGAAAAGCAAGGCCTTCGATGGAAAGATTGAAAACAAAGATGAGCCAGGCAGGTTCACTATGAAGGAGGTCTTTGAAGAGCTCGAGAAGGTGAAAGATGCAAGGCCAGGAAAGCATCTTGACATTACTGGAAATAAAAGGAAGCGCAATGACGGTCCAAAGATTTATAGTCGCAGATGTGCATTGTGGAGGTTGCCATATTGGGAATATTTGTTGCTTCCACATAATCTCGATGTGATGCACATAGAGAAGAACATTTGTGAAAACATTCTTTTCACATTACTCAATGTACCGGGCAAGACGAAGGACACACATAATGCGAGGCTAGATTTGTATGATATGAAAATAAGGCGTGAACTGCACTTACAGCAAAATGGCAAATCAATTAGTGCTCCACCAGCTCCTTATGTCTTGGGGAAGGATCAAAAAATCCAGTTTTGCAAGTTTCTCAAGGGTATCAAGTTTCCTGATGGATATGCTGCTAATCTAGCAAGGTACATAAGTGCAGATGGTTCGAGGGTGGTAGGAAAGCTGAAAACACACTCTTGACACATACAATTGCAAAGAATCATACCTGTTGGACTAAGAGGACTTGTGAGGAAGGATGTATATGAAGCAATTGCAGAGCTCGGGGCCTTCTTCAGGGAATTATGCAGCAGAAATTTAAGGGTAGATGTTGTGAAAAAGCTAAAAAAGACATCCCATTGATCCTATGCAAGCTTGAGAAAATCTTTCCACCTGCCTTCTTTTGATGTCATGGTGCATTTGGTTGTACATCTTCCAGATCAGGCACTACTTAGAGGACCTGTTCAATATGGATGGATGTACACAATAGAAAGGCGACTAGGAACTTTGAAGAATTTTGTACGGAACAGGGCTAGGCCAGAAGGATCAATTGCCGAGGCATATGTGGCTAGTGACACCTTGACTTTTTGTTCTAGGTACATGGTAGATATTGACAGTAGATTCAACAAGGTTGATGATAGTGCTCCGGAAAAACCATTGCATGGAGACATAACTGTTTTTAATCATAGTGCTACTCTTGTTTGAGCTGAACGGAGCCAATATGTTCCTGATGCTGTTTTGAATAAGTTAATTTGGTATGTGCTAAATAATTGTGATGAAACTGAGAAGTATAGAGAGTAAGTACCATTTACATGTTTATGATTTAGCATTATGTATTTTTTTCTCTATAGTTTAATTAGCAATGTGCTGTGCAGCATGTATAGGGCCCAATTGTTGGAGCAAGGCGCAAACGACGTTGACAGACTCCTTGAACAAGGATTTGCACAGTGGTTTAAGTGCCATGTAAGTTAGTACATATTGTGTTTTAGACGATGAATTAGTATTCATATGAAAAAGTGTGAGCTCGACACTTTTTTTTTTGCAACAGATTGAAAACAAACGTGAGGTGGATCCAGAATCGGTTAGTGATGACCTATGGGCACTTGCAGATGGTCCAGATTTGAGGGTTAGGACTTCTGCATCTTGCATAGTAAATGGAGTGCGTTATAGCACCGTGGATCGGGAGAAGTACCTTCTGACACAAAATAGTGGTGTCATGACGCCAGGTTCACATGATGACAAGGACATATATTTCTATGGTGTACTTAAAGAGGTCATTGAGTTGCATTATAACTCGTGTATTGAAGGTCATCGTATAGTGGTTATATTTCCATGTGATTGGTATAATCAAGCAGGCAAGACAAAAGGCATTCGAGACGATGGACATTTAAATCCATAAATGTGACGTCATTGTGGTACAAGACTGATCCATACATCTTGTCATCTCAGTCAAAAAAGATATTTTTCCTGCAAGACACAGCCATGGGTAAAGATTGGCGAGTTGTGCAAAAATTTGAACATAGGGACATGTATGATGTAGCTGAAAAAGACGAGGGCAGTCATGATGTTCATCAGGATGACTATTGTTCTGATTCTGAGCATGTGGTGCAACAAGGTGGTGATACTGAGGTTGTGCACAACATTCAAGGTGGAGAAACCACTATAATTGAAGGCAATTTAGAAGAACTATTAGGAACCAAGAAGCAATACGCTACTATTGATACAGATACTGAGGCAGAGGAGGAAGATGAGACAGTCCTGCAGTATTGCAGTGATGGTGGTGATGATAACATTGATGACATGACACTAGGTGACGATGATGATGATTTCTAGTTGAGATTGGTTGAGTTGAGTTTTCATTTTTTTTATTGGATAATGCTTGAGTTATGTGTGCAATAACAACTGTGAGTTGAGATTAGTTGAGTTCAGATTTCTTCAATTCAGTACATTGGCAACTTTTCATGTGTTTCTGTTAGCTATATTCCCATGTGTCACATGGTTTCAGTGTGTAATAACATTAGTTCAGTTCAGATGTACCCATGTACCCAACTGATAAGTAGCTTATCCCAACACCTATTTGAAAAAGAACACTCAAAAAATAAATGTGCAATGGTTTCCTCCTCCTTTTGATCACACAACACACACAAGCTATCTGGTCCTTTTCATCACACAACACACACAGGCTATCATGGGTGAGGTCTCTCAGATCCTCAAATTTAGCAGCAGGTATTTGAGAGATAGGTATGACAACAAGATCCTATATTTCAATCCAATTCAGCCTTCAATTGGCCAGCCGAACAACACAGATGTTTCAAAGAAAATAAGGAACCCACACAAAAATAGCTCCAGGTGATTAACATATAATTGCCAAATAATACCATCACAGACATATCTCCAGAAGCACAGAACCCATCGTAAAAAGAGTGCAGAACACCATATCATATCAAAGGCATATACTTAACATAGTATATAACAGATCATTCATCCATACAAAGTATCTCCAGGAGGCATTCCTCTGGAGTTGCATATGCCACCAGACCAAATTTTACTAGTAGCTGTTCTAGATTACATTCATAACTACTACATCCATATATCAATAGATAGCTTGCTCATCAAGTAGCGCTGCAGGTCCTTAGTTCAACTTCTTCTACACTTCCTCTACATTCTTCTTCAGATCAGTTTGTTGTTCAGAGCTTCAACCTGCTGCTCCATCTTGTTGTCCAGTGCTTGTATACACTGAACTTTCCAGCATTGAAACTCGCATTGGAACACACTGAAAAATAATCTACAAAGAAATTATGGAGCAACACTGAATATTCCGGCATAAGACAAAGAAAAAAAGCACGTAGAGCTTGCCGCTATCACACAATTTCCAGAGATGTTCTACCTATGTTGATTAACTGTCAAATGAAGATAGTTGTTGCATACGAGAATGTTGCAAGGCCTACGTTGGTATTAGATTGGGACAAAATTCTAGATAGAAAAAAAATCAAAATTGAGGTCACAAACAAAGACATAGCGAAGGACGATAAAGTCAGCACCTTGTTCTAGGCCTTTGGGGTCGAGGACATCTCTGCCTGGTGCTATAGTCTGGTAAGAGGCTTTCCTTGCAGTCATTTCGTCAAACAGCTGCTGGGCGCCGTGAATGTCGTTGGATTCTGCACGACGACAGAGCTTTGTCTTCCTTCGGCCCTTTGTGCTCGACCCTGCAAGCCATGGGCACCGACCGCGGTGCATGCGGAGCTCGCCTCGCCGGCAGCCATGGACGACGCTGCGGCACTTGCCTGCTTCCTGCCCTTTGCGCGCTCGCCCGGCGGCGGAGGTGGTGGCCACGCGGGCCGACGCCGGCGCAGCAGGTGGTGGCCGCACGGGCCGACGGCGGCAGCACCCTGCGAGTGGCGACGGAGGCGTCCATGGCGCGGCGGATTGGATGTCTAGGCGGAGGGGACGAGATACGGGGCAGGCTTCCTTAATAACCTTCTAGGGAATAAATATAGTTTAAAAAACAGACGCACTCTAGACTGGATGAATACACAGTCATAGCCCAATGCAACTGCTTGTTGATATTAACCCTAAGCTCCTAGGATCGAACCCCAACAGAGCTGTTTTTTTTTAATTTCAAAGTTTATTTGCTTTATCTTTTTTTTCTTTCTTTTCATTCTTTTTTATAACTTTTTTTATGATTACCCTCCTATTGTAATAGCAGAAATTGGTCTAATAAAGTGGTGTAATAGCACATCCTCACAAAGTCATGCATTGATGACATAAAGGCTAGTGACTATGTGAGAGAGGTTCATGCTTGTGCTTCATGTATGATACGACTTCCTCCAAATCGTTTGACACTTTGGCGGGATTTTTATGGAGTCAAAATATGATTTTATGTGCATTTACTTAGTTTTCAGACCTGGTTTACCCATTACTCAAATTATTTGATGTAATAATAAAGAATAATTATTACAATTCTCTATGCAAGGTTGAAAAATCTCAAAACTTGCTTGGACTCCTTATTTCGATGTATAATTATGGCAGAAAAACTTCAAAGAATTATGAGAAATTATTGTTGCTCATTACTATCATAGGAGTCATACATATCTTACATAGGGTCTAGTTACTAGGTGAGCCATATTCATGATTGTGCTTGATGCATGATACGACTTCCTCCAGATCATTTGTAACTTTAGCGAGATGTTTATGGTCGCAAAATATGATGATGTCTGAATAAAGAGACAAAAATAATGTGTGGATGCAAAAAAAGAGCAACAAAGAAAATATAAAGAGAATGTAAAAAAAGGTCTAGTTACTAGGTGAGCCATATTCATGATTGTGCCTGATGCATGATACGACTTCCTCCAGATCGGTTTTAACTTTAGCGAGATGTTTATGGTCGCAAAATATGATAATGTCTGAATAAAGAGACAAAATTAATGTGTGGATGCAAAAAAAGAGCAACAAAGAAAATAGAAAGAGAATGTAAAAAAATGCCCAAAATGTGCGTCTCTAGATCTCGAACCCGAGGCCCTTGTTACCTGCCGTATGGTCGGTCTTACCATTGTGCTATCAACATTCTTTTGGTTATGATCCAAGCGAGTTTTCAATTAAAAGGGTAACCCGAAATAAAAGGCACCAAAAACCAGTTCGCACTGAGTCCTCCCGAAAAAACACGGCCAAAAACACATCCCGAAATTATAACCCCGCCAAAAACACCTCCTATTATATCCCCCAACCCCACACCCTGCTCCTGTTCACACCCGTGACCCATCCAGGACTCCATTTTCTCCGCCTCCATTTCTCGTCGTCGACCACCGGGTTCAACACCGCCTCCCCCCATATCTCCTCGACACACCAAACAAATCTCCCCATCCACCTTTCTCAGTCCCCACCGAAACCCTAATCTCACCGGATTTGACTCGCAGGTCTGATTCCAGATCGACGGCAACCACCGACGAAGACCTCCTCTACATCGTCAATGGTGGCAACTAGGAGACAAGGTAGGAAGAAGGCTGCATAACAAGAACAGGGTAAGGAAAACACTTCTGCATTATTGGGCTATTCTTTTCTCTATTGTAGTCCTGTTACTGTGGTCCTTTAGATCTTCATTTTAGGCTTCAGGCCACGTAATCTTCCTTTCGATCTGCATTCTTATTCGTCTCTGGGATTTAGGCGTGGTTATGGAAATGGGGCTGTTTTCATACACTTCTGCAATTTAGATCTTCTAGTTTGTGGGTTATTGCAATTGAAATGGTCAAGATAGGAGGAATGGCTAATTTCTGAAACGATTGGTTGTCCACTTACTGAATCTGATGCATATCTTTTTAACTATTCAGAAATTTGAGGTGCCTCAGTGCCTGTAGATGAAGCAGTTCTGCCTATTGATATAGTCACCTAATCTGTTAGATTAGGAAAATTATAATGTTTTAGTTTGCTCAGAATTCACATTTATCTTTTGGAGTTAGTGGTTGCATCAATTAGCATCCATTTCTGTAGGTAGGAATAAATCAGCAGAACCACCTTTATGAACCTGTACAGAAAATTTAGAGTCCCCAAATGGTTCCTTCCCAGAACCTATCACCTCTTATCTCTTAGCTCTATCTACCAAGTAGTATTTGTATTTATTAGTTGTTACTTCTCTCCTTGTCATTTTCTAATAGAAACCATTTTCTTGTTCTTGTAAGAACCTACAATAACTGAGTATGAGAGGATACGGGATAGGCAACTGGAGAAGAATAGAAAGAGGATGGAAGAACTTGGACTGCCAGCTCTATCTGCTGGTTTTAATAAATCCTTACCTCAACCTACAACACAGATGGGGGAAATCAAGAAACAAGAAAACTAATAGTGAAGATTCGGATTCGTCGGAGTATCACCTTGACGAGGATAGTCAAGGAGATAGTGATGATGATGACACTGAATCTGATGAGCAGCCACATCCCCTGGCAATTAAGGTGCTCCTTCTATCTCCAAATTAGTGGATGGGGAATGATCACATTGGACTTTGATGTTTTTCATGTTTTTCATGTTTTCTATATAAATAATAAATAATCCATGTAGTCCTTGCAATTGTAATATGTGTAGCAATTTTCAGTAATAAATCACAATTACATTCTAGTGTAAAGTTAAGGTGAATATTGAATGAATCTATTTCATGTTCTAGCTTTGTTCACTATACACAAGTCCACAGAAAACTTGTTGGCTGAGGCCTTTTATTTGTAACTGCAATCTGTATGAATTCTTAGAGAATGAAAAACTATCCGCAACCTAGCTTAGCATAGAGAACAAGTGAGGTGGGAACTCCTTGTTGCATGCAAAAAAATGGCAGCATACTGTCCTGCTAACTTCATCTTTAATTTTTGTTCAGTATACCAGAGCTGAGCCAAGCTCAATTGTGACCTTGCCTGCAGCCTACAAACTGCAACAATGTGGCCTTGTTTTTGAGAGTTCCAATTTAATAATCACTATACTAAGATACTTCATTATACCATTCAGTTTTTACCACTGCAAATGTCATCAGCCATGTATTGATAATGGAATGCATAGCACTGTAAATATCATCAGCCATATTTCGTTTTCCTTACCAAATTTTTATGTCATACCAGATGTTCAATATGTGCTCTAACTCACTAACCTGTCTTTTCTGTCAAACACAGTATACTAGAGGAAGGTCTACAGTCCAAGTAACAAGAGATAAGACAAGTCAATCCAACATGGCCCCAGGAGGTAGGAACAGCAAGAGAGTGAGGATTGAAGAACCAGCAGCAGCACCAGTTGGTCGTGCACCCCAAACAAGAATTTTTAAAAGGCAGCAACCTTCACAGCCATCTGGGAAAAATGTGGAGGAACCTACAGTTGGTCATAATGAAATACCACAAAGGTCGTATACACTTGAAGAGTATGACAATGGATCTGGTACTCATGAAAGTTTGTATGAAATACCACAAATTTTCAAAGATCCTGATGCACACATTCAAGGTGGAGTTGAATTTAGTGCATTTGCTGATGATGACAACCCAGCTGGTGATGAATTCAGTAGACTTGTTGCTGATAACAATATAGGTGGACATGATGACACTGAAGGCAAGTCCAAGGTTATTTTTCATGCACATATGACATTTCTTTTGCTGGTTATAGTGAAACTAAACCAATTCAATGGAAATCCTATTTTGTAGCTCATGCAGCACGACCCCCAAGGAAACCCAGGCCACCCACCAAGGTAACACACCTAGAAAAGATGACAAAGGCTATGAAAAGGAGGCTGCCCATACTTGTCGATGAAGGCAATAAAAGGCCTAATGATCCTGTTTAAGCTGCCAAGTTTGCTTCTGAGTGTGGTGTTATCATTCGGGATAAAATGCCTATCCTAACTCACTGGAAAGTGTACAAGAATGACAAGAAACTCTACAAGAAATTTGCGTCAAAGCTTTCTGTAAGTTCATTAATATTTCCATGTTTAACTTGTATACCTGCTTAAACCCTACTAAATATGGAATTTTGACTTCAACAGGTGCGCTTGGCCATTAACAAGGATGACGCGCCAATAGAGGAAGCTTGCATGGATGTGCTGCGCTCCAAAACGCGACAACAGCGTTATCGGCCGAAGAAGAAGTACTTCAATGGTGTGCCAGCAAATCAGATTAGGACTACTTCTCCAATTGCTAGCATGACTGATGTGCAAGTGGAGGGCACTAGTTGCACTTTGGTCGATCAAAAGAAAATGGTAAGGACCAAAGATCTAAACCGATGTTCTTGTTGCTATGTTGACATCTTTTGTTCCGTCTCATTTAGTTTCCATAGGATTCATGTGGAAAGAACTAATGATCACAACCGACATGTGCATTCTTTTGTAGGACACCCGTGAAAAGAACGAGATCAATCGTAGTAAAGTCCGGTACCATCGGACTACGGGAGCTCGCAGCTATGTGGCACACTTGCATACATATGTAAGTAAACAATACATTGTACCAGCTTTCTATACATGTGGTCTAAACAAATTGTTTTCCATTTTAACCGATTAAACTTTGCTCAAATGGATTGATTATGAAACGAAGCGAAGAGAGAAACAATGCGAGAATCCAAGCATTGAAGAAGAAGTAGCGAGAAGAACTTGATGCGGTAGAGGCCTTTGTGACCTGCCATACCAGCTCCAAAAAAGGACTAAGTGAAGAAGCAAGAGAAGCAGTTGTAAGTCCTGACTTGTGTTGGAAAATTTTGTTATCTGTCTTTGTGACCTAGAATATGGTAATTATGTTATCTATCTTTGTGACCTTCAATATGACTATGTGAACCAGCAATATAACCAGCTCCAAAATTTACTTAGTATGACTATTGTCTGACCAACTAGTGGTGGCTCATTATGTTGTTTCAGGCTAATATGGAATCTTTGAGGGCTGAACCGATTCTTTGAAGGTGAGACACCTGTCTCTAGTGCGAGAGATTGTGTCGAAGTTCATATATCACCATAATTCTCACAAGCAATTCAAATACCACATAATCATCACAAGTAGTTTAAATATAACCATACACATCACATATAGTCCACAAAAGCAAGTAAAATCTAGAATATCATCACAAGCACAAGTTGTTCAAAACCAAAACCACAAGTACATGCAAGTGTCCAGGAGCAAAGTAAGGTTAATGAAAAGTGAACTCACTCCTCCGGCGCTAGCGGAGGGCCCTGCGGCGATTGCGATGCCGAGCCCCCAGCTGGTGACATGTGAATAAAAATCTTAACTATTACAAATCTTACATGTTTTAGAATACTCATCATGATCCGGCTCAGTTGGATCATATGTTTCGTCATCACTATCACACAAATCCATATTCTCAACGCCATGCTCCAAAGGAGGAACGACGTGGTCATTATCATTGTCATTACTTAAACATAGTTTCTCAAGACGTTGGTAAACAACGTCTATCGAACAATTTGCATATATGAGAGAGCAACGCTATGAGCTATGTTCATTTTAATTAAAAAAAAATATAAAGGATATTTCAGAAATAAAATACCCTATGTTAACATTAATGCAATATTAAACTTTATTTATGAAACCGGTGTAAAGAACTAGTCAAGTTTTATTAATAAAGATTCATATATTGATTTAACCGATTAAACATTTGCACTACTTCCTCGACGATCCTACAGGAAAATTAATGTTGCTACTTTTAAATATTCGAGCAAATTAGAAAGTGGAGCCCCCACACATGCTGTTGGGTTAGGTACAAGTCCTTTCTCGCTGTTCCGCCTACGGGACAGATTAAACACAAGGAATATCCTTGGCAGATTAAACTCGATCGAGGAGACCTCAAGCTCAAGTCACCTCTTGTTCACATGCTCTTTTAGCCAATTGTATTAACGTCGTCTGATCCACATTTAATACATTTGTACCCAAAGTATCTGACCAAAAGACTAATTATGTGCATTACTTACAGCACATGATTGAATACAAAACTTTATTTGTTCTTTTTGTTTTTTCTGCTATTATTATTATGAGGTAGCTTCTTATGGCCAGAGCACGTATCAAAATGGCTAACAAGAAATGCTGATGTATTTCAATAAAATATATTTTTTGTCGTTTTTTTACCAAGAAGTAAAGAGCCTCTAGTCCCGGATCTATAGTCTTAATGCGTCCCTTTGGGGGATGCTTTAGAACTAAAGGGTCGTTTCTGGACAGGAACTAATGCTCATTTTTCTACAAGTGTTGGTACGTCGATATACCGTATACATACCTGGTGTATCGGACGGACCATCGACTATATCTGTCTGTATAAACTTGTACTGATGACATTACGTTTGCGCCGACTGGATGTGTCCATCGGTATAACATTATATATACCCACAGACTCTCCATCACTACTACAATGGCTTATACCGACTGCTTTATCATCATCATTGTTCTCGGGCCATGGTATAGTGGTTACCACATTTCGATCGATAGGGTAATATATCCAGGATGGAGCTTTTCTTGGGTACTGATCGAATTCAGCAAGGTACGGTACGTACGCGATATGAGTATACGCATTGTACTTGCCGGATCAAAATGTGATAGAACAAACTACCGAAAGCGGGGTATGGAGATGCGTATATGCTCATATATACTCTTGATTGGCTCTTGATGTACTCTTGATTGGCTCATGGAATCTGTAATAACAAGTGATTATTTTCTAATTACTAAAGATGAGTCGATTTTGGAGTGTCACAATTGCAAATAAAAACTAAACTGTTGTGCCTCTGCTGTTATATCAGGGCAACATAAATAAAGAGATTAAAGGATATATCGGAGTGAAGATATGTCGTGGACGACTATACGACTGCGCCTTTTCCCTCTTGCAATAGCGTCTGGCTATGCCCTTGGTGATGTCATCATGGGATTTCATGATTACATCACCCGGCCCAACATGTGCACGTGGTTGCTTTGCTTACCACATTCCAACCCAGTCCACAGGGTGAAAATAAGCTGCAGGTTGTGCAGTGTTCCTTATCCTTTGCATCTAAGTATCACAGGTGCACTGAGCGAGGAGGTAGCCGCTGGGACAGACCAACAATGACGGCGGCTTGTGGCCGACAAGAGCAAGTGTGACTTGGGAAAAAAAAAGAGTATTGGAGTAGTGATGCTTAGATTTAATTTTGTATTCGTTTTGTTGTTTAACATATTGTATCGATTTTATTAAAAAAAATATTAAGAAAACGGATACTTATTCATTTTTAAAATAATTCTCCTTTTAATTTTATAAAATAATTGTTTTTATGGTATTCTCTTGCCCATAGCCCATACCCCTCCTCCGTCATGCAAATTGCCTAAGATACACTGGTTAATGTTAGGATTTGTTCAGTACCAATCACTCAAGCTTACTTTCATCATGTACAGTTCTCTTGGTGTGTTTACCATCAGACCTACTTCCGCTTCTCTACGCAAAGTTAAAGCTGAAAACGACTCTTTTCTTATTTATATATACGCTTTGTATTACCCTAATGAACCAGTGACTAATACAGGTGGTTCGCTGCACTTCCCGTATACGAGGATCCCCATAGTGGTGCTATTAGAACAACATATAAAATTTATTTAGAAGACCATATAAGGCAGACACTATGCTCCAAGAGGCATGAAACCTTCTATTCTCCTTTAGTTTCCAATTTTTTTTTGAAATTACCACTCTAGTCCCTCATATTCCCCTTCCATTATGCTATAACTCTTATCAAACAACACTGACAGGTACAGATCATGTGAGTGAAATTTGAGAGACGATCAGCCATAAGAGAAAATCTCAGATGAAAAGTGAAATGACCAGATTATTTAGAATAAAGTTACAATAATGATATATGTTATTTAAGACATAAGCCAATAAATAACCTGTTAACAACGTATTTTTTATGAAAATAATACCGAGTTATTATTGTAGGATGGTTTGATCGTAAAAAAATTGCATGGATAAGCCCCTTTACCGGGGAACCTAAGGATTCCCTCTACGTCTTTACCTATGTATAAACTTCAAGATTACCTAGCCCTTGCCAAATTGTAACACCCAAGAATTTTACAAGAGATGTTAACCAGACACTTGGAAAAGATGCTAAAATTGACTTTTTGAACGGTATCGCGGATGGATGATCAACGACCATCACTACGTCGAGCTCGTCAAGACGATTCCGTTTTTCTACCCACATGTTTGTTTTGGATGTTACAACGATATCGCTCCCCCCCCCCCCCCCTTGCGACTCCCCCTTTTTTTCCTTGAGACCGTGACCTTCCCTTCACCTTCTGGACCTAGCATGCCCCTTTCTGCTCTCCCTGCCGATCTTCTGCTGCTGCCATGAAACAAGAGGGAGAGGAGATCGTAGAGGAGAGGAGGAAAGAAAAGGATTGTGCAACCCTAGGTTATTTTGGAGGATCAAGGTGAGAATATTTTGATCTAATCCCCTGTTATTGGATGAGTTTTAAGGCTGCAATCTAGTCTTCTTCATTGCATTATTGGGGGATTAGAGATGGATCTCGTGATTAGTCTCAGCTGGTTGACCGATTCTGCAGTGTTTGGTCCTCCTTGAATACGACCATGTTAGAGTCCGAATTAATTTTTCCTCCTAAAAAAGTTTTTCTAAATGACTCCAAGATCTATCCACGAAGTCTTATATCATAATTTTTGGACATATGGTTTAAGAGATATTGCAGTTCAAAGTTGGCTGTTTTGTTTAGACGAGTTTCTGAAAATTAAAGTAATAGATCTATTGAGATTTAAGGCATCTTAAGAGTCCAATGAGTTCTTCAGATGAATACCAAAGTTTTTTGGTTAATACTAAGCTTTCCAGATTGGTAGAGATCATAATTGTTGGTTGGCTAAAACTCTAGATATAAACTTCTAAAGTTGGACTATCAGTTTTTGTTCTCAGATTCAAAACTTGAAGGTGTTGTGATGATTAGTTGATCTTAATGATTTTTACTACAAAGAGTCATAGAGTCAAAGTTGTTGATAAAATAGTTGTTCATTGCTAAGGACCATGCCTAGTGACCTTGGCTTTATCGCTTTATCCTTTCTGAATGAACAGGATTCAACATTCTGGATTCCACATATTTTTCTGTGGCCGGTCTACTTCCCTAGACGGAGCTCAACGACCCATGCAGCGGTGTCGAGCGGTGTGGAGCTCGAGGTGCAATAGCGGAGCTCACGGCGTAGTCACCCCTCGGCTAGCGGAGCTCGCCCGAGTGTGGCGTACAGGCACGCCGCGCGATCAGTGGCGGCACGGTACAGGGCGGCGGCGGCAGGGTGGTGGAGAATGCTAGGGTTTGAGGTAGTGGAAACCATGTAGAGAAAAGAAATTCCAGAAGCTTTATAGAATCACTGGTTATAAAGTTTAACAAATTATTAATGTTCATGCGATCTCCACAACTACCAGCCCATATGGAGGCCCACAAGTCGATTGCAAAACTACGTGCTCAGCCACGAAACTCGTCAACTGCTGCCTGTGGGATGCGGGATGCCCCTGTAAAAGGTGCAGCAGCACTCCTCACGCTTATTACCAGCTGGTTTCAAGCACTGAATCCCGAAATACTTGTATCTATGTTTCACTTGCTCCCTGTGGCAGTCGGCGCTGCACGCCCCCTCGGTGCAATGTCCTCGTACAGGATTGCAGATGGTTTCTACTGCGAATGCAGAATAGGCAGCTCAAATAATTAGTATACTGTAGTAACACATAGTTACCAGTCGATCTGAAAACTGAATAGTAAAAGTAGCTAGATATCGTATATGGTTACTTTCTTCAGCATTTTGGCTGGACGAGAGCTTTGAAGACGTGATCAGGACGACAATGCAAATAGCAGCAGCTGTCTTGTACGCAGCCATGAAGAGAAGCAGAACAGATGTATATCTGTGCCTTCTCGTATTGATCAGCTCTGCTCTCTCTGTACATATGTATATACAAATTCTCCAGTCTAAATTATGTCAATGATATTATATCTGTAGGTTAGGTTCTGGTTTTTCTGAATTATTTCAGTGATATGTTATCTTTAGGTAAGGTTCTGATTTATTTCCTTCATATCTCAAATCTAAAATACTGTCAATGAAATTATATCTGTAGGCTAGGTTCTGATTTTTTTTTTCGAAATAAATTTGACCATATCCAATACATCGACCCAGTGCCTAATTTATTTCCTCTCAAGCCATATATATATATATATATATATATATATATATATATATATATATGATATCTAACAATTGTGTGATATCCTATTGATTCATTCAAATAAATGTGACACTACTCCTATATATACTAACTCGCCAAAATAAATGCGATCACATTGTCTCATATGGCCATGATATGTTATCTTTTTCAGAAAATATGGAATAATGCAATACGACAATACGTGATAGACACCAGCATATTTTATTTATACAAAATGCATCACTATCTATAACATAAAACTAGTTTAGTTTATAATTTTCTTAAACACGACATATTCCTATATAAAATTTCATTTCCTATCTCTTCTTAACTGAAACAATTCACAAAGACAATTTTCCAAATATTTTCTGAACCAGGTCAAATGGTACATTATGTGAACCACCGGCTATGACGATGCCAACGCCAAACGGGATTCACTCCGTCCTTGGTGACATCATGGTCTCATACAACTGCGAGCTCACCAAGGACTCCGCCTACAAAGCTGCAGCTGCGCTACGGTCATGGTCGCTCGGGCCGCCAAGATCGACCAAACTACTCTTGAAGTTCCGTAGTAGGAGCGCACGGCCACGGCCTTGGATCCAAGTCTTGCTTTCGTTAAGAAAGTTTGCCTCGGCTTGCCCGACGCATCCAAGGAAGTAATCATTGCGGCTGACCTCGACCCCAAATAGGAACTCGCGCTCACCGGTTTCCTCCGGGACAACGCCGACATCTTCTCATGGAGCCCATCCGACATGCCCGACGTCCCCGGGGAACCGGCCGAGCACGCCGCCCTTGAAGTAAGCAAGACAAGCATGACCTATCAAGCAAAAGCTTCGGTGATTTGCAAAAGATAGAAATCAAACTATAGAAGTAGAAGTACGTAAGCTTTTAGATGCAGGATTTATCCGCGAATGTAAACACCCGATTTTGCCAAAGCAAACTCGGCTCTTGTACCCAAAAAGACCGGAGGGTTAAGGATGTGTATCGACTACACCGACCTTAACAAGCACCGCTCGAAAGATCCCTTCCCTCTTCCTCGCCGTTCACGCAAAATCCGCACCTCGCGCCAAGCACATAGCAAGCCGAACGAAGCTAGCTTAAAACACGTGCCGGATCCGAAGCGTGCCGATCAATTTCCCGAAACCGACAAAGGAATAAAAATAGTCATGGAACTTGCCGGGTGGTACCAGACAGTTCCGTATTTACGGCTAGAAAGCCAATTAAAAGGACATATAGCTACAACAAGCTATCTGCCAGCAGTTTAAATATCATTCGGGAGCTTTAAAACATGAAAACAGGATATAGCCGAATGGATGACGTAAGCATGACAAAAGATCGGTCTTTGTTTAAATAGCGTTGCTCGCATACTATCACAGCCGATTTTTGATGATAAATAACAAATAAAATAAATTAAGTAAAAGCATGATTATAAATATGAAATAAACAAGCATGCATAGGCCAAAAGAACTAGTCTACCGCATGTCTAGGTACTTTCAAACCCGTCAAGCATGATACCAAACAAGTTAATCCACTGCATGATACAACTTGTTTGGAACCATACCACCAACCACAAAGAGATTGATCCACCGCATGATACGATCTAAATATGGAAGGCTAAAAGCACACATTATTTAAAACAAACTTATGAACAGGTTTTACTCATGAAAGCATTGCCGAATTCGGTACATACAGACCGATCCGGGTTCCGTGGAGAAGGAACAAACATTTGAAAAGTCAAAGCTTGAACCCACAACACGTGACAATCTAGATTGATCTAAATTCGGCTATTGAGAGCACTTGATCCTTTATAATAAACAAAGACTTGAAAGTACATCACACGGATCTCCAAGATATAAAGCCGAAACCAATCGATCCAGATTGGGCAAAAGAGTGTTACATGAATTTAAACATAAAGTAAAAACTCAAAGCAACACGTGGTAACTTAATGAATCTATTAGATCTTGCCAAATCTAATATAGCCGATAACTAGCTTCGAGCTAGATCTTATCCTACCGCATGACTCATGATCCAACAAGAAACCCTCTTGAACCAAGCTTAAATCCACCGCATGATACTAAGCAAGGTAACAAGACTACTTGCATCACGGTCTAAATCCGCCGCATGATACTAGACATGATACAAGGTTGTCGGTACTTACGGAGGTCGACGGATCGATGGCTCCTATCGAAGAACTCGACAACTCGACTAAAGGACTCGATGTTTGGCACGGGTCCGGTTTTGTTGTGAAGATGTTCGATCCCTATTACGGACACCAAGGGTTTATATTTATACCCTTGTCCTAACACGACTCCGGTCGATACGAGTACAACATTTAATGTCTAAATTAATGCTCCGACGCCAATGTCCATCCCGTATACGCCATCAACTCGTTCTTTCCTTATATCGGGCCACGTCACCATGCATTCCCGAAAACTTTCCTTTAAAAGCGCAAACAATCCTTTTGCCGAACGATGGCGCATTGCCGACCGCAAGCATCCTTTACCGATTCCTTTGAGGAGATTTTTTCAAGCCGAATGGTATTTCATCACCAAGCTCGGCCCAAGAGTCGATCCCTTTCTGTACCATTTTTTGGTGTTAACATATGCCCCTTCAATTACGGGATAAAAGTGATTTTATTCCGGAATTGACCATAAATGCCCAAGGTCTTCGAGCTAAATCCGTTTAACACCCACTCCTTCCTCTTGCAACTGTTGGAGTCTCCGCTCGGATCCAAACCCTAGTTCATCAATTTTCAAGTCGAAACCTTCAATGGCGGACCAAAATCAAGCTGTTCAGGTAAATCTCATCCCCTTAAGGTCCATTCGGTATTACCTTTTCGATCCCCACCTTAGATTCCTTTCTCTATTTTTTCCTGATAGTCTCTATCCACTGAGCTTTTGATTCCCATCGAAGATAAACCATCATCCTATTTCCTCGGACCTGTGGGAATCTCCGACCCCCTTGAGTTCATTGAAGCCGAATCCAATAGAACACCCTTCAATTCGGCTTTGTCAAGACCTCATGCGTGGCAAGACGCCTTCAAAAGCTGGCCCCTGCCCCTCATTGCAGGATGGAGAAACTGGTATAAGAGGATACTCGAAGATAAAAGTGTAAAAATCAACAATTGGGACCGTCTTCGTATTGCCCAGTGTTTGGAGTTATCTCTGGTTGAAACCCTAAAGAATGAGTCTTCTAATTGCAGCCTGTCATTTCTGGTCAAACGTCGTCAATGCTTTCCTTTTTGGTCATGGACCAATGTCCCCCACTTTGGTCATATATATGATGACCGGCCTTGATGTCACAGGATACATGTATCCTTACAAGTACAAAAGCCCCATCAGGCAAACAGGAGTAAAAACAAGATCTGGATACAAGCAATACATCCAGAACCATATGTTTGATGGCCCTCTAACTGATGTTGAATACCGAGCCTTCCTGAACATGTGGCTATGCAGATTTGTCTTTTGTGGCAAAGCCAATGAGCCAACCCTGAGCCATATTGCAATGGCTGAAGATTTGGCTACTGGTCATTCCATTCCCCTCGAGAAGTATCTTTTAGGAAGTGTATACCATATGCTCCATCAAACCACTCATCTGATGTACATCAGCCCAAAAATCTATTGCGTCAATAGATTTTGTGAAGTGCTGCAAGGTGGAGGGCAACGGAAGGAAGATGTAGCAAGGTGGAGGGCAACGGAAGGAAGATGTACAACCAAGACATCTTGATTGGTGATGATGTAAAGTCTCATCTTTACATGGAGTGCCTTGACGTTGTCGGAGCTCTCGCCAAACATGCAATTTACAAGGATAAAATTGCATGTTGTTTGTCTACTAATACCACTTAATGAACATTTGTTTCCGAATAAAATTACTTACACTAGAGTTGATCAGTATATAAATTAAGTTCTGTGCCCCATTCAATATTTGAATTATGTAGCATTTCCAAAGATATACTCCATCCATCCTAAATTATAAGTTGTTTTGTTTTTTAAGATAATTTTGCTAGCCAAACTGTTGTACGTACATGTCCTAAGTACTCCCTCCGTTCTAAATTTTTAGTCATTGTTGACTTCTTGATCACAATATTTGATAGTTTGGTTTATTCAAAAAATCATGTAAGTATAGTTTATTTTATTTGCGATTTATTTTATCCTACAGGTTCTTTAGGGTTGCTTAGAGCTTTTCGGTGAGTTAGTGAACACTGCTTAGAGCTTTTCGGTGAGTTAGTGAGCACTTGGCTGGATGAGAAGTTTGCAACATGCAAACATGTGCAGTTAGAAGAGAAATTTAGCTGTTCCAAAACCTCATCAATTAGGAGATTATTAATTTGAAGCCAGACAAGTGGATCAATATAATCATACTAATTATTAATTGAATTTTCGGGTAAATCAAAGCTCACATACCATCCTCTGTCCAGCCGGGGGACAGGCATCTATTTCTATTCGGATAATTCTCCTAGGGTTTCCCGCAGCAGAAGCAGAACTAGCTGAACCTAAGCTATGTAAGCAATACACGTATGACGCACCCTTGTTCCAGTACGTCACCTGTCACCTGCTGCCCATAATTTCCAGAGTTGCTCCGCATTCTTAGCAGCAAGTGACAGTTTCTGTTTGTGAGTATATATATAGGCAAATCTGCTGGCTCAGTCTTGCTCAACGTACTAACTTCCACCACCAGATAATGAATCTCTCTGCTGCCGTGTCCGATTAATTAATCTTTTGCTTAAAGTTGTTTGACGTGCTTTGGACAATATGATCCAATCCTTCCATGCCCCTTGTGTAATAATATAATATATAACACTGTATGCGAAGTGAGGGGTACCTATACCACCGGATGCCTTGTGACAAGTAAAATTGCCGTCGTCTTGCGCAGCAAAATTGTCTCGTGCACATATTGTTCATGACCGAAATTCGCGCGTGTCAGACAACAAACCTGGAATTACCTATTTTGAGAAGTCTTCAAAAGAAATATTTCATTCATAGATCTGGCCAGCACAAAAATAGCCTTCTGTGTGGGCCCAAAAACAACGTTAACATAGATGAGAATGGGCCAAATATTTCTGTGGATCCGACACACAACTGCGCTCTATTCTAACGGGCCTAGTTTCCCATTCAACAGTATTTTCAGGTCCACGTACATCCGCTGCATCGCGTTAGAGCTTAGAAGCTTTGCACACATGTACATAGGTGCGTCATGCGTTAATAAGTGGTAAGCGGTGCTCCTGTCGACAATGAGGCGTGAATGGTGACTTCAGGAATCTCGAGATCTGTGAGGTGCTCAGTCCTTTGGATGTGCTCATATGGGTAGGGTTCACATAAGTGCGTTCATAATGTTGAGTGTCCGAACATGCTGTGTTGTACTGTGTAATTCTAAAAAAAAAAAACTGTACAGAGGTGCATGGTGCTCAATATATTCTCTTAACTTCGATTAATTGACAAGTTATTCATGTACTAGATCTCCAGAATTACGGCAAGTCGATTACAGTACAATACCGCATGCTCAGCCACGAATCTCGTCATCTGCTGCCGGCGGGACGACGACCCTATAAAAGCTACAACAGCACTCCTCAGGTTTATTAGCATTAGCAGGTTTCTCGCACCGGGGACGGTAATATTTGTAGTTGTGTTTCACTTTCTCAGCTATACATTCGTCTCTGCACACCTTAAAGGCACGATCAAAACGACAATGCAAATAGCAGCGGCGGTCGTCTTGTACGCTGCCATATGTATTGCTGTCTCTCCCTCTCTCTCTCGGGCGCTAGAAGGGAAGCAGAATAGATGTATGTATGTATGTATATATATCCAAAATCATTAACAGGCACTACAATGTCTCATATTTATATTATGTCAATGATATGATATCTGTAGGCTAGGTTCTCATTTTCTCAATTAATATAATGAAATGATATCTGTAGGCTAGGTTCTGATTTTTTTGTGTCCAAATTAATTTGACCATATCCAATATATTGACCTAGTGTCTAATATAATATCTTTCCTCTCAAGCCTTTTATATCAGGACGCTAATTTTATATTCAATTAAGCATCTAACAATAATTGTTTGATATCCTATATATATACTTCCTCACCGAAATAAATGCGACCATATTGTCTCATATGTCGGTGATATATTGTCTTTTTTTCAAGAAAAATGTAATAACTCAACAGGACCATACATGATACATACTTGTAAGCACATTTTTTTTATAGAAAATACATCAATATCTATAACATAATATTAGTTCTGTTACTCATCTCGGTATGGTACCGATGTAGTTACAAATATTGGCATTTTATGACAAATTTTAATTTCAAATTTATTCAAGTAAATCATGATAAATAGCTGCGACCTTTTCTCTGCCAGTGAGTGAAGTTCATGAATTTGTTCCACTACTTGACGAGCATGCGCTGCATCACCAGCCTGGCTAATTACAGTGTCGATGTGCTCCACACACGTCGACTGTGATAACCAAATTGTATAATATGAATTATATCTATGCACATAAAAAGAACCAAATTCATAGTTTTAGCGTCCACTCTTCCCTTCCAACGATGTTTAGTTGCCCCCCCCCCCCCATTTCCCTCGCGCGCCGTTCGTCGGTCCCCTGCATGTCCAACAAACCAAATGGAATAAAAAATAGTAAATACAAAATTTTGAAAGACTTGAAAATTTTTCGTAGATGCTATAAATCAAAAGCAACCCATTTTGTTTGATTGGGGATCATAGTAAATTTTGATTTTAAACATAAAATGATTCCAAAAAATTATTTTAATTATCACATGAGCTGCTTCTCTCGAGATGTGTTTTAAAAAATCCTAGGACTTTCTGAACAAATTCTATAAATAAAAAGTGAGCCATTTTAATTTGACCTAGCATGATAGTAAAAAGTGAGCCATTTTAATTTGACCTAGCAGTATTTAAATTGAAAAAGATCGTCGCCAACTTGGGTGAGTATGGTCCTTTTGGAGACTGGACCAGAGCATGAGACCGTGGTGGGCTTCTTTGGAAGCTATGACACAGCTTTCATCACAAAGATTGGTGCTTACACCATCTCTGGTGCTCGACCCTGCTAGCTCCAGCCTGCATGTTCCTTTCAGTTCAGTCGCCAGAGTGTGTTTGATTTCCTCCCGTTTCCAGTGTTCCAGAAATAAGATGGGTGTTCCCCTAGTCTATGCATGATTGCATGTTGTCATCTTCATTGCCCGAAGGAGTGTCGTTGACTCATACAAGTTGCTCGGAAGATGATGACCCTCCGGAAGCAGTCCCCCAACAAATGCCATCATAGCATCGAAGCAGGATCGAGTCATGTTGTGCTAGGACTTCAACCCCAGTAGGCGCCCAATGGCATCAAGTGGAGAAACCATTGTCTTCTCATGTAGGAGCTTCGTGCCAACTCCATCATGGCCAAGAACGCCTTAGCACTCGGCTCTAGCTCCTCCTCCTTATCATCCGCTCGTCCTCCGTAGGCCTTTCAGCAAATGTTGCATCCTCATAGTCACCTAACCATCCTGCTACCCCAGCATCACCATCAAATGCCTCCAAGCGATGAGGTTAGTTTTCATGCTCTACTCTGATCCGAGACGAAATTTCGGCAGCACCTCCCCGCTGCTCTCCCGATACACGTCCTGGAAGGGAGAGTGTGTATCCGGAGAACAACGGGGAGGTGGTGCCGAAACTCCATCTCATATCCGAGCAGAACATGGAAACTAACACATCTACGCATCTGCAGGCTGTCCAAAAAACATGGAGAATCCGAAACAGATACAATCATAAAGATATACAAATATTCACATATCTCCAACCGTATCCATTTTGGACGGGAGATGCCTAACTGGGCTACACCGATCGACGTACGACAACGATAAGGAAAGAGCTCAATTATACCTAGGGTGGCTTCGCAGGTACAAGATTCCTGAAAATCGCATGTTCGCGACTCCGAGGCTTTGCAGGTCCAAGATTCCTGAAAATCGCATGTGCCTTGTCCCTGAAAACATATCTCAAGAACTTCGTTAAACTCGATGTTTCGAGGGTGACGAATTTTCCTGAATTCCCCAACACTAGCCCCTCGGGGAAGCGGGTTGACTCCGACGATCCGATTTCATGAACATTTCAGAAATTTAGTAAAAAATGTCACCCTCGGAACGTCGGAGGGGACACGCGTCACCCAAAAACCCCGCAACGGTCTAATCGAGGCAGGTTTCGCAGAACTACCCCCCCCCCCTCGCCCCTATAAATAGGAGGTTGTCGTTGTTAAAAAATTTGACCGCCCTCATTCTTTCCTCCGAGTTTTGGCTTTCAGCTTTTGCGGAGAAAAATTTCGCGAATGAGCGTTTGGAGCTTCAAGCTCTTCTTCGAACTTTCGACGGTAATGGCTTCTCTACCTTTCGGTCCTTGTTTCAGCTTTTCGTTGTAGTGGTTTTTTTGTTTTGTGAGTTTTCTTTTACGAATGTTTTCTTGTTACTTTGTACGAAAGTTAGCGCGTATCACGTATTTTCGCATGATTTATCGCGTGACTTGTGACTTGTGACTTGCGACTATGCGCGATCGCGACGGGTTCCTAACTGGTGTTTCTATTTTTCGTACCTGTGTCAATTGAAGATCGTCACCAACTTGGGTGAGTATGGTCCTTTTGGAGACTGGACCGACATTCCATTCAGATTTACTTTCCCAGAGCATGAGACCGTGGTGGGCTTCTTTGGAAGCTATGACACAGCTTTCATCACAAAGATTGGTGCTTACACCATCTCTGGTGCTCGACCCTGCTAGCTCCGGCCGCATGTTCCTTTCAGTTCAGTCACGAGTGTGTTTGATTTCCTCTCGTTTCCACTGTTCCAGAAATAAGATGGGTGTTCCCATAGTCTATGCATGATTGCAAGTTGTCATCTTTAGTGCCCGAAGGAGTCTCGTTGACTCGTACAAGTTGCTCGGAAAATGATGATCCTCCAGAAGCAGTCCCCCAATAACTGCCATCATAGCATCGAAGCAGGCTCGAGTCATGTTGTACTGGGACTTCAACCCCAGTAGGCGCCCAATGGCATCAAGTGGAGAAACCGTTGTCATCCGAACAGGAGAAGGAACCCATAGTCGATTTGGACCCCACCTCCTCATTAGGGGATCCAGATTCATCCTTCACCACGACGGCACGACCCCCTCATCCTCGACCTCGCGGCGGGCTCTTGCTGCTTCCCGTCACGGTGGAATGGCTCTGATGTGGAGGCGCGAGCGACTCCATGGCCACGCGCCCAGCAGAGAGAGAGAGCGGGTCCTACGGTGAGAGAAGATAGTGTTGCTCCCACCAAGCGCTATTTGTGGCGTTTCCGGTTGGGCCCCCGGTCGCCTCCGCTGCATGGCCTTAGGGCCGGCACTGTGTTTCCCTGTAGCTACCTGGAGCATAGCAACGCGTTTCCAGGTTCGCGGTGCAGGGCTTGTATCGACATATTTGCCGTTCCGGGACCTTTCCATGTCCGCGGCGTGGTCAGCCTCAAGCCTTTACAAGTGAAATGTGAAGCCTTCACCAATTCACCACAGGAAATCCCAAATACATACGCCCAGTGTTAAAGAAGACGCCTAGTGTTTTCCATCGGGCACTCTATGAATAGGCTCTTCACCGAGTGCTGACACAAAAACACTCGGCCAAGTGTTTTTATCCAACACTCGTCATCTAGCATTTTTCCAGAGTGACTGCTGGCGACTACTCTGTAACTACGGGTCCTGGCGACTACTCTGTAACTACGGGTCCTGGCGACTACTCTGTAACTAGGGCCCTGACCATCCAGGTGTACCTCTTCAGTAATAAAGTTTGATTATTCATCAACTACTTTACTGTCTTCCTCCCTCAACGGGACAACTACCGAGTATGAATACTCGCGACAACTCCACGATGGGACTCCGTACTCAAAGATCGCGGCAACGAGTACTCATTGATGGGAATTTTTCTTCATTCATACTTAAATAATTTCATTACAATTGTTTTTGTACAACTACTGCTACGAGCTAACTATTACAGGACTACTGGAGATTAAGTTTCTCGGCGACTTGATCTGCAATAGGCGCCATCTGCTCCAGCAGCTCCGCGTACTGCTCGTCAGTGCAGTTGGCGGCTAGCCCGCCGGCGACTACATCTACGGGAGCCTTCGGGAAGTACGAATTCATGAAGGCCAGCACTTGGTTTGGGATCGACTTCGCCAAATGCTTCACGTAGGTCGCCAGCCGGCTGGGGGCTTCTTTCAACCGGTCCACCAGCAGCGCTATCTTGGGACCGCCAGGATGAGGCACCAGCAGCCTCGTGATGGGGAGCGCGGCTTCTGCATGTTCCTTGAGCTGGGCCCGCAGCTTCTCGCAATCCTCGTTCGGCCTTCGCAATGATTTGTAGCGATTGACGAGGTCACGGTCCGATGCAATACGAGCTCCATGTGCTTGTCGCACTCGTAAGCAAGCTCCTTATAATCATACTCCGCACCGGTGGGCCTCCCCGCTCCCGGTAGAAAAGGTTCTTCGATCGTCTCCGAAGCCTTCACCGATCAACTCGGGTCTCAAGCTCGCAATCAACAAGGCACAGGCGAGGGTTAGACTACCTCTCGACGTCCAATAAGTACTCAACAAGACAAATGGTGTACCTTTGTTCTTGTTGCGGAGAGACTTGTTCTTCCGCACCAAGTCGTCGCTCTTCGCCTGCATCTCTTGGACGTCATTATGGTACTTAGCAAAGGCGGCGTCCAGCTTTGACTGCATGGCGGCGGCGTGCTTCCGGGACTTCGCGAGTTGATCCACCAACGTCTCGGCCCGAAGCACCGCGTCGCCGTACCCTTGAAGCATATCCGACTTCAGGCGGGACCTCTCAGCGACGTCCTACGCAGACAACACACATCAGACGGGTACTCAACGCTAAAGGATTGACTACTCAAGGGTCATGACTACTCACCTTCATCCATTGCTTGGCTTGGTGCACCGCTTCCAGGTGCCGAGCCACCGTTGCCGGGTCGACCAGATCGTCCGCCAACAACTCGATCCCGCCACGACTACTCGTAGCGGCTTCGGTCATCGGCGCTGAGCGGATTGGCTCCGTGTCTTGGATCTCCGGTGCGCGGACGACCACCTCCAGAGCGGGTTTTGGCAGTGCGTCGTCCCCTCCTCCTCCAGTCGTCGCGGCGGCTTAGAAATTAATATAAGGAAATCCAAGGAGTCCATATTCAATACATACAATTAATAAATACAAATAAAGAATTAAAAATAAGAAAAATAGTAGTTAATGTTTATACAGATTGGGAAAGCAAAAAATATGCACCGTTAATCCAAAACAGAGAAGAACATGCACCGTTAGATTTTATGAAGATCCAATGCTTAGAAATTCTCACATTAATCTAAAAAAGAAAAAAGATATGCACCGTCAGATAATTATTCTGAACATCTAACGGTAAATAAAAACATAAAGAGTCCATGCCAAATTGAATTAATAACTACTCAAAATAGAAAAGAGTATGTTGAATATGTTGGCCCAGAGTACACATTAATTTCGTGACCAATTGTCACCTTGTGTGATTCCACATCTCGCAATACACCTCGCTAACCACTGCATACTTGCCTAATTAGTCATGGGCCCCATACCGAGTATGCTAATTGCATTGGCAAGCTATTCATATAAATTAATCTATTTATTCTCTTAATACAACATAGTTTAAAGAAGGTATCACGTTTTTCGAAAGAATTTACATTAAAAAAATACAAATTCAGAATTAAAAAGAAAACACTAATATGCGGCCGGAGTGTCATGAGTCCAAACCAAAGTCCATCTCACCCTCCCTATGTTGTAAAAAATTTTGGAATTAAACAAAAGATATATATAGTATGAATAGAGTACATGAGTTTAAACTTTAAAATTCCCGATGAACCTCTAGACGAAGTTATACATTTATAAAATATATATAAATACAACTCTAACTTCAATTAACAAACAAAACATATTTTTCGAGAATATGATAGGGTGTTCTTTGCCGGCGGCTCGCCTCGCCGATTTGCTCGACGAGCTTGCACGTATAAGCAAGAAAATCCTTAGTAGTGTAGGAGATTGTTGAATCGACGCCGCAACTTTCGAAACGAGCTCTGTTGTCATAAAATCTAGACACACCAGAACTAAATCATGCTATGCCTTCGCGAAATCCAACTTTCTAGCCACTAAATCGACATCCATTGTTGTCGGATTGTCCTCCATTGCGACCGGATCAATCTTCATTGCTGCCGAAGCTACGATGTTGGTGAATCATGCTGCAAAATCTTTACGACACATGAGACTGTCGAATCAACACCACATCTGCCAAAATAAGCTTCTTACGACACATGAGCTCTGTCGAATCAAGCTCTGCCCCTGATTTATCAAACTCTTTAGTCACTTAATCGACCTTCGCAACTATCGATTTGACCTACATTATCATATATTCGACCACCACCACTATCGGATTGACCTCCACTTTGGCTAGATGGACCTCCGCTGCTACCAATCGAGCTAGCTATGATGACACTACTAGATCGAGCTACAAGATGGGACACAAAAATCGGATGCCATGGGAATTGATAAGATAGGATACACTTGATGGACAATGCAAATAGGTTTGCGTAGCAGTAATTTGATAAAGAAGGTGTTATGTATGGTTTGGCATCAGCAACATGATACAACTACTCTGGTCAAAGAGGAACTAAGGTGGTCATAAATGGCTACAACAAATTGGCAATATGCTCGAAAAACAAAAAGGTGCAAGGTTGGTAGAAGGGGGAGGGCAACAAGAGAACAAAGACATTGTGATACGGACAATATTGTGATACAACCGAGCAACTAGCACGATGTGCTGAGAAATCTAAGTCACTCAATGCAAATATCTATCTTGCACTATAGACATGAGGAAAATAAATTGAATAATCAGCATGGTGTCACCATTTAGTATAAGCCTCCTCTGTAGTAGAGGAACTTTGTGTTCCTATAGAGCTTACTTGCGAATAGTCCCCTGTTAGTGATATGAGGTCCTATGCAGTAACTAAAGAGGACCAATTTTCTAACTGCACGTATCTATAAGTATAGTAAGCTTCCAAACAAGAATGAAAGGGATGGGATCAAGTTAGTTTGTCATGTATTTTCTAATCTATTGGAAACTTTTGGAATCAGACTGGTATGTGCTGCGTGAAGAACCAAACAAAGTATATTGAAGATCAATAAGTAACATTGACACCTACTATTGAAGATCAATAGGAAGTTATAAAGGTACTATCAAATACAATGGTTTCACTTTAGAAGACATAAGGTATATTCAACAATGACCAAGGAAATAGAATTCAAGCAATAAATTAGCATTTGAATATATGTTCTAGAAGACACGATATAATATGTACATATAATAAACATCATATGTATTTATCGGGATTACAGGTTAGAATAGAGAGAGAGAGAGAGAGTCGTCTGCCATGTAAACAAGAAGGGGCCACCGGTGAACAAGAAGAAGAAAATGAAAGGGGCGTCAGCCAATGACCGTGAGGAAGAAGGAACTTCTGAACGGGAGGAAGAAAGTACCCTTGTGTGAGAAGAAAAAGGGGATGCAAAGAGAGAGAGGCAGGCCTGTGCTTCAATTGCTTGAGCCCACCCAAATCGAGAAGAATCTTCAATGTGACCTACATTGATAAGGAGTGCTGCCACCAGGTATGACAAGTTCGTCGGAGGAGTTGGATCTCGACATCGGGAAGTGGAGCACCCACTCTGCGTGAGGTCAACACCAGAGCAAACTTGGAACCACGGAATCGGCGAGGCAGAGTTCGACCCTCGAGAGTGGGAGAGCGAGAGGCATTGTCGGTTGAAGCGGGGACTAAATGATGAGAGGGTGAACAACAATTTCAATCTAATACAGAGTTGTGGAGCTTCACGATCTAATGACACGCAACCGTCCTCTCGCTGAAATAAGGAAGATGCCATATACACAAGTGCAATGAATATGCCATCTCTCTCCTAAAAATTAGGACGGCCAACAGCATGCTGATCTGTATCCGCTCCCTCCTATTGCTTGCAAACAAAATGCAAGTCGTCGTTTTGCACATACAAAACTGTGGCATGCGGTGCGGTAATGATATCCATGTGCAGCGGCAACTTGCGGATCGCGCCTCGTTTTGTATAATCTAACTATGGACGAGTAGTCGATCGGGAGACGAGACAAATGGATTGGATCCAGCCTCAAGCAAGCCAACGGCAGACAAGAGGCTCATGGATGCACGCATCCACATCTCCATCGAGCTGCTGCCTGGCATGTCAACTGAAGCAGGAGTGCTAAACTAGCTATTCTACCCTGCTGCATGCACAGATGAATATCACCTCTGTTCACAGGTCCTCGGCACACACAATTCCACACACCGCGTTCTCTGAGCTCTGCAGCCATGGCGGAAGTAACCCGTGTTGATGTTCCAATCCAACCGGGCAAGTTTTTTTATATTTCTTTTCTTTTTCCTGTCTATGATCTCTCAGGATCGTAGTCTTGTATTTTTTTCTTCTATATCAATGAAACATGCACTATCTTGTGCGGTTGGTTCAAAAAAATATCACTGACTTGAAGTAGATAGAAAAAACAGAGCCAACAGATGCTCCAACTCCAAATCTTTTCTGGTATCATATTATACACAATATATATGCGCGCTCCAAAACATTCAGACGCCACAACTAGGCTCACAAGTATGTGCATGTGGTGCCAAGTAAAAGGCACGGTCGCCAACTAAGTATAGCCAGGCAGAGTTACAAAAGCTGCTAAATTAAAAGGCAGTGTTACAAGAGCGGCTAATAAAGCAATTGCACGCAAGCACGCGGCAATTGCTTTGAACAATACTTTTGTTATATATGCATAGTGCATTAGTGCGCTGAATCAGCAAAACACTGAATCAGACGTATATAAAATGCGCTCGCACTGGTCCAGTCACGAGAACATGGATGCCGCAAACTTTGTTCAACTATAAAATACTAGTGCTCAACCTTGCTGCACCTTTGCATTTGTTCACGCCCTGCTCTGCACACACCATTTTTTTTTGAACCAACGGGCACATGGAGTGCCTATTTCATTGATATAGAAGAGGTTTACAGCCGGGATCCGGCACAGAAATTACAGGTGCGTAAAAAGTATTTACAAAGTAGCGAAAAGTAACGCCAGGTCCTTTGCCCCCGCGGCCATCCACGCCGATGCCTCGCTCTTAATCTTCGCAAGTAAAGATGGTGGTGCCGCCTCTTTGCGGTTGAAAACTCTGTCGTTTCTCTCCTTCCAGACCACCCAAATGACGAGGAGGATAAGCGAGTGCACCCCTTTGCGTGGCACGTCAGGTAGATGTGAGAGGTTCTTCCACCACCGCCTTGGTGATCTGCTTGCCGGCCAAACTGCCGACCTGAGCTCGGTGAGGCCCGCCCATTCCACCACTAAGACCCAGGTTCTGTGCGTGTAGCGGCAAGATGCCAAGAGATGATGCGCAGTCTCCATTGTTTGTCTGCACAGGGGGCAAGACGGGCAGTGGTCCCAATCCCTGCGCGCTAGTCTGTCTGAAGTCCATACTCTATTCTGAAAGATCAACCAGGCGAAAAGCTTGCATTTGGGGGGGTGCCCACGTTTTCCAAATGATGGCTATGTCCGGAGCAGCAATGCAGCCATTAAACTGCGCGAGATAAGCTGATGCTGCAGTATACTCCCCGTGTGGGGTTAGGGACCAAGTGATGCGGGCTTCCTGGCCGTGTCGCAAAGCTGTGTCTTGCACTAGGTTCCAGAGCATGATGAATTGTGAGAGATGAGCAGTTGTGAAGCCCGTTCGGTGTTCCAGGTCTCGTATCCAGGCATTGTCGTGTAGGGCCTCTGCCACCGACCGGTTCTTTTTGTTTGATTTTCTGAAGAGAAGTGGGGTGATGTCCTTGGGTCTGCATCCCGAAAGCCAACCTGAGGACCAGAAAGATGCTTTGTGCCCGTCACCTAGGGCGATTGTGGTGCAAGCCGTAAAAAGCAGTCTGTCCTGCTCGGTGCAAGGCACCTCCGTGCCCACCCACGCTTTATCCGGTGAGGTCCATTCGTGCCAGAGCCACCGCAGTCGGAGTGTGAAAGCGAACCTGTGGAGGTTAAGGATGCCGAGACCGCCGAATTTTTTTGGGAGTGACGTTTTCGTCCAGTTGACCTTACACTTTCCTCCTGAAAGGGCCTTATCGCCCGCCCAAAGGAATCATCTGCGAAGCTTGTCGTTGTCGTCAAGGACTTCTTTCGGCGGCTTGACCACTGATAGTAGGTACACAGGTTGCGAAGACAGGACGGATTTGCTGAGGCTGACGCGCCGTGCATGGGCAAGGTTCTTCCCGTTCCAAGCCGAAAGCTTCGCGGCCGCTTTGTCGATTTGCGGTTGAAAGTCAAGTTTCCTCAGCCGGTATGGTGAAAGAGGGAGCCCGAGATACTTGAGGGGGAAGTGGGCCCTGGCGATAGGTAAGGCCGCCAGAATCGCTTCCAAATCAATGTTGTCACAGCTGATTGTGGAAACGGTAGTTTTCTGGAGGTTGGTTTGTAGGTCGGTTACTTGCCCAAAGTTGAGCAGGAGGTCCCTGATGTTCGTGGCGTCCGTGACCAAGGGTTTTAGGAAGACGACGGCGTCATCCGCGTACATGGAGATGCGGAAGCGTGCTGCACGACCGTTGAGCTTGGTCAGTAAGCCCCTGTCCGTGGCCACCTATAGAAGTCGGTTTAGAGGCACGATGGCTCGGATGAAAAGCAGTGGATATAGCGGGTCCCCTTGGCGCAAGACCCTTCCGTGTTGGATGGGCAGGAGTGGTGAGCCGTTTAACATGACCCTCGAGGTAGAGGAGGATAGAAGCGCCGTTATCCAATTTTGCCAACGTGTAGGGAAACATCTATGCTGCATGAGAGATAAAAGGTAGTCCCATCTGACCGAGTCGAACGCTTTGGAGATGTCCAGTTTTAGCAGCAGGGCAGGGGTTTTGGTGCGGTGGAAACGTCTAGTAAGATTTCGAACGTATAGGAAGTTATCGTGGATGCTTCGCTTTTTGATGAAGGCGCTCTGGGTTGTGGAGATGAGCTGGCTAAGAAACGGTGCGAGTCGCAGGGCAAGAACTTTTGTAATGATCTTGGCGACTACGTGAATCAAACTTATCGGTCGGAAATCGCGGACGTCTTCAGCCCCCTCTTCTTGGGTAGCAGAACAATGGCAGCCTTGTTTAGGAGGTTGAGGTCCCGGCAGCGTAGATCGTAGAAAGCATGTATCGCCGCCATAACATCATGCCTAATAACCTGCCAGCACTTCCGAAAGAATAACCCTGTGAAGCCGTCCGGACCCGGAGCCTTGTTCATGGGCATCTGTCGCACGGCCTGCCACACCTCGTCTTCGGAGAAGGGTCAGTCGAGCTCGGAGAGGTCACAACTAGAAAGTTGCAGGTTTTGCCAGCAGAAATCGCGTGTCCCAGGTGGGGGGTGCTCCATAACACTCTCGAAGTGGCGTTGTAAAATTTGCTGTTTATCCTGGTGTGTGAATGCCCAATTGCTCCCCTGTCTTAGCTGGTGGTTGTAATTTTTTCGTCGCCGACCATTGGCTCTAAGGTGAAGAACCTGGTGTTAGCATCCCCTTCACGGATATGTAGGATTCTGGCGCTCTGTTTCTTGCGGGCCGTTTCGATTACGAGCCAACCTAGGATGCGCTTCTTCAACTTGGAACGCAAGGAGAGTTCAGCGTCCGACAGCTGTCTGAAATCCTGTGCTTCATCGAGCCTTAAGATTACCTCTTGTGCCATGTGCAGCTTCTGTCTGGCGTCCGAGAGAAAAGAGTTGGCCCACGCTTTTAGCGCTCTGGATGTTGAGTTTAATTTGTGAGCTAATTTGTGGAAAGGCTCAGTATGAGTAGTTGGTGCATTCCATGCCGTGAGCACCGTTTCCTGAAAGCTTGGGAGGCGCGTCCAGAAATTATCGAATTTAAACGGTGTGGGGCGACGCGGGCCAGCGTGGCTCACGAAGAGCAGCGGGCAGTGATCAGAATGGGAGGAGGAAAGGGCGTGCAACGTGCAGGAGTCGAAGGTCATGTCCCAATTTTGGTTGCAGAAAGCTCGGTCCAACCGGACCAGAGTAGGTCTGCGGCGTTCGTTGCTCCAGGTGTACTTTCTGTTTTGCAGCGGCAGCTCCTTCAGCTCGCAAACCTCAATTGTGCGACGAAAACTTCTCATAAGTCTTAGGTTGAGATTTCTGTTGTTTTTGTCGCGAAAACTTCTCATAAGTCTTAGGTTGAGATTTCTGTTGTTTTTGTCGCGAGCCTTGTAAATGAGGTTGAAATCTCCGAGGATAAGCCACTTGGCATCATTGTCCGGCTTTAGGCTACGCATGTGTTGGATGATGATCTTATCCGCTCTTGTCGAGGGGCCGTAGACTGCACACCATTTTTTAGGCAAAATAGAAAAATTCATCCCTGTACTATTATATATGCTTGGCTCAATTTCGTCTCTCAACTACGAAAACAATCTAATCCAATCCCTGAACTATCCAAATCGACCCGACGCCGTTCACTGTTCCCATCCGGTCGCCTCGCCATATCCGGAACTCGCACGCGCTATACCTCCATGAATGGAGAGTCATCCCCCATCATGGGGCACACCCCGCCATGGATAGTGCTCCGCCCACCGCGGCTGCTTGTCCATATCCATCTCCTCAGTGGCCGCCGGCGCCGGGTTCCGCCACAGCTTCAAAATCGCAGCAACGAACACTCACTCAATCAGGAAGATGGCAAAGACCGCACCTTGCAAACGAAATCTGTCACATTGCATACGATGGGGCGGTGGCTGGCGTACTCGTCTGTGTACTTGGAGTCTTAGAAGGTGGAGGTGTCGACACTGTAGGACGACTTGCTACTGCCGCACGGCGGCGACGGCTGCAGACATGGACAACGACATCCGCTGATCCCGGACGCGAGCCTGCATCAAGACGCGTCCAGCAAGCCCTTCGCCATCGCCGGAGATCCCCCATAGCGCCCCCGCGACGGGGACGGAATGGCACTGTTGTGCTAATCGGCTATGGCGTGGCGCGAGGCTAGCTGCTGCTGGAATGAGGATGACGAGGCCAGTTCGTGGGATGAGATCAGCTACTTCCTCTGCACCGAAGCGTGACTACGTTGGACCAAAGTCTGCTCCAACACATCTTCCGATGTGCTGCGCGTCTTGTCTAGCGGTAACGATCAATGATTTAGGGCCCCTTTGGCAGGGCTTCGGCTGTGGCTAATATAAAACGGCTGCGGCTGTGGCTGTGGCAAAATAATGGCTTCTTTGGTGAAGCTGAAGCCATTTTGTAAAGTGTTTGGCAAAATGGCTGTGGTTGTGGCTTCTATGTCACATGTGGGGAAGAAGCCGCGGGAAGCCACTATTTTTGGCTTCACCTCCGTAGTACAAATTGCAAAATGGCTTCTCCATGGCTTCAGCTTGGAAGCCGTTTTTTTGTTAGGGGTTTGGCAGGGCTTCTGTAAAAGCCAGTGGAGAAGCACTTGGAAAAGCCCTGCCAAAGGGCCCCTTACTGCTCGTATGTCATATGTTTTTTGGGTAGCCTATCGGAATCCTTCGTAATTAAGCTTCTCTGCATATATAGATGGTTTCTGTTCCAAAGGCAACAAATAAAGGACTCTCAGTGGATCGATAAAATATGGTTGGCACTTGGCAGTAGCAGTACACACACCTCGTGTTCCCTTAAGGTCGGGCGAGCTAGAAAGTAGCTGTTTGCACCAACCATATAGTAATATACATCTCATGTGCACCAAAAACAATCCAAGAGCATATATCATCATATATTAAAACGATTGGGGCCAAGCCAGCGCTGTTAGATCGATGACAGCCTGCCACAGCAACTGAGATGAAGCTCTCCCTATATAAGAGGAGCGTACATCAAAAAGTTTGGATGCGCGCTTATATATTAATCTTCAGCCCTTCTGTAAGTAGCGTGTGCTTCCTTTATCGTTTCAGTGTGATGTGTTTGTAACTGACCACTTGTTTGGTTTCGAAATTTCCTCTGCACAGTGCTTGTTGCAGCGAATGTCATACATGGAGGCTGGAGCATGTATGGAACCGGCTGTGGTATGGGGACGACCTTACGAGTTCCAGATGGCGAGCTGGAGCAGTGCTGAGGAACCAGGTGCTCAGGCTGCTGCTTGGGATCCTGCTGGCCTCCCCACTGTTGTGGACTATGCGTCCACCGACGACGTATTTGGTAACGGTAGCCTCCAACCATATTTGCATAGTAGTAGCTCAAGCCTAGTGCTGCTGCAGCAGCAGCAGCAGCAGCAGCAGCAGCTGGCTCTGTACAACTACGACTACAGCGCACCCACACAACATGCTGCTGCTGTAGCGCAAGAGCCGTCTGATGACTATGCTATGGGTGTTTTCGAGGCCGTAACAGACTCATTCGAGGGTGAGTCCGAATCGTTGAAGCTGAAGATGCATAGGTTCCCTGCGACCATTACTCGAGCTCTCGGCGAATCCTACACCGTCCCAAGGGTGGTGGCCATCGGCCCGTATTACCACGGTCGCCGACAAGAGCTCGTGATGGCGGAGAAGGTGAAGCACGTCGCCGCGTACCACTGCATCCGCAATTCAGGCTGCACCGTGCGTCAGATCTTTGACGCGGTCGTCTCGGTGGCAGACGGCGCCCGGGGTCTCTACGACAAGGACGTGATGGCAACTATCAGCCGCGATGACTTCCGCCATATGATGTTCTTCGATGCTTGCTTCTTGGTGCAGTTCATGCTTCGCTTTGCGGATGGCTGCGATCCCAGCTTGTATGATTTCTTGGAGTTCAATGAGAGTGACATCCTCCATGACGTCATGCTGCTTGAGAACCAGATCCCCTGGCGGGTGGTCGAGACTGTCATGCATTTCACCCCCGTCAGCTTGGGGATGTTAATTTGTAACTGGAGAGGCCGTCTGCAAGACCGCATCGATGTCAAAGACGAGCCTGTCGACTTGGATCAAAACTACCACCCACCGCACTTCCTTGGCTTCATACGTTTCTACCTCGTAGGAAGAAACGATGCCGCCGGGGTCGAAGATCCTCAAGACGACAAGATCAAAGCACTGTCAACTTCTGTCAGCGCAATCGAGCTCGCAGAAATGGCCATCAACCTCAAAGCCAACAACCAAGCGACGGAGCTTGCTCACATGGGCCTCGTCTACATGAAGGATCTGTTGACTCTATTCTTTCCGAAGCTCTCCATGGCGCCGCTGTGTCTGGACAGCACACGTGCAAGCTGGCTCGTGAACATGGTGGCTCTCGAGCTATCCACGACTCGAGACTTTTTTGATGACAAGGCGGACATTCGAGACTCGGCCGCGTGCTCATACCTGCTCCTCCTCTGCATGCTGGTGCACAGGGAGGAGGACGTGCACCAGCTGCGAACAAAGGGCATCCTGAAAGGTGGAGCAGGGCTCACCAACAAGGAGGCCCTCCGCTTCTTCACCAGCCTCCGCAGCTGCCTGCGCCCCGGAAAAGACTATGCGTACGTCATGATACAGATTGCGAGATACAGGCTCAGGATGTGGATCTGGATCATGTTGTACGCGTTTGGGTGCAGGAACTGGAAGACCATCGTTGGGATTGGCTCCGCCATTGGTGCATTTGCCGGTATCATAAAGACGATCAAGTCTCTTAAGGGCACCCAACATTATTGATGACGTCACAAGTTCTATCTCTATATATTTTCATTTAGTTATTGTTAATGTATCCTTGCGTTGAGTTGTTGAGTTGTACGTAGATAAGATATATTTCCCCCTACGTGCGCATCTACATTTAATTCCATTCACATCGAGTTATCAGCATCATGTGCCCCTTTATTTGCACTAAAATGTCTTAATCTCCTTCACGGTTCATGTTCTAGCTAATAAGGTGTTGTGTGTAGTGATTGGGGGGTATCCGAAAATCCGGATAAGATCCCGAACACAGGTGGAGAATGTACGAAAACGTTCAAGTCACAGTCACAGATGAAGGAAGAGGAGATAAAGGATCTCCTAAAAGCTGCCCGTGCCTCAAAAGTTGTGAATCATTTTACACGTGCCCTCACACCCTCTTTTATAGGGAGACGAAGGGACTCTTACATTCCGACAATACCCTTGAACTCAAAGAATATTACTAGTGTGAACACACACACAAATGTCTTTTACATCTCATATATTTACAAGCCTGCCGCTAGTTCACACGCTAAACCCAGACTTTTTGAGATGACATCTTTGACTTTGCTTCTTGCTAGTTCGTGAATATCCCCACTCAGGAAATCTTCACATACCGTGACTCCCGAACTCGTCCTCCATCATACTCCCGAATTTCACAGATTCCCGAAGTTCGCGACTTCGAGGTTTCGCAGGTTCAAGATTCCAAGCCATCGCGCGTTCGCGACTCCGAGGCTTCGAGAGTTCAGGATTCCAGATCTTCGCGAGTTCGCGACTCCGAGACTTCGTGAGTTTCAGATTCCAGATCTTCCCAAGTTCGCGACTCCGAGACTTCATGAGTTTCAGATTCCAGATCTTCGCGAGTTCTTTGCTCCTGAAAATTTACATCACAAATTTCATTAACCTCGACGTTTCGAGGGTGACAGGTTTTCCTGAATTCCCCAAAACTAGCCCCTCGGGGAAGCGGGTTGACTTCGACGATCCGATTCCATGAACATTTCAGAATTTCAGTAAAAACGTCACCCTTGGAACGTCGGAGGGGACACGCGTCATCCGGAAAACTCGCAACAGTCGAATCGAGGCGCGTTCGCAGAACTACCCCCTCTCCCCTGTAAATAGACGGCTTCCGCTGTCAAAATATTTTCACCGCTCTATTGCTTTGTTGCGAACTGTAGTTCTCTCCTTCGCGGAAAAGCGTCTTGAGATCTATTATTTGCGGCTTCAAATTTTCTCCGAACTTTTCTAAGGTATTACTCTCTTTGTTTCTTAACTCTTGTTTTTACTTTCCATCGTACTAGTGTTCTTTATTTTGTGCATTTTATTTACGAACGTCGTCTTTATCGTCTCTTATTTTTACTACTGTCGAATAGGTGGCTCGAGTTAAGAGTACGGCAAGACCCATGACGACCGAAGAACTGGCTGCAGCTGGCCTTCTGGCCGAACCGGTAGGCCAGAATCCTGAGAATGTTTAAGCTCCCGAAGAGCAGGCATCACCTGCTGCCAGTGAGTCCAAGAGTCTTGAAGACGGAGAAGTCAGGACGGACGATGAAGACGTCGGGGATGTGGATGCCGACGTCCGAGATCTGGTCAGAACAAGGCCGACGGGACCTCTTCCTCCGTCTCTCGTTTTCAGGGAATCCAAGGTTACCACGAACATGATCAGAGAATATGAAGCAGCTGAATTCTTCCCTTCAGGCACTGGACGGGCTCCACTAGATGAGCAAACCCCTACTCCCGAAGATGGAGAAGAAGTTGTGTTTCGCGACTTCTTCACCTGTGGGCTTAGGTTCCCTTGCAATCCAGTTCTCCCCGCAATCTTGGATGCTTTTTCGGTGAAGATTCATCAGCTCTCACCGACGTCTTTCCTGGAGATGTCCAAGTTTATTTGGATCATGAAGACCTTCGGGTGCAACCTCAGCATCGATGCTTTCGCAAGGTTTTTTGAGTTAGTCATTGTGCCTGACGTTATCAAAGTCGACGACGGGCAGTTCTACGAAGCTCACTATCCGTGTTGCACTTTCAACACGCGACGACAGAACACCCGAAGAGGGATCACACGAATTCAGATCGCGCCCTGCTGCAAAACCAACTTGACTGACGACTGGAGCTCGTACTGGTTTTATGTCAAGGCTGACATGTCTACGATTCCTGGATACGAGGGACCGGCCCATCCTCTATCCTCTCCTATTGAAGCCCTGACTGCTGTGAACACTGCGGAATTCAACCATCGGGCAGTGGGGATCAGGAGCTGCGAAAATGCTTTTCACCTCACCAGCACTATCCTTGGAGGCTGCGACATTGTCGAAGAGTTCGTTGCTGCCCAGATTTGGCCGATCTCTTATGGCTGGGCCCCAAATGATATCGTGCACTTCAATGTTAATTGGGCATCACAAGAAGTCCCTTTCCCGAAGTTCGGCATTAAACTCAGGGAGGGCCAAAGCGCAGATGCTTTCATGCTCGATGTCGAGAAAAGAGTAACTCTTATGATAGGCGAATATACTATCAACGAGTACAAGGCGTACAAAGCTTTGGTGAAGCATAAACGGAAGATAAATCGTGTGTTCTCCGAAGTTTGCGGGGATAAAGCTTTTCCCTCGTGATGCCCAGGCTGCAAGCTTATGATTCCTGCAGTTGCTGTTGCTAGCTAGTCAGTCGCTCCCCCGAAAGCTCCGAGAAGAAGATCTTCCAAAAGCGGCCCCGTGACTGCCGACGAGACTACATCTTCTGGCATTCAACCCACTAAGATAAAGTCTCTTGAATCGTCGAAGTGCAAGCGCAAGTCTGCCGAATGACTTTCGGACGCTGAACTCTAGGCGGCCTCCAGCCTCATTGGGATGAGCCGCAAGAAATCTAAGAAGGCTGTGAAAAAGATTGTCTCTTCTGAAGTTCGGCGGGTTCCATCTTCCTTCGACGACAACCTCTTCATGGAGCCAGTCAGCCAGAAAGGTTCTTACTTCTGGCCCTTGTCGAGATTTAATTTTCGAGAGCATTGCCCGTCAGACTCTGAGAATGAGTTCGTGTATGTTGGCTCTTTTTCAGATGCTGCCCCTGAAGTTCAGAAGGATGTGGTTCCCAATGCTGCTGCTGAGCCCCCTGTTAGTGCTACTGTTGCTGCTGCTCCTCAGTCTGTCCAGCCTCACGATGAAGCATCTCCAGAATTTAACAAGGAGCTCGAACTCACCATTCACAGGGGTGAAGATCCCTTCCAGGATGCCCCCTTGCTCGAAATTCGTGAGAAAGTACCCGAAGGCCAAGCTCCCTCTCCTTCCTGGCTGCATTTAACAAGAGCTTTGGTACGTCTCACCGCGGTGAACTACTAAGTGTTGGTTTCGAGGCGGCTAGTATCGGGAATGGCGCATCCAAGATTTTAACACTCTGGAAATCGCCTACACTTGTTGATGAAACAGGAGAAGAAGCCTCAGAACAAACTGGAGAGGTCGCTCAGGATTCTGGAAAGGGACCTCACTCTGCTCAGAGGAAAACTTCCGCATCGTTGGGTAAATCTTCGTCAAATTCGGGTAACAAGGTCACCCTGCAAAATTAAGCAAGCAAGGTTCATTTCTTTTCGTTAACTCTTGTGCTTCTCAGCTTTACGATTTTTGCTCATGACTTTGTTTGTGGAACTTTTCAGAGTTTAAGAATCATCTTCATTTGTATCCTCCAACCAAACTCACGAAGTTTCAAGAGGATTATGCTCTTAAATCCTCCATGCTTGGGAAAGTTGCCGCTGAACGGCTCATTGATCAAGAGAAACTTAACAAACAGCTTTATCAAGAATCTAAGGAACTTAAGCGTAACTTCGCCCTCGCTCAATCCGCGAATCTTGATCTAGAGAAGAAGGTAACCGAACTGGAGGAAGCCCTGAAGCATTACTAGGACGAGAAGAAGATTGCTGATGAGGCGCTCGAGCAATCCAAGAAGGATTTGGAGAAATTGCAAAAAACTCACGACGACGATCCGAGTTTGATTGAAAACCTTCGCAAGACTCATGACAGATCATCGAAAATTGTCGAAGATCTTCATGCTAACAATGCCGACCTGGCCAGATCTCGAAAAAGCCTTGACTGAGCAGAGGGAGGCTTCTAGGAAGAAGATGTCTGACATTATCGACAGGTTGAAGGTTTTGTTTGAAGAGTACGAGAGATCTTTGAATGAATTCGTCGTTCGTCTTGCGCCACTTCCTGCCGACTTAGGACTTCCTGAGTTCATGGACTGGATTGATGCCGAATTCGAGGCGCTTCCCGAAGTTATCTCTAGTGCTAACGACTTCGCAGCGGCCTTCTCCGTCGAGAGCATTTTGAAACTTCTCCATGACTTCGACTACGCGGACCTCGCGAAGTTTCGCGAAAAACTCCTGCAATTTCCCGATGCTCTAAGTACCTCAAGAATTCGGCCAAATGAGGATGTCCAAGCTATCAGGTCCAGATTCGCGAGGGAGTAGCGTGAAGGAGGCTGTCAAGAACATTGCACGCGCTAAGCTTGCCCAGGTTAGTTTTCAGACGGTTCTGTTCGCCACTGATAATTCGCAAAATGTCTGCCCTCTGATTTTCCTTACATATGTTTCTTTGCCTCTCTTAGCTAATTGATGAAGAGAAACGAGGAAAAGGCGCCGCGCCTCCTGAATCCTCTACTAACGATGAAGAATCAAGCGACTCGGAAGAGGAGGGCTCAGGCGACAGCAACGATGATGGCAGAGATGGCGACCAAGCCTCTAGGCGTGAAGAAGACTCTCCGAAGGTTGACATTACGTGCTCGATATTTCCGAAACATTCGCCCTTCATGGCTGTTCGTGTATATTTGTACATTCATTCAGTTGTAGTGTTTTGCCTGAACAAGTTGCTTTTTGTAAACTTTAACCTGCGCAGGTCCTGCAAGTTGGGCCTGCGCAGGACGTGATGCCACTGTGAATTCATCGCGATAAAATGTTCGTCAGTGGTGAAGCATGGCGTTTATTCCAAGAGGCTCATCCCGAACAAGATTTTTCCGATTTATGGCTTGAGGCTTCGCTTAGATTTTCTATGGGATGTTTCGATCTTTCTTCTTTCTTCCTTTTTTCGTAAGAAGGAGAATTCAAGTGCTGCGAATTCAAGTTCCTCGAGGATCCCGAAGACGGAGCCCCTTAGCCCGACCACCGATGAGCTCGACTTTGCTTACGCTAGCGATATTGCAGAAGATAATAGTCGCGAACCAGGACACATTGTCGAACTTTCATTCTATGATCTATACTTCTCAATGTAATTGTTGTCGAGCTATTTTGAAATTTTTATGCAACTAAGGCAATAAAGACGTTTTCTTTTAAAAAACGTCACCCTCCCCCACCTTGCCGTTTTGCATGAAAATTTCAAGGCAAGATAACGAGGTTTTACCACTCTTCATGTATCTTGATCATACGCGCTTTTTGGAAAAATTTTCGCAAGTTTATAATAACTTCAAACGTTGTGACGCAAGTCGACAACATTTGTTCTCCAATTTTGTGGACTTGATCCGCTTGGCATACTTGCCTTGGTGAAGGACCGATACGGCGAATCGGATAGGGGGGGAGTGAATGGGAGCCGATAAAAATTCTTCTCGAAGGAGATGGAAACTCCAACAAGATGAACACGGCTTCCAACACACGTCTCCGACTCACTACCCAAGTTGGCCAAGCCTACGTAGCCACTGGAGTGCCACTAGAACTAGGAACCAACACACAACCTTCCAACCCGAGAACGCAGCGGAACACCAAACCTCGAGTCCACTAACCAACACCGGTCAGACAGGTGAGCACCAACGGTCAGACCGGTCCCTGCTGGTGAAACTTGGCGACTTCCACTAAGTGGCTCCACACCGGTCAGGCCGGTGCGACACACCGGTTAGACTGGTCTAAGCCTGAAAGCCCCCAAATTGCCAAACAGGACAACCGACCTCCAAACTGACCCAAACTCGAAACAGCCCCAACACAGGACAACAGCAAACTCACCCAAACGTTCACCCGAGCAAAAACCCAACAAGGATTGCACCGGTCAGACCGGTCAAGAGCATCGGTCAGACTGGTGTAGCCTGGCAGCTCAGGATGAACAACACCCGCGGGTCAACTTCCCCAAATCCAAACTTCAATCTCCTGAATCGCTCCACGGACTTGAACAAGACTTTGGGGATAATAGGAACACCTCATGAGGGGTTTATAGCCAAGTTTAATCCCACCAAAACTTGTCCAAAAAGGAGGAATCGAAGAAATCCCGCCAAGAACACCTCTAACCCTAGAACTCGGAAAAACCTCAAAATCGAGCCCCTTTACTCACGGATTTGGGAGGCGAATCACAGCCCATAGAACCACGAAGGGTTCCCACAAATTTCCCCCATCAAATCCCCAAGAGCAAGGTCCCGAAAACAACCTAAGAAAAATACCAAGAAAGGTCTCCAAAAATCACCACCAAGAACAACCGGGAAGAACACAACAAGGTATTGGGGGATATCCGAAAGCTCAATCAGATTCCCCGAACACAAAAGAGAGAAGGAGCAGTAACACGTTCAAACGTAGTTAAGACGGGAGAAGAGACAGAATCCCCCACAGAATGCTTAAGTTTTCAACAGTGATGAATGATTTTACACGTGCCCTCGCACCCCCCTTTTATAGGGAGACGAAGGGACTTTTACATTCCGAAAACACCCTCGAGCTCGAAGAATATTCCTAATGTGAACACATACATGAATGTCTTTTTCGCCTCATATATCTACAAGCCTGCCACTAGTTCACTCTCTAAACCCGGACTTTTTGGGACGACAACTTTGACTTTGCTTCTCACTGGTTCGTGAATTTCCCCGTTCGAGACTTCCGAACTTGAGTTCCGACAGATTCCGGAATTAGCCATCCTCCGAAATTCGTGACTTCGCCGATTCGAGATTCCGGGCTTTCGCATGTTCACGACTCAGAGTCTTCGCAGGTTCAAGATTCCCGAAGATCGCATGTTCGCGACCCTAAAGCCTCGCAGGTTCATGATTCATGAAAACCGCATATTTGCGACCCTGCAAAACATATCTCAAGAACTTTGTTAAACTCGACGTTTCAAGGGTGACGGGTTTTCCTGAATTCCCCAATGCTAGGCCTTGAGGAATCACGCCGAATTGTAACACCAAAAAAAATTCCATCACATAAAAATGCTAGCAACAATTAGAATTTTTATTTCTAAGGTTAATGAATTTGAATAATTAAATTGCCTTCAAATATATGCAATGATAATTAATTAATTTAGAGAAACCAAGTGTTTGTGCATCATGTTTGTTGACGGTTAATAATTGTATCAAAGTTCGTTCGTGACTCGCAAGCGTACAAGTCTCCCGTCGTAGTCAAGGGACCCTTCTTCCCTCGAGTGGTGAACCCAAGGTATCGAATCCGTGGAACAATGTGTGACGCAAGAATTAATCTATTAAAGCCAAGTAATCTTCAATAATCGATAAAAGACCTAATGCATCTAAGTAAAGACACAAAACGAATCTAATCTACTAAAAACCGGAGAAAACAAAGTAAGATTGGGTAGATAAACCGATCTAGAGGGATCGGGGTAAGCCTTTTGTTGAAGTTCCAAGCAAAAGAAGAAGTAGCAAATCGAATCTTAATAAAAGCCTCTTTAAATCGTGGTTTCCCGTCCAAATCCGAAAACATCCGCCTTTCGAAACCCCCGTTCGTCACAACGTATCCCTATTCATGCGGGGAGCTTAGGGCGAGTCAAAAGACAAGTCGAGATTCTTTCGGAAGATCGGCATGTACCTCTAGCCACCGCGGCTACAAGAACACCCTATGTAATCTATCTCGAGAATAGAATTGAAATAAGCAAAGCCGATCGAAAAACGAAATCTTCGAGGAAACACTTGATCGCTGAGAAAAGATTCAACTTGATAATTCAACTATAACAATGATACATACACAAGATCACCACCGGGATCCTTCCTTGATCTTGCTTCTAGCTCCGGGAACTCCGACGTGGTCTTCCTTGCAAGGTTCCCACGTCGGCTAGGGAAACCCTAGTCAACTAGCTCGACCCTCTCCTCTCCTAGATGGTGTCCCTCTCTTCTCTGCTTCTCGGCGGCCGAAGACGAAATCTTCTCTCCGTGGCTCTCGGTCAGGGGACTATAAATAGCCCGATCGGCAACTAGGTCAAAGGGCGGCGTGTCCGGGCCCTAAATGGGCCCGGGCCGATCCTATCGGGCCGGCCGGCCCGGGCCCATTTAGGCCCGGCCCGCGGGCTCCTTTGCCCGAGGTCGGTTCCCTTGCTTCCCGGATGCTTCCCCCTTCGCATGTAGGTCCATGTCGTCGGTTTCTCTCCGAATTGGACTCAACTCCTTGTCTTGCAAGCTTCAGACTTTTCCGGTCGGGTCCCCGGAGTTTGTTGTCTTCTCGGATCGAGTCCCCCGGCTTCTTGGAGTTAGTTTTGCTTCATTGCATGACTTGTTCGGGGCTTCAAAGTCTTGTCATGAGGTGCTTGATGAACTTATCCCGAAAGTCTTGCATTCAACACTAAATCCCTGCATAAACATTAAACTCCAAAAACGACATGCACACGTGAACTTGTTATACCACGGGGGTTAGTACCAAAGGATAAGGTATAAAATTCATGCCAACACCGAAGGTAAACTCATGGCTAGGTTGACGGATTTTCACCGTCAACATCTCCCCCATGCTTAAACCTTGCTCGTCCTCGAGTAAGCCTTCGATGGATATCATCATTGCAAAACAATGTTTAAACTTTGCACTTGATTACACATGAGAAAACATAATGCTCTCAAAATTTTAATTCATTAAAGTTCCATAATGTACTAGCCTTCATCTCCACGGAGGGTGGATTCTTATTAAGCTTATCCCACAAGTATTAACATGCTCACAAAGTTTTAAATGGATCTCAGAATTTTTGAAATGAAGATCGAGATAAAGAAAAGCTAAACCAAATTCACAAATTTAAATCATCTCATGTATTGCTCATAAACTCTCATCTCACTTGTCTCTCAAGCCTATATATTCTACTCCTTTCCCTCTCATATATATGTGGAAGGCTTTATATGGAGCTTTTGGGAAAGTTTAGTCCTAACAAGAATTTATAAATGAGGTGTTGTCAAAACAAGACAAGCTTCTCATGGTCTTACCGAGACTCGTCAAAAAGGTCATTGGAAAATAATGTTAAATCAAGGAGGGGAAAGAGAAAAATACACACACTTTTAGATAGGTGGACATGTGCAAATGGCGAGAGAGTGATCCCGAGGCACAAAAGAAGTCCTCGTTATCGGATTGCACATGGTTGGAAAATGAGAATGGATCTTTTTATCTTGAAGCCTTGACCGCACTCTTAGAGAACCGGGGAGTTCATTTTACGCACAAATATATTTTTTTTTTCTCTTTCTTCTCTTTCTTATATTTCTCATTCTTTTCTTTCTTTCTTTCTTATATATATATATATATATTTTTTTTCTTTCTTCACCTTGGAAGTCATGTACATCGCCGAATTTTTTTCTTTCATCATTATATATTTTTTTTAAAATACTCCCTTTTGAACTCTAAGGCAGCACCGTACCTACCTCCTCCCCCATGCTTAGACGTTGCTCGTCCTCGAGCAAAGAGGCGAAAAATAAGGTAGGTACCGGAGATATTTTCCTTGGAGAGATACTTGAAATCTTCAACGTTGGCACCGTCTTGCGATCTTCCTTGAATTGATGATCCATTCTCAATGATAGGTTGTGGTCAAGGAGGTAATCACAAAAAATGATATTTGGTTTAAGGGTGGATATCCGGCGAAGTTTGTGAGACCACCGATGTGGGGGTACACAATGCACGGATAAAAGGCTAGCAAAAAAAGAGAGATACGCAAAAACGGAATGACCAGCTTCTTAGTCTCGGGCCAGAGAAATCATGGCCTGCAATAACTCACTCAAAAATAAATCTTGTACACTAAGGTTTATGCACTCAAATATATATAAGGCTTTGGATAGGTTGAGCAACACACAAGTGATATTTGTGACAAGGTTAGCAATATTTTTGAGCATAAAAGACATCTTCAATCCATTCATAACTTGAGAGCACATAAAACACTATGGGTCTTTATTTTAATCATAACCTCCGCTGAAAATTAAGCTAGCATTTAAATAAATTCAGATCTGTATTTTTAAGAGAGCACTAGCTTAAACATGCATAAATCAACTACAAAGATGAACAAAGCTGCAATTTTAATCATATATCATCATAGCACGAATTTTGTAACTTTTCCAATGATAAAAATCAAGGTGGTGACTTTATTAAAGGTGATATCAAGCTGAAATACACACTGAAAATAAACATAACAAGCTTGCTGAAATTTAAATAAAAACAGAAAAATACTACGCAAACACATAAGAGCAAAAGCTGAAAATTACAGAGAAATAGAAAAGAAAAGAAAACTAAAGTTCCTTAAGTCCTCTACTCCTCCGCCGGTGGTTGATGTTGATAGTCTTGATAATAATAGCCTTGCTCATAATATGAATGAACGCTTCCTCCGTCGAATTGATTTGGCTCAACAAGGTGAAGGCGACCAAGTTCAAAGGCAATATTTGCGTTGCCTTCACCGAGTTGAGCTGCGTTGGATTGGATGGCTGCGATATTTTGAGCATTTCTTGCAGCGTATCCTCCAATAATAGCCATGCTTTGTTGTGGTTGGGGATGATGAGCGTAGGCCTCCGCGAAGTTAACGTTGGGCACAACATAATTTTGAGGGGGTACCGGTGCACCACCCCCCCATGCTTGTTGTTGAGACCCTCCGTAATAACTAGGCGGAGGAGGAACCCCGCCGGATGGTTGCACATTGGGTTGTGCTTCACCCTCTTGTGCGGAGGATGTTCCCTCTTCTACGATCCTTCCTCTTTTATTCTTTCTTGCAGGGACAAGTATTCCCTCTTCCAACCAATCTTCCCTTCCTTCGGTGAAAAGCCTAAGCCTCTCATCCGGAAGAGGGAGGTTCACAATGGCCAATCGGTAACCTCTTCTCTCATCTCCACTAATGTACTTGCCTTGCCGCAAGTACTCAAAACCGAGAGAGGTACCGCGCAAAAGGTGAGCGGGGTTTCTTGCGATCCCCGGTCGCAAGGAATAGGCCAACATGGAGAGGTAACACCCCGAACCAATATCACTAGCCCCCGATGTTGCTTCACAACACCAACGGTTGATCATGAGGTAGGAGGGGTCAATTGGCTGCCCGGCAATCAAAGCCGAGTATAGCCAATTTAACTCCGTGTCGGTCACCTTTGTTTCCCTCATCCTCCCCAATACCCTCTTGCACATCCAAGAGTGAAATATCCGGATAATGGGGTTGCGGATGCTTTTGCGTTGTTGATGGGCATCTCCGGAGATCATGCCCCAAAATTCCGCCAACATGCCGGGAGGCACGTCGACTTTCTCCGGAGCGCCCTTGTGGAATCCAAGCAGCTCCCTTACGTGCTCGTAGGGAACCACTTGTTGGATTCCCTCCAAACGGAATGACAAGCATTGCACCCCATCATCATCAACGATGGGTGCCATAGTCATTAAAATTTCCAAGGTGTAACCCAAGTGGGTGTCCACCGAGATTCCGTTGGAGAACCGAATCCACCCGAGGTGCCCCAACATGTAGTTTATGTCGGTGCGAAAACCCAAGGTGTGGAGTGCTTGGTCGTCGATCTCGACGTTTGGCACAAGCCTCTTCTCAAGATTGGCGAGCCTATCCTCCTCCTCCGCCGACATGATGATGAAGCCGTACGAAGATTGTGTCGGGGTGTAAGGAGGTGGTGCGGTTGAGCGAGTCGATCGTCGTGGTGGCGCGGGTTGCTCCTCCGTGTGCCCACGAGGTTCGGTGAACCTCATGGAAGTGCTTCTCGCAGCCCTCATCCCACCAAGGAGGAGAGCGTCGTTCCTCCTCGGTGGTGCCGTGTCCGTCTCCATGCTCGGGGAGACTCGGAAACCGAGTGCCTCCTCGAAGACGTGGTTGATGACGGCTTGGACGACGACGAACTCTTCTTCTTAGAGAAGAGACTTGTGGTCTTCTTCCACATGCTTGCTGCACTCTCTCTTCAACTAAAAATCCGGGTTGCAACCGGTAAACTAGGCACTTAAACTCTTTGCTTCGGATGTGGACTTTGAGTGGATTAGGGAGGTGGATTTTTTTCTTGAGCTCTCAAGCTTGGGTGGTTGGCTAAGTCTACGGAGGTTCCGAGCACACAAACTTGAACACACAAACAAGGGAAGGAGAGGGAAGCTTGCTCGCGAGAAGACCGGGCGCCGGGGGGCACCATTTATAGGGCAGGCCGGCCGGCCTAGGCCGGCCGGCCCGGGGCTCCAACGGCTCCTCCTCGGTGCGTCTTTCTCCCCAGCACGATCATTTCGCCTCGCAACTTTCCCCGCCCGCGTGCTCCACGAGTTGCACCGCCCAAACGCTCTCGTCCACTCCTTTTCTTGAATTATTGGTCCTCCCACTTGATGCTCCATGCTTTGGGTCATGTCCATGCTCCCTAGCTCCACTTGCTTCACATGCCACCATTGAAATCCTGCAAAGTTGATGCTTGCTGCCCACCATGCTTGTCCTTTGCATGTGGAGGTGGTGAAAGTTGATAAAAGGGAATCCAATGGTGCATGCATGATTAATTCAAACTTGATTGCCTCCATTTAGGTGTGTTTAAGGTTAAGCACTCCTCTAATTCGAATTTTAAAATATTTTTCAGAGCCATGCAAGAGCTTGAGCATAATTTTAGAGAAGTTTTTAAACCATTAAAAACAAATGTGAGTCGAAAATATTTTTCGACTACGTCGATTTTCGTCTTACCGGTATAGTTTGCTTTCATCGGTTGAGAGCGAACGTTTTCCCGGCTTGATCATGGGGGCATAGGTTTAGGTTCTAATTTTGGCTAAATAAGAAAGATTTTGAACAGAACAAAATTAGAATAGGCTTAGAAAAATTCTAATCCTAGAGAAACCAAGGATAAAAAATTTTTAAAACCAACCAAAAGCTGATTTCTAGGTTCACGCGAGTCCTACCACGTGCTGAATTTTTATAACACTTGAACATAAATCGTGGCTCTACTCGTGTGGTTTTAGCATGAAAAATAAGTCAACCTCAGCACCATAATGAGGGTGAAAGGTTGAGTTAAGGTTCTGAAATTATTTGGTTGGGGGGTTTCTCGAAAAGAAAAGAGTCAAACAAGCACATAGGAGGGTTCATGCAAAGGGTTTATGATAAAGCAAACATTCAATCAAGAATTATGTCTCTAATATTGTTCAACCACTTCTAAGTCTAATGTCTTTGCGTAGTAAAATTCAAAAACTAAATTATTAAAAATACTCGAAAAACCCGGAATCGGGTTGTCCTCCCGTAGCTTATTCTTGACTTGACTTGACGAAACGGGTTGCCTCCCGCCTAGCGCTTCGTTTATAGTCTATAGCTAGACTTCTTCACTCGATTACTCCGGATCAACGCTCTTTGCGGGCGTTGCAATCTTGGGTACCCACTTCCGCACCATCTTGGGCGCGGGCTTGTCTTTTGGCTTGGGCGGCTTAGTCATTTTTTTGGTCTTCACGGGCGGCTTCTCTTCCTTTGTCTTGACGGATGCAACACCTTCTTTAATTTTCGTTACGTTCACTTTTTTCGGCTCCTTCTTCTTTTTCAGCCCCTCCGTTTGTTTTGGTTCTATCTTCACTCCAATCATGTTGCATGCCTCAATCCTTGGACGGAACTTGAAGGAACTCCTTTCTCCGTTGATATCGAACATGATCTCCCCCTTGCCAACATCAATAGTTGCTCCCACGGTCTTGAGGAACGGCCTCCCTAGGATGAGCGGCGGCTTCTCCCTCTCTCCCATCTCGAGCACAACGAAGTCGACGGGGGATGAAGTGGTGTCCAATCTTCACGGGTACATCTTCGAGCAATGCCCAAGGGATAGCGAATGGAGTTGTCACCCGGCTCCAAACATATTCCCGTAGGCTCCATCGGTAGGCGTAACTTCTCGAACACATCCCTCGGCATGACACTCACACTAGCTCCAAGGTCGCATAACGCCTTCTCGAAGTTGAAAGAACCAAGCGAACATGGAATTGTAGGGCACCGGGGTCTTTTTTGCTTCTCCGGCCCATAAGCAATAGCCGCACTACACTCCTCGGACATCTTGACATGATCTACCCCGAGTGTTGCTATCTCATATTTATTTGCAAGTATGTCTTTAAAGTAACGAGAATATGTAGGTACTTGTAGGGCATCTAGTAACGGCATGTTGATGCTAAGTCTACGCACAACTTCCACAAACTTCTCAAAGTGGTTGTCAAGTTTACCTCGGAAGTAGCGTGGCTTGAGTTGCGGTATCCTCGTGTCATCTTCCGGCATCTCAAATTCGGGTTCCTCGGTGACGATCCCCGTAACCTTCTCTTTAGCAGCCTCCTTCCACCTCGGTGGACGGTTTCGGCTTCCTTGCTCCCGCGGTACGTTCCGGATCTTCGGTCTCCTTCCCCGAACGTGTTTGAATGGCCTTCGCCGATTCGGGACATTTGGGTTGTCCGGAAGCTTCCCTTCATCATTAGTGAGGCGCCCGCAAGTTGTCCAACTTGCGTCTCGAGCATCTTCATCATGTTGAGCACTTGATGATTGGAACTTCCGACCTCCGTCACTTTGCTATCGATGTTCTCCAACACCTTGTCTATGGTCTTGAACTTGGTGACGGTGTCCTTGTTGATCTTAGCTTGCTCATCCATGAACTCCTTCAATTGTATCCGAAGTGGAACCGCGTTAGGAATAGATGAACTTGCATTAAATTGAGGCCTACCTTGCCCGTAGCGGAAGTTCGGCAATTCTCCCTTCCTCATGTAGTCGAGCACTTTGGCTTCCTCCGGACAATCTTTGCGGACATGGCCATACTCTCCACATTCTTCGCATGTGGACCTTGCTTCGGCGGCCTTCAAGTCTTGAGCCTCTTTCTTCTCTGTCTCCATCTTCTCCAACCTCCTCATGAGCGAGTCGATCTTGCCTTCAAGTATGTCTTCCTTCTCCACTTGCAAGACTCCTTTGACGTTCCCCATAGGTTGAGCCGGTGTAGGCGCCCGGATGACGCCCACGTGTCATTATCCGCGACCTTCTTGAATAGCGTGAAAGCTTCCGTCGGTGTAAGCTCGATGATAGATCCTCCCGCCGATGCATCGATGATCGTCCTTGACGCCATGGTGAGTCCTTGATAGAACTTTTGCACGAGGTCTTCTTTCGGGAACTTGTGATGTGGAACCGCCGGGTGTACTCGTTGAAGCGCTCGAATGCCTCCGAGATAGTTTCGTAGGATATTGAACAAAGGTGGCAATCTTATTACGCAAGCTTTGAGTTTTACCCGGTGAGTAGTATTCCTTCATGAAAGCCTTCATCAACGTGTTCCAATTTTGCACCGTCTCCGCCGGTTGAGAGTGGAACCATTGCAACGCCTTCCCGAGTAGTGAAAACGGAAAAAGCCTTGCCCTCATTTGATCTTGAGTCACCCCCTCCATATTGAAAGTCTGACATAGTTGAATGAATGCTTGGAGGTGAAGGTTCGGATCCTCTTTGCCGGTGAAGGGTGAATGTTGCACCATGCGGATTGTTGAGGTCTTGATCTCGAACGGTCTTCCGATCTCGTCGAGGTTCAAGATTGGTAGGTCGATGATGTCTGGGGTGCATAGCTCCCCAATCTTGCGTTCTTCCGGTGGTTGGTCACCCATTGGTGGAAGTCGATTCTCCCGCGGACTTTGAGGTGGTGAATTCTCCGGAGATTCCTGCGATCCTTCGTCTTCCGACTCCGAATCTACAAAATCCGGCTTTTTAGCTTGATGTGCTTCGCGTCTCCTTAGCCTCGTAAAGTTTTTCCGGATCATCCACAAAATTATTGGGTTTGTTGGAGAGGTAGCCGTCCATCTCCGTTAGGGTTAGCGATAAACAAAATATGCAAAAGAAACTAGAAAACAAAACAAATCTATAAAGACTAGAGTTAGACAAACTAGATTAGATGTATTTTGAGGATGATTGAAGCTTATTAGATGCAAAAATAAAACAAAATCAGTACTGAAAATTACAAAAAAAAGCAATAAAAAATCAAATCTTGATCACTTGTTCCCCGGCAACGGCGCCAGAAAAAGGGGCTTGTTGACGGTTAATAATTGTATCAAAGTTCGTTCGTGACTCGCAAGCGTACAAGTCTCCCGTCGTAGTCAAGGGACCCTTCTTCCCTCGAGTGGTGAACCCAAGGTATCGAATCCGTGGAACAATGTGTGACGCAAGAATTAATCTATTAAAGCCAAGTAATCTTCAATAATCGATAAAAGACCTAATGCATCTAAGTAAAGACACAAAACGAATCTAATCTACTAAAAACCGGAGAAAACAAAGTAAGATTGGGTAGATAAACCGATCTAGAGGGATCGGGGTAAGCCTTTTGTTGAAGTTCCAAGCAAAAGAAGAAGTAGCAAATCGAATCTTAATAAAAGCCTCTTTAAATCGTGGTTTCCCGTCCAAATCCGAAAACATCCGCCTTTCGAGACCCCCGTTCGTCACAACGTATCCCTATTCATGCGGGGAGCTTAGGGCGAGTCAAAAGACAAGTCGAGATTCTTTCGGAAGATCCGGCATGTACCTCTAGCCACCGCGGCTACAAGAACACCCTATGTAATCTATCTCGAGAATAGAATTGAAATAAGCAAAGCCGATCGAAAAACGAAATCTTCGAGGAAACACTTGATCGCTGAGAAAAGATTCAACTTGATAATTCAACTATAACAATGATACATACACAAGATCACCACCGGGATCCTTCCTTGATCTTGCTTCTAGCTCGGGAACTCCGACGTGGTCTTCCTTGCAAGGTTCCCACGTCGGCTAGGGAAACCCTAGTCAACTAGCTCGACCCTCTCCTCTCCTAGATGGTGTCCCTCTCTTCTCTGCTTCTCGGCGGCCGAAGACGAAATCTTCTCTCCGTGGCTCTCGGTCAGGGGACTATAAATAGCCCGATCGGCAACTAGGTCAAAGGGCGGCGTGTCCGGGCCCTAAATGGGCACGGGCCGATCCTCTTCGGGCCGGCCGGCCCGGGCCCATTTAGGCCCGGCCCGCGGGCTCCTTTGCCCGAGGTCGGTTCCCTTGCTTCCTGGATGCTTCCCCCTTCGCATGTAGGTCCATGTCGTCGGTTTCTCTCGAATTGGACTCAACTCCTTGTCTTGCAAGCTTCGAGCACTTTTACGGTCGGGTCCCCGGAGTTTGTTGTCTTCTCGGATCGAGTCCCCGGCTTCTTGGAGTTAGTTTTGCTTCATTGCATGACTTGTTCGGGGCTTCAAAGTCTTGTCATGAGGTGCTTGATGAACTTATCCCGAAAGTCTTGCATTCAACACTAAATCCCTGCATAAACATTAAACTCCAAAAACGACATGCACACGTGAACTTGTTATACCACGGGGGTTAGTACCAAAGGATAAGGTATAAAATTCATGCCAACACCGAAGGTAAACTCATGGCTAGGTTGACGGATTTTCACCGTCAACAATGTTGAATGCATGGGTTTTGATTGATTGTGTGGTCAAAAGTTTGTTTAAAATTTTTGAAAAGGTTTTTGAGTAAAAGCTTGAAAGGAAATAAGAGAAAAGGAATTGAAAAAAAAACAAAACAGACCAACCCTCACCCATTTCTCCTTTTCACCCCAGCCCAGCCTGTTTTTTTTCTTTCTTTTTTTTCCGCGCGGCCCAGCAACCGGCCCACTTCACCCAGCCGGCCCGCTACCTCCCTCTCACTCCCCGCGCCGCTGACAGGTGGGGCCTACCTGTCAGGGCCGTCTCCCACCTCCAGGCGCCGCCCCACCTCCCTGCCGCGCCACCGCCTTGCCCGCGCCTCCTCCTCTCCCCTCACTACCTATAAAAGCCGCCCCTGAGCTCCTCTCCACCTCGCACCGCTCATTCGAGCTCTTCTCCTCCTCTACACCGCCGCCCCAAGGAAGCCCACCGGAGCAAGGTACACTGGCCGCATCTCGCCGCCGATCCACTCCGCCGCCGCCTCTTCTTCCCCTTCGAGCGGCTCGGTGAAATCCCCTAGCACTCCTCTTTATTTTGGTGCCTTCACCCTGTTATTTAGTGCACCGTAGCGCCTTTTGGCTTCTCCAGCGAGCCGGCCAGCGAGCCGCCGCCGCCGGGACAGCAGCGCCGCCGCCAGCCCGCCGCCGCTCTCTAGCTGCAGCTATCCGCAGCCCTCAGATCAAATCCAACGGCCCGCAGCTAATCAAGCCTCCGGTCAACAGAAGTCATACCGGTCAAACCTAGGGTTGCGCCGGCAAATAATCTAAAGAGCCCCTGTCCTTTTTACAATTTGCAAGCCGGTCCTCCCACCATATAAAATCCTTGCAGTTTAGCCCCTGGTTTTTATAGATAAGTCCCTAGCCTTTCAAAAATACACAACCGCAGTCCAAAAGCCCCTCTTTGCACCTAGGACCTCTAATTTATATTTATAATTATGTTTTAGCCCCTGGATTTGTATGGAAAAACCCCTAAGGATCATTTTCTTTTACAAAATAGTCCCTAGAAATTGTTTTAATCATAACTTTTCCGTCCTAGCTCCGATTTAGGTGTTTTTGGTGTCCACGCGATCGTCTCAACAAGCACGATAGTTTTAGAAGCTTGTATTAGACTTTTAGCAATGTTTGATGTACTGTTTTATTTATTGTTTGTTTTTCTTGTGTGATCGTAGAGGACGTGCCGTTCGAAGTTGAGCAGGAGCCATCTTTTGAAGAGGTTGAGCCCCAGTTTTTAGGAGAAGAAGGCAAGTGGATTTCCCCCCTGCATACTCTTTTTGTCCTAATAACATGCATATTATCACACTTTAAATTTTAATCGTTATGCATAAATTTTGATAGGAAATGCCTATTAAGGAAGTGACTAGATTTTAATCCTTATACCTTGCATACCTTGTTTTAAATAAATGTTTGGGTAGATAAATGCTTAGATGCTATACTTTGGGAATGGAAGTTAACTTTTAAAATGTTGAATTTAAATGGAATTTGTGTTTATGGTAATTCAAGAATATATAAATTAAAACATGGAGAACCACCCAGGAAAACAGTGCAACCACAGTCCACATGGCTCTGGCTTAGCCAATTAATTAGGAGTGTAAATGATCTAATAGCCCTTGTCCGGAAGGAACACAGGGGGCTCCGGGTTGCAGGGGTATAGCCCGGTCCTTTTGGGGTAGTAGCCTTTGCTAAGGTGCTGACCACTAGGGAGGGTTATGGTCCGCCCCGAGTCAGAATCGTCGTGGGATATTGGTGTTTTGCACGCCTTTGTAAAGGCTTCGTAGTGGACCCCTTGCCACTCACCTCGGAAGTGTTTAAGGGCTTTGCAAACCCGGGCAATATGGGGAACACGAACTGTGGGTAAAGTGTACAACCTCTGCAGAGTGAAAACTGATCGATCAACTGTGCTCACGGTCAAGAGCGGCTTGGACCCTCACATGATAGTTAACTAGAAATGGATTTCAAATTGTGGTTTACTTATAATTTGGAGGAATAGTCTTGAAAAAGCTAAGTTTTGGGTTGGTATACACTTACACTTAGTAAATAGGTGTTTGCTAATAAAATTTGACCAACTTAAAATGCTTACCGCTGAAAACCCTAGCCTACCCTTGATAGCTTGCATTTTTCCCCACGGGCTGAGTACCAACCATAAGTGTACTCACCCTTGCCATATGTGTTCAGAGGAGGATGCCGGAGCAGAGTTCTTCGACGAGTTCGATGGATTCTGAGGCTCGCGTTACCCCCAGTCAGGAGCTTGTGAAGCTGGAGACGGTGTTTCATCGTTTAGCTATCGATGTTCGTGTTAAGACCTTCGAGTCTATCGATGAGTGTAATAAATTAATAAACCTCTCTATGTACGTTTTGAGCATTGTACTATGATATTACACTCATTTGTCTATCATATGTGTGAAATTGTGATTATGGCACACGTATGAGATGCATTTGGTTTTCTTCGGAAAACGGTGTGTGAGTGGTATCGAGCAATGCGATCGTAGGACGCGGCCTTAGATAGAAATGGTCGAAATAAGGACATTATCTAGAAAGACATTTCAGCTCTCTCATTCAAAAAAAAAATCCCCTAAATACACCTAAAAATCTATCTTATTTGCTTTTGTTAAAACCTTGTCCCCTTTATTGTTTTATTCTCGCTCCGAGTTCGCTTTTCTTTTCATAGATGGCCGGGACTCGGCCGTTCGGAGCACTGTCTGCCCCCTCCGTCCGGCCCCGAGGAGGAACCGGAGGACCCCTACTTCTTCGTTGAGGCTGAGGATGGAGCGATCCTGGAGGTGTACTCTGATGGAGAGTTGGGATCTCCGCGAGCTCTGCCTTCCCCACCAGAGGTAGAGTTGCCGCCACCAGCAGCCCCTGCCTCACCAGCAGCTCCCATCGCTCCTGAGGATCCTGCACCAGTTGCCGCGGAAGGAGATCCAAACGACTCTGGTGACGACACCGAGGATAGTGAGGCGACGGAGGATGACAACGAGGAGAGGGACGACGCTTACTACGAGGGACCTCGCGAGGGAGACCTGTACCGCATCATGCACTCGTCTGAGGTGGCACTTGGCTACTTCCCTTGGTCGCCGCGGAACACTCTCATCGGGAGCCGGGGAACACCGTGTACCCCATATACATCACCCACGAACCGGAACGAACCGCCACCGGGCACCTACTACCCGACCGGGGTCCACATCGTGGTGCGCAACCATGCCGGAGGAGGTTATATCTCGCGCACGACACATGATTCTACTACACCTCACTCTACCTACCGGGGCATCCGTCGCCAATGCCGCCGGGGAGGGCCTTGTTCTCTATTCGTTTCGTGCATGACCAGGAGTTGAGCCTCGGCCGACTACCGCCACATCCCTCGTCATACCAGTGGCACCGAGCGACGGTAGTACCACTGACCGGCTCCGAGGACCCACGCCTCCACACTCTTGCCCGTGTCACGGCAGACTCAACACCGACCCGGGAGGGTGCTACGGCCGAGCTGGAGCAGACCCACGGTGAGCTGAAGGACGCCTACGCCAGGATTGCTCAGCTGGAGGCCGAGCGTGACGGTAGGGAGCCACTCGTCCAGCCTTACGAGACCCCTTTCCCTGCGGAGTCACCACCCCGCAAGAGGCTTCGTTACAGCTCTTCGTCTGCTACCACAGGTCTTCTGGGTTAGGATGCCACCTTGAGTTGAGATCATTAGACCCGTCCCTGTGAGGACGTAATCAATGTAATAATGCTTGTTGATTGAAAACATGTTTGATTTGGGTCTTTGTTTGACTGAAATGCTTTGTGGTGTGATGGCCGCATATGCATTAATAAAATAATTAAGTTTAAATTTAATCTTAGCCCCTTTCTCTCTTACTCATGTTTATCGATACTGCTCTTATCTGAAATGACTTTCTCTAACAATCAGATGGTAAACACCAGGTCCGGAGGTGAACAGGACGTACCGCCTGTGATACGTGCTCACGTCGCCAATCAGCAGAATCCCGCCCCGCCTCCACCTCAGGGATTAGCAATGGATCCAACCATGCAGCAGTTCTTCACGGCATAGATGCAGTTGATTCAGGATCTTACTGCCACTGTCCAGAACCTCCAGGCACAGCAAAACAATCCGCCACCACAAGGACCTCCACCACCTCCACCAGTCAACAAACACAGAGTTTATGAGTCACCATCCACCCACCTACTCCCACTCAGTGGATCCTCTTGATGCAGATGATTGGCTCAAGACTATCAATAAGAAGCTGAACATCACTCAGTGCAATGACCGAGAGAAAGTCCTGTATGCCTCGGGATGCTTATAGGGTGTTGCGGCCGATTGGTGGGATGCCTACACCGTAGCACATGCCACTGCTGACACTATCACCTGGCAGGAGTTCCAGGAAGCTTTCCGTACTCACCACATTCCGTCTGGAATAATAAAATTGAAGCAGAAGGAGTTTCTCGCTCTGAAGCAAGGCAGCATGTCCGTCAGCGAGTATCGGGACAAGTTCACCCAACTGTCTCGGTATGCTCCGGATGAAGTGGATACTGACCCGAAGAGGCAGGAATGATTTCTGGATGGTCTCATAGGGCCACTAAACTATCAGCTCCAGAGCCACACTTTCCCCAACTTCCAGACCCTATTAGACAAGGCTATCGGTCTTGAAAGCAAGCGTAGAGAACTTGGAGACCAGAAACGCAAGTTCCAAAACCAAGGGCAGTCTAGCAGCAACACACGTCCCCGCTACAATGCACCACAGAATCCTCAGTTCCGCTCAGGAGGATATAGTGGAAATTTTCAGCAGAACCAGTCATTCCAGCGTTCAGCTCAGCAGCCCCAGCGCTTCCATCAGCAGACTCCTCGTGCCCCAATTCAGCAGCAGAGTCGCCCGAACAATGCCCCAGGTGCTCCAGTGAGAAACACCGCACCAGTTCAGCCTAGTGGATGCTTCAAGTGCGGAGAGTTAGGGCATTATGCCAATAACTGTCCCAAGCGTGGAATGCAAACTCCACAGAAGGGCAATGGTCAGAAGCCTGGGCAGCCATCCTCTCAGGTTCACACTGGGAATTCTACGCCTCAGGGCAGCAGGGCTCAACAAAACTTTGTGCGTGGGAAAGTAAACCACGTAACGATTGAGCAGGCACAGGAAGCTCCCGAGGTCGTGATTGGTACGTTCCTTGTCAATTCTGAACCTGCATCCGTTTTATTTGATTCCGGAGCATCACATTCATTTGTTACCAATCAATTTGTGGAAAAATATAGCTTGCCCATGAGTCTTATGAAGACACCATTACTAGTTAGCTCCCGGGCGGTGAAATGAAAGCGTACACATATGTCCACGGGTGAACCTTAAACTTAATGAGATAGAATTTCTAGCCGACCTAGTAGTTTTAAAATCTCGGGGAATAGATGTAATACTTGGAATGGATTGGTTACGCAAGCATGACGGGGTGATTCAAGTTGTCGCAAGAGATCAGTGGTTTTGACTAGCCCACAAGGAGACAGAATTGAGTTCAAAGTGGATAACTCATCCGAAGAACAAGGAACAAGTGAATTCAGCAAAGGGCAAATCCTTAGAGGAAATCAAAGTTGTGAATGAGTATCCCGACGTATTTCCAGATGAGTTACCAGGTATGCCGCCGGACCGCGACATTGAATTCAGCATTGAACTTTTACCTGGTACTGCTCCTATTTATAAAAGACCATATGGAATGAATGTTAAGGATTTGGCCGAATTAAAGAAACAAATAGATGAGTTGCTTAGTAAAGGTTACATCTAACCTAGTTCGTCACCTTGGGGGTCTCCCATTCTCTTTGTTGATAAGAAAGATGGTACTAGAAGAATGTGCATAGATTATCGTCCCCTTAACGATGTTACCATCAAGAATAAATACCCCTTACCCAGGATTGGAGATTTGTTCGATCAGATGAAAGGTGCTAAAATATTCTCCAAGATCGATCTACGATCCGGGTACCGTCAACTGAAAATCCGATTAGAGGACATTCCCAAAACTGCTTTCACATCTAGATATGGCTTATACGAGTTCACGGTTATGCCCTTTGGATTGACAAATGCACCAAAGATACTTCATGTATCCGATGAATAAAGTATTCATGGAGTACCTTGATAGGTTTGTGGTAGTTTTCATCGATGACATTCTGGTGTTCTCCCCAAATGAAGAAGAGCATGAAGAACACCTGAGACTCGTGCTGCAGAAACTACGAGAACATCAGTTATATGCCAAATTCAGCAAATGTGATTTTTGGCTAAAAGAAGTTTCCTTCCTTGGGCATATTATCAGAGAGGGTGGAATAGCGGTAGACCCGAGTAAGGTGAAGGCTGTACTGGATTGGAATCCACCTAAGAATGTGGCTGAGATCAGAAGTTTCCTTGGATTGGCAGGTTATTACCGTCGATTCATCGAAGGATTCTCGAAGATTGTAAAACCTCTCACCTCATTGTTAGAAAAAGGAAAGGAATTTAAGTGGGATGCCAAGTGCGAGGATAGTTTTGAGGAACTAAAGAAGAGATTAACCACAGCTCCTGTACTAATAATGCCAGATATTCACAAGGGCTTTGATGTGTATTGTGACGCTTCACTTCAAGGTCTTGGCTGTGTACTGATGCAAGAGGGAAAAGTAATTGCTTATGCTTCTAGGCAATTGAGAAAACATGAGCAGAATTACCCCACTCACGATTTGGAGTTGGCTGCCATTGTGCACGCTCTAAAAATTTGAAGGCAATATATGATCGGAAATAGGTGTCGCATCTTCACTGACCATAAGAGCTTGAAGTACATATTTACCCAGAAGGATCTAAATCTCATACAGCGTAGATGGTTGGAATTAATCAAAGACTATGATATGGACATTCAGTATCATCCCGGCAAGGCAAACGTTGTGGCAGATGCCTTGAGTCGGAAAAATCAGGCAAACGCACTGATAGCTCATGTGATGCCTCAAGAGTTGTGTTGGGAGATGGCACGTCTCAATCTGGGAATTGTCACCCAGAGTGAAGCTATGACATTGGAAGTAGAATCTACACTTGAACAAGAAATCAGGAAGGGTCAAATGACAGATGAGAAGATTAAGGAGTATGGACGGTTGATTGATGCTGGCAAGGTTCCAGATTTCAAAAGAGATGACCAAGGAACTATTTGGTTCAGGAATAGAATCTGTGTGCCTGAAATTGATCATCTTCGAGAGACTATACTTAAAGAGGCACATGATTCTGCCTATTCAATTCATCCCGGAAGCACCAAGATGTATCAAGATTTGAAGCAGAAATATTGGTGGTATGGGATGAAAAAGGATGTTGCTGCTTATGTAGCTCTATGTGACATATGCCAGAAGGTAAAAGCAGAGTACCAGAGACCGGCAGGTTTGCTTCAACCATTGAAAGTACCCGAGTGGAAATGGGAAGAAATAGGCATGGATGTTATTGTGGGATTGCCACGTACCCGTGATGGATATGACTCCATATGGGTCATTGTGGATAGGTTAACCAAGGTTGCTCACTTTATACCTGTCAAAACTACTTACACCGGAGCCAAACTGGCAGAACTGTATATGTCCAGAATTGTATGCTTACATGGAGTTCCAAAGAGGATAGTATATGACCGTGGGACAAAGTTTACATCACGTTTCTGGGGAAAGCTACACGAGTCAATGGATACAAAGCTTAACTTTAGTTCTGCGTATCATCCACAAACAGATGGTCAAACCGAAAGGACAAATCAAATCCTAGAGGATATGCTTAGAACATGTGCCTTAAAGCATGGAGGTAGCTGGGATAAAAGATTGCCATATGCAGAGTTTGCCTACAATAACATCTACCAAACCAGCCTTAAGATGGCTCCTTTTGAAGCCTTATACGGGAGAAAGTGCAGAACACCATTGTACTGGGATCAAACAGGGGAGAGTCAACTTTTTGGACTAGACATTATAAAAGAAGCTGAAAGACAAGTTGAGATAATTTGGGAAAATCTCAAGACTCGCTCGATCCACGACAAAAGAGTTACGCTGATCCCAAAAGGAGAGAAGTTGTGTTTGAAATAGGAGATTATGTGTATCTCAGAGTATCACCCATTAGAGGTCTACGAAGATTCAAGATTAGATGGAAGTTGTCACCACGATTCATTGGACCTTTTAAGATCTTAGAAAGAAAGGGAGAAGTTGCCTATCAATTAGAACTCCCAGCTCGATTGTCAGATGTACATGATGTGTTTCATGTATCTCACTCAAGAAGTGTTCAAGTGAGACTAAAGTAGACCACCTACCTTTGGAAGATCTTGATGTGAAGGATGATCTAACCTATAAGGAACACCCTATCAAAATTCTAGACACATCACAAAGAATTACCCGAAGCAAAGTCATTAAAATGTGCAAAGTCCAATGGAGTCACCACTCAGAGGAAGAAGCTACTTGGGAAAGAGAAGATGAGCTCATGGCAGAATTTCCTCAGCTTTTTCCCAATCTTCCTGAATCTCGAGGACAAGATTCTCTTTAAGGGGGTAGGATTTGTAACACCAAAAAAAATTCCATCACATAAAAATGCTAGCAACAATTAGAATTTTTATTTCTAAGGTTAATGAATTTGAATAATTAAATTGCCTTTAAATATATGCAATGATAATTAATTAATTTAGAGAAACCAAGTGTTTGTGCATCATGTTGAATGCATGGGTTTTGATTGATTGTGTGGTCAAAAGTTTGTTTAAAATTTTTGAAAAGGTTTTTGAGTAAAAGCTTGAAAGGAAATAAGAGAAAAGGAAATGAAAAAAAACAAAACAGACCAACCCTCACCCATTTCTCCTTTTCACCCCAGCCCAGCCTGTTTTTTTCTTTCTTTTTTTCCGCGCGGCCCAGCAACCGGCCCACTTCACCCAGCCGGCCCGCTACCTCCCTCTCACTCCCCGCGCCGCTGACAGGTGGGGCCTACCTGTCAGGGCCGTCTCCCACCTCCGGGCGCCGCCCCCACCTCCTCGCCGCGCCACCGCCTTGCCCGCGCCTCCTCCTCTCCCCTCACCACCTATAAAAGCCGCCCCCCGAGCTCCTCTCCACCTAGCACCGCTCATTCGAGCTCTTCTCCTCCTCTACACCGCCGCCCCAAAGAAGCCCACCGGAGCAAGGTACACCGCCGCATCTCGCCGCCGATCCACTCCGCCGCCGCCTCTTCTTCCCCTTCGAGCGGCTCGGTGAAATCCCCCTACCACTCCTCTTTATTTTGGTGCCTTCACCCCGTTATTTAGTGCACCGCAGCCGCCTTTTGGCTTCTCCACGAGCCGGCCGGCCGAGCCGCCGCCGCCGGGACAAAGAGCCGCCGCCGCCGCCCCCCGCCGCCGCTCTCGCTAGGCAGCCTATCCGCGCCCCTCGGATCAAATCCAACGGCCCGCGCCTAATCAAGCCTCGGTCAACAGAAGTCATACCGGTCAAACCTAGGGTTGCGCCGGCAAATAATCTAAAGAGCCCCTGTCCTTTTTACAATTTGCAAGCCGGTCCTCCCACCTATAAAATCCTTGCAGTTTAGCCCCTGGTTTTTATAGATAAGTCCCTAGCCTTTCAAAAATACACAACCGCAGTCCAAAAGCCCCTCTTTGCACCTAGGACCTCTAATTTATATTTATAATTATGTTTTAGCCCCTGGATTTGTATGGAAAAACCCCTAAGGATCATTTTCTTTTACAAAATAGTCCCTAGAATTTGTTCTAATCATAACTTTTCCGTCCTAGCTCCGATTTAGGCGTTTTTGGTGTCCACGCGATCGTCTCAACAAGCACGATAGTTTTAGAAGCTTGTATTAGACTTTTAGCAATGTTTGATGTACTGTTTTATTTATTGTTTGTTTTTCTTGTGTGATCGTAGAGGACGTGCCGTTCGAAGTTGAGCAGGAGCCATCTTTTGAAGAGGTTGAGCCCCAGTTTTTAGGAGAAGAAGGCAAGTGGATTTCCCCCCTGCATACTCTTTTTGTCCTAATAACATGCATACTATCACACATTAAGTTTTAATCGTTATGCATAAATTTTGATGGGAAATGCCTATTAAGGAAGTGACTAGATTTTAATCCTTATACCTTGCATACATTGTTTTAAATAAATGTTTGGGTAGATAAATGCTTAGATGCTATACTTTGGGAGTGGAAGTTAACTTTTAAAATGTTGAATTTAAATGGAATTTGTGTTTATGGTAATTCAAGAACATATAAATTAAAACATGGAGAACCACCCAGGAAAACAGTGCAACCACAGTCCACATGGCTCTGGCTTAGCCAATTAATTAGGAGTGTAAATTATCTAATAGCCCTTGTCCGGAAGGAACACAGGGGGCTCCGGGTTGCAGGGGTATAGCCCGGTCCTTTTGGGGTAGTAGCCTTTGCTAAGGTGCTGACCACTAGGGAGGGTTATGGTCCGCCCCGAGTCAGAATCGTTGTGGGATATTGGTGTTTTGCACGCCTTTGTAAAGGCTTCGTAGTGGACCCCTTGCCACTCACCTCGGAAGTGTTTAAGGGCTTTGCAAACCCGGGCAATATGGGGAACACGAACCGTGGGTAAAGTGTACAACCTCTCGCAGAGTGAAAACTGATCGATCAGCCGTGCTCACGGTCAAGAGCGGCTTGGACCCTCACATGATAGTTAACTAGAAATGGATTTCAAATTGTGGTTTACTTATAATTTGGAGGAATAGTCTTGAAAAAGCTAAGTTTTGGGTTGGTATACACTTACACTTAGTAAATAGGTGCTTGCTAATAAAATTTGACCAACTTAAAATGCTTACCGCTGAAAACCCTAGCCTACCCTTGATAGCTTGCATTTTTTCCCCACGGCTGAGTACCAACCATAAGTGTACTCACCCTTGCCATATGTGTTCAGAGGAGGATGCCGGAGCAGAGTTCTTCGACGAGTTCGATGGATTCTGAGGCTCGCGTTACCCCCAGTCAGGAGCTTGTGAAGCTGGAGACGGTGTTTCATCGTCTAGCTATCGATGTTCGTGTTAAGACCTTCGAGTCTATCGATGAGTGTAATAAATTAATAAACCTCTCTATGTACGTTTTGAGCATTGTACTATGATATTACACTCATTTGTCTATCATATGTGTGAAATTGTGATTATGGCACACGTATGAGATGCATTCGGTTTTCTTCGGAAAACGGGTGTGACACGAATCATCTATGCATGCCACAAAGGTTCATACAAGGTCTAGCTTGCCGCCCGATCATCCAACCCTCTCACAAGATCTCACCATGAAGCTCTCAAGCTAGTCCTATGGAAATCCTAAGAAAATAGGAAAGCAAATGAACTAGGGTTCAAAGAGCTTGGCTGCCATCCTCTCACCTCATGGGTTATATGGAGGCAACCGAAAGTCTAAAATACCCTTTCCTAATAACTAGGGATACAAGCCCCTCAAGGGTAGTTTTGGAAGTCTTCAAGCTTTCTCCATCGGACGGATGCCCGACGACCGCAACCTGCTTAGCCTCGACACAAGCCTTGCGATCTCGACGCGTGTCCCCCGCTTCAAAGATTCCGGACTGCGTCGTCGCACACCGGTCAGACCGGTGCTCCTCACCGGTCAGACACACCGGTCGACCGTCCGGCACCGTCTTTGCGCAAAGACCGTCTTCGGTTCTTTGGTCTTGGCTTTGTGGATCAACCAAGGAACCCAGTAGTTTTCTGGTGAACCACCGGAAACCCTGCAAACTCGGTGTAGCCTCCGCCAATCTCCACTCAAGACTCGGCTCCCACGTAGTCCCGGCTCGACCTTGGTTTTCAGGCTCAACCAAGAAACCGTCCATGACTTCATCTTGCTGTTCATGCCACCATGCGGCCCGCACTTGACCCCGCTGGCCACCGGGTCCCTCGAACGAAGCCTACTTGTCTTCTCCACACCTGGAGGCCTCACCGGCGACGACCTTTCGTGCTTGTTCTTCACCTGCACCAACACCAGTCAAGCCGCAACCTGCATCTGCAATACTTAGCCAAGAATCAGTCCACACAACGTTGTTAATCACTCATCACACAAGGAAGCGACCATCCACCGGTCCTCGAACCACACATGGTCCTCAATCTCCCCCTTGATGAGTGCATTGACAACACCCACACAAAGTAACAGAAAGAAAAGAAAAAGAAAAAGAAACGAACAAAAAGAAACTGCAACAAGCGATCGAAAGCCAAACAAAGGCAAAGAGCAAGATCACTTGAATAAGACAAGTCTCGGACCCCTTAGGCAAGGGCAACGGCTCGACAATCCGAGACAAAACAAAACTCAAGCAAAGAGCGCAAACCACCGGAACAAAGCTCGAAAAACCACAAAGTGCTCCCCCTGCACACATGCAAGCTCCCCCTGAACCAATGCAACTCCCCCTGGACGAAAGCAGGCAAACCACTTGAAAACAGGGCAGCTGCAACAACTTCAGCTCACACCGGTCGACCGGTCACAACCACCGGTCGACCGGTGCCCAACATGTGCACGGGACCGAAGCACTCGACCGGCTCCGACCGGTGACCTCAACCGGTCAGACCGGTGCACAACAGAGCCCAGAAATGGCTCGAAACCACCTGAAAACCTTCTAAATGCATCCAGCAAGCCATTTCAAGCTCAAACTTCCCCCCCTTGTTGACAAGGCATGAATGAAGCCAAAAATGCAAAACTTTCAACCTAGAGCTTCTCAAATAGACAAAATTCAACATAGGATGCTACACATGTCCAAACAAGCAAGTTAGATATTCTATAGCTTCGTATCGACATCAACTACAAGATCACCAAGTTTCACAACCATTGGACGAAGCTAAGATGAATTTGGGCAATTTTGCGAAAAATTTGCCTCTCATGAGCAAAGTCCTAAACATGATCAAAACATATCAAAATGGCAAAGCCACACAAACTTCATGCTAGGACAGCCATTCTAATCATAAGACCATCACAAACACCCACAAGCACCTCATGTCATGTCAAAGCCACCGAGCCATGTGCCTACTTCCATGTATGAGACTTCTCATTGGTAGGAATCATGCAACGGTTTAGCACCCAAAGCAAATTAAATTCAGCACATATGACATGGGAACACATTTTCCAAGCATTTTACATTTCATTTTCAGATTCATCATTGGTACATGAAATGTCTTTGCGACAAAAAGGAACTTATGCCCCTCCACAAGATAAAGCAAGAGGGCTAAACATTCATGATGGCAAATGAGCCTTTGGCCCCATATGATCAATAAACTAGCTATCCAACCACAAATTAAGCATAGCAAAGCCACTAAAACATGTCAAGGTCATGTAAAGGCATTTACACATGAGAGAGCATATATGTGACATTTTTCAAAAACATAGCCATCAACCATGGATTATTCATCAAGATCATCAAAAGCTAAGCCAAACTAACCATAGCATACCAAACAAGCTCACAAAGACATAAATAGCATTCCATGGTGAACAATGTATATAGGAGAAGCTTTTCCTATCCAATGCATATGATACAAAATGCATGCAATCTAAGATACAAGGATGCCTATACATCATGTTACATATGTCATGCCAAACGCAAGAAAATGCACAAAGGAAAGCTATACGTAAGCTACAGAGGAGCTCCCACACACCTAACTCACGAAATCAAACACACACCAAGTTCCCCCCGCAAACGAGTGAAAGTTGCTTGATCTAGGGGTTTGGTGAAAATATCGGCTAGTTGGTCATGTGTGGGTACAAGGATCAAAGCTATCTTTCCTTTCTCTATGTTGTCTCTCAGAAAATGATATCTCACTTCTATGTGCTTGGTTTTGCAATGGAGCACTGGGTTCTTTACAACGCTTATGGCACTAGTGCTATCACATTGAAGTGGGACATGGGTATACTCCTCACCAAAGTCACTCATGGTGTATGAAATCCAAAGGAGCTGAGAGCAACAACTAGCAGCGGCAATGTACTCTGCCTCGGTAGTGGATTGAGCAACACTCGACTGTTTGCGGGAAGACCAAGACACCAAAGAAGAACCCAAAAATTGGCAAGTCCCAGAAGTGGACTTCCTATCCAACCGACACTCGGCACAATCCGCATCCGAAAAACCATGAAGCACCAAAGAAGAGGGCGCGGAGTACCAAAGGCCGAAGTCGGGAGTGTGACGCAAGTACCTGAAAATTTGCTTCACCGCTTGCCGATGCGAAGTCCTCAAAGATGCTTGAAAATGAGCGCACAGACATACCGAGAACTGGATGTCCGGCCTCGTCGGCGTCAAGTAATGGAGTGACCCGATCATGCTCAGGTACTTCTTCTGGTCCACGTGTTCACCTTCCTCGTCCACATCAAGAGCTGTAGTCGTACTCATCGGCGTCGTCATAGCCTTGGAACCCTCCATCTTGAACTTCCGCACAATGTCCTTGGTGTACTTAGCTTGGTGCACAAATGTTCCTTCCTTTGATTGTTTGATTTGTAGCCCGAGGAAGAACTGCAACTCGCACATCATGCTCATCTCAAATTCCCTGCTCATATCCTCTGCAAACCTTGCAACAAGAGAGTTAGACGAGCCACAAAAGACAATATCATCCACGTACACCTGCACAATCAGGATATCTCTGCCCTGCCTCAGTAGAAACAAGGTCTGATCGACCTTCCCCATCTCAAAACCTCTCTCAAACAACAACCCCCTCAAACTACCATACCAAGCTCTAGGCGCCTGCTTCAACCCATACAACGCCTTCCTCAACTTGTACATCCGGTGGGGGTACTTCTCACTCTCAAACCCTGGTGGTTGCCTCACATACACTTCTTCCTCCAACACACCATTCAGGAAAGCACTCTTCACATCCATTTGGTGCAACTTGAACCCTTTAGCCACAGAAAAGTCTAGAAGGATCCTAACCGCCTCCAAACGGGCTACAGGAGCAAAGGTCTCCTCGTAGCCGACCCTCTCCTTCTGACTGAACCCCTGACAACAAGTCTCGACTTGTTTCTCACATCCTCACCTTTCTCTGCCTCTTTGTTCTTCCACACCCACTCTGTACCAATCGGCTTACACCCTGGGGATGGTCAACCAACTCCCAAACCTGATTCCTCTCAAAGTTCTCCAACTCCTCATGCATCGAATTAACCCAATTGTGATCAGATAGTGCGTGTCCGATGTCTTTGGGCTCAAAGGTAGCAACAAATGCAGCATGAGCGAAATGAGAATTGTTCCGAACCCTCGACCGTGTAGTGCGTTCATTCATGTCGCCGATGATCCTCGAAGCTGGGTGATCCACTTGTACTCGCCGGGGAGGTTCTCGCCTCCATGCTACCTCCCCCTCAACAACAGCTTCTCCTCGATCTTGATTTGTCGTCGTAGGTGTAGGAGAGGGTCCATCCACCACCGTAGTCGAAGTAGTGGGTACATGTTCAGCCGGGGGCACCACACCGCCATCTTCATCGTCTCCATGTTCATGCCCCTCCTCCTGAAAGATCTCCTCGCCAAGCTCATCATCACCTGCACACTCAAAGACAAGCTGACTACGTGGTTGTGTCTCGTCGAAGGTTACCTCGCAAGTCTCCATGATTTGGTTGGTTTCAAGATTGAGCACATGATATGCTCTAGAATGAGATGCATAACCAAAGAAAATACCATCGGCAGACCTAGCCTCAAACTTATCCAACTTCTTGCCTTTCTTCAGAATGAAACACTTGCAACCAAAGACATGGAAGTGACTCACCTTGGGTGTGCGACCGTGCATCAACTCGTAGCATGTTTTCTTCTTATGCACTCTGAGGTAGATCCTGTTCGACACATAGCACGTGGTATTCACTGCCTCAGCCCAATACCTTCTCGGAGTCCTATGCTCATCAAGCATCGTCCAAGCCATCTCGCACAAGGTCCTATTCTTCCTTTCCACAACACCATTCTGGGGAGGCGTATACGGACTCAAGTCATGGCAAAAAGTTTCAAAATGAGAGTTTCTGAATTTTGAGCCATTGTCACTGTGGATTGCTCGTATGGCATCTCCGTGCCTCTCGTTCGTCAACCTCAAGACTAGATCTCGAACAAAACCAAACGTCTCCCCCTTATCCTCGAGAAAGAACACCCACGCATGCCGAGAGTAATCGTCCACCACAATAAGGACATACCACTTCCCACCCGCAGATCGCACACGAGGTGGGCCGACAAGGTCCATATGGAGCAGCTCGCATGGACGCTCAGTCATCACATCGGTGAGAGGCGGGTGAGAAGAGGCTGGCATGCCTACACGGCGCACAAACCAACTCTTTCTCAAACCACAACCGTGGCAATCCTCGGGCCAAATTGAGTTTACTCAAGCGACACAAAAGGTCAAAGCTCAAGTGACCCAACTTCCTATGCCACTTCCACAACTCACTCGAAGAACCAGCTAAGAAACAACACTCCACACCCGAAGACTGAGAAAAATCAGCACGGAACACCTGACCCTCAGGAACGACCATACAGACAAGGTCCCCTCGAGAGTACAAAATCCGAGAACCACCAGGCCGAAACAACACCTCAAAACACTCATCCAACAGCTAGGACACAAAAAGCAAATTGTACCCCAGTGATTGAACTAGAGAAACACGCCTGAGTGTGATCTTGTCACTCACCTTAATCTCACCTTCTGAAAGCACACGCCCACACCCATTGTCCCCAAAAGTGATGTACCTCCTTGTCACCACCGGGACGAGACTTGAGAACCACCCCCTGTCTCCGGTCATATGCCTCGAGCAAACGGAGTCAATCAACCAATTGTTCATCAAGTCTCCCACCTGAAATTTAAAAACGAGCACGTGAGTGAACAAACGACTCAGCACTGGGGTTAGTACCAAAAGAGTAAAACCAGTGCCGAGCCGTTTGCTCGAAAGTGGGGTTAGCACACACCAAACCATCTTTCCAACCAAAACTACCACCACGAACACCACCTCGGTAACCACCCCAAGGAAACCAACCTTCTCTGCCTGGAGGAGGACCAAAACCACGAAAGAAAGCCCGTGGACCGTCCCTCCTTTCCTTCTCAAAGCTAGGACTCCTCCCATCCCCGTAGTGAACTCGAGGGGGAGAGTGCCTAGCAACCAAACTCTCCAGCCCAACCACCAGAACCACGACCTCCAGAAACAACCCTCACACCTGTACGAGCACGAAACCCAAACTGCTGCCTGTCCAGGCCTGCACCGGTCTGACCGGTGCCCCACATTGGTCTGACCAGTGTAGCCTGGGCAGCAGCACCTCCAACAACCTTCCGCTCTCCCCAAGCCCGAACTGTCCTCACACTCGCCTTGGCCCTGGGCATATGCACACGAGGCTCAAGTACACCATCGGAAGGGTGGTACTTGTCCTTGTTAGCCCACTCCTTCGCCATTCTCTCCTCTCGCTTCCTCTTGAAGTAAAAATCATCCTTATGGCCATCTCTCCCACAATAGCCACAATGGAACCTCATAAGCTTCGGCTTAGGCTTGGGCTGTGGCTGCTCACTTGGTTTCTCTCCACTCAACTTCTCCACCGGTTTCTCCTCACTAGCCTTCTCACTTTCTTTCCCAAAGAACACTTTCCCCGAAGAACTCACGAACTTGATAGGCCTTTGGAGATCATTTGTAGGTGTAGGAAACATAGGTGGAGCTGGGGTTGTGTCTAGTCGGTTCCTAAGATGGTTAGGTTTTGGAGGGAAATCATTTTTGTAGTGGGTTTTTGGTGGCTCTGGGATATTCTCTCCACTTCCCTCACCAACCTTGTTTGCCCCAAGTTCCTCACCATCCTGCCTCTTAAATGCCTCGATCATCATCCTCAACTGAGGCTCATGACCAGACAACCAACCCATCAACTTTCTCAGCTCATCATTCTCATCCTGCAAACGATCAACATAATGCGCAAGTTCCAAATTCTTCAAAGCATGCATTTCACAGGTAGAGCAAGATGTAGGAATTGGTTCTTTCAGCTTAGCCTCAAGGGAAGCAGTGTAAGCATGCATCTCATCAATCTTAGCATGCAAAACAGGGCAAGAAGTGCAAGCACCAAGCAAAGCAGGTCTAGATTTAAGCTCAAACACTTCAACCCTAAGCACATCAAGTTCCTCACACTTGGAGGCATGCTTCTCCTTAAACAAAGCAAGATCAGCAAGAAAGATGGAGCAATCAGCACAATCAGCCTCATCCGAAACAACAGGGCTAGCCTTAAGGGAATCAATCTCAAGCTTGCTATCTAGAACCTGTGTTTCTAGCTCAGCCACTCTAGTCCTAGCATCCTCGAGTGAAGCCCTAAGCTCTTTTCTCATTTTTTTTGGCCTCTCTAAGCATGTCATCACGGTTATCAAGCAACGTGCCAAGCCTTTCATTTTCCTGGCGCAAGAAGGGAAGTTCATCATGCACCTCGTCGTCGGAATCAGAGTCCAAGTCGCTCTGTGTGCTCTTCATGCTGCCAGAGCTCAGTGCCATGGTGCAGAAGCCGTCTCTCATGAAGCAGCTCGGCCCGCTCAGGTTCTTGGATGACTTCTTGCTCTTACGACGATCGCCTTCATCTTCACTGCTGCTTGAGCTCGAGGTGGAGTACGCGGAACTGGAGTCGACTTCGCTCGCTCCCACCATCGCTCGTGCCTTGCCTCGGCTCTCCTTCTTCCTCGATCGTCGCTCGTCCTTGTGCTTGTTCTTGTGCTTGCTCTTGTTGTCATGCTTCGACCGGTACTTGCCATCCATCCTCGACTTGTGCTTGTAGCCATCCTTGTTCTCGACCTTCTTCGAGCAGTCGGCGACGAAGTGTCCCGGCTTGCCGCACTGGAAGCATGTCCTCGTGTTCCTCCTCATGTTCACCCGGTTCTTGTGCAGCCTCTCGAACCTCCTCGTCAGCAATGCCAGCTCGTCCTCTCCAAGCATATTGAACTCCTCATCTCGCATAGACATCAAGGAGGACAAAGAGAACATCCTGGTGGATGAGTTAGTGTTAGCCTTTCCTTTTGAACCACCACCAAGGGAAAGACTATGGGAATCAGTCGGACCCTCGAGCTTGGCAGTCATGCCCCTATCCACCTCAGCCGACTTGAGCTTTGAGAACAGCTCGTTCACCGTTAGAGTGTCATACTTCTTCGACTCCACAATGGCCTCGAACTTTCCGCCCCAAATCGTACGATTCAAAGTGTGTAAGAGCTTGACAGCTCTATCATGATCATCGTACGGGAGCACGTCCACATTGGCCCTCATGTTGTTCACAACTACTGTGAACCTCTGAAACAAGGCATCGATGGACTCACCAGGGAGATGAGTGAAGTTCTCATACTCTCTCCAGTAGGTCGCATACATCCGTGCCTGAACCTGGGCATTCCCAACATGAGCCTCCTTCAACACCAACCAGATTCTACAAGCCAAGTGCTCGGTGTGCACCCGATCGAACTCAGGCTGACACAAGGCACGGAACAAGTAGTCGACCGCCTTATTGTTGGCGTCGAACATGTCCCTCGATCCTGGAGCAAGGAAGTTCATCGGCTGGACATAGCCTGTGTCCACCGTGACGTCCCAAAGGATCTGACCCTTTCCTCGGAGAAACGCAGCCATCCGCTTACTCCACATCTGGTAGTTCTTGCCATCGAAGTGTGGAGGACCCGAACCCCCTTCCTGGTACGCCATCCTTGGATCTTAGACTGGTTAGAGTCAACAAAGACCCAAACCGGCTTTGATACCACTTGAAGGACCGATACGGTGAACCAGAGAGGGGGGGGAGTGAATGGGAGCCGATAAAAATTCTTCTCGAAGGAGATGGAAACTACAACAAGATGAACACGGCTTCCAACACACGTCTCCAACTCACTACCCAAGTTGTCCAAGCCCACGTAGCATTGGAGTGCCATTGGACCTAGGAACCAACACACAACCTTCCGACCTGAGAACGTAGCGGAACACCAAACCTCCAGTCCACTGACCAACACCGGTCAGACCGGTGAGCACCACCGGTCACACCGGTTCCTGCTGGTGAAACTTGGCGACTTCCACTAAGTGGATCCACATCGGTCAAGCTGGTGCGACACACCGGTCAGACCGGTCTAACCTGAAAGCCCCCAAATCGCCAAACAGGCCAACCGACCTCCAAACTGACCCAAACTCGAAACAGCCCCAAAACAGGACAACAGCAAACTCACCCAGACGTTCACCCGAGCAAAAACCCACCAAGGGTTGCACCGGTCAGACCGGTCAAGAGCACCGGTCAGACCGGTGTAGCCTGGGCAGCTCGGGATGAACAGCACCCGCGGGTCAACTTCCCCAAATCCAAACTTCGATCTCCCGAATTGCTCCACGGACTTGAACAGGACTTTGGGGATAATAGGAACACCTCATGAGGAGTTCATAGCCAAGTTTAATCCCACCAAAACTTGTCCAAAAAGGAGGAATCGAAGAAATCCCGCCAAGAATACCTCTAACCCTAGAACTCGGAAAAACCTCAAAATCGAGCCCCTTTACTCATGGATTTGGGAGGGGAATCACTGCCCAAAGAACCACGAAGGGTTCCTACAAATTTCCCCCATCAAATTCCCAAGAGCAAGGTCCCGAAACAACCCAAGAAAAACACCAAGAAAGGGCTCTGAAAATCACCACCAAGAACAACAGGGAACAACACAACAAGGCCTTGAGGAACCGCGCTGAATCATCTATACATGCCACAAAGGTTCATACAAGGTCTAGCTTGCCTCCCGATCATCCAACCCTCTCACAAGATCTCACCATGAAGCTCTCAAGCTAGTCCTATGGAAATCCTAAGAAAATAGGAAGGGAAAATAGGAAAGCAAATGAACTAGGGTTCAAAGAGCTTGGCTGCCATCCTCTCACCTCATGGGTTATATGGAGGCAACCGAAAGTCTAAAATACCATTTCCTAATAACTAGGGATACAAGCCCCTCAAGGGCAGTTTTGGAAGTCTTCAAGCTTTCTCCATCGGACGGATGCCCGGTGACCGCAACCTGCTTAGCCTCGACGCAAGCCTTGCGATTCCGACGCGTTGTTAACACCAAAAATTGGTAAAGGAAAGGGGCTGACTTGTGGGCCGAGTTTGGTAACGAAATACCGTTCGGTAGGAAAAAATCTTCTCAGAAGATTCGGTAAAGAATGCTTGCGGTCGGCAATGCACCATCATTCGGCAAAAGGACTGTTTGCGCTTTTAAAAGGAAGTTTTCGGGAATGCGCGATGACGTGGCCCGATATAAGGAGGGGACGAATTGATAGCAGGTACGAGATGGACATTGGTGTCGGAGCATTAATTTAGACATTAAATATTGTACTCGTAGTCGACCAGGAGTCGTGTTAGGACAAGGGTATAAATATAAACCCTTGATGTCTGTAATAGGGATCCAACATCTTCACAAAAAAATGGCCTGTGCCAAACATCGAGTCCTTTAGTCGAGTCGTCGAGTTCTTCGAGAGGAGCCATCGATCCGTCGACCTCCGTAAGTACCGGCAACCTTGTATCATGTCTAGTATTATGCGGTGGATTTAGACCGTGATGCAAGAAGTCTTGTTACCTTGCTTGGTATCATGCTGTGGATTTAAGCTTGGTTCAAGAGGGTTTCCTGTTGGATCATGAGCCATGCGGTAGGCTAAGATCTAGCTCGAAGCTAGTTATCGGCTCTATTAGATTTGGCAAGATCTAATAGATTCATTAAGTTACCACGTGTTGCTTTCAGTTTTACTCTATGTTTAAATTCATGTAACACTCTTTTGCCCAATCTAGATCGATTGGTTTCGGCTTTACCTCTTTGAGATCCATGTGATGTGCTTTCAAGTCTTTGTTTATGATAAAGGATCAGGTGCTCTCAATAGCCGAATTTAGATCAATCTAGATTGTCACGTGTTGCGGGTTCAAGCTTTGACTTTTCAAATGTTTGTTCCTTCTCCATGGAACCCGGATTGGCTGTACAGCTGTATTCGGCAATGCTACCATGAGCGAAACGTGTTCATAAGTTTGTTTTAAATAATGTATGCTTTTATCTTTCCATATTTAGATTGTATCATGCGGTGGATTAATCTCTTTGTGGTTGGTGGCGTGGTTTCAAACAAGTTGTATCATGCGGTGGATTAACTTGTTTGTTATCATGCTTGACGGGTTTGAAAGTACATAGACATGCAGTAGACTAGTGATTTTGGCCTATGCATGCTTATTTACTTTATATTTATAATCATGCTTTAATTATTTGTTTTAATTGTTATTTATCCTCAAAAATCAGTCATGGCCATGCACGAGCAATGTTATCTAAACAGAGATCGATCTTTTGTCATGCTTACGTCATGCATTCGGCTATATCCTGGTTTCGTGTTTTAAAGCTCCCGAATGGTATTTAAACTGTTGACAGATATCTTGTTGTAGCTATATGTCATTTTATTTGGCTTTCTATTCGTAAATACGGAACTGCCTGGTACCACCCGGCAAGTTCCAGGTTTTATCTAAGTACTTTTTCATCCTTTGTCAGTTTCAGGAAAATTGACTGGCACGCTCTCGGATCCGGCACGTGTGTTAAGCCAGCTTCGTTCGGCTTGCTGTGTGCTTGACGCAGGGTGCTGATTTTGCGTCAACACACTTTTTGGCATGCCAGGTGGGACAATTCTCGCTGATTCAAGATGCCTGACATTCATGGCGTCATGGATGTCACCATAGATGACATGTCTCCGGAGCAGCGGATACAGTTGAAAGATGCCATTGACCAGTTTCAACAAAAGTGTTTGATGTCATTTGGCAAGAATAGAAGTGGTGTGCCATGTCTCAAATCAGACATGCCAAGGGTTCTACTACCAGGGGAGCCTGACACCACGACCGCTGAGGAGAAAAAGGAAACTATGGATGCTTTTCAGCAAATTATGGAAAGCATAATGGTCAAACATCATACTGCTTTCTTGACTATGTTCAAGCAGATGATGGTTGGAGTCTTTGGCCCAGGCATGGATAGGACACTCAGTCGAGTATCGCCTCAAACATCTACTGTAGAGGTTGGAGAAACTAGTGCTGTTCAACCAGCTCGAGATGCGAGTGCTTAGCTGCCTTTGCAAAGTATGGGAGGCCAACCAATCCAACCACCTCCGCAAAGCGTGCGAAGCCAACCGGTCCAGCCGCCTCTACAAAGCACTGGAGGTCGCCCAGTCCAACAGCTGAACCCGTATCAGGCAATGCCCAACAGGCCTACATATGGAGATCTGGCATTCGGTTCTTTTGGAGTTCCACCTAACTCCACTTATTGGATAGCCCCAGCCAACAACAGGCTACTGAATAATATGTATGGTGAGGGGTATTCAGAAATCATGGACTATGGCGCCATTGATGCTTTCCCGGACCCTGGATATGGTGCAGCTGCAGGAATGCTTAATGGACATGTTGGAAGGCCAGGAGACCAAGATGCTAATGTTGATTTTATGGTGCAGAAAATGGCCGATGTTTTGCAAAATCAATTCGGCCTGAAACCTAAGATGCAGGGGAAAGTTTATACACCTCCATTCCCAAAGTGGTACCACAGGTGGATTTGCCACCAAGAGTGAAACCTCCTGCAGATTTCACAAAGTTCTATGGGCAAGATGATACAAGTACTGTGGAACACATAGCCCGATACTTGATGCAGCTTGGGGAAGCTTCAGCTGACGAAGCGTTCAGGATCAGATACTTTCCCTTGTCATTGACAGGCCCGGCCTTTACATGGTTTGCTTCTTTGCCTGCTCAATCGATCTGTTCCTGGAAGGATTTGGAATAGAAGTTCCATGCTCATTACTTCAGTGGCAGTACTGAGAAAAAGCTAATTGATCTGGCCACAATGAAACACCCATGGAATTTCTCAGAAGATTCAGAGAGACCAAAGGCATGTGCTACTCTTTGAATCTGCCAGATGATCAATTGGCTGATATGGCTGTTGCGGGTATGTTGCCAGCTATTCGGGAAAAGCTATTCGGCATGGAGTTTGACAATCTTGGTCAACTGTCACAAAGGTTGTCATTAATGAGCAATCAAGCTTACGGATTCAAGAAAGGCTCCAGATTTGCCAAACACAATGATATAGCTGATATCTACAACCAATTCCTCGAAAGAGCTGATCAAGGGGAAGAATTTGATGATGAGGAGGAGATAGCAGCAGCTGAGATGGTGTGGGGCAAAGAGCCGCTAACTGTGAACCAAATATGGATAAAGCAAGCCAAGGGCACATATGACTTTGATGTGACCAAGGCTGACAAGCTCTTTGAGTTCCTTGTAAAGGAAGGCCGAATCAAGGTGCCAGAAGGGCATTCTATGCTTCAGCCTGATGGAGTTAAAGAGAAAAGATATTGTGGATTTCATGACAGGAATTCTGACTCCATCAATGATTGCAGGGTTTTCAGGATGAGGATCCAGAAGGCTATCCAGGAGGGTCACTTGAAATTTGACAATAAAATGAAGCTGGATGGAAACCCTTTCCCTCAGAACATGGTTGCTTTTTCTATTAACATGGTAACCGCTGAGTAGAAGGGAAAAGTGACGGTCTTAACTTCAGCAAGTGCAAAGCAAGATGGATCAGTTGATCCTGCTCAGCAAGTGACAGTGGAACAAGTCCATAAAGAAGAGCCTCGCATCCTGAGAAGCCAAATTGAAGTAGGGGAATCTTCCAGATCCAAACCCAGGGTGACTACATGTATCCTCCTTAACAAGTGGCAGCGTCAACAAGAGAAGAAACGCTACCAAAAACAGAAATACGAGGAGGAAGCACGGAGGTTTGAGGAAGAAGCACACAAAAGAAATCTAGAAGAACATGCACGAGAACAAGAGCGTGCACATTGGGGATGTGCGTTCTTCAGGCATTGCTGGAATGAGGGTTTGAAGCTTCCTACATTGAACCATTGCCCTGAATGCAGTGACAAGTACACTGAGTATAGGCAAGATACTGTCAATCGCCAATCCGTCCATGAAAGAATTGGAAGGGTACATCCTAATGACGGTCGGCGCATAAAAATAAATGAAGTCAATGATCACCCAAGGAAAAGATATGCTGATCAAAAGTGGGTTGATCAAGAAGAACAGGAGCATGAATACATCTGGCAAGAAGGACAGTGGTGCCCACCTGGCTTGAGGAGAAGCCAAAAGAGAAGAGTTCAGCGCTTGAGGAATCAAGAGTTGAAACAAGTAGGGATCAAAAGAAAGCAGGTGTGGCGTCTAAAGGATAGGCCTGATGGATCTGGTCGTTCGGCTCCAACATGCATGGTATGCTTTTTACCGAATGAGTTCATGGTTCCAGCTAACCAGGTTGTGCAGGAAGAGGCGTCCCCAGACATCAATGAGGATGAGCAACTTGGGCTAATGGCACAGCTGGTGTTGGCTAAGCAGGCAACTTTCGACAGACCGGCCAAGAATCGACATATGAGGCCGCTGTAATTGAGAGGATACGTCAATGGCAAGCCATTGACCAAAATGTTTGTTGATGGTGGAGCTACAGTCAATGTGATGCCATACACCACATTCAGGAAGCTTGGCATGGGCCCTGGAGATTTAACGCCAACGAGCATAGTTCTGAATGATTTTCCTGGGAATCCTTCAGACACCAAGGGCTGCGTGCATGTGGACCTGATGATCGGGTCTAAAACTTTGCTCACGACCTTCTTTGTCATTGAGGGCAAAGGGGCTTATAGCTTGCTGCTTGGACGGGACTGGATCCATGCAAACTGCTGCATCCCATCTACCATGCACCAACAGCTTGTTCAATGGGTAGATGATGATATAGAAGTGGTCCAAGCAGATGATTCAGTGAGCGTGGCTAACGTCGAACCAGCCTTCTGGGAGTATCAAGGCATAGATTGCTTCTCAGGAAAGGACTGGGGTGAAGGTCCTGTTGAACCAGTCAGCAGTGATCAACAGCCGATTCAAGCAGTCGGCTCTTATAGCAATTTTTAATGGATAATCCAATTGATGGAACTGATGGGAAGTTAGGACGTGGATTCATGTCGGCTGACAAATTGGAAGAAATTGACATTGGAGATGTGACAAGCCAAGGCCGACATTTATCAGTGCTAACTTAGATTCAAGTTTCAGAGAGGGATTGATCAAGTTACTGAAAGAATATAAAGATTGCTTCGCTTGGGATTATTCGGAGATGCCTGGTTTGGATCGTTCCATTGTTGAGCATCAGTTGCCAATTAAGCCTGGTTTTCAACCGTATAAGCAACCTCCCTGAAAAATCTACAAGGATGAAGTATTGGCCGACGTGAAAAAAGAGATTGAAAGATTGATCGATGCAAATTTCATTCGGCCATGCAGATATGCGGAGTGGATCTCTAACATCGTCCCTGTTTACAAGAAAAATGGGAAGATGAGGGTTTGCATAGACTTTAGAGATTTAAACAGAGCTACTCCCATGGATGGATATCCAATGCCTGTTGCTAATTTGTCGGTTGATGCCGCTGCTGGACATAAAGTTATTAGTTTCATGGATGGCAATGCAGGGTACAATCAAATTTTTATGGCAATAGAAGATACATCGAAGACAACCTTCAGATGTCCTGGACATATAGGCCTTTTTGAGTGGATTGTCATGACATTTGGGTTGAAAAATGCCAGTGCAACTTATCAAAGAGCCATGAATTATATTTTTCATGAATTTATTGGCAAAATTGTTGAGATATACATTGATGATGTCGTGATCAAATCTTTGAATCATGAATCACATTTGGAGGATGTGAAGAAAACTCTAGAGTGCACCCAAAATCATGGGTTGAAGATGAATCCGAACAAGTGTGCCTTTGGGGTTTCAGCTGGAGAATTCTTGGGGTTTTTGGTGCATGAAGGGGGAATAGAAGTTGGCAAGAAAAGCATGAAAGCTATCGATGAAGTTGTTCCTCCAACCAATCTCAAGGAGTTGCAATCACTGCTTGGCAAGATCAATTTTGTGAGAAGATTCATTTCAAATTTGTCACAAAAGTTTTTGCCTTTCTCTCTGCTGTTGAGGATTAAGAAAGATCAGAAGTTTGTATGGGGTGACGAACAACAAAAGGCTTTCGATGAAATCAAGCAGTACATGAAGGAACCACTAGTGTTGGTGCCTCCACAGTTGAATGAGCTTTTCAAGTTGTACGTGGCGGCCGATACCCAAACTATTGGATCGACCCTTATACAATAATTTGAAGGAAAGGAATGGATAGTTGCGTACCTTAGCCGAAAGCTGCTTGATCCTGAGACAAGGTATTCGGCTGCGGAGAAGCTTTGCCTGTGTGTTTATTACTCGTGTACAAAGTTTGGCACTATTTGTTGAATGCCGAATGCGTTGTATATTCAAAGTTTGATGTAATTAAACACATGTTATCTATGCCAATTTTAAATGGAAGAATTGACAAGTGGATTTTGGCTTTATCTGAGTTTGAGCTGAAGTTTGAATCGGCAAAAGCTATTAAAGGTCAGATTATTGCTGATTTCATTACTGAACATCGTGATTCATCAATAGATTTTCTTGAAATTACTCCTTGAGCTTTATTCTTTGATGGATCCTCATGTGGCAAAGGCGGTGCAGTAGGAATTTTATTAATTTCACCCAGAGGTGAGATGTTTGAGTTTGCTATGCCCATTCAGCCTATTGTCCCAAACAATCAAGCTGAATATGAAGCACTGTTTAGAGGGCTTCTATATTTGAAAGAAGCAAAGGCTATTTCAGTTGAAATTTATGGAGATTCAGAGTTAGTTATAAAACAATTGAATGGCCAATATGAATGCAGAAGTGATATCATGAGGAATTACTACGAACAGTGCAAGGAAATGTTGAAAAGTTTTCAGTTAGTAATTCTACAACATATTCCTGGAGAACACAATGAAGAGGCAAACAGGTTGGCTCAAAGTGCTTCGGGTTATAGAGAAAACCACGAGGTGTTTGCCACAGAGGTGTGTGCTTTCGGGAGTGATCTAGCAGAGGATGATTGGAGAAAAGAGATTGTTGATTATCTGGAAAATCCATCCCGAAAGGTTTCTAGGAAGCTCAGGTATAAAGCTATAAAATTTGTTCTTCTTGATGTGCGTTTGTTTTACAAATCATTAGATGGGGTGTTGCTGCAATGCCTGGGTCAAGAAGAAGTAAGGAAAATGATGAGTGAAGTGCACGATGGGCTGTGTGGAGCGCATCAATCGGCTTATCGAATGAAGTGGGTTATTAGGCACACTGGATGTTTTTGGCCGACGATGCTGGAAGATTGTTTTGAGTATTACAGAGGTTGTCAAGATTGTAAGAAGTTTGGGAATATTCAAAGAGTCCCAGCATGAGCTCTGAATCCTATTATCAAGTCGTGGCCATTCAGAGGATGGGGTATAGATTTGATTGGCTAAATAAATCCTCCATCTAGCAAGGGGCATAAATTTGTGCTTTTGGCAACAGATTAGTTCACCAAATGGGTTGAGGCAATTCCATTGAAGAAAGTAACATCAGAAAACTTGGTTGAGTTTGTTAAAGAACACATCATTTACAGATTTGGGATTCCTCAAACAATTACAACTGATCAAGGAGCACAATTTGTATCTTCAGAGTTCAGAGAGTTTGCTGAAAGCATGGAAATCAAATTATTGAATTCTTCTCCTTATTATGCCCAAGCTAATGGTCAAGCAGAGACTTCTAACAAGATCATGATCAAGATTATACAAAAGAAAATTGATCAGAAGCCTAAGAGGTGGCATTCGGTACTCAAAGAGGCTTTGTGGGCTTACCGAATGGCTCCTCATGGAGCTACAAAAACATCTCCTTATGAGTTGGTTTATGGGCATCATGCTGTTTTTCCCTGGGAAATATAGTCAGATTCGAGGAGAGTGGTTTTGCAAAAGGATTTAAGTTCCAAAGATTACAGTGGCCTAATGATGGACAAGTTAGAGGATTTGCATATGATTCGTCTTAAGGCCCTGGAAAGTATTGAAAAGAACAAGATGTGAGTTGCTAAATATTACAACAAGAAAGTAAAGGTCAAGAAATTTGCAGAAGGAGATTTGGTTTGGAAAGTGTTACTGCCGATCGGGACTAAGTACAGTACGTTCGGCAAATGGTCCCCGAATTGGGAGGGTCCTTTTCGGGTAGTCAGATGTACACCTGGTAATGCTTACATATTGAAAACTCTACTAGGAGAGGAGTTTACTGCTGCTATAAATGGAAGATATTTGATCCTAGTATTGAAGTTGATCATTGATTACAAGCACCAGGATTACAGGCATCTGAAACACAGAGACAGCTGGCGTTCGGGAAAGAAGCCGCCTTTAGAACAAAAAATCCTAACAGAGGAGATGGCCAATACTAGAATGTATTGCCCTTAGCACGAAAATCTTCTACATTACAGATGTTTCTTGCAGGCTTTTATTTGACAACCCAGCTACTTAAGATTACAAGAGGGTGGGAAGCAGAAGGCCTGGAGGAAGAAGCGAAAGTATGCTTCATTCCTTTGATTCCTTGTTTTTCCTCTTCAGCTCTTCCCTCTTCAACTGTTCCAGGACCACCATAACAGCAACCTGGAAGCTTCGGGGGTTGCCATGACTTGCAGCTTCCATTAGGTTGTCCCAAGAAGCTTTCAAGTTGTTGTATCTGTCAGCGACATCTGGAGAAGGGAACAGTGGTTAAATGTGAAGATCTGAGCTTAAGCGTGGGAGTCAAATAAAGATGGAGATCTTACCCCCTATCAACGCCTCCAAGCTCATGCGGCGTTCGTGTTCGGCATTGCAGCGGGCGGTGATGTCCCGCAAGTTGTGCTCTAGATGCAAAATACGGCGACGCAGTTGGTGGTTGATCCTCTGTTCCGGCGTGGCATTTTCTTCTTCAGTGGAGGAATCGGAGAGGATGTACTCAGGAACCTCTTCAGTTCCAAAGATCTCTCCAGGAAGAAAGTCAAGGCTAGAAGAAAGCAGAGAGGGGTAAACCATGAGATTGCAATCGAGAGCACAAAGGATTGACAGAAAACTTACTCTCGAATGGTACGCTTCTTTGGTGGAGCGCTGCCTTCCTTGATGGGTTGCTTTCCTTTGTCCACCATGGCCTTGGGGTTTTTTCCTCTGGAGCAGGGGAGAAGATGTGAGGTGATGGAAGTGTATGCGAGTGGATTTGCAGGGCACCAAGGTGGCTATTTTATTAGCTGTGAGAGCGCATTGGGATTGATGACTGGTTGGCGTGCGTTATTGGAATACCAAGCGGTAGGGTTTTCTTCCCGAATGTGAAGGTTTTCATTGAACAGTGTTTATGGTTCCCAAATTGAAGATTTTTTGCGGATTCTGTGCCAAGGGGCAAGAGTTTTTTGCGTGTTCGGCTAAGAAAAAGTTTCCGAAATCGTTCAAAGGATTTGCATTCACAAGCAAAAGGAAATCATCACAATACAAGAACAGAAGTTAAAATTTCATTATTTATTGCCGAAATTCCAAACATCCTGTTGACGGTTAATAGTTGTATCAAAGTTCATATGGATTTGCAAGCGGACAAATCCCCCGTCGTAGTCAAGGGACCCTTCTTCCCTCGAGTGGTGAACTCAAGGTATCGAATCCGTGGAACAATGTGCAACGCAAGGATTCAATCTAGTAAAGCAAGGTAAGCTATCTCTTGAAGACAAGTTGCATCTAATCTACTAACTCATAAAGAAAACGAATCTAATCTAATCTAATAAAGATGTAGCAAGAGAAAGCAAGAGATAACCGATCTAGAGAGTCTAGAACATGCTTATGTTGTAGCTCCAAACAAGATAGATGAAGATAGAAAAGCGAATCTTATTAAAAGCATCTTTAAATCGTGGCCTTCCATCCGACTCCGAAAACGCCCGTCTTTCGGAACCCCCGTTTTGTCACAATGTATCCCTACTCGCGCGGGTAGTCTAGGGCGAGTTCGATAAGAACAAGTTGAAAACACTTGGCCGGTCCGGTATGCACCTCTAGCTATCGAGGCTACAAGAGCACCCTATGTAATCTATCTTACGTATAGATCGTAGGAAGCAAAACCGAGAAGAAAACAAAATCATCGAGAAGGCACTTGATCGCTAGAAATCGGATTCACTTAAAGACTTCACCATGAATGATTACATGAACAATATCACCACCGGGGCCCTACCTCGATCTTGATCCTCACTCCGGAGCTCCGACGTGGTCTTCCATGCAAGGTTCCCATGTCGGTTAGGGAGACCCTAGACAACTAGCACGACCCTCATCTCCGAGATGGTGTCCCTCAAGCTTCTCTGCTCTTTGGCGGCGGATGACGAATTGGATGATCCGTGGCTCTCGGTCAGGGGGCTATAAATAGCCCGAGAGGCATCTAGGTCAAAGGGGAGACTGACTGGGCCCTGGATCAGGCTGGGCCGACCGCCCTGGGCCCATCAAGGCCCATCCCGTGTCCTCCTTCGTCTGGTATTGCTTCCCGAGTCTTCTAGATCCTCTCCCCTTTTGCATGTGGGCCCTTGTCGTCGGTTTCTCTCCGAATTGGACGAAGCTCCTTGTCTTGCAAGATTCAGCACTTTTCTGGCTGGGTCCTCGGAGTTTGTCATCTTCTCGGGCTTGGTCCTTGGACTCTTGGCGTCATGTTCACTTCATTGCTTGACTTGTACCGGGCTTCAAGGTCTTGTTATGAGGTGCTTAAGGAACTTATCCCGGAAGTCTTGCTTTCAACGTTAAAACCCTGCGTAAAACTCCAAAACCGACATGCACAAGTGAACTTGTTATACCACGGGGGTTAGTACCAATGGATAAGATACAAAAGTCATGCCAACACCGAAGGTAAACTCATGGCTAGGTTGACGGATGTTCACGGTCAACACATCCCTAGTACAAACTAGTCAAAAAGCTTGTTCAACACAGACTGGGGATGGATGGAGTCGGCAATGGCGTCGCCGTGGCCGTCGAGGCGCTCCAGGATGACCTAGATTTCTTCGATGTCCTCTGGTGCGCCGCCCTGGAAGCCGCGCGGCTGCATGGAATAGTCGACGCCGGTGTGCGTCGCCATGGCGGCCAGGCCAAGGGTGGTACCCAGGCGAACGCCATGAAGGGCCACCTCATCGACATGATCTTCCATCGCGGCGATGCGGTCTGCCGGCGTGTCCCCGGGGGCGTTCACCTTGTCCGCCAGTTGCTTCACCAGCCTCTTCAGCCAGTTAAGCTTGGCATCACGGTCTACAGCGTTGTGGAACAATGGCGGTTAGTTCAAAGTTGAGTTGGATTGAAGTCAATCAAGAAATTTACCGTCAATGGTCTCCAGCAGCTGCTTGCGCTGATGCTCCCATTCGAGCTCAGCGATGCCGGCTTCTTGGAAACATCTTCCAGCTTGCGCCGGGTTTCGTCGCGCTCCACCTTGAACCGGAGGGCGTCGCGCTCGTCATAGAGCGAGGGGGAGTAGTTGTACGACTCTGAGGAGTCGTCCGACAGGGCTGGGTTCACAGCCTGCACAGGGGCCAGATTCTACTGGATGAGCCTGAAAAGACAAAGGGGATCGTCAGAAACAGAAAGAAATCTAGAGGGAATCGTAAAAGAAGATGATGATCACCACCTCCGATGAGCACCAGCACGGCTTCCTTCAGCCTCGTCGCTGGCTCGGCGCCTGTTGCTGCTACCCGCCATCAAGTTTTTGGGAGTACTAGTGCTGGGGAAGAAAGTTTAGATTGGCGAAGGCTTGAAGGCAAAAGACTTGGTGAAAGGCTAGGGGCACCCACGGTTTTATTTATGGCGATGGCAAAGAGATTGTGGCCGCAGATCGTGGTGCATATCCCGAGAAATTTGGAAGATGGAGAGACTTCCTTAACCGAATCGCCGTCGGGTCGTTTGGAATTCAAGCTGAGTCATATTCGGTTAACTGGTTCGGTTGAGTTGCGGTCGGATTGTTGTTCGAGTCTAGTACTGTTTGACCAGAGTTACCGAATGGATCGTCTAAAATTGCAAACAAGGTGAGACAGAAAATAGAAAATAGAAAGTGGAATTTATTTAAACAAAATTACAAGGATGATCAATCATTTGGCTACAAGTTGTTCAACACAATCAAATGTTCAAATACTTTGAAATTACACTAGAAGCGTCTGAAATCATTTTGCTGATATTTTCCAGCAGTTTTTGATCAGCTTCTTGAGTGTTAGACAGGGAGGAAAGCTTTGTTTTGAGCTGGTTTGATTCAATCAGGGCTGCTGAAGCTTCCTTTTGGATTTTTTCTGTCAATCCAGGGATTTCGGCTATCTTCTTCTTGTCAGCCTCAATTTCAGCTGTCAGACTCTTCAATTCAGCTTCTAGTGCAGCTTTCCTGGCAATCTTCAACTCAAGCGTAGGCTGTAGTTCAGCCAGCAACTCCTTGTTGCTCTGGATTTGAGCCTGTGATTCTTTCATTAATTTCTTGGCTTTAGCTCTCTTCTGTTCCAGGATTGGTCGAGAGGATTGATTCTTCAAGGCTCTCCTCACTTCTGCAAAGTGGTTATCCAGTTGAGAGATAGGCTCCAGGGAGGCTTTGATGTCATCAGGAAGTTCTTGAGTGATGGATTCAAGTACTTCTTACAGAACGTCAACGTCCCTGACTTGGTCTTGGATATCTCTTTGCAACAGGGAAAAGATTTCTCTCAGTTTTGCTTGGTTTTCCTCTAATAGAGCTTGGCTTGAAGATGCCTCATCACCTTTTTCAGCAGCTAAATCATCCATAGTGAATGAAAAGCTTGGTGGTGATGCAGTCTGATCCTGAAAAGGAAGGTTTGCCGAATTAAGGATGATTTATTGAAGGGAAGTAACAGAGTTGAATGCCTATACTTACTTCGTTCCTGGCCTCCTGAATTGGAGAAGGGATTTGTTCAGGCTCAAGAGGGAGTTCTTGGATGACTAGCTGAGGAGAAGCTTGAGGAGTTCCTGGTAAAGCTGAAGCTTCTAACTGAGGGGAAGCTGGTGGAGTCCCTGGTAAATTTGAAGCTTCTCGCTGAGGTGAAGATGGATTCATCCCTGGTGAAACTGGGGCTTCTACTTGAGAGGGAGATGATTGAATCCTTGGTGAAGCTGAAGTTTCCACTTGAGGTGAAGATGTTTGGACCCTTGGTGAATTTGGATTTGAAGCATGTTGAAGAGGAGAGCTCTCCACAGGTTGATTCACCAATGTTTCTTCTGCAAATGACAAGTAGAGGGTACGTGCCAATGTAAAGAATGGTCTTTGAAAGGAAGTAAAATAGTACGTGTCGGGCATACACCCCGGGTACTCATGCAAGGAAAGAAGAAGAGTAGAAGACGGACTCCTACTAGAATTCCCCTGTACTCCTACTAGGACTCGCTCTGTGTAATCCTACTAGGACTCCTGCCTTGTAACCGACTAGGAACCCGCCCCTGGACTATATAAAGGAGGGCCGGGTACCTAGGAGGACATCCACAATCCCTCCGGGGAACAACACCCAAGCGCAGGGCGCAATACTACTCCAAACAGGACGTAGGGTAGCTACTCCGGCTACCCAAACCTGTATAAATCTCGTGTCTTGTGTCCTCACGCGTACCTTCGGGTTCCAGATCATGGCGATCCCCACCTTCTACCTTGCTGCGGGTACCTCCCATGGAGGTCGAGAGGTTTAAACACCGACAGTAAGGGCCATACCAGCAGGTGGGGCATTGGCAGGTTCTGAAGTTGTTGATGGTTGCTGAATTCTGGTATGAAATTACACAAGATGAATTTGTCAGAATGAAGAATGGTTTTGTGTTCAAGAAGGAAGACATGTTACCTCAATAAAAACTCTTTTGGAAGTTCTTTTCTTCTTGGCAGCTGGAGGGGCAACCAGAGATGGAGCTTTTCTCTTATCAGAAGTTGAACTGATAAGATTTGGGTCTGATGTAGCATATCTAGACATCAGCTGAGCCAGAGTTGTGGATTTAAATCCCAAAGCAGAAATTGGGCCTGCAGCATTATAAGAAATTGTCCTAGCTCGAGAGGCAGGCACTGTATTCTGCAAGAAGTGGCAAAAATCATGATCAGTAAGGAAGGGTATGCTTGACAAAAGAAAAAGATAAGTGCATTACCTCTGAAGTTGGATGGAAGTCAGGCATTAGCTCAAGACAAAAAGAGTGTACTGGCTCACTGAAGATGTGATCATGAAGCTCTTGCCACCAGAAAATAAAAGAAGGATGAGCTATTGATGTTGGTACAAAGGGCCAAGTATAAATAGTTGGACTGCATTGATATTCAAAGACCCTTCTGGCTTGCAGGTTTTCTTTTATTTCCTCTCTGGGCTTGAGGAATTCGTGGAGGAATAACCTTGGGGGCACTTAGCTACATCCTAGCTGTCGGGCCATCATGTTTGGCTGATAATATTCATAGGTACTATGATTTTTCCTTCCTCCACGAAATTCTGCTGGCAGGATGCATGGATGGATGAAGATATTGAAAATTTATATGGATCTTGCATCATTGCATCCATTCTCAAAAGTGAATTCATAAGGGAGAGTCAAGTTATCATTGTTCAAATAAGGAAGCCAAAGGGGATTGGTGAAACCTCTGAAGAAAAGCTGAAAGAGTTGATTGATGTTTTGGTCAATGGATATGGTTGAGGCAGCTTCTCCATAGGTTTGGCATCCTTTTTTATTCTGAATTTCTCCTTCCTTATAGCCGGATGAAGGAAAATGCCGATTGTTGAGATTAATACCAACGATCTGGTGCATATATAGTTGCAGCCACATTTGCACAAACCACCAGGGGCCATTGACACAAGAGATCTTTTGGCTGGTGTACATCAGATGAGTGGTTTGATGAAGCATATGGTATACACTTGCTAGGAGATACTTCCTGAGGGGAATGAGGTGACCAGTAGCCAAATCTTCAGGGTTGGCTCATTGGTTTTGCCACAAAAGACAAATCTGCATAGCCACATGTTCAGGAAGGCCCTGTATTCAACATCAGTTAGAGGACCATCAAACATATGGTTCTGGATATATGCTTTATATCCAAATCCTGTTTTTGCTCCTCTTTGCCTGATGGATCTTTTGTATTTGTAAGGATACATGGATCCTGTGATATCAAGGCCGGTCATCATATATACATCAGCCAGAGTGGGAGACATTGGTCCATGACCAAAAAGGAAAGCATTGACACCATTTGACCAGAAATGACAGGCTGCAATTAGAAGGCTCTCGTTCTTGGGAGTTTCGTCCAGAGATAACTCAAAACACTGGGCAATGCGAAGGTTATCCCAATTGCCGGTTTTTACACTGTTATCTTTGCGTATTCTCTTATACCAGTTTCTCCAACCTGCAATTGGGAGCAGGGGCTAGTTTTTTAAGGCGTCTTTGTCAGTGTTTTAGACCGGCAACCTACTAAGGGGAGTACCCGAAGTAGATGAATGTGGCCTCGCCGAGATCGGTAACTCGAAGGAAGAGACACATGGCACACAATTTAGACAGGTCCGGGCCGCGAAGTGCGTAATACCCTACGTCCTGTATGCTGCGTAGCTCTGGATTGATTGGGTATGATTACAAGATGATGCAATCTTACGCCGTGAGATGTGATGATCAAGAGAGGGGTCCCTACCTCACCTTATATAGTCCGGGAGGCAGGGTTACAATTCGGTTTAGGGAGAGAGTACTAGTCGAGTACGTCTAGGAGTCCTCTATATAGTGCGGGACATGTACAGCTTCCTAACCGAGTACTTATCCTCTGAAATCCTTGTGCTGAACGCCATCGGGGACCGTGCAGCGCAAGTCAGGTAGTCCCAGGGGCCCACCGAGTAGTCGGTCTTGGTACCCACTGAGGTAGTGGGCCCAGGGAGGTCCATACGACAAGCTCCCGAGTACTTTGTAGTCGAGAAGGATAGCTTCAGGTAGTCTTGACTTCCTTAACGAGTAGTCCTCAAGCGTCCCCGAGTACTACAAGTCAAAAGTCCTCAAGAGTAGTCGAAGCATCCCGAGGCTGGAATGTACTCCAGCTGATGTTTGAACAATCCTGAAGTCTTCTTGAGTAGTCCCGCGTCCTCGAGTGCCGCCCTTGAAGGTCTTCAACAATTCCCGTGTTGTCTTGAAGCCGAAACTGATATGGAAGTGCGATTGCAAAATCGCACTCCATATGGAGTAGCCCCCGAGCCTTAGGTTGAGTTGTAGACTCTGGCTGAGGGTCCATCTGAAGTTTTGGAAAGAATATCCCGAAAAATCCGGAGAAAAAAACCAAAGGGCACGTGGCACGGAGCCCCCGAGCCTTGAGTCGAGTACTTCCTCTCGAATTGTAGGGTCATCTTGTAGAATGTGTCCTAAGATGGTCTCGAGTCTTGCCGCTTCCCAGGAAGTTGAGTTGAAGTAGCCGAGCCCCCGAGGTGAGGCGCGTCGACTAGTTGAAGTTGAAGGGTCACGCGCGGCCGCTGAGTCAGCCGAGCGCAGACTTATCCATCCGGCCGTTTAGGGGCCGCATTGACTTATAAATAGAAGACAAACCCCTTAGGGTTTTTCACCCTACGCAGCTGTAGCCATTCCCAGCAGATCTACCCAAGAATCGCCACTGGTGTGCACCGCCGCCGCTGAGTAGAGCTTAGATCCAGGTGCGTCACCGCAGGAAGCCACCACTGCAGCCCCCGAGCGAATGCGCATGAAGACACCGTGCACCTGGAGGATGAAGTCGTCTCCGTCGAAGATCGCGAAGGCCGCCGGCAGAAAGAAGAGGGCCCGTGAAGAGGCCGCCGGATCTGCCGCAGGGACATCTCCGCCAGTGTCCCCGTCGCGGCCAGATCCAAACCGTGAATGGAAGTAGTCCAAGGCAAAGACTGAAGACTTGCTGGCCCTTCTCAACAGTGGATTCCTGCGGGAGAAGGAGGTGGACATGTGGAGGGCCGCCGCCGGGGATCCGTACTCCTTGGAAAAGAATCCGGACGAGATCCTGATGTTCGCGAGGTTCGCGGAGCGCGGACTGTCTCTCCCGGCGAGCGACTTCTTCCAGGGGCTCGTGGGGTACTACGGCATCGAGTACCTCAACCTCAACCCCAACGGTATCTTCCACACCGCTGTCTTCGTACATTTTTGCGAAGCCTTTCTGGGGATCCAGCCTCATTGGATCTTGTTCCGGAAGTTCTTTCGGGTGATGCCGCAACCCAGTGCCAGCAACCCACGAGTAGTCGGAGGAGCGGGAATCCATATGAGGAGGACGCCGCCGAGCAGTACCTCTACTACAAGTTGATAGACTCCAATCAGGACTAGAAGGCCAAGTGGTTCTACGTCACGAACCACCACCTGGAGCTGCCGAAGCCCAGCGGGAAGAAGACCAAGCATCGTCCGTGGTGGAACTCAGAGCTGATGATGCAAGAAGGGATCCAGCTGCCCGAGTTGTTGGCGCGGATCAAGGCGCTGAGGGAAGCCAGGCTGAGGGCCGAGCACGTGGCCTTCAGCTTCATGAAGCGCAGGGTGCAGCCGCTGATGGCTCGCGACACCCTGGGGTACGAGTACACTGGCGACGACGACACGTCGCGGATGCCTGGAGATGAAGTCTACGACGACGACATTGTTGACAGGCTGGCCTAGATCTTCAAAGATATGCCGGCGTACACGCCGTGCCCCATACCAGAGTTCTCCGCCGCGCGCCCACCAAAGGAGGTTAGTAGCCGCATCCATAGTCGAGTACTCATTACGCACGAGTAGTCGCACTGATGAGTTGTTCTTGCAGGATGACTTGAAGAAGTTCGTCTCCGAGCCGCCATCGCCTCCTCAGCTAGTCGAGGTCCTAGAGGAGGGTAAAGCCAAGGACAAGGAGCGGCATGAAGTCGGCGAAGGAGGCGACACAGTTGTCGTCGAAGACACGTCCGATGAGGACGACAAGGAGGAGACGCTACAGGACCGCTTCCAGCTGCGGTCGAGGTTTAGCCATCCTGGCTTACCTCACATCCCTCTCATTCAGGATCAGCCGACCAGCCTAGAGGCTAGTCTTCCCGCGCCGCCGAGGAAGCCACGCAATGTGGCCCGGAAGCATGTGGCTAAGAAATTGAAGGTCACGGAGACCACGTCCCAAGAGGTAAGCCATCTTGAGCAGTGTAGTGGAGTACTGATGTCTCGAGTTCATGTGTTGACGATGAAGTTTCCTTGCTTGCAGGAGATGCCGCCTTCCGAGCCTATTGAGCAGGGCGACGAAGGCGAGTGGGACACGGTGGGGGAGGCCGCTGGTAGTCGTAGCGCAGCCCCCACTGTCGAAGAGCTCTTGGCGAAGATGGAACGCCAGCCCCCTGGTGCTCAGGGGAGCACGGAACCTGCTGCTGCTGCTGCGGAAGAGGCAGCGGCTGTAGAGGCGCAGGAGGAGGCGCCTGCCGAGGCTGGACTGGTCGACATCGCCAGCATCCTCGGCGCCCCAACCGTGACGGTGGTCCGGTCGAGCTCGTAAGTTTTGATTCTTCCTGAGTAGTACTTGATGTGGTAGTCGTACTTGATTGACAACCGGCTTGTGTACTCTGTAGGAAATCGACGGACTTGTCCTGTGAGGGGGATGAACCCGCCTCAGCGGTGGCGGAAGAAGAAGCTGCGCCGCCTGCTGAGGAGTCCGCTCCCGCCCCTTAGGCGGAGCCCGAGGCGCCGGCCGCTGAGGCTACGCTGCCCGAGGCCAGCATCATAGAAGGTAAGTACTCTGCTGAAGTTGGACTGCCTAGTAGAGTAGTCGTAGTCGCCATGTTGACTGATGCACTTGTCTTCTTGTCGACAGGTGCTGAGGCCGAAGGAAGAGATATCCCATCGGCGGTGCCCGTAGAAGACGTGGCACCAGGAACTCAGGAGGCTGCCGTAGAAGCCCCCGAGCTGATGGAGGTGGCCGCCGGAGAAGCCGCCGCGACGACTGGAGGAGGGGAAACGCGCTGCCAGAACCCACTCTAGAGGTGGTCGTCCGCTCGCCGGAGATCCAGGACGCGAAGCCAATCCGCTCAGCACCGATGACCGAGGCCGCTACGAGTAGTCGTGGTGGGATCGAGTTGTTGGCGGACGATCTGGTCGACCCGGCAACAGTGACTCGGAACCTTGAAGCAGTGCGCCAAGCCGAACAATGGATGAAGGTGAGTAGTCATAACCCTTGAGTAGTCAATCCTTTAGCGTTGAGTACCCATCTGATGTGTGTTGTCTGCGCAGGACGTTGCTGAACGGTCCCGCCTGAAGTCGGAGATGCTTCAAGGGTACGGCGACATGGTGCTTCGGGCTGAGACATTGGAACATCAACTCGTGAAGTCCCGGAAGCACGCCGCCGCCATGCAGTCAAAGCTGGACACCGCCTTCGCCAAGTACCACAATGACGTCCAAGAGATGCAGGCGAAGAGCGACGAATTGGTGCGGAAGAACAAGTCCCTCCGCAACAAGAACAAAGGTAAACCATTTGTCTTGTTGAGTACTTGTTGGAGGTCGAGAGGCAGTCTAACCCGCTGTGCCTTGTTGGTTGCAGAGCTTGAGACTCGGGTAGATCAGCTGAAGGCTTCGGAGACTGATCTAAAGAACCTCTTCTACCGGGAGCAGGAGGCCCGCCACGTACTGGAGTTCGATTATAAGGAGCTTGCTTACGAGTGCGACAAGCACTTGGAGCTCCGTATTGCATCAGACCGTGACCTCGTCAACTGCTACAAATCATTGCGAAGGCCGAACGAGGATTGCGAGAAGGCTGCGGGCCCAGATCAAGGAACTTGAAGAAGCCGCGCTCCCCATCGCGAGGCTGCTGGTGCCTCATCCTGGTGGTCCCAAGATAGCGCCGCTGGTGGACCGGTTGGCGACCTACGTGAAGCATTTGGCGAAGCCCCCAGCCGGCTGGCGACCTACGTGAAGCACTTGGCGAAGTCGATCCCGAACCAAGTGCTGGCCTTCATGAAGTCGTACTTCCCGAAGGCTCCCGTAGATGTAGTCGTCGGCGGGCTAGCCGCCAACTGCACCGATGAGCAGTACGCGGAGCTGCTGGAGCAGATGGCGCCTATTGCAGATCAAGTCGCCGAGAAACTTAATCTCCAGTAGTCCTATAATGGTTAGCTCGTAGCAGTAGTTGTACAAAAACAATTGTAATGAAATTGTTTAAGTATGAATGAAGAAAAACTTCCATCAATGAGAACTCGTTGTCGCGATCTTGGAGTGCGGAGTCCCATCGTGGAGTTGTCGCGAGTAGTCGTACTCGGTAGTAGTCCCGTTGAGGGAGGAAGATAGTAAAGTCGTACTCGGTAGTACTCGGTAGTAGTCCCGTTGAGTAGTCGTACTCGGTAGTAGCCTCTGTGCACATGACTACCCAGTATTACCCAACATGAGAAGAGAGAACTTTTGCCATTCTACCAGGCCGTGGAAATGTCTTGATCTTAGAATTCAATCTTCAATAGTGATTCTCCTGTCATCATGTCATTTCCGTCGACTTGTATTTTCCCTTCAACCCCTTGTCCTCAAACATGTTGAAGCACCAGGGTATTCTTCGTATTGATATCCTTGTCGTGGTTACTTCGAACATGCAATCATGAGCTTATTTTCCCCGTGGTCTTGCTCACAACCTTTTAAAAAATAAATAAATAACTATGTCTCTTCTTGAGCATGCATTTGCATAGCATGTGCATTGGGGACCTTGGGTGAACTAACATGCATACGCTTGGAGTGTTTTCAATATCTCCCACTCTATCCTTGGTGTTGGTGACGTTGTTATCCCATAACTAAAGGTGCCGTGACAGAACCTAGGGCGTCATGTGCGCTGCAGCCACATGATTGCCACTAGGAGCGCACTAGGTATCTCGGTTGTGAGAATGCAACTCGCCACGCATACTCCTTCTCAACCGATGCTTGTCCTCTCAATCACTAACTCATTTGGCGGGTAACCGAGTCATGCTAACATGCATCATAAGCGCCATACTACATGAGCATATGCATCGTGTCTTCACAAACATGTGCATCACATCAATTTTGAAAAAGCATTGCACCATAGTGGCACGGCAATGCCACCTAAGGTTGCAAACTAAATAACGCGTGAGCAAGATCGTTCGGAAGATCCTATACCAATTTAACTCTCCATACTTTCCGCTTGCATCTGCAAGTAAACTTCGTGCGAAAGCTTTCCATTTCTATCGCCCTAAATACTCTTACGGGCTAATCTTGAATCGATGGTGGTTACGCTCTTGCCCCATAAGCCCATCGTGTTACTCCCTTCGAGTAATTCCAGAAAATCCGAGAGGACCACTTCTTTATTTCTCTATCTTGTCCTTGGAATTTCGAATCTCGGGACGAGATTCTTCTCAAGGGGGGTAGACTGTGACGCCCCAGGTTTTTAATTACCATCATTAACGCTAATGACCAGATCAGCCGAGTCAAACCGGTCAGACATCGGTCAAACCTAGGTCAACCTGGGTCATCACCTCGAAAACCTCGCCAATGAACCCCAGTGAACCCCTTGACCAAGCCTACACACACCCGTAGTCAACCCTTGGCCAAAGACACGGTCAAAACCGGCTTAACCGTTGACGTCAGCGAATGTCGTCCGGAACTTTTGCCGCGTTCTCCAAAATTCACCTAAACACTTCAAATTCTACCTTTATGAAAGTTGTCCATATTGTTGAGGGACACAACTTTCATGTGGATTGGCATTTCAAATTTTGAGTGGAAATTGGTGAAAAACTCGATTGACTGACAGTACCTCCTGTTTTCCAAGACAGTGCGACATTCAATGTTGGCACGACGTTCCTGCAAAATGCGTTGAGAAAAACACCCTATAGACTTTTTGAAAGTTGTAGAGGGTGACTAGATCTACAACTTTCGTATTCAATGCTTAGTCAACTTTTATTCAAAATTTTGGAGAAAATCGAGTTCGAACAGGGGCACACCGACTAGAAATCGGCCGCGGACGCGCTCCCGCGCGCACGCCGCGCCGCCGCGGCGTCCGAGCCCCCTCGCGCCTTCCCGAGGCTCGTTCCCCGAAGCCACGCGCGTCCCAAGACGGTCTCGAAGTCCCCCCTCCTCCTCGCGCTGCGCGCTGTCCGGCCGGGAACGCCAACGGACCACCGGTCCGTTCCTTGCCTCCACTGCCGTTCACTCCTCCCTAGGCCGACATTTACTCCTAAGGACGTCGTCGTCGATTCTTGGCCGCCATAAAGGGGCGCTGCCCCCCCCTCGCATCGAGCCGAGCCGCGCTCCTGCCCCTGCGTCGCGCCGGGCCGCCCGCCCCGCTCTCCACCGTGCCCGCCACGGCGAGCTGCAAGCTCCGGCCGGCTGCGTACCAAAACGAGCTGCACCCCACCTTCCCTTGCATCCACCAAAGCTCCTCAACCGCCCCACGCCCCCTGCATCGAGCCCACGCCGCAGGAATTTCGGTAGCCGCGGCCACCGTGCCTGGCCGCCGGCGCCGCCCCTCGCCGGCCCTCTCCCCGCCGCAACCGAGCACGGGAATCGGTCCCCTAGGACCCGGGGATCCTCCCCCGCCCGTGCCCGGCCGGCCCCGGCCGGCGGTTGGCCGGAATTTGGCCGGACCGCCGCTGCCCGGCCGCCCAGGGGCCACATTGCAAAGGGCCGATTCTTTTCAGGGGCCTCCGCGCAAAAGTAAAACTTCAATAGTATTTGCAGTTTTCCTGGTTCTTGTAAATTACGTATAAAATCATAGAAAAATCGAAAAAATGCAAAACCAATTTTGCTGGATCCGCTGTGAAATATACTACAACTTTTGTTATTCTTGCCTGAGCAAATTCCTGTTAGTTTTTGCATGAAAAATACAAATGTTAAAACACTAGATCTGCTATAACTCAAAATATATACATCCTCTGTGTCCAATTTTTGGATATGTTGTGTGTTAAGTTATGTCTAGCTCCTATGCCAAAAATTGTACAAAGTTACAAAGTAAATATTTTTATAAAAATGTTTTTCCATTTCTGCCAGATCTGCATAAATGATTTTTCTAGCTACAAATAATAATGTTTTTGCAACCAACTTGTGCACACTGTCTTGCTATTCCAGAAAAAACCTCTTGTGAATTAATCACAATTTTATAATTAACAGAAATATTTATTCTTGAATTATGCTTGTTTTTCTTTGAAAATGCATAACTCAAGTTCCACAATAGTTCTAGGTGTATGTGCTGCACCACTAGGCTAGTTTTGGACCATATGACTTGTGTGAGAAAGTTTGGATCATTTTGATGAGTGATTATTTTTGTGTGCATTTACCTTGTTCTTCTAGCTAGCTTTTGTTATTTTCAAAAATAATTAGTTTCTAGCTATCCAAAGCACGCATGTGTGTCCAGTGGCTTGTTATAAGTGTGTAGTGGTTAATACACCCTTCCACTGAATTTTATTAATTAATTCCATGAATAAAAGCTATGGAGGCAATTAAAGCCTTAATAGTCATTAAATGAGAAAAATCACCAAACCCATCCTTGGTAACTTGGGTGTGGTTGTAAATTGATTTAAAAAGCTAAATGCACTCACCCACTACTATTCGTGAAGTTGAATTAAATTATTTACGTATATATGTACACAGTCACTGTCAAAAAGAATTTGTAATAAAGAATTGCATATTGTTCCTTTTGGAAGAATATGCTAAATGTATTTCTTATCTAGGTGAATGTGTCCAACTAATACACCCCTGATTGTCATTTATGGTTTGTGACTAATTAAATTAAAAATCGTCAAATAAATCTTGCATTTGCATCCTCGTGTAGATCTCCCGAGCGGTAGCTGTACGCGTGTGCCGGAAGGTGGAGACGGAGGAGCTGCCGGAGACGAGCACCACGTCGTTGTAGAGCAAGACCTGGACCAAAGTCCAGAAGGGCCCAAGGCCAACCTTGCCATCGAAGGCAAGCCCCGGATCATTAACCCCGTCTTTTAAAATTATGCAATTATGTTTGCCACGAGTGTGCATTTACGTTCCAAGAGTTGATTTGAAACCCTAGATGCATGATCCCTAGGTACCTATGCTCTATCACTAGTATGCTAGGTCGATAGCTGCTATGCTATAGGACCGGTAGAAGTCGAGTGATGTTCGTCACTCGCGAGAATAGGTTCTTATGTTGGAATCATAAGATCTTTATAAATGGATTGCTCATGTGGTAAGAGAATGGGATTTGGGCTCCGGTCCAGTGGCTTTCGTGGGCTAAGCTTTTGAACGTACTAAACATATGCCGGGTATGGGACCGGTAAGCCTAGTACCCGATTGACGCGGTAAGGGAACCTTTCCCTACTAAACCTGGGGCAATTGTGTCCCCCTGCTTGCAACAGTGTGGTACCTGCGTGAGTCTGGACGTTCGTATGGGAGCGATCCAGTAAACCTTGTACCAAGGAATGTAGGTTCCGCTCCCGAGCTGAAGATCGACGGGAACCACCTGGTCGGTGTATACCCTGGGGGTATGCATTCTTCCTTGTGTTTAGATCCACCTTGAAAGGTTTAAATCAATCGATTGTCGGCCTCTCATCGTTATCTGAGACTGCTTAATCAACAGGCCATGATATCCCATAATGATGGAACTCGAGGAATATGGTTATATGAATTACTTGCTTGTCAAATTCTGATTGAATTAGATGGCACACTTAGCAATGGTAATCAACTAGAACTTGTGCTAAACCATTGAAAGTAAGGATCTACTCTTAGTAGCTGTTCAGCAAAAGAAACTCCACCGGCCAAAAGCCTTTCATGTCTAGTGTTTGGTGATGTAGTTATCACCCGACGGTTAAGTCTTGCTGAGTATTAGTATGCTCAGCCTTGCTTTAAAACTATTGTTGCAGGTGTTGTTGATCAGAAGGGTGACGACATGTGATGACATCACGGATGGCCTCCTGTGATGTCTACTGTGGCGCTAGTTTACAATATTTCCGCAGTATTTTTGAACTCTGAACCTTTACTCCATGTCATGAACAATGGTTTGTAATAAAATGTTTAATTCATGTTGTACTCTGGACTCGCCTTCGCGTGAGTTTTAATGCATGTGTCGATCCTCTGTAGATGTTCAAGTGATTCACCGGGCGTTAACCCGGCAACCAACGACGGGATGATACTTTACTACTGCTTAATGACCAAAGTGGATCGGTCTTAGGCGATAGTACGGTATTTTCCTGGGCGGGTTGTCACACTGAGTACGTCATGTTCGAGGTCGCGGACTTCGAGACATCCTACCATGCCATCCTCGGCAGACCGGCCATCGCCAAGTTCATGGCGGTGCCCCACTACACCTACTTGGTACTCAAAATGCCAAGCCTAGCAGGTGTACTCTCTCTCCAAGGGGACTTGAAGATCTCGCACGACTGCGACACGGAAGCCGTGGAGATCGCCTCCACAAATCAAGTACCCAACGCTATGATGGAGGTCTACGCCGCGTCGAAGAAGCTTGCCACAAGTGAACTCGACATCCCTGAGAAGTCTGACAAAACCAACAAGCCTCAGCCAGCTGAGGAGGTTCTGGTCAAGACGATCGACCTCGGGACGAGCGACGAGCAAAGAAGACCACCACCATCGGGGCCGGCCTCGACCCCAAATAGGAAGACGCGCTCATCAACTTCCTCCGGTCTAACCGCTACATCTTCACGTGGAAGCCAGCGAACATGCCAGGAGTGCCCAGGGAGTTGATTGAGCACTGCCTTAATGTCGATCCTAAGGCCACCCCCAAGCGACAACACCTCCGCCGTTCCGCCGATGACAGACGGGATGCCATCAAGAATGAACTCGCCAAACTACTCGCGGCTGGCTTCATCAGAGAAGTCTTCCATCCTGAGTGGCTCGCCAACCCTGTCCTCGTCCGCAAGAAGAACTCGAACGAGTGGAGGATGTGCGTCGACTACACTGATCTCAACAAGCACTGCCCCAAGGACCCCTTCGGGTTGCCACGGATTGATCAAGTCATCGACTCTACGGCGGGCTGCGACCTGCTCTGCTTCCTCGACTGCTACTCCGGCTACCACCAGATCGCGATCAAGGAAGAAGACCAGGAGAAGACTGCGTTCATCACCCCGTTTGGCGCGTACTGGTACACGACCATGTCCTTCGGGTTGAAGAACGCCGGCGCCACCTATCAACGAGCTGTCCAGGCCTGCTTCAAGAGGCAACTCAACAAGAACGTCGAAGCTTACGTGGATGACGTGGTCGTCAAGACCAGAAACTCGAGTACCCTCATCGACGATCTTGAAGAGACTTTCGCATCCCTGCGCGAGTACCGCTGGAAGCTCAACCCGAACAAGTGCGTCTTCGGCGTACATTCGGGCAAACTACTCGGCTTCATCATCAGCCAACGCGGCATCGAAGCCAACCCCGAGAGGATCTCCGCCATCACCAGCATGGAAGCTCCCACGTGCATCAAAGACGTCCAGAAGCTGACCGGGTGCATGGCGGCCTTGAACAGATTCATCTCGAAGCTCGGAGAACGAGGGCTCCCCTTCTTCAAACTACTCAAGCACCAAGAGAAGTTCATGTGGACCCCAGAGGCGGACCGAGCCCTTGCCCAGCTCAAGGACTTCCTATCGAAGCCACCAGTCCTCACGGCTCCTCGCAAAGGCGAGCAGCTGCTGCTCTACCTTGCTACGACTACCCATGTGGTCAGTACTGCCATCGTCGTCGAGCGGCAGGAAGACGGCCACGCTTATCCAGTCCAGCACCCAGTCTACTTTGTCAGTGAGGTCCTGTCAGAGTCCAAGGCACGCTACCAGCCTGTACAGAAGCTTCAGTACATTGTACTCATCACCTCGCGGAAGCTGCGACACTACTTCCAGGAGTACTCGATCTCCGTCGTCACCGACTACCCGCTCGGCGACATCCTGCGGAACCAAGATGCTACTGGAAGAATCTCCAAGTGGGCAGTCGAACTCGGCGCCCTCACCATCGACTTCAAGCCACGCACAGCCATCAAGTTGCAGACGCTAGTCGATTTCATGGCGGAATGGCGGGAGAATCAGCTACCTACTCCAACCGTGCGACCAGAGCATTGGGTGATGTACTTCGACGGCTCACTCAACCTCGAGGGCGCAGGTGCATGGGTACTCTTGATCTCTCCAACGGGCGAACAACTCAAGTACGTCCTGCAGATCTTCTGGAAGGTCTCAAACAACGAAGCCGAGTACGAAGCTCTCCTACACGGGCTCCGCCTCGCGGCTTCACTGGCATCAAGCGGCTACTAGTCTACGGCGACTCCGTAGTGGTCATCAACCAAGTCAACAAGTCCTGGGACCGCAACAAGGAGAACATGGACTCCTACTGCCTAGAAGTACGAAAGCTCGAGAACAAGTTCTACGGTCTCGAGTTCCACCACATCGTCCGCAACAACAACGTTGCGGCAGACGTCCTGTCGAAGCTTGGTTCTACTCGCGCTCACTAGCGGGTGTCTTCGTCCACGAGCTTCACGCGCCATCCATCCCGGAGCAGGCGCCACCGACCACTGTCCCAGCGCATCCGTCAGCTGGCCAGGAGGTCATGATGATCGACGCGGACTGGAGGTAACCCTTCATCGACTACCTCAGCGAGCAGAAGGTTCCCTCGGACAAAAACTTGGCTGAGCAGCTCATCCGCCGCGCCAAGTCTTACGTCCTCGTCGGAGACAAGCTTTACAAGCGGGGCGCATCTTTCGGAGTACTCATGAAGTGCGTCCCTAGGAAAGAAGGCAACGACATCTTGGAGGAGATCCACAAGGGCGTCTGCGGCAACCACGCGTCTTCTCGCACGCTGGTCAGCAAGGCCTTCCGGCGAGCCTTCTACTAGCCCACAGCTCTAGGCGACGCTGAAGACCTCGTCAGAAGGTGCCAAGGATGTCAATACTTCGCCAAGCAGCAACACATCCCAGCCTACAAGCTAGTCACCATACCGCCAACCTGGCCCTTTGCCTGCTGGGGGCTCGACATGATTGGGCCACTGCCAACTGCGCCAGGTGGATTCAACAGAGTATTGGTGGCCATCGACAAGTTCACCAAGTGGATCGAGGTCAAGCCGGTCACATGCCCCAAGGCTGACAGAGTACTCGACTTCCTAGATGAACTCGTGCATCGCTACGGACTACCCCACCGCATCATCACAGACCTGGGCTCCAACTTCAACAACCACCAGTTCTGGGAGTACTGCGAGAACAGCGGGATCGACGTCCGATACGTCTCAGTTGCCCATCCTCGGGCCAATGGACAAGTCGAGCGCGCCAACGGGATGGTGCTCGACGCTCTCAAGAAGCGGCTACACGACGCTGCTAACTCTAAAGGAGGCAAGTGGATCAAGGAACTACCCAATGCACTCTGGGGGCTACGTACTCAGCCCTCCAAGCCAACGGGGCAATCCCCTGCAAAAGGTTGAAGCCCCACCTCCAAGGATGCAGATGCTGCCTCGTTTGAAGAAGTTGGGACTTGTCAACTGCCCCGAGCTGAGAGCTCTCCCGCAGCAGCTTGGGCAAGAGGCCACCAGCTTGAAAGAGCTACTATTAAGGGATCTGGGTAGTCTTCAGGCGGTGAGTGAAGGACTTCCCGTTCCTCTCAGGGGAGTTGTCTATCTCTGGGTGCGAAGACCTAGAGATGGTCTTGAATATTCCCAAGGTGCGACAGCTGTGGGTATGTTGCTGCCCAAGTTTATGGCGTGTGGAGGAGCTGGGCAGTTTGGAGCAGTTGTGGCTCAACGCGGATATGCAGGACGTCGCTTCTTAGTGGCAGTGGGTGCCTGAGCTTAAACAAAAGCGCCAACAACTCCATGGCGAAGACCTTGATATCTACACATGGCAATGAGACTGAGGCACAAAGGTATAGTACGAGCAAAACTGATTGGGCAGTAATTTAGTTGCTCCTTTGTTTAGTTACCCATCTAGTTTACGCTCGTTTCTCTCTGTGTATTTTGTAGTTCCAACCGACATGGGCACCTTGAATTTCTGGACATTGAACATATTATAGGAAGGAGGACTTGTGGTAAAGTTCAACGATCAAGATGAGCTGACGTCGGTTGGTGGGACCACCGAAAGATGAAAATGAAATCAAGAGCAGCTACATACAATGCAGCAATGTTTGTTCAAAGGTTGGACCTATGAGAACTTGAAGGTTTTTTTCTGTATGTTCTTCGCGTTTCATGCTACTGGAGGATGGCTGTGTGATGTGGGAATACGGGGAGAAGGCTTACTCTCTTCTTTGACCCATGTGAAGGCTTGTTCAATGTTTGTTCATGTGTTTGGCTATATATCCTTGTGTGTGTGAATAAAAAACGTGTGATAATTTGAGTTTCTCGTTTAATTTATTCTGCATGATGGATTTGTATTCCTTGTACTTTGTGGACTTGTAATATCAACTTCATCACCTGTTGCATGCTTTCTGTTGCCATTAGGAGACTGAGCTCTTGTTTTCATACCACCACTTTTATTTTATTTTATTTGTACAATAGAATGTTCTGTATATTTTGCAGTCGAAACAAGAAACGTGGGTTAGATATAAAAATCGTATATTGCATGGCTGCTGTCTATGCCTATGCTTTGTAGCCAATTCTTTGTCACCTGTCCTTCCATTGCGATGCGGTTGCAATTTGTTAAGTTCAATCAATTTCTTCCGTTCATGGTATTAGATTTTCACGAACGACTTTCCATTCAACTGCGCGCATGCAGCTAAAGGCTCGAGTCATCATTCCTCGACACTTACATAGCTGCACTTCCGAACATACACTGAGAGCTATATTCTATTTGCAGCTACTCTGTTTTCTTGGACCCTGCTTGCGTGAAGGACATGGGCTCTTTTAAGTACGGCGGTGGACTGGTGGTATGCAGTATATAGTTATTTTTTTGTAAGGGTAAATAGTTAACTTTTGTAAATTTTAAATAAATTTAACAATCGCGGGTCGAGAAAAAATTTGATTTATACCACCAAGAAAAATTTGAGGAAAAAAAATCGTTACGATATCCCTCATTCTTCCACAGATTTTGGGTATCCGCAGGTAATGGTCATTACGAGTTAACAGAAGCTTATCATTTATGATATCGATCATTCGTTCACGCATTACTTTTATCTGTTTTTTTCTTTTTGCTTGTTCCCGCTCTATAACCTACTGAATTATCTTTAACTTACTAGGTGATACCCCGCGCGTTGCTGCGGAATTTTTTAAACAGAATTTTAAAATGAAATTTAAAATCAGAAAACACTAAAGTGATTGTATAACAATATTATTTTCAAAACGTTAAGAGAGATAAAATGTGACTCTTAGCTCAGCAGATAAATAATGTCAAACAGAGAGAAACATAATATCTACTCCGTACTAATCTCTCAACTGCCACCTACAGAGAAGACCATCAAAACTTATTTCACATACAAAATACAGTGGAGCATAATAGACTGACATATCAGGACCTGGGGTAAGCCAACCAATTGAGCAGAGAAATAGATTTACCACGAGATCCTCAGACTTGAGGAGAAGGGAGCGAGTCGAGGCTGATGACGACGACGGGAGCTCAGAACCGAGCGGCTGCGGCAAAGCAGGAGACATAAATCAACAACGTGTGCTGACGTTCGGCGGCGACTGATGCACCTCCTCTCCTGCATGCAGAATCTTTCACATCAGAAGAGGTTGGATGGAGGTGAAGACGGAGAAGAAATAAACATAAACGCACATGGCGGCAGAGACACAATGGGCACCATGGCCCGCTCGGAACGATGGCCGTGCGGTGCATGCCGCCACGCGCGGCACGTCCGCCCAGGAAGGGGTGGCAGAGACTCGACGGCAGCCTGGCCTGCGCGTGCGCACACGGGAGATCACCCGGCGCGCGCGGCTAGGACGACGGGCCAATAGTGCTGGAACAACGCGTGCGCGTGTGAACGCGGGGGAGATAGGTCAGCCCCGGGGAGTCGTGGAGTTGAGGATCTTCACGTCGGCTTCCACCAGCTGCCTCAGGCTCCGCACGTCGCCGTGCGTCGCCGCCTTGTACAGGGCGGGATGCATCTTGCCGGACGCCGTGCGTCGTCGTCGTTCAAAGCACCGAGACGATTAGCAAAAGACTTCACGTGTGTCTATATATATATACACTATCAGTGTTCAAAAATCATGAGATTTTTTATAATATAAAACGAATGAAGACGTTGAGTCCATTTTGCTTAAAAAATGCACGTGTACCTTGACTATTTTCAAATTAAAATTCAACAAATCTGACTACTTTTGAAGTATATTCGAATTTTTACGGCCCCAAAATACTTTCAAAAAATTATCAAAAGACAAATAATATTCCTTGCATGAGATAACAGATAGTCCCAACATGTGATGTGACTATGTGAGAAAAATTGGTTATTTTCTTAATTTTTATTAGGAGTATTTTTGTTCCATAAAAACTCAGATAATTTATAAAGGTACAATAAGTGGGTGAATTTAAATTTGAAACCCGTAAAGCAGGCATGTGTGTCCTTAATTTGTATAATATAAAAATGGTTCCATATTCATTTGTTGTATCACTACAAAAGTTCATGAGTTTTAGTTGGAGGTGATTTGGAGATCATTTCTCCTGACTTAAATAACACGAGTGGCGAAAATGTCAAATAAAAAATGAAAGTTAAAAGTTGGTATTGTATTAGCAAGAAAAAAAAACTTTTGAAGATCAAGAAAGGAATTGACGTGTCTTTCAATACCAGATAAGGAATTTCCTCCTGGAGTGAAGATTCGATGGGTAGCTTGCACTTTGAAGTTAGACTTCCGGCCGTCAGGACAGCGCTTTTGTGACACATACAGGTTCCAAATCCGCCTTGGCATATGCATATATATATTCCTGTAGTGTTCTTCTCGAGCTGGATACGGGTCAAGCTCGGTATCTGTACTCCGCTTCACCAACTTCAGCAAATGTTGTACAAAAAAGGACAACTTGACACAAAACGCTCATGTAAAATAAAATTACACAGTACGACTCTATGGCAGCCTTTTTCTTTAGTTGTTTAAGGAAAGAGACACCTGCAAACGTCATCGTCACACAAGGCTTTGAAAACCGTAAAAACCACACATTGCTTGCATTGATATCTAACAACAAGCGCTGAAAGAACATATATCAGTTGGGGAAACACCCCAAGCAACACAAACCATCATCACCAAACCAGAGGGTTGAATAAACCGGATCTCGTCGCAGAACAAACCGAAAGAAGAGATCAAGATCGAAGTCGCCGCAACGAAATACCACCAACTGCCATCGAGGTGCAGGTGCCAGCGGCGCCGTGGCGGCTGGCAATGGCCAAGTGGCTGGATGACCCAAGCCGTCTATGTCCAACAGTGGTATATATACGTCGACAGTGTGTGTAGTGCCATGACCGATGGCGGTTTCTGTGGATGTTTGCCAATGATATTGTGCTGGTGTTGTTGGCTACTGCGGCCGCCGTGCGGCGACTCACCAATAGCGCCACGGTGGTGTGGCTCGTGACGCTAGCAGTCTCCTTCCTTGCTCTGCGGGGACAACGCAGTTGAAAAATCATTCTTTTTTTTTGGGATGACGTCTCCAGCATCATGTCTGAAGGTGACGTCGAGCATCTCCGGCCAACGAGTAACGACGATCTGACTTTTCTGGTTAGTGTTTCAGCGATGATGGTTGCTTCAGTGAGGGTGCTTTTCTGTTTTCCCCCTTCTTTTTCCTCCTTTCCTTTGTGTTTTTCTTTTTATAGATATAAAATTATTGAGGTGTCTCACATCCCAATCCGCCCGAACTGAGTTTGTGGATGCTCGGGCATGTCCCAATCCGACCCGTCGTATTATCTTGAAGCTCGTATTGATGTTTCAATCCGATCGGGGCAGATTTGAGATGACTGGTGCTTTGAAGTTGGTCACATTTGGTTCGGTAGAGATGCATGAGCGGTGTGTGGCGATGTCTCAGTCTAACTCATCAAGTTTCTTCCTAGCAGCGGATCGGAAGCGTTTGGAGAACTCTTCGGTTTAATGAACCGAAGCTGTGATGGGTAGTGTTGCTACTTTCTTAGTCATCATACAACTTATGAGTCGAAGTTGTATATGACTTTTGGGTTAGGTTTTAATTTTCCTTATAAACTAGATTAATTTTCTTTTTCTTCTGATAGAAATTCGAGAGGGCTTAAAGCTTTCGCCTTACGTCTGCAACAGGTAGAGTCTCGCATTCATAATTAAAACTACTCAAAGCTTTTGCTGTTGCCTGCTGGCCTGTTGCTGTTCATGTCGGCATGCGGGTTTTTTTCTGTGCCGAGAGCTCGATCTGTTGCTCTCGGCAAAGCGTCCCTGTGTCGAGAGCTTTAGATCTGCCTCTCGGTACAGGCTGCGTTTCCGGTAGTGACGTTCGCCCACGACGATGGTGTCATCCAAGAAGAAGAAGAAGGTGTGCGTGGTCGGCACCGGCGTTTAGGGGCTGGGCCACGCCGTGACGGTCATGGAGCAGGGCGGCGGCGGCGGCGGCGGGCAGTGGCTAGCTGTACGACCCGATGACCGACGCCGGTGAACCCCTCGGGACGGCCGGCGTGCACAGCAGCATCTACTCCTCGGTCCGGCTCATCATCCCGAGGGAGTTCACCGGCTTCCCGTTCTACCCGACCCCCGGCGCTACCCGTGCCACGGCGAGTTCCTCAGGTACATCAGGGACTTCTGCGATGCGTTTGGGATCATGGATGTTGTCAGGTAATTCAACACCAGGGTCGTGCGTGTCGCCATGGCGCCGACGACGACGACGGCCGCAGCACCATGCGGTGGATGGTGAGGTGGCCATCACTGAGGAGGAGGAGGAGGGGGAGGCGTTCGACGCTGTCGTCGTCGCCGTCGGCCAGTACACCCATCCAAGGCTCCCGACCATCAACGGCATGGACAAGTGGGAGGGGAGGCAGCTGCATTCCCACTCGTATCTTAGAAGCCGGGAACATGGAACGTGGCCGTGTTCCGCGTACAGAGAACTTCGTCCTGGAACGAGGAACAGGAACGTCGTCCGAAATTGTTGTGGTACGTCGATCCGACACCATCCTAACATGGGTGTGGAGGGTCGATCCAATAGCGCGGGAACATGAAGTCAGGGACGTCACATACCTCGCGACACCAGGCCGTCCGCCTCCGCCATCGCCGGCTTGCCGCCTGCTGCCGCCGTCGTCCGTAGCGGCGCAACCCAGGCTTGCAGCTCGCTGACTCGCTCCTCGGCGGCCGTTCGCCATTGCCGCCCGCCGCAGCCCGACTTCGGCAATCGTCGCCCGCTGCCCTCATGGCCGCACCCCCGAAATCCTCCTCGCCACGCTGGCAATGGCGGAGCCGGAGGAGGAGTCGCCGTCGCACTGTCGATGATCCGGGCCCAGGGCGCCAGCCGCCAGGCCGCCAAGCGTGCTGCGCGCCGCACTTCTCGCGGACCCGTGGAGGAGAGAATACACGAAGGAGAAGGACCGGTGGAGAAGGATAGGGTTGCTTTTGATTTTGACAGTGAGGATTTGATTTTGACTGCAGTAGAAAAAAACAAAGCAAAAGAATGAATCGAACCCACAACGTAGTGATAACGTCCCAAATAATTTGGAATACGTCCTCGTTCCGAAACAATGTTCCGGGAACATCGTTCCCAACACACTTGGAACGTGTTCCAGGTATACCCCCTTGGTACTATGATTTAACAAAATGATGTTCCCCGTTCCCAATGTTCCAGGAACATGACTTCTATGACTCGTACCGCGTCCCCGACTCCCACGGCGAGGTGGTCGTCGCCTTCGGCTGCGGCGAGAGCGGCAAGGACATCGCGCTGGAGCTCTGCGGCGTGGCGAGGGAGGTGCACATCAGCGTCCAAGTCCATGGGTGACGACGGCGTCGTCACTCCCGGCGTGTCCAAAGGCCGTGTCCAGGCACCACAACCTGCACCTGCACCTCCAGGCATGCATGGCAGGCATCGATCAACGACGGCAATCAAATGCAAATCCAGAATTCCAAAATCGTTCAGATTCTGACACAGATTCCTTCCTTGCGCAGATCGAGTGCTTGTGCGAGGACGGCCGGGTGGTGTTCGCCGACGACGGCTCGTGCGTCGTTGCCGACGCCGAAATCTACTGCACCGGGTACGTACAACTACTCGTTCCCGTTCCTGGACACGGGCGGGGCTCGTCACCGTCGACGACAACCGCGTGGGCCCGCTGTACGAGCACACCTTCCCGCCGGCCCTGGCGCCGTCGTCGCTCTCCTTCGTCGGCGTGCCCAAGAGGGTGGCCGTGCCGCGGTAGTTCTACGAGGTGCGGGCGAGGTGGGTGGCGCGGGTGCTGTCCGGCGCGGCCGGAGCGCGCTGCCGTCGAAGGAGGAGACGATGCGCTCCGTCGATCGAGGAGCGCCACCGCGCCAGGGAGAGGTCGCCGGCGTGCCCAAGCGCCACACCCACGACACCTTCGGCGACTTGGAGTGCTGCGACGAGACCTCGATCGGAGAGAAGTACTGTGGCTTCCCAAGGCTCGACGCGTGGAAGAAGGAGCTCCTCTAGTTGTCGTCCGTCAGAAGCTTGCTTGGCAAGAGAGAGAGAGAGAGAGAGCTTCCGCGACGACTACCACCATGACAGCGACCTCGTCCGCGAGGGGTTGCGCTCGGAAGGCTGGCTGGCTTGTGGATGAAGAAGACGCCAAGAATTGAGGAGGTGGATGGTCGACAACTACCAATTATCTAGTGATAGACAAATGATGACACAAAATTATTAATAATTGTTCATTGTCCATTGTTGTAACCAATACTTCATAATGACCAAAATGGCGTAGTATATCCAAGATGATATTTTCAGTCTCGTTCCTTTTCGTTTTCATGCATTTAATTAAGAAGGTACCGCGTGGACCAACAAGAAATTGACACTTTACCTTACAACATACAAGTTATGCATAATTGAAACAGAGCGCTGTCTGCCACATCCATGATCCATCTGTTGTGAATGAAAAGAAAGAACATCGATATCTATTCTCTGTGTACAGTACAAGTATTTATTCTACAGTAATTGGCAACTGCCAATGGGTGAAAAGGTGCCTTGATGGTTACGATGCCTCTTCGGTGAATGCTTTCTTGCTTTGTACGATACCTGTTCACTAATACTAATCCTACCACTAATTAACTATATTTGTCTATTGATCACCAATTAATTATCTCTAATTAATCTTAACACTCCCCCTTGATCAATAGATCTTGTGAAGGCACCGTTTAATCTTGTAGAATCTTGTAGAATCTTTGCTATTGGATTGTCAATCGTATTCTTGAAAGCTTTGGAAAACCCAGTGAGAAAAACCAAAGTATATCGATATATCCGGTAAAACTCCTAAAAACCCAATGGAAAAATAAGGAGAAAAATCCCATGATATATATAATTCACAATGTCTATAGACCCTTAATATTAAAGACTTAGTCTAAAGACACTTTGATCAAAGATCAATATGTCACATATTATCCTTGAAAAACCTCTGTGAGGAAAAATAGATAATATGACAATTACCATGTGTTAACATTATCTCATTAAAAACTTTATGTGAGAAATCTCCTTAAGAGTAAAACTCATATAAAGAAAAGAGTGTAATGTGATGCTTATGTAGGTTATATCTTAATGAGATTCTCCCCCTGATTTTTGCAAATCTGTAAGTCTTATCATACCAATTCCTTTAACGCATTTAGAAAATGATGAATATGGTAGAGACTTTGTAAATAGATTAGCTAAATTATCACAAGACTTAGTTTGCAAGATTTCTATTTCTCCATTCTTTTGGAGTTCATGGGGGTAGAATAGTTTAGGAATAATATGCTTAGTCATATTACTCTTTATATAACCTGACTCCATCTGAGTAACACATGCTGAATTATCTTCAAAGATAATTGTCGGTGTATCAACCGTTCCAATACCACAAGATTGTATTATGTGGTTTATCATTCTACGGAGCCATATGCATTCGCGTGATGCCTCGTATAATGCTATTATTTCAGAATGATTGGTTGATGTTGATACTAAAGTCTGCTTTGTAGACTTCTAAGATATTGTTGTGCTACCTTGCATGAATACAAAGCCTGTTTGTGATCTGCCATTGTGGGGATCTGATAAATAACCAGCATCGTATATCCTATAAGATTAAGCTTTTGACTTCTACCGTAGAATAATCCAAGATCTCTAGTGCCATTGAGGTATCTGAAAATTGATTTAACTCCTACCCAATGACGTTTGGTAGGTGCAGCACTATGTCTAGCTAATAAATTTACTGCAAATTCAATATCCGGCCGGGTATTGTTAGCAAGATACATAAGTGCTCCAATCGCACTTAGGTATGGGACTTGTGGTCCTAATACCTCTTCATCTTTTCCCCGTGGTCTAAAAGGATCCTTCTCAATATCTAAGGATCTTACTACCATGGGAGTCTTTATAGGATATGCCTTGTCCATATTGAATTTCTTCAATATTTTATCAATATAGGCAGATTGGTATACGAATATACCATTGGGTAAATGCTCAAGTTGTAAACCTAAGCAATACTTCGTTTTACCCAAGTCCTTCATCTCAAACTCCGTCTTTAAATGATGACGAGCTTCATTAATATCGGTTTCGTTGCCAATGATATTAAGATCATCAACATATACCGATATGATACAAAATCCTGTCGAGGACCGTTTAATGAAGACGCAAGGACAGTCATCATTGTTTGTGTATCCCTTCAACCTAAGGAATTCACTTAACCGATTGTACCACATTCGGCCTGACTGTTTTAAGCCATATAATGACTTCTGCAACTTGATACAATACATGTTACGATTTGCCTTATTATCTGGTATACGGATTCCATCAGGAACCTTCATGTATATATCAGAATCCAGTGACCCGTATAAATATGCTGTCACTACGTCCATCAACTGCATAGATAGACGGTTTTGTACTGCCAATGAGATTAAATATCGGAACGTTATTCCATTCATGACCGGAGAGTATGTTTCGTTGAAATCAACGCCAGGTCTTTGCGTAAAACCTTGTGCCACTAGCCTCGCTATATACCTCACCACTTCGTTGTTTTCGTTTCTCTTACGAACGAAAACCCATTTATATCCCACAGGTAGGATACCGGGAGGTGTTGGCCTAACTGCCGAAAATACCTTTCTTATATTTAGCGAGGCAATCTCTACTTCAATTGCTTCTGAGCGCTTTTTGCACTCAGCCATAGACTTGGGATCCAAATCAGTGTGAAAGACATTTGCAATTTCTTCAGAGAAATAGAGTCGACTACTATGGACTTACGATCATAAGAGTCTCCAGTCTCAACAAAATTGATAGTGATTTCTTCAATCCTTAAAGATTCATCATTATTTCCCTCAATGATGGATCCAAGAAGTTCCGATGTATTAGCTCCAGTGTTTATGCGCATAACTGAGCTAGAGTGTGGATTATAACTATCCACAGGACATACAATGTCCTTCGGGTGTCCATTAACCAAATTTGTATTTGATTTTGCTGTCTTCTTCTGCTTATTGGCAGACTTATCTTGCTTCTTAGAAGTGCTTCTCCCCCTCTTATTATTAATTGGGGGTTGAGTGGTTTTCTTTGGTACCTCCACTCTTTCAGGCACATTCCTTGCAGGATGATAAGACTTCGTGACACCACTATAATCTGTAAAAGCGTCTGGCAGATTATTTGCAATATTTTGCAAGTCAATAATTCTCTGAACCTGTTGTTCAGTCTCAGTAGTACGTGGATCTTGAAATGAAATGCCTTCAGCATTCCATTCTATTTCCTGGCATTTATTTCGGTACGATTCTCCCCCTAATGCCGGGAAATGATCCTCATTAAATATGCAATCAGCGAACCGGGCAGTAAAAAGATCCCCTGTCAAGGGTTCTAAGTACTTTATGATTGACGGAGAGGAATATCCAATATAGATCCCCATTTTCCGTGTGGACCCATTGATGTTCGCTTAGGTGGTGAGATGGGTACGTATATAGTGCACCCAAATTTACGCATATTAGGAGGATTCCCATGTACTAAATGTAAGGGGGAAGTGCCATGATATGCGTTGGTCATAGTTGGATTAAGTCCGCGGCGTGCGTGCGTAACCGCATGACCCCAACACGACGTAGGCAATTGACAATTCATGAGTAAAGGTCTTGCTACAAGCTTGATCCGTTTAATCGGTGATTCAACCAATCCATTTTGAGTATGGACATAAGGAACTGAATGCGTAACTTGAATTCCCAATGCCATACAATAATCGTTAAATGCACGGGATGAGAATTCTGCAGCATTATCCATACGAATAGATTGTATCCTATGTTCAGGATATTGCGCCTTTAATTTTATGACCTGAGCCATAATTTGGCAAAGGCATGGTTACGTGTCGATAACAAAGACACATGAGACTATTTAGTAGATGCGTCAATCAAAACCATAAAATATCTAAATGGTCCCGATGAAGGCCGAATCGGACCACAATATCTCCTTGAATTCGTTCAAGGAATTTTAGTGGTTCTGCTCGGATTTTAAGATAGGATGGTCTTACAATTAATTTCCCAGTAGCACAAGCAGTGCAACAAAAATCTTTATTCTGGGGAAATTTAGCTTTTGCCATGTCATGACCTATTGAATTGTTTATAATTTTCCTCATCATCCCTATTCCTGGATGTCCAAGTCGATCATGCCAATTTCGGAATGTATCGACATCTTGGAAAATTATTTTATAAGTAACATGTGGAATATTTTTAATAAATGTATAGTACAATCCAGTTTGGAGTGAAGAGAATTTTTCACATATTTGTTTGCCATAGCCCGTAAGTTTGGTCAATAGGAGGTATTCCTTATTACTATCTACATGTGTTTCGCATGTAGGCCATTCTTACGGATATCTCTAAAACTTAGAAGGGTACGAGTAGAATTAGGATACAGTAAGGCATCCTCTATCATTATTTGTGTACCCATAGGCAATGTAATAGTAGCTCGTCCAGAACCAACTATCACAGTGTCTTTACCATTTATGGTCATAATATTTCCTTCTTTTTTCTTAAAGGTTTGGAAATATTTAATTTCTCTAAGTATAGAATTTGTGGTGCAAGAATCCACAAGGCATAATTCTTCCTCCGATGGATTGTTTGTTATCGACATCTATGTGTCATGTAATAGAAGGGAAATAAATATACAATGATTATATAACAAAAGAGCAAGGGTATATAAATATTGTATATATAAAAGAATGTACAAAAATAAATAGATGATTTATTTATATTCAAACAAAAAGGGTACAAGATTGTTATAATATAGCTACTATTATTATTACAACACAAATTGTCAAGTCTGGACCAAACTACTCTAGATCTCCAAATATGTCTCCAGATTCAAAGTCTATGAGCATATTATCTGTCGATGGGAGATCCTTAGTGGTTGTGTTGTTTCTTTTAATCGGGGCTTCCCGAGAACAACCCACTTCTTTATCCTCGGAGACAAGATTGAAATGAGTTTCATATCTTTTCTCTTCGGTGGTTTGGTCTCTTTTAATGACTTCTGATATAATGCAACCAAGTGCTTAGGGGTCTTGCAAGCCTTAGCAAAATGTGAATAATCCCCGCATCGATGAAACTTTTTGTCATTCTTGGGTTTTGCATTGTCTTTCTTCTTATTATCGAAGTGAGGCTTGTTGCCTTTGTTGAATTTGCGCTTATTAAACTTGTTCCGTGGATTGCGTCGTTGGAACTTCTGTTTATTCCTATTATTCTTCTGTACATTATGAACCTCGGGGAGAGGTGCCGATCCAACAGGATGTTTTTGATGGTTCTTCATAAGAAGTTCATCATGTTTTTCGGCTTGAGATAATGTATGTATAAGCTTGGAATAAACTGTATATCCATGAGCCCTATATTGTTGCTGAATAACCCTATCAGAAGGGTGCATAGTAGAGAGGGTCTTCTCTATCTTGTCAGCATCAGTAGGCTCTTTCTCACAAAATTTTAAACGAGAGCATATTCTATTAACAGCGTGATTATAATCAACCATGGTTTTGAAATCTTGTAAGCGTAGATGATTCCATTCATGGTTGGCCTCGGGCCAAATAAGTTCTTTTTGCTGATCATAACGTTCTTTGAGAGCAACCCATAATTCCCGGGCATTCTCAACCATAACGTATTCGGCTTTTAAATCTTTATGAATATAAAAGCGCAACAATGCCAGAGCAGAATAATTCTGGTGATCAGTTACAACAACCCCTTGTTGAGGTTCTTGTATAGTTGAGGAAATTTTCCTAGCCGCAAGTGCAATCTTTATATCAGAGGCCCAAGTTGGGTAATTACTTCCATCTAGAGTGAGTTCCTCAAATTCTCTAGTGGTAGTCATATTCCTATACGGGTGATTATCGAGTAATCATTATATGTGTAGGATTTAATATAGTTCAGGATTGTTGTAATAATAAAGTACTAAATTATAACATAAATCAATTGAAAGTAAAAATAATTCATTTTGTGTCCATGTGATATAACTTGTGGTTTGTAAGGTATATACAAATCTATATACTATTATTAGATTTATATTTGCAACAAACATATTGTTGAATAAGGTTTAAGTACAACAATATATTTTAAACAGAAAATTTAAATTACAAATATAATATTTTAGGTTGCACAAAATGAAAGATTGCAACACAAATAAATAATAGTTTGAGACAAATGAAAAACTTGAGCAAGAATTACAAACCACAAATATATTATTCACGGTCACAGCATAATATGCAGGCACAAATATATAATATTACAAAGTCACTGATAGCATAAATTAAATTGTACCAATTATTCAAACTTATTGTCACACCCTGAAATTTCCCAATTTCAGGATGTGAATAGAAAGAATAATTAAATAACATTTTTCTCATAATTTTAAAAATTTTCCAACATTTATTTTTTTCTTTACGGGAAAAATCGTTTGTTTGATTTTCTGAATAAAAATAAACTGGTTCGATGTGAGTGTTGCATTCATGCCGATGCATCTTGGTGTTATTGAGTGAAAAATGTTTTAAAATGGGATTAGATGCTAATCAATCCTTCTCGGAATTTTTCGGACTTTTTTCTGAGATTAATTCTCTCTTTCCTTAAGCTTATTGTATTTATCAGAATGCTCTAAAATCTTTTCACGAGCTCCAATTATTTAATGGGGATTCATCATCCCAATTTATCCTGAAGTTGTTGCCGATGTCACACTGCCGCCGAGCTGCCTTTCTTGCCATGCGTTGATTTGCCTTGCAAGCAAAACCAGTCATGAAGCTCTTAACGCCAACATCGGCCATGAATAATGCCATGCATGCTGAGTCTAGTCCGTGATCTATTTGAGCTTATGCCTATGGTAATTTCTATACGGCATAGCTCACTTGTATACTTCAATATTGATTTCCTACTCATTCCTTCCTGGTGAACTACTCTTATGCAAACGGTACAGCTCTTTCTCATTAGGACTGGACGTATATACTCTGATCCAATTAATTTATACTCCCGCTATCCAAGTTCGTCTCAGTCCAGATCAGCCCCTGCACCTGACGAAAGGAATGCACCTAGTTAATTTCCGTTTCCAGCTTTACATCCATCGTGAGCAGGAAACTAAACCCAGGCCTGGTTTGTTTTCTTTTTCCTACACGGATCGGGTTCCAATCCAACGCCTGCCAAGGCATCAACCGGACCTGGTGCAAGGCGTATATATGTGAAGCGGACGGCAGCCTCTCGCTTCTCTTGTTACCCTAATACGCAGCTGCAGCCCTACGCTAGCCGCGTGCTGCCATCGTCAAGGATGAAGCAGCCGCCGGGTGATCGACGTCGCCTGTGCCCGGAAGCAGGCTGGTGTGCTGGTCGGGGAGCCCGTTCCGTCGACCTCGTCGCCGATCAAACCTCCGTCAGGGATCGCCGCCGCCCATGTGCTCTGTCCTGACCACCAGCCGTGGCTTCCGTTGTAGCATCTCGGTGAGGAACCGTCCGGACCTAGCTTTTCTCTCATCTCGTTTCACCATGTTGATCGCTGCTGTCGCACTCTGAAACCACCATCCGCTGATCGACAATGCTGCCTTCACAAGCAACGATCGCCGTCTCCAAGAGTTTCACCGGGGACTCACGATGATCTTACTCGTGATCAGCCGTCGTTTCGATCTGCTGTCCGAGCACGTCCTTGGCCCTATTTCGTTCAGTTCGATCTTCGCCATCATCGTTCGTCCGTCATCATCGATGGCCGTGGGAACCAGTTGGAGCACGGCCACCAGCACCTCAACACTGTCGTTGTTGCTACATGTCATCTTGGTCACGAGCTTGCTGATGCTTTTGTCTTGCCAAGCTCGCCGTCTACGCCCCTGGTGAGAATCTCCAGCATGCACCCTTCCGTCCATGTCTTACTAATCGCATGCAAGCGAAACATAGGCATGTATGCATAGTAGTTTACATGAACGAGGAAGCAAGGCCACGATTGATCAGCTCCTTTGGCCTACTGCAATGTCATGCTTACATCATACACTTCTTTCCCGAATAGTGAAACGTCATGAATCTTTTGTCTTGTCTTTCATCTATAGAGTAATCAGTGTATCATTTAATTCCTTTCTTGATTAAGTATTGCTCATGAAAGCTCATCCTTATGTCACGTTCAATAAGCTATCTTTTCATGTTAATAAATCCTTATCTTACTCAATCCAATTCCGATCTTAGTAATTCTTTCGCTCATGTGTTCATCCTAACGCGTAGATTAATTTTGTACATCTTTTCAATACATATATGATGATTGATGTACTGTTTTTAATGTATTTCATTTGGTTGCTTCTATGTGTGTGCTCCGGATGTTTGCTTTGAACGATTGATTTATGCGAGTAGAATGAACATGGTTCGAGAGCTTGGAAGAGTATGAAGATGACGACATTCTGAGCAACAACTACTTTGGTTAAAGGCAAGTGTGTCCTTGATCTTTGACCCAATAACTATGATTAATCACTTTGCATTGCTTTGCATTAATATTGATGGGTCCTATTAAGGTTTGTCTAGTCTTTATCATCATTCCTTGTCAACCTGGGTTTATCATTTATGTTGGGTAGCTATGCTTAGTTGCTATACCTGGGTTATGGTGGTTTTAATGAACAATAATGATGAATCATGCTATACCTTTATGTTATATCTTTGTTTGTTTAATACAGGACCATATGCTTAATCGGAACATGGAGAACCACCCAGGAAAACCGTACAACCACAAGGCACATGGCTCTGACTTGGCTGAATAACTAGAGACTTTAGTGTTGTAGCAACCTTACATGAAAGGGACATATGGGGAAGCGTTGACGGAGTATAGACTCGCTCTAGTAGGGAGTTGGGCTTTGCTAAGACACGGTACCTACTAGGGGACTTTATGCCTCGCTTCGTCCTGAAACCTAGTGGGTTGTTGCGCATTGGAGGATCTTCGTAAAGGCCTCGTAGCGTCCCTATGCAATCACACCTCGGTAGTGTGGTATGATGCTTGGCCAGCATCGCATGGTTGGGTCCAAAACTCTTCGGGGTTTTTACGCGACTTGTGGGTAAAGATGTACGACCTTTGCAGAGTGTAAAACTAATCGATTAGCCGTGCTCACGGTCAAGAGCGGCCTGGACCCTCACATGATAATTGAACTTAAAGATGAACTTAAATCGTGTTCTCTGGTTATGCTTGCCATATGCTTATGGTGTACCTCTTATCTTTATGCTTTATGTGGGTTGGTATATACTTATACTTTATTAGTAATCAGGTGCTAATAAAACTTGACCAACTAAAATTTCCTAAATGCTTATAGCCCAGTCCACTATAAAGCCTTTGCATTCATGTCTTCCCCCACACTTGCTGAGTACGACAAGTGCTCACCCTTGCTATAAACAATGTTGCTCAGAAGGAGGAGGCTACTCTGAAGTCTTGTGAAGATGTTGCTGGTTCTAGACGTACGCAACCCCCAGTCGACTGCGAATGATGTTTGGAGCCTTCGTTTCCAAGAATAAGCGTAAATCTCTGATAATCTTTCTTTTTCTTACGTGATACTGTTTCTGTATACACTTATTTGTCACTATATGCATGAAACTAGATCCTGGCATGCATATAGGTTTGCACTTGGTTTTCTTCGGAAAATCAGGTGTGACACTTATGCAGGAAATTAGGAACTAAAACTAAAAAAATGAAACTGATAAAGAAAGGAAAAAAGAAAAAAAACAAACAGAGAAGGGGGGGACGGTCCGGCCGGCCCAGCGCTTGCAGCGGCCCAACAGTGTTGCGGCCCGGCGGCGCGGCGCGGCCGGACCAGCCCTCGCCGCCCGCTATAAGAGGGCGGCGGTTAGGGTTTCACCCTAACGGCCCCCAACCTCCGGGCCGCCGCCGCCGCACCCCGCCCCCGCCACGCCCGCCGTGCGCCGGGTCGCTCGCCGTCGACCGAGTGCCGGCGTCGCCCGTTGTCGGGCCAAGCGCCGGCGCCGGCCACCGCCGCCGCGCGAGCACCTCGCCGTCGCCTCGAGGAACCGCGCCGGCCGCCGCTCTCCGTCTCGCCGTGGAGACCGCGCCGGTTGCCACCCTCCGCTTGCCGTGGAGGCCGCGCCGGTCGCCGTCCTCGCGCTCCTGTCCCTGCTTCCGCTGATCCATGGCCCCGGGGAGCAGGCCATGGGGGACCGCCGGCCAGGATGCGCCTCGGCCGTCCCCTTGAAGAGGATTGCTGAGCGTGCCCTGGCCGGTCCCACGCGATGAAACAGTGAAGGGGAGCGTCCTTCCCCTCAACCGAGGAGGAAGGGCGCCTGGAGCCAATTGGGCGAGGGGCGGCAACGGTGACGTTGGCGTAGGAGAGCAGAGGAGGAGTTGCAGTCGATGCACGAGGAAGGGCGGTGTCGAGGTCGTAGGCGAAGCCCGGTGGCCAACCTCTTGCTCCGGCGGCTCTACCATTCCAGTGGGCAGCAACTGCCGATGGTACGGTTGAAGACGGCGTCGGCAGCGAGAAGACGTTCGGCGACGACATCGGTGGCTGCGGCATTGGAGTCGGTGGGGCTCCATCAATGTGCCGAGCGAACGTGGCGGCGCTGATGTGCCTCGGGCAGACGCTCGGGGCGTACTGGATGAGGCGCGACGAGGAACGTCGGGCTCCGGTGACCATACGGACGCCGTTGAAGCGACGCAGGGGGGCGCGACCGGCGTCGATGTCACGGAGAGCCCGGCGGATGGTGCTCTGGATGACATAGCGTGCAGGGCCAACGACATTACGGTTGGTGAACATGTTCTCCATCGCGTTCGTGATGGTGTCTACCATCGCATTCATGGAAGGTGAAGAAGGAACCGAAGCCATGGTGCAGGCTTACTCTGGTGAGTCTCCGACGATCTGCCGACGAGTTCTCCTCTCTCCCAGCGAGTTCCCTCTCTGCCAGTGCTCGGTGGTTGGAAGGCAAAGTGCTGATAACGTGTTGTGAATGAAAAGAAAGAAGATCGATATCTATTCTCTGTGTACAGTACAAATATTTATTCTATAGTAATTGGCAACTGCCAATGGGTGAAAAGGTGCCTTGATGGTTACGATGACTCTTCGGTGAAGGCTTTCTTGCTTTGTACGATACCTGTTCACTAATACTAATCCTACCACTAATTAACTATATTTATCTATTGATCACCAATTAATTATCTCTAATTAATCTTAACACCATCGTGTGGTTAATGTTGCATTCAATAATTTCTTCAGAAAATAATGTTGCATTTAACAATCTATCTACTCATTCAAATTGTAGGTCATTTTAACCATTCATTTATTGATAACATATATTGCACGACTAAGATGAGTTCGTCAATTACAGTTTAGTGACATTAGTGCAGGCTGGTTTCACAAGATCAGGATATGCATAAGCACCAATTTGCACCCAAACAGTTCTAAGTAACACGTACTCATACGACAAAAGTGAAGATAGATTGTGCATGATGCATACTTCCTCCGGCCACAAAAGAATGTGATTCATACTTTTAGTTAAGTCAAACAGTTTGAGCTTTGACTAAAGTTATATAAAATAATAATAACATTCATGATAAAAATAAGCACCATTAAATTAGTTATAAAATATATTTTCATAATAAATTTATTTAAAGTGGACCTACCAGCGTCCGGACGGCCGTTTTGGGGCGTTAGCGACCAAACACTATTTTGTGGGGGGGGGGGGGGGGGGGGGGATCGCACCGCAATATGACTTTCATGTTGCATGCAACATCAAACTGAAACTTCCGCAACGTAAAGAATCGCCATTTCCAATGTCAAAAATCATATTACATTTTTTGTTGTTGTTATCTGTCAAAAATGAGAAAAACAATATGTTTCATATTACTTTGAACATTCAAATCTCTCGTTAAAAATGCAACATCCGGATAACAAAATTGCAACATGTGTGTGATGTAGGAAAATGCATTCTACTCTTGTTTTTCCCCTCCCTACTCCACCCATTGATGGGATGGTGCCTGTTTTTTTTTCTTACCTGGTTGACCCGTTTCTAAATCTAAGGTAATAAATTCCATTAGATCCTATTTTGTTGCTGTTGGAAGTTGTTAAGTGCTACTTTGAGCCGTCAACATTCTCACATAATTAGAGCCAATTGCATTTCTTACGCGCATTTTGTTATGAATAATGTAGTTCTAGTTATCCTTTGAGATTATTTGATTGTAGGTGAAATAAGCACAAAAAGGAGTGAGAAACCCACCTTCTATGAAGAATGCCATGTCACCCCAGTTGAGTAGAGGCTTCCACATTAGATCCTAGGTGGCAAACACGTCATTAATCCAGGGGAGGCAAGCTTCGACGAATCAGAGAACGACATATGGACCTCACAAGGATCCATGGGCCCACCAGAGACCCAAACCGATCCTAAACTCGCCATGCACCTAGGATTGACCTTGAGTCCCACATAACACAGCCGCCTAGAGAAAACACAACACGAGAGGAGGCCCGGGGGTGTCGCCAATCCTTGGATCGGCCGAACCGCCTTTGGCTCCTCTCATCATGGCCTTACACGTGGTGTCTCCTGATTGGTTCCTAAGTGCAGCTCGATGTGTTTTGGAGACATTTGGTGCCCGAGGAAACCATGTCCTTGGACTATACATAGAAGGGGAGGGGGCCATTTCTCACCACCACACTTAACTTCTCCTCTCTCGCTTTTAGTTTCCAAAGCTAGGGAGTAGGCTAGAGTAGCTCTTATTCAGGTTTCATGTCTACTTTGGGATCTAGGTATGAGTTCTCTTGTATATTTATTTCTATGTATGATTTTGATCTACTTCGTTTATACATCTATTTCATATAAAGTTGTGTTAGTATACATGGGCGATATGTTCGTGTGTTCTTCACCTGTTCATCATTTAAAGGCTTGTGTTTGATGAACACTACATTTCGACCCAATTGACTAGTGTTTGTTCATAGTTTAGAGGCTCAAGTTCTCCATGAACTTGACCCTTTGATCCAGTTGAACAAACATAAGAAAGGGTGTATCCGTTTGTATGACTAGCCTCAGTTTGATCTAGTTAGTTTTGAAGGGAAACGGGGTGGCTACGCTAGCGCAAAACAAAATTTTCCCCCGCAAAACGAGGAACCGCCGCCGTCGAGATCACGGGATTACCACTAGACGCGCGGATGCGGCGGAACCGTCTCGATGTAGACGAGCGCGTCGAGGGTAGCGAGCGGTGCGGTTTCTCACGTCCTTCTTGACTTGCATGTGCGGCTCGTCCGATCCAAGTGCTCCAGATGCAGCACCTCCAAGGTATCCACACGTACGAAGAAGGAAGCGACGCACGCCGGACTGCTAGGTCCGCGAGTGCGACGAGGAGAGAGCGTTGGCAGCACGGCTGCTACTTGAGAAAGTTGTGTCTTTTCAGGAGGAGTGTGGTCCATATTTATTGGGAGGAAAACTCCCCACACCATCGTCCATTAGCAATACGGGACTAATAGATGGTGTACCCCTTCCAACGCTAATGGGCTTTACAACATTTGTGGCCCATTAGGACTTTTACACCATAATGGATCAAATCCATCTGAGCCCACTAGTGGATCAAATCCAGTTGGCTCTAGGGCATATTTCCAACAGTCTCCCACTTGCACTAGAGTCAACTATGCAAGTATATTCATCCTCATTCGGCTTCCAACCCCTTAAGTGTGTGACCCTATAGGTTCACGTACACATAGACTTGACCCGAGTACATTACTCGATCAATAGTTGAGAGCGGCCTCTAGCAAGACGTGTCAACTCCTATGCATACGTAAAGATCTTATCAGACAACCCATCACAACAATTCATACATGCTATTCCCTTTGCCTCACGATATTTAGTCTAGCTCCAAGCTGACCTTTCTTTCTCGATACCGTGATTCGGATCATCAAAAAGGGGGTTAACTCTTAACCCAGCACGACCATGCATTTCTTGATCCGATCACTCGACGGGCCCGGAGATATCTCTCTCAAGTAGAGAGGGGCAAATTCTATCTTGATTAACCATGCCTCATAGCATGCTTCCCGACAAACCCGAAAGTCATCTTTATTACTACCCGATTACGGAGTAGCGGTTGATGGCCCCTAAGTAGGTCAATTCACATCTTGAGTACATGCGACAATCTCAAGTCGAAGGACATAGCGTATACGTTGTGTAAACAGAGAACAAGGCCTCAAATTGGGTCGGTCCAGCCCCATGTCATACATGTGCCCACATTATTAGTTATACATCTCCATGTTCATGACTTGTGAAACATAGTCATCAACTAATTCATGTGCTAGTCATTAACTCATACTAGGGACAACTTTTGAATAACCATACAAGTAAAAGAGTTTCACAAACAATTCACATAATTGCCAATCAAATACAAGTCGCCTTTCATGGATATTCAATAAAAGAACCAAGTGACATGGATATAATGAAATATAATCATCTCTATAATTCCTTATAGGACATATTTCTAACATTCTTCCACTTGCACTTGAGCTAATCTAGAATATATCTAATACCCATAACTCTCATGTACGCCTCATGCTTAGGCTGTGGAAAGGGTTTTGTCAAAGGATCCATTCAAATCCGTGTGTACTTTGCATATCTTGATATCACCTCGTCCAACGATCTCTCGTATCAGATGAAATTTCCGCAGTACATGTTTATTCTTTTGGTGGTTCCTTAGCTCCTTTTCTTGCGCAATAGCCCCATTGTTGTCACAATAAAGATCCAATGGGCTAGAGACACTCGGAAACACACCAAGTTCAGAAAGGAACTTCCTTATCCAAACACCCTCCTTTGCAGCTTCGAAGCCGCGATGTACTCGGCCTCGCCGTAGAATCGCCCACCGTCTCCTCGCTTGGAACTCTTCCGACTCACGGCTCCACCATTTATCGTAAATACGTATCCTGATTGCGACTTTGAATCGTCTTGGTCGGTTTGGAAACTAGCATCGGTGTAACCCGTTACAACGAGCTCCTCCTCACCTCCATAGACCAGGAACATGCCTTTAGTCCTTCTTAAGTACTTAAAAAACATTTTTAACCGCCGTCCAGTGACTCTCACCCGGATCGATTGGTATCCGTTTGTAACGAGGGTGTGCATACGAAATATCCGGACGTGTACATATCATTGCATACATAATAGATCCGATGGCCGAAGCATACGGCATTCTACTCATGCGTTCCCGCTCATCGTTCTCGAAGGACACCGAGTCTTGCTAAGACGTATGTCATGTGACATAGGCAAGAACCCTTTCTTCGCCTCTTCCATGTTGAACCTTTTCAACACTTTATCAATGTAAGTGTCTTGGCTTAATCCTATAAGCCTTTTTGATCTATCTCTATAGATTTTGATGCCCAAAATGTATGCCGCCTCACCTAAGTCCTTCATTGAAAAACTATTTTTTAATGAGGTCTTAGCGGCTTCAAGCATAGAAATGTCATTTCCAATATGTCATCCACATATAAGATTAGAAATACTACAGAGCTCCCACTTTCCTTCTTGTAAACACAAGGCTCTTCTTCACTCTGAATGAAGCCAAACCCTTTTACCACTTCATCAAAGCGAAGGTTCCAACTCCGAGATGCTTGCTTCAATCCATAACTGGATTTTTGAAGTTTGCACACCTTTTCAGCATTGGTTGGATCAACAAATCCCTCGGGTTGTGTCATATACACATCCTCAGTCAGATTTCCATTTAGGAAAGCTATTTTGACATCCATCTGCCATATCTCATAATCGAAATATGCAGCTATAGCTAGAATGATCCGAATAGATTTAAGCGTCGCTACGGGTGAGAATGTATCGTCGTAGTCAACTCCTTGAACTTGTCGAAAACCATTTGCAACAAGTCGAGCTTTATGGATGTGAACATTTCCATCCATGTCCCTCTTCTTCTTATAGATCCATTTGCACTCTATGGGTTTAACACCATCTGGTGGGTCAACCAAGTTCCAAACTTGATTGTTATCCATGGAAACTATTTTGGATCTCATGGCACTTTGAAATTTCTCGGAATCTAGGTACATCATTGCTTCCGCATATGTCATAGGTTCATCATTGTCTAACAACAATATGTCGTGCTCTCCCGCGATCATGAGATTGAGCTTATCAGTTGCACGACGTGCCCTTTCAGACCTTCGTGGTTGTGTTGGTGCTTCTCTTGCCACAGGCATCTCAACTCGTTCAGCTACATTAGCACCACTTGTGAAATCTTGCCCAAGCGGCTCATCTTGAACTTCTTCAAGATACATCTTCTGTCTACATTTTTCTCTTTTAAGAAACTCTTTCTCTAAGAAAACACCGTTCCGAGTGACAAACACTTTGCCTTCTGACCGGTTGTAGAAATAATATCTCAAGGTTTCCTTTGGATATCCCACGAATACGCACTTGTCCGATTTAGGTGTTAATTTATCTGATTGAAGTTTCTTCACATAAACCTCACAACCCCAAATTTTCGAAAAGACAACCGGGAGTATTACCAGTCCACATCTCATATGGTGTCCTAACTACGGACTTAGAAGGTACCCTATTTAAAGTGAAAGCTACGAGTTTCTAGAGCATAACGCCAAAATGACAATGGTAGGTCCGAGCGGCTCATCATTGATCGGACCATGTCCAACAAGGTTCGATTACGTCGCTCCGATACACCGTTTCTTTGAGGTGTTCCGGGTGGCGTAAGTTGTGGAACAATTCCGCAACTCTTTAGATGACTGCTAAACTCATGGATCAAATACTCACCTCCACGACCGAACGCAAGGTCTTGATTTTCTTGCCACGTTGATTTTATACTTCACTCGAAATTCTTTGAACTTTTCAAAAGTTTCGGACTTGTGCTTCATTAAATAGACATAACCATATCTACTTAAATCATCGGTGAACGTTATGATGTATTGGTATCCACCTCTAGTCGTCGTACTCATTGGTCCGCACACATCCGTATGTATGAGTTCCGGTAAGTTCGAGGCTCTCTCAAGAAAACCTGAGAAAGGCATCTTGGTCATCTTGCCTAGCAAATAAGCGTCACATGTCTCGTAGGATTCAAAATCAAACGAAGTTAAAAGTCCATCATTATGGAGCTTCTTCATGTGCTTTTCACTGATGTGACCCAAACGACAATGCCATATGTAGGTAGGACTTAAATCATTAGGTCGAGACCTTTTAGCACTTATGCTACAGATAGGTGAATCATCAAGATTTAAAACAAATAAGCCATTCACAATGGATGCACAAGCCACAAACATATTATCCTTAGAGATCACACAACCATTGTTTTCACAAGCAAATGAATAACCATCCTTCATCAAACATGAAGGGGATAAAATGTTTCGACTCAAACTAGGAACAAAATAACAATTATTCAACTCCATAATAAATCCTGACGAGAGGTGTAGTTGCATCGTTCCGACGCCCAATGCAGCAACTCTTGCATTATTGCCTATGCGGAAATCAACTTCTCCTCGTTCCACGCTTCTACTTCTTATCATTCCTTGCATCGAGTTGCAAATATGAGCAACCGATCCGGTATCAAATACCCAAGAATTAGTATAAGAATTAGCGAGGAAATATCTATAACATAAACATTAAGTGTACCTAAAGTGGAAGTACCCTTACTACCCTTGCTTTTCAAAGAAGCTAAGTACAACTCACAATTTCTTTTCCAGTGACCGATTTCCTTACAATGGAAACATTCAACCTTGGCAGCTGGACTAGCCTTGGGCGCCTGGTTTGGCATTGGGATCTTATCCTTGGCCTTACCTTTCTTCTTCCAAGAATTGCCCTTCCTTTTAAAGATCGGCTTGTTTTGGATCGCCATCACATGACTATTGCCCGTGCTTTTCTTAACGTTATCATCTATTGGTAAGGGGGTGCCTAGAACTCCTTCCCTTTTCTCGGCTCGAGAACAATTCTCGGATTACGAATCCAATTCGTAAAGTTTGTTCCGATCAACTTGTCCTTCTCAAGGACCGAATGCAAGGTAAACGATGTGGTGTTGCTAGGTGCCTTTAATCTACAACAGAACAATAAATGCAAAACACCGACACAATATATCCATGACAGAGTAAAATAAAAGAATTTACATATTTTTAAACCACCAAAAACTAGAGCAAACTGCTCCCATGCACACAGAATTTCCTAACCGTAAGACATACTCAGATCTGAACGCAGGAACTAAAAAATCTGCGCGCATATAACAATAATAATAATGAGTAAAAGCAATCGAAGAAACCTCCCCTAAATTCCACAAATCATGGGCATACCGAAGAGTGCCAGAGGGAGGCTCGACGCGCGCCATGGACGAGGATCCGCCGTCGGCCGCTCCAAATCCCGCCGCCGGAGTGGCCGCCCCCGCTACTCACCGGACCGAGATCAATCCGAGACAATCACATCACTATTATCTCGGTATCTTACCAATAACTTGTGCTTAGCTCATCCACATGGTACTGACATAAACAGACATATACCGGAAGGAAAACATGCTCCCCGCAGCAGCAGTGCCGCATCACCCACTGCACCACAGACATTTTGGACTTGTCAGGCAGGGAAGCTTTCCGGTCTGGCAAGAACTTCTTCCTCAAGAGGGGCCATCCAGTTGCTACTTCTGCTGATTCGCGCCGGCAAGCTTTCACCGGAACCAATGCTAGTGAAGCTTCTTTTGATCGTGCGGGAGACCTCATGGGCATGGATGAGGGGGGAGGCCTCATTGGCATGGTGACGGCACGAGAAATAGACCTGCTGTCCTTTCCATGTTCATCCCAAAGCTTCTCTCCTATCATGGATGACAAGAGCTTCCGGTAGCTCCTCCTTGGAGTCTCAGGTACTGCATTTCGAATCCATGCTTCAGCATACTGAATTCACAGCAACTCTGAAACAACAAAAATGAAAAAAAAAATCAAATGAATTTGCGCTGCCAACATACTTGTGCTTTGGTACAGTTCATGTTGCATCCCATGGCCCCCGTCTTTATGGTAAACAACTTTGCCGTTGTTCACTGCAAGGACCGAGCAGCCCACCGGAACTCTCTTTGAGCAGTACTTGGCAACTGATGTGGAAGAGGATCTGAATGTTTGGAGGTGCCAAAAAGACAGTACTTGCATCAGACAATAAATACATATTTGGACTAAATGGGCGATATGTAGCAGGCAATGCATCAAAATAAGTATCCAAAAGACCGGGAATTCTGGGCAACACCGAGGATGAGATGGGCGGCGCCACAGGAAGCTGCTTCTTTGACCAGACTTTTGCGAATTGACGATCCACCGCAGACCTTGAGCTCCAAATTAATCTGATATGTGTAAATGGAACAACAAACTGATAAGAACACTGAGGCACCATCTGTTTTTTTCAAAGAAATCCAAAGCTTGCAGTAGAATTCTAAGGATGGTGAATGGGATCAGTGGTTGTCAAAATTAAAAAGCAAAACAACTGAGGTGCCCAAACTGAGGAGCTCCCGGCTGGCGGCGTCCCGCCTGATCCCCACCACCACCGTCCTCCCTCCCGCCGCCGCCGGAGCAGGGGACGCCGGCGCGGGCGGTGGCGGGGATGCCGGCGGCAGCGGCAGGTGCGCCTCGCACTGCAGCAGCCGCTGCCGGCGCGCGCCGTCGGGGACGAGCAACCGCATGGCGTGCGCCGGCACCCCGTCGACCGGTGGATACCCCCCGACGCAGCCCCACCACGCTCGCTGCTTGTTCTTGGCTTGCGACACAGACCACAGGTCCACGGAGAGAGAGAGAGAGGGAGAGAGATGGGAGGAGGCAGAGGACTGCAACTCTGGGAAAGGAGATGGGGGATCTCCGCGGGAGGCCGCGGATCCGGCGCCGGGGACGGTGCAGCGGCCGGGGCCCGGCACGGATCCGGGGCCGGGGATGGTGCGACGGCCGGCGCCTCCGGCGGATGCGGACCGGGACGGGCGCGGGAGGGTGGCGGCGCGCCTTGGGGAGGGGCGGGGCGGGGGCAGCCGCGGCCGGGGTGCGGGGGCGCGGGCGACGGGGGCACGGGGAGGCGGGGGCGGGCGCGGCCGGCGGGGGCGGTGGCGGGCGCGGCCGGCGGGGGCGCGGTGGCCGGCGCGGCGGCCGGTCGGCGGTGGCGGGGGGTCGGGAGCGGGCGGCATCGGGGGGGGGGGAGGCGCGAGGTGGGGGCGGGCCGGGTGTGTGGGGCTCGGGTGCGTAGAGTGACGTGGTGGAAGAAGAAGAGATAAGGGGTGGGCCCGGGATTTTTTGCCGTGCGCTATGGACCAAGGCGCACAAAGAAAGACGCTTCGTTTGCCGTGCGCTTTCATCGGTGGCGCACGGGAAACAACTATATATTTCAATTCTTTCACTATATATTTCAATTCTTTCACCTTTTCGTGAATGTGAATATTAAAAAAATAATGAATGAATGCGAATAATTACCGTAAAATAATATGGGACAATGTATGATGTACGTTCACTAGAGAAAAAGTTTTGAAGTCAAAAACACATTATGAACTTTACGAAGACCACAGACCTAATGAAGTTACTCTAAACAATCTAAAACTTCTCGGGAGAAGTCTCGATTTCTAAACACTGTGTGCGACAGATTGTTCAAAACCTTTCTCTACTATTTTTACAACCTTCCCATAGTATGTCATGAGCTCTCGTCAAATCTCATGACTTTCAAACTCCGTTTGCATTTTATACAATTAAAAAACATTTCGAATACACATGGATTTTCATTCTTCACGGACAATTTGTTTGAAATTTCAAGTACTTTCAAAGGTAAGGTCTTAAAAAGGTATCAATTACACGAATATCATTTTTCCACGAACTATACTATATTATTTTATGCACTTGCAGCTCAAATTTGATTTATAAGAAAAAAATGCTTTGAATGAAAGAAATTCGTTAAAATTCCAAAAAGATAGATATGATTACATAATTGAAGTACAAAGTACAAAATAATGTATTAGTGGAGGAAAAATTAAAAGAAGGTAAGAAAACACATTTTTTTTAAAAACTTTGCCGTGCGCCCACATAAAACGCACGCCAAAGTTACATTTTTGCCGTGTGCCCACATAAAACGCACGGCAAACAATCCGTCTTTGCCGTGCGTTTTGAGAAGACGCACGGCAAAGGTTGACGTCCATTGAGAGAAGGGAAGGTCCAGGGGTGGTGGCGTTAGCAAACACGGATTGCCGTGCGTCTCTACAAAAACGCACGGCAAAGATTTTTCTTTGCCGTGCGCCCTTTGGAAAACGCACGGCAAAGAGTCCAGTTACCGTGCGTAAATGTTTGCCGTGCGCCGAAGTTGTGGCGCACAGCAAAGAATGGCTTTTTCGTGCGTCCCGATATAAAACGCACGGCAAACATAATAACGCACGGCAAACGTCGGTTTTCCCGTAGTGTCCTATTACAAGTATGTAAGAAAAGGAGGCGCCCTTGCTAACAGCCCAACGCTGAGCATTTCTTTCGTTTTTTTAAGAAGTGCATAGCACGTTTTTCATTAAGAAGATGAGAATTACAATTATGTAACATTAGAAAAACCCCCAAAGCGCGGAATTACAAGAGCTAACACATACAACCAACAAAGAACACTGAGCATTCCAGCTGATGGAGTTCAAGATTTGTACAAAACAGATGCATATCATATATTCTCTTCTTCAGGGATAGCTTTCAATATTTTCCCCTTGGTCTCTTGAAGGCCTTCTAACACAGTCACAACATCACACATGTCGGGCCTGCATCGTGCGTCCCCCGACAAGCATCTCAGCGCAAGGGCTGCGATCTTCCGAGTCTCAGTAAGGGAATAGGAACCCAACCGTTGGACCAGGACATGCTTGATCCTCCTCCTGTTGGTGATGTAAGGCCTACGCCCACTCCACCAGGTTGTGCTGTCCAGGCGGACGGCTCTTGTCCAGAGCAGGCTGCCCTGACAGCAACTCCAGAAGAACAACACCGTAGCTGTACACATTGCATTTGGGTGTCAAACGACCTGCGCACCATGAGGGTAGACAACAACAGAAATTGACATCGATTATACATATGAAAATCCTGTTGGCTTATAAAAACATGTGAGGGGAAAAAATGTGGGTTAACAAACAAGCTGGGAGCTAGCAACTGGGTATTCAGAACGTGTTGACTAAGTGCCATAATTTCTGCAGCATGTTCGTTTGGCTGGTGGCTGATGGCTGGTGCTGGTTTGTTCTGAGAGAAAAGTACTGTTGTCTGGTTCCTGATGGCTGATTTGTTCTGAGAGAAAAAGTACTATTGGCTGGTGGCTGATAAGCCAAACGAACTGGACGCTGATTTCGTGGTAATTATTCGTACACAAAACGGGTTGTATAATCTAGCTGTATTTTTATGGAATACCCAAAGGTACGGCAGAGCATAAAGTACACCATCCAAAGTCCAAGTAGCTTGGATGTGGCATACACATTCCTTGAGTTTTTAAATCATATAAGGTTAGCGAGATAACAAAGTGACAATGTAGAAGCAATATAAAAGTATAGCGATATACTGATGCACGTCTTAGCTAATAAAAAAATACTGCAAATTATACATGAGTTTCTTGGAGCGAACGCACATCTAAGCACCACGCACAGTAATGCTATAAAACCGTGCAATGTAAAAAATGTATCCTTTTCCAGCATGTTAGCGAGCAATATAGTTATAGGCAGGCCCTATGGGTTAGGATTCTGATCTTACTCACCTTTCCGCGGCCCTAGCGCACCTTCCCGGTGGTGCCCACCCCCTTTCTCTACACCTCCACCATTTGCGCATCCAAATGTCGCCAATGGTCAACTTTGTTCCCCCAGCTCCTTCTGACGCCGCTGCCGCCAACTCCAAGCAGGCCACCACGGAGGAGGTTGGGTGTCTCAAGCGCGATCAGGCCAAGGCCCGTCACGATGTTGCCCTTGCCTAGGTGCTCCAAGCGGAGCCAGAGGCCACAACCACCGCCCTAGAACAGGACGTGGCTGCTGAGGCGTAAGGAGGGCTCCGTGGTTAGAAGTCGACCGACTACCCAGGCCCCTACAACCCAATAGCAGTCTTCTTCCTAGGATTAGCAGTTACTAGCATCCACCTTCAGCACGTCTCTTTGTCCCAACAACGATTGATACTTTGATTACTTTGACATAGGTGCGGCTTATCATAGGACCCCCGATGCCGGTACTCACCAACACATTCGTTCCTTCCTTGTTACCTTCTTCCATTGCCGTTAGATGATATTGGAGTAGGCACGGCTCACTGTTAGATGTATATTCCCCAGGTCATCACTGTTATATGTTATCTCGTTGACCCCAGCATTGTCGTCATCATTCCTACGACATCAAGCCATTAGCATGTCGACTGTGTAGTCATCGTAGCCACGGGATCATGCTTGGTCGTCGAACGCACTATCTCATAGTCCATAATCGTACTTATTAGTAGTAGTGATCTCTTGGTATATAGCTGTTATGAACTGTGTGGTGGCTGTAATGAACTGTGTGCTACATGTGCTACAGTACTTACGCTACTGTTCATGTTGAGGGGGCTGAGAGTAGGGATGGCAACGGGGACATCCCCGTTGGGGATGTGCAGAACGTTTAGCTCCCCGAGAGAGTAAAAGCTCCCCGTTCTCATCCCCGTCCCCGCTCGCGGGGAAGGATTTTCCCCCGTCCCCGTCCCTGTCCCCGAGCGGGTATCACGTACCCGACGGGGACTCCGACCCCGACAAATCCCCAAGAACGCAAGCACTCTCCAAGGCTTCCTATCCCCGCAAAAGTATCAACATGCAAATACAAGTAGAGTACTCCAGAATTCCAGAAGCGAGAAATGATAAACAAAAAAATCCTACAACATCAGCTAAATAGATTAGCTTTAATCCTTCACTCAAATTCTCGAAAGTTGCCATAGTTACATATCACCAGTTCACCACAAGATCTGGTAAAATATGCAGCCGACCTATTAGCAGATACGGAGATGCTAGATCCATCTCCACCTTGACGTTGACTTGCCTACAGCCTGCAGCTTACCTATTAGCATAGAATAGAGAGAGATTTGGGATCACGTCACTCCGTCAGGACTCAGGAGCTCTTCCTGCTGGTTGTGGTCAGCACTCAGCAGCCCGGGGGACAGGCACCGTGCGCGTGCGTGCCGCGGATGCTGCGTTGTTACTCGGGCTCGAAATCGTCATGGAACACCTCTCTCAGCCCGCGCAGCTCCTCACCCCTCAGGCCCTCACCAACGAAGCGGCGACGACGCGCGGCTGCAGGAGTGTGAACGGCGGCGGCTGTCTCACGAGATGGGGGGGAGGGAGACTGAGTTAGGGCTGTAGATTGGGATGTGGAGTTTATATATGATTGCTTGGTGGGCTTGGGCTCATATTCTCTGTTGGGCTTCTTTAGACCTATAATCACTGCAAAATGCATATATTCGGGGCCCCGATGGATAACGGGGACGGGGGGCTAGAGAACGTTCCGTCCCCCGCTTCACCTGACGGGGATGACTTTTAGCCCGTTAAGGCTCCCGCGGGGAGTAAAAATGCCCCAATAACATCCCGTAATGGAGGAAATCCCCACCGGGGATCGGGGATCGGGGATGGGGGCCCCGTTGCCATCCATAGCTGAGAGGGAGAGCGGTTAGGGTTGCAGAGGCACTAGGAACGCCGGCCATGGGGCTCTGCCCACAGCCGACAAGAGACAAGGGATTTCCTTCTTAATTCTTGTTTGATTTGATTGATACATCTCCTCTCTTTAAATAGAGAGGATTATTTGACCCGTAAGCAAGATATCTAATATTTCCTTCTTATCTCCAACTAACCTTAGTGGCAGCGCTACAGTTCCCAAGTTACTGTAGCGGCCAGCCCATTGACCCAAAAGGGCCCAGCCCACTTCGCCTGACAATAGCAATCTCACAAAAACCGATGCTTTCCCGTATCTCATCAACTCACAAACGAAGTCGAGTTTTGACGAGATATTTCACAAGGTTGTGTATCATCATATTATCTACATGTGTGATTTTTTGTCACTTAGATGACTTTTTTGCCGTGGTTTGCATTGGTTTTCACAAAGGTTTTGGCTTCCACCAGATATGTTCCCATTTTAAAGAATCCAAACTAACTACTAAACCTCTATGGCGTCGGCTAGGACATCCTCTTCCTCTGTCTCTTGTGCCTAGAATACTTCTTCCCCCACATAACACTGACACATAGCAAGATCCTTGGTTTCTATGCAGATAGGATATTGGCGATAAATGTTGTCTCAGGTAAATGGAACATAATTTCTTTATTTTTTTAATGAAGAGTGTTAACATGACTGATATAATGGCATGTTTTCATGACCAATGACGGACGATTTTCATTAGCAGGATTGTCCCTTGCTAAGTGTGATTATATTGTTAATGTCATCATTAATTTATTCCATAATATCAACTGATAGAGGTACAAGAATGGATGTGCTGTTGCCAGAAGGAGCTCATTCATCTAAGGGAACCAATGTGCTTAAAGCCATGGACAGTTTAATTTATATATTATAATGTACTTTGGTCTTTTTCATGTTATATGGTCTTCATAAGTGAGATGAGTATGGGGACCATTTGTTCTCTCTAATACAAAGAAGTGCAGCTCTCACGCGTTTTCGACAAAAAAATAAGTGAGATGACCAATTTTACAAGACGATCATGTGGCAGGGCACCAAGTGTTGGATGGCTAGTGGGCACTGGATGACTAATTTGTATTTTTGTGCTAATGCAAAGTGTGTGCATGTATTAAAAAACTCAAATTGTGCCGCAATTGAACCTGGGCTGCCTCAGTGAATTGCTTCTATGTGTTGGAGTATAAGTGAAGTGCCCACCTTTCCTCATCAACTCAATACTATGGCTAGTGTATGCATGTATTATTAATATCCTCATTCCATATTCCATATTATAAGTTTTTTAGTTTTATCAGAAGTCAAAATTTTCTAATTTTGACTAAATTCAATGAAAAATATGTTGACATGGACAATATCAAATAAATGTCAACCAGTATATTATATTGTGTATCTAATGAAAATAGACTGTTCCAAATGTTTGTGCATTTTTCTTTAAATTTGTTTGGATCAAATTTGACTTAAGGCTGGACTAATATTTATACGATGAACATTGATGTTCATAGAAAGAATATATATGTTTTGCACCTAGCAACACATGGTAACACCTAGTCGATAAAAAAGGAACAGTTATGTTAAAGGCAATGCTTTTCATTTATCCACTTTCCCTAGTCATTGCAAGGCATCAAAATATCAAGGAAACAATATATAATACTGCCAGAAAATAATGTTATAAAGATTACCTGTTCCAATATATTCAGGGGCAACATATCCCTGCACTACGGGAAACAGGTCCTTTGCCGAGTGCCCGAAACCGTCGGCAAAGACCTAGAAACCGTCGGCAACGGCTTTGCCGACGGCCGCACTCGGCACCGTACTCCCGGGAAAATTTTTCTCGGCCAAGGATCTTTGCCGAGCGCCTTAGGTCAAGCCCCTCGGCAAAGGCTCTGCCGAGAGCCCACGGCGGGCCGTCGGAGGAAAAAAGTAACCGTTACAAACTGACGGATTTTCGAATCCTCTTTGCCGACGGCCGGACGCTAGGCCGTCGGCACAGAGGTTTAGGTTTGTTTTTTAAAAAAACAAACTGCGCCGACGGCTCACCCCAGGCCGTCGGCAAAGATGTAATCTTTGCCGACGGCCAACGCTCGGCAAGGCTGGGAGACCCGGATCGGGGTGCTCCCAGCTGTGCCGAGTGCACTGTGCAAGTACGCTCGGCACAGCTGGGAACACCAGAGGAGGGGTCAGATTTCCCAGGTGTGCCGAGTGCACTGTGCAAGTACGCTCGGCAAAGACGCCTTTGCCGACGGCTGCGCTCGGCAAAGCGGTCATCCTTTGTTTATTTATTTTTTTTTTGCTTCCAAATTGCAACCAAATACATATACCCTGCAAACACACATATATCACCTGCAAACACACATGCAGCAGCACATATCACATATATCACACATCCACAAGTCCACACATCACAATAGTTCACACATCCACAAGTTCACACATCCACACAAGTCCACAAATCCACATAACATCCACAAGTCCATCGAAACAAGTCCATGGTAGATCCACGGGCCTACGGTGAGCGCTCGGGCGGCGGGAAGGGTGTGAAAGCCGGCATCCGAGTGACGGGCGAGTGGTGGACTTGATCGCCACTTGGAGCCTGTCGATTAGAACCCGCCGAGAAAGGCTGCACAAAGGAGACAAGATTGCAAGTGTTAGATATCATTAGCCACAAAACCGAGAAAGTCTTTGGTATCATACTCACGGGACTACCGAGAACTTGCGGCGTAGGAGACACCGTGGACCGATCGGAGTGATAGGAGCTAGGAGCCCCGGTGGTAGAGCCATACCACCGACGTCGCCGAGGAACCTAGTAAGTTCCTCGAACTTACTCGCCATTGCCTCCGTCGCCGAGCCCGCTCCGTGCTAGCTGCTCGCTAGCCGCCGACGTAGACTCCGCTCCTCTCGCTAGCTCGACCTAGAACATTTAACTTAAATGTTTCGGTAATGCAAATCTAAGAATGTGTTTCAACATTAATATACCATGTTTAGTGGATAGTGCATACCTCAAGGACGTTCAACCGGCCCATCCCCACGCTCGGCCGTGCCCGTATCCGGGGGTCGGACTCCGTCCTCCGTGCCGGACGTCGGAAAGTCTCAGGCCGGAACCGTCGATGATGCCATCGCCAATCCACAACCTCCCGTGCTTCTTTCCTCCACCCAAGGCCATGACTATGTCCGTATCAATGTCATGCTCGCTCGGGTTGTAGTCTTCCCCGTACTTGTGCTTACATGCCTCCGTGTACTCGGCAATGCGGCGGCCGAAAGACGGGTTGCTTGTATGCCTCCGGCCCGTCGCTCACGCTGTAGGACACATCGGACGTCGCCTTGGCCTTGTGTGCCATGCACAAGGCATCGAAGTCCGAGCATTCCCTTCCAGGATGTGCCTTTTGCTGCAAGAAAAGCGGGACGAAGATTAGTGTGATGAAACAAGTTTGAGCCTTTGCCGACTTAGAAAGAAAGGCGTACCCATAGCTCCTTGTACTCTGGAAGGCTCCGCTGGCCTTGGTGGTGTGATGGGCCCTCCATCATCAAACGTCGCTCTCGTGCAGCGTCGTGCGCCTGCTGGTACTCCTCCGTGAACCACTTGTCCACCTCCATTGCCCACGCGTCGGCCTTGGCGCGGCTCCACCGAGGGACAAACCCGCACATCACGAGGTAATTGATACATGAGAAGATGAAACATAACATAAGTAATATCAAAACATAGCTTCACTTGAAGTACCTCAATAAAGCGCTCACGGGTCAACATTGTCCTTCTGGCTTCTTCCTTGCTTATCTTTTGACCAAGCACCAACGCGTAGTAGGTTACGACGGCACCGGTGCTTTACCTCGTGATGCATGTCTGTGACACGCTTCTTGCAAGAGTTCTTCAGGCACATGTCCGCTCTCTCCTCTTCTCCATCCTCACATCTGAAGAAGGTCTGCATACAAATACGATGTCAAAATCATTTTGTTAAGATTGAGTGGAACGAATGTGATGTAATGAGAAACTTTGTGATTTGCTAGAGTTACCCAGAACGTCCTCAGCACGCGCTCTGCCGTGTGGGTGAACTCTCGGTCTTCACCCTGGTAGTAGTGGCCCCACGTGTAGGCTGGCTCAGTCCGCCCGTGGTACGTGACAATGCCGGGGTAGTGCCGCCTACGAGAGAAGCCCGACAATGCCGTTAGGCTTGCGGGCGTCGCCACCCGACACAACGAGCCGGTTCTCGCACATGTCGAACAAAATATTAGTGACTCGATAATCAAAATGAAGTTAGGCATCAAAATGAAGTTAGGCATCTAAATTTACTTACATTCGGCCTTGGGGGCGAATGACTGGGCGGTTCTGAGGGAGCGGGGGGCTGAGGGAGTCGTGCGGGGCCTCGCAAGTAGACCTTGGCCGCCGTAGCGGCCTCCCCCGAGGAACCCGCACCCGAGGCGCCGTCCTCGGTCTCCGGTGCACCGTCAGTCGGCTCCTCCACCTCGTCGTCGGCCTCCGTCGGCTCGGCCGACGGTGGCCCCCCGGCCCTCCCGGTCCTCCTCTCGCGACCCCTCCGCCTCTTCCCCGCCCCCGTGAGGCGCCGTAAAAGGTGGACAAGGGCACCGACGTCGGCCCTCGTCTACCTCCACACCGTGGTACCGGTCGTCGTCCTCCGCGACGGCCGCCCGCCATCTTTTTCGGTCACCCGTGATCAACATATAAACAAAACATAATTAGTATGACATGCATAATAATAATTAGACATGCATAACAATAATGAAAACACGAATACGAAAGAACATAGTATTACATGTATTAAAAGTAATCTGGATCATCGTGGGGATTAGCTGGTATGTCTGTACGCTCGTCATCACTGTCAAAATTATCCAGATAATGAAGATAATCTGACGGCTCTAAGTTTCCTTCATGTTCCATGTCCAATCGCTCAAGCATTTGTAAGTCCTTTGGGTCATACACCTCATCTTCATCCTCATTGTGTTCGACCAATTCATTGTCTACTTCCGTTACTATAGGTGTAGTTAGGTCTATCACAAAGCTCCCAATCAGCCCCTCTTCTTGATAGAATTCTCCTTCATATGTGTTTGGGTTTATCAAGTTATAGTCTTCATCGTTGGGGACAGGTAGTTTACCATGTGGCGCGACTTTCTGTACAACCTCCCAACCCATAAGGTAATCTTTGCTCTGGCAGGCGTATGGAAGGTAATAAACTTGCACGGCTTGTTGGGCCACAATGTATACATCAGATCTTGGATACACGGAATCCGGTCGAACTTCGACAAGCCCGATGGCCGGGGTCCTTCGAGTACGTTCAGGATCGAACCAATGACATTTGAATATCACAAGTTTAAGATGTGGGGCGCCATAAAATGACAGTTCGTATATTTCCAGGACTCTTCCATGATATTCTTTCCCATCAGTGTCGATCGTAACCACGCCGCTGTTTGTGGTACTTCTATTGGGTCGACTCTCTTCGTAGCTCGTCGTGTGGAAACGAAATCCGTTGACATCATAACCGGTAAATGACCTAACCCTTAGGTCACGCCACATGCAACAAAGACACAACTCACTAGAGATGGACACATCGGTTTGGGCCTTTCTCCTGAACCATGAAATGAAATCGGGCCGTTGTTGGCCCGCACCTTGCGAAATAAGATTATCAACTTCGTGTGGCTCGGCAACCTCGATGCGATCCGGAACTCACGGAGGAATTCTTGTTTGTACGGTTCAACCTCCGGCGAGTTGAGCAAAGACATATAGCATGATGCTACGCCACTCTTCATTGGTGAGTTGCTTGGTGGTACATGCACTCGCGCTTCCGAATTGGCCTTGGAAAAGACCGAGTTTGGATTGATTATCCGCGACATTGTAACGAGGGGGGTGATCATGCACGCTAGGAAGGTTCTCTTTATAGTACTTTTCTCGTGAAGTTTGACACCTCCTCCACAATGTATGCCTCTCGCAACCGAAGCCTCGATTCCGGCTTTATTTGTACATTTTTTGCGTACGAGCTCAGAGTTCTCTCAATTGGGTAGCACCAATGGTACTGCACAGGCCCACCCATGCGTACCTCGTATGGAAGGTGCACAATCATATGCTGCATTGGCAAGAAGAATCCAGGTGGAAAGATTTTCTCCAACTTACATAGTAACACAGGGGCCGCTTTCTCCAACTCTCTACATACGGTCCGAGATATCTCCTTCGCACATAGCTGCCGGAAGAAATAGCTCAACTCTGCCAGCACTTGCCATATATTCTCTGGGACAAAGCCTCGAACCATCGTGGGAAGAAGCCGCTCGATCCATATATGGTAGTCATGACTCTTCATGCCATTTACTCGCATAGTAGTTAAATTTACTCCCCTCTTCACATTATGTGCATACCCATCTGGAAACCTAAGCCCATTCATCCATTTAAGAACTTCCCTCCTTTGTTCAATGGACAATACATAATCGGCCTTGGGTCTTTGAAGGACCGATAAGGCGACCGGAGAGGGGGGGGAGTGAATGGGAGCCGATAAAAATTCTTCTCGAGGGAGATTGAAACTCCGACAAGATGAACTAGCTCGGTCGATCCCCCGAAATCACACGCTCCGCACTTCTACTTCCCGTTTGCCAAAACCACGTAGCCACCGGAGTGCTACCGGTCCTAGGAACAAACTCTACCAAAGCAACCACAACACACACGCAAGACCGACGGCGGAAACAACTCGAAAGCCGGCTAACCGAGGGGGCGGTTAGGACCGGGTATAGGGGGCGGTTAGACCGCCTCCACCGGCAACCAAGAAATCCTCCGAAACGCCTCTTCCGAGCACCAAAACACACCACGGTTTCACCAACGAGAGATCTCTCGGTCAAGGCCATGCTAGCTACCGAGAAAATCTTGGCGAAAACCAAAACTTCACCCAAGGGCCTAGGGGCGGTTGGACCGGCTACCCGGGGCGGTCTAACCTCCCGTACCCAAAGAACGAACCCCGATCAAGAACACCTAGCAAACTACACTAAAACGAGCCAATATTTCACCGAACTCTCCTCCGATCAAGGTGAACAAACTCACGAGAGAAAGGTCCACAAAATCAAACTTTCTTCGGAAAGGCCTAGGCGTTAAACCCGGTGCTAGGGGCGGTTAGACCTCACTCCCCCGAGCACAAAGATCCGAGTGAAAACTCAAGCAAACGGACTCGAAACGCTCCAAGATTTCAACCATACAATCCCCGGTCAAGGCCAACATGCTACCGGAAGATCTCGGCCAAAATCAAAACTTTCTCCGGACGAGCCCGGGCGGTTAGACCGCCCCTCCTACGCGGTTAGACCGCCCTCCCCCGAACGAACGGGAAAAAGGGGAACCGCGGGTCAACCCTCAACTTTGCATCACCCGATCTCCCGATTCACCCAACGGATTGCGGCGAAACTTTGGGGATGCCCGGGTCACCTCATGGATGACCTCTCCCTCAAAGGAATTGCACCGAAACGCTCTCAATCATGGAGAATCGCAAATCTCGTGACCAAACCTCAAGAACTCGAGTTCCAACGAAAACCACCAAATCGAGTCCGATTCAAAGGAGATTTGGGGGCAAAGTCACCACCAAAGAGGCACAAAAACCTCATACGTGACACCCACCAAAAACCCCAAGAAATCGTTCTCAAAACACCGCCAAAAAGAGCTCCGAAAATCAACACCAAAGAGACGGGAAAACCACCATGAAGAACCACGCCGAACCTTCTATACATGCCATGAATGGTTCGTACAAGGTCTAGTTTGCCACCCAAACATCCATCCCTCTCTCTAGATCTCACATGAAGCTCTCAAACTAGCCTTCTAAAATCCTAAAGAAAATGGAGAACCCAAAATGGAAAAACCAAATGAGCTAGGGTTCCAAGAGTTGGCTGCCAACCTCTCACCTCTTGGGTTATATAGGCGGCAACCGAATGTCTAAAATGCCCCTCTCTACTAACTAGGGATACAAGCCCCTCAAGGGCGAATTTGGAATTCTTGATGTCTTCACCATCGGACGGATGCCCGGCGACCGCACCCTGCGTAGCCTCGACGCACGCCTTGCGATCCCGACGCGTGTCCTCCGCTTCGAAGCTTCTCGGCGCCGGCGGCCGGGCGGTCGAGCCGCCCCCCGGGCGGTTAGACCGGCCCGGTGGATCGACCGGCCCCGGGCGGTCCGACCGCCCCTCCCCGGGCGGTTGAACCGGCCGGGTGGCCGCACCTCCTCGTCGAGTCTTCGGCCTCGGTTTTGTGGCTCAACCGAGTAACCCGGTGGTTTTCTCGGTGAACCACCGCAAACCCGAGCGAACCCGTGTAGCCTCCGCCAATCTCCACTCATGACTCGGCTCCCACGTAGTCCCGGCTCGACCTTGGTTTTGAGGCTCTACCAAGAAACCGTCCACGACTTCATCTTGTTGTTCATGCCACCATGCGGCCCGCACTTGACCCCGCTGGCCACCGGGTCCCTCGAACGAAGCCTACTTGTCTTCTCCACACCTGGAGGCCTCACCGGCGACGACCTTTCGCGCTTGTTCTTCACCTGCACCAACACGAGTCAAGCCGCAACCTGCACCTGCAATACTTAGCCAAGAATCAGTCCACACAACGTTGTCAATCACTCATCACTCAAGGGAGCGACCATCCACCGGTCCTCGAACCACACATGGTCCTCAATCTCCCCCTTGATGAGTGCATTGACAACACACATGATTTGTAACCAAAGAGAAAAAGAAAAGAAAATAAACTACTAAAAGAAAAACTCCAACAAGTGATCGAAAGCCAAAGAAAGGCAAAGAGCAAGATCACTTGAAGAAGAACAAGTCTCGGACCCCTTAGGCAAGGGCAACGGCTCGACACATCCGAGACAAAACCATGCTCAAGCAAAGAGCGCAAACCACCAAAGCAAAACTCGAACACCACAAAGAGCTCCCCCTGCACAAATGCAAGCTCCCCCCGAGCCACAAGACACACTCCCCCGAACACATGCATCAATGCAACCCGGAAATGCAACAAAGAGCAAAAACTCGCTCACACCGCCCAGGGCGGTTAGACCGCCCGCCCGTGGCGGTTAGACCGCCTCGCCCGAACCGACCGCACGGGGTGGCGGTTAGACCGCCCAAAGAAACCGGCCCTGCACCACACTGCTCAAAAATTGCCCGAAACAATTGGAACACCTTCCAAACACTCCCCGTGTGCCCAAAACATGCACAAACTTCTCCCCCTTGTTGACAATGCATGAATCAAGGCAAAATGCGAAAACTTGCAACATATAGCTTCTCGAATATACAAAATTCATCACAAGGAGCTACACAAGGCCAAATGAGCAAGTTAGATACTCGACAAAGTTCGTAAGGACCTTAACTACGTGATCACCAAGTTTCACAACCATTGGACAAGGCTAAAAAGGATTTTAGTAATTTTGCGAAAAGTTACTCCCTCACAAGCAAATACCTAAACATGAGCAAAACATATCAAAATGGCAAAGCCACTCAAACTTCATGCTAGGACAGCCATTCTAATCACAAGACCATCATAAACACCCAAAAGCACCTCATGTCATGTCAAAGCCACCGAGCCATGTGCCTACTTCTATGTATGAGACTTCTCATTGGTAGGCATCATGCAACGGTTTAGCACCCAAAGCATATTAATTTCAGCACATATGACATGGGAACATATTTTCCAAGCATTTTTCATTTCTTTTTCAGATTTGTAAATGGTACATGAAATGTCTTTGCGACAAAAAGGAACTTATGCCCCTCCACAAGATTAAGCAAGAGGGCTAAACATTCATGATGGCAAGCGAGCCTTTGGCTCCATATGATCAATAAACCGGCTATCCAACCACAAAGTAAGCATAGCAAAGCCACTAAAATATGTCAAGATCATATATAGGCATTTACACATGAGAGAGCATGTATGTGACATTTTTCAAAAATTAGCCATCAACCATGGATTATTCATCAAGATCATCAAGAGCTAAGCCAAACTAACCGTAGCATATCAAACAAGCTCACAAGAACATATATAGCAACCCATGGTAAACATTGTATATAGGAGAAGCTTTCCCTAAAAATGCATATGATACAAAATGCATGCAATCTAAGATACAAGGATGCCTATACATCATGTTACATATGCCATGCCAAATGCAATAAATGCACAAAGGAAAGCTATACATATGCTACACAAGGAGCTTCACCACCAACTTAGGAAACCAACCACACACACAAAGCTCACAAAAGACCGGCTCCTCGAGGGGAGGCAAAAAGGGCTCGACACCACCGGCAAAAGAGCAAAGGAGCACAAAACTCACAAGCTCCCCCTAAACACATGCACTAGGGCCAAAGAGCATACAAAGCTCACCCTAAACACATGATATAGAGAAGGAGCAAAACAAACCAAGTGGCTTGACCAAGGCCACACACTCGAAGGTCACAAAGCACTTACCTTTATCATTTCTTCACAATTCACTCATCCTTGTCCACCATCCCCGAAAGTGATGCACCTACATGTCACCACCGGGTATGAGGCCGAAGAACCACCCCCGATATCAACCAAATGTTCTCCGGGCCTCCCACCCGCAACTCAAAACCAAGAGCGAGAACGAGCAAACGACTCAACACCGGGGGTTAGTCCCAAAAGTGTGAAACCGGTGTCGGGCCATTTCCTCAAAAGTAGGGTTAGCAACATTCATCCTACCCCGCCTATCAATACGCCGATCCATCCTGTCAAACCTATCAAACCCGGAACCACCATGGGAACACCACTCCCGTCTCACTCGGAGGAGTACGAGTACCACGAAAAGGAAGGCATGGTCCGTAGCCCCTCCGAGACTCAAAGCCGCGACGTCTCCCAAACTCGTATTGATCTCGAGGTAGAGAACGTCCAGCAAACTCAACACCACCAGACTCAAAGTGTCTACCATCTGGACCATAACCAAGGGAACTGAAACCACCAACATCACGACCTCGGAAACAGAACTGCCCAGAAATCTGGGGAGGGCCGGTCTGACCGCCTAGCCAGGCCGGTCTGACCGCCCTTCCCTGGGCAGGGCCGGTCTGACCGCCTAGCCAGGCCGGTCTGACCGCCCTCTCCAGACCACCACTGCGGCTACGGGATTTCTCATATCCCCATGCCGGATCCTTACGCACAAAGCCCTTTCCCTTAGGTAGTGGCATACGAGGCTCGGGGCACACCATGAGAAGGGTGGTACCGTCCTTGTTCGCCCACTCCTTAGCCATTCTCGCCTCTCTCTTTCTCTTATAGCAAAACTCTCTCTTGTGACCATCCTTCCCACAAAACTCACAATGGAAAAGGATTGGTTTGGGCTTAGGCTTGGGGAGAGGCTCTCCACTTGGTTTCTCACTAGGCTTTTCACTTGCCTTCTCACTCGGTTTTTCTCTCGGTTGATTTGGCTTGGATGCAAACTTGTTTTTGGGTGTGGGTTTTGGTGGAACTGAAACATTCCCAAATTTCTTTTCTCTCTCACCACCGCCCTCACCAACCTCATCCAATCCCAAAGCCCAACCATCAAAGCGCTTACAACTAGCAATCATCATACCAAGCTGAGGTTCTTGACTCGACAACCAACTCAGCGCTTCACGCAACTTATCATTCTCATCTTGCAAGCGACCAACACATTTTGCAAGATCCAAATTCTTCATAGCATGCAACTCACATGTAGAACAAGAAGTAGGAATAGGCACTTTCAAATCAGCCTCTAGCGAACCAATGCGAGAACGAAGCTCAACAATTTTCTCATGCAAACCGGGGCAAGAAGTGCAAGCACCAAGCAAAGTGGGTCTAGATTGTAGCTCGGCCAATTCAACCCTAAGCACATCTAGTTCCTCACACTTGGAGGCATACTTCTCCCTAAGATCGGTCAAGTCGGCTAGGAAAGCGAGCAATCAAGCACAATCATTTTCATCGAAACAACGGGGCTAGCCTTAAGCGAATCAATTTCAAGCTTGCTATCAAGAACCTGTGTTTCTAGCTCAGCCACTCTAGTCCTAGCGTCCTCGAGCAAAGATCTAAGCTCCTTCCTAAGCTTCTTAGCCTCTCTAAGCATGTGATCGCGATTATCAAGCAAGTCAACCAACTCCTCATTCTCCTTGCGCAAAGAAGAGAGCTCATCACATACCTCATCCTCGGAATCCAAGTCCGAGGCGTCCTTCTGGCTTCTCTTGCTGCTCGAACTGCGAGCCATGCCGCAGAAGTCGTCCTTGAGGCTTAGGCCCGTCACACAAAGGCCGTTGAGATACTTGCCAAGGTTCTTCTTCTTCTTCCTCTTCTTCTCATCCTCTTCGTCTTCATCACTCGAGCTTGAAGACGTGTCCTCGGAATCAGACTCGATGTCGCTTGATCTCTTCATCTTCTCTCGAGACCGTGCCTTCTTCCCATGTTCATGATCCTTCTTCTTGGACTTCTTCCTCTTGTCCTTGAACTTGTGCTTGTCGTGGTTGTTCACCTTCGGACACTCGGCGAAATAGTGTCCAGTCTTGCCGCACTTGAAGCATGTCCTCGTGTTCCTCCTCATGTTCACGCGGTTCTCGTGCAACCTCTCGAACCGCCTCGTCAGGAGCGCCAGCTCGTCCTCTCCAAGCACGTCGAACTCCTCATCTGGCATAGACATCAAAGAGGACAAAGAAAACATCCCGGTGGATGGGTTAGTATTAGCCTTTCCTTTCAAACCACCGACGAGGGCGAGACTATAAGAGTCAGTCGGGCCCTCGATCTTGGCTGTCATGCCCCTATCCACCTCAGCCGACTTGAGCTTCGAGAACAGCTCGTTCACCGTCAGAGTATCATACCTCTCCGACTCGACTATGGCCTCGAACTTTCCGCCCCATATCGTACGATCCAAAGAGTGTAAGAGCTTGACCGCTCTATCATGATCATCGTACGGGAGCACGTCCACATTGGCCCTCATGTTGTTCACCACCACCGTGAACCTGCGAAACAAGGCATCGATGGACTCACGGGGAGATGAGTGAAGTTCTCGTACTCTCTCCGGTAGGTCGCATACAACCGTGCTCGAACTCCGGGCGTTCCCAACATGAGCCTCCTTCAACACCGCCCAAATCCTACAAGCCAAGTGCTCGGTGTGCACCCGATCGAACTCAGGCTGACACAAAGCACGAAACAAGTAGTCAACCGCCTTATTGTTGGCATCGAATCTGTCCCTCGACTCTGGAGCAAGGAAATCCATCGGCTGGACATAGCCTGTGTCCACCGTGACATCCCAAAGGATCTGACCCTTTCCGCGGAGGAACGCACCCATCCGCTTGCTCCACATCTGGTAGTTCTTGCCATCGAAGTGTGGAGGACCCGAACCCCGTTCCTGGTACGCCATCCTTGGATCTTAGACTGGTTAGAGTCAACAAAGACCTGAACCGGCTCTGATACCACTTGAAGGACCGATAAGGCGACCGGAGGAGGGGGGGGGGGAGTGAATGGGAGCCGATAAAAATTCTTCTCGAGGGAGATTGAAACTCCGACAAGACGAACTAGCTCGGTCGATCCCCCCGAAATCACACGCTCTCGCACTTCTACTTCCCGTTTGCCAAAACCACGCAGCCCACCGGAGTGCTACCGGTCCTAGGAACAAACTCTACCAAGAACCACAACACACACGCAAGCACCGACAGCGAGAAACAACTCGAAAGCCGGCTAACCGGAGGGGGCGGTTAGACCGGGTATAGGGGGCGGTTAGACCGCCTCCACCCGGCAACCAAGAAATCCTCCGAAACGCCTCTTCCGAGCACCAAAACACACCACGGTTTCACCAACAGAGATCTCTCGGTCAAGGCCATGCTAGCTACCGAGAAAATCTTGGCGAAAACCAAAACTTCACCCAAGGGCCTAGGGGGCGGTTAGACCGGCTACCCGGGGCGGTCTAACCTCCCCGTACCCAAAGCAACGAACCCCGATCAAGAACACCTAGCAAACTACACTAAAACGAGCCAATATTTCACCGGAACTCTCCTCGATCAAGGTGAACAAACTCACGAGAAAGGTCCAAAGCAAAATCAAACTTTCTTCGGAAAGGCCTAGGGCGGTTAAACTCCGGTGCTAGGGGCGGTTAGACCTCACTCCCCGAGCACAAAGATCCGAGTGAAAACTCAAGCAAACGGACTCGAAACGCTCCAAGATTTCAACCATACAATCCCCTGGTCAAGGCCAACATGCTACCGAAGATCTCGGCCAAAATCAAAACTTTCTCCGGACGAGCCCGGGCGGTTAGACCGCCCCTCCTACGCGGTTAGACCGCCCTCCCCGAACGTAACGGGAAAAAGGGGAACCGCGAGGTCAACCCTCAACTTTGCATCACCCGATCTCCCGATTCACCCAACGGATTGCAGCGAAACTTTGGGGATGCCCGGGTCACCTCATGGACGACCTCTCCCTCAAAGGAATTGCACCGAAACGCTCTCAATCATGGGGAATCGCAAATCTCGTGACCAAACCTCAAGAACTCGAGTTCCAACGAAAACCACCAAATCGAGTCCGATTCAAAGGAGATTTGGGGGCAAAGTCACCGACCAAAGAGGCACAAAAACCTCATACGTGACACCCACCAAAAACCCTAAGAAATCGTCCTCAAAACACCCCCAAAAAGAGCTCCGAAAATCAACACAAAAGAGACGGGAAAACCACCATGAAGAACCACGCCGAACCTTCTATACATGCCATGAATGGTTCGTACAAGGTCTAGTTTGCCACCCAAACATCCATCCCTCTCTCTAGATCTCACATGAAGCTCTCAAACTAGCCTTCTAAAAACCTAGGGAAAATAGAGAACCAAAAATGGAAAAACCAAATGAGCTAGGGTTCCAAGAGTTGGTCGCCAACCTCTCACCTCTTGGGTTATATAGGCGGCAACCGAATGTCTAAAATGCCCCTCTCTACTAACTAGGGATACATGCCCCTCAAGGGCGGATTTGGAATTCTTGATGTCTTCACCATCGGACGGATGCCCGGCGACCGCACCCCGCGTAGCCTCGACGCACGCCTTGCGATCCCGACGCGTGTCCTCCGCTTCGAAGCTTCTCGGCGCGGCGGCCGGGCGGTCGGGACCGCCCCCCGGGCGGTTAGACCGGCCCGGTGGATCCGACCGGCCCCGGGCGGTCCGACCGCCCCCCCTCCGGGCGGTTGAACCGGCCCGGGTGGCCGCACCTCCTCGTCGAGTCTTCGGCCTCGGTTTTGTGGCTCAACCGAGTAACCCAGTGGTTTTCTGGTGAACCACTGCAAACCCCGCGAACCCGGTGTAGCCTCCGCCAATCTCCACTCATGACTCGGCTCCCACGTAGTCCCGGCTCGACCTTGGTTTTGAGGCTCTACCAAGAAACCGTCCACGACTTCATCTTGTCGTTCATGCCACCATGCGGCCCGCACTTGACCCCCGCCGGCCACCGGGTCCCTCGAACGAAGCCTACTTGTCTTCTCCACACCGGAGGCCTCACCGGCGACGACCTTTCGCTCTTGTTCTTCACCCGCACCAACACGAGTCAAGCCGCAACCCGCACCCGCAATACTTAGCCAAGAATCGGTCCACACAACGTTGTCAATCACTCATCACTCAAGGGAGCGACCATCCACCGGTCCTCGAACCACACATGGTCCTCGCCTTTCTTCTCCATTTCTTGCGGCCTTCTGGAGGCCTCATCTCTAGCTTAGGTCTATCACATAGTGTTGCAATGTCCACTCTGGCCTTAGGATTATCCTTAGACTTTTCGGTGTCCATCAGTGTGCAAAAAAGTGCCTCTGCGATATTCTTCTCAGTGTGCATAACGTCAATGTGATGTGGCACAAGAAGGTCATCATGATAGGGGAGCCGTTGTAAGCCCGATTTATGGCTCCACATATGTCGCTCACCATACCCCACATAACGACCATCTCCTTCATTGGCCACAAGAGCCTCTACTCGAGCACGAACCTCGGCACCGGTCAAAGATTCCGCGGTCGAGGTTGTGTCACTACAACACCTTTTCTCGAAGTTCTTCTTATCTTGTCCGAATGGATGGTCAAGAGGTAGGAACCGACGATGTTGGTCGAACGATGAATACTTAGCACCCTTCGCAACCAGATGAACCTCAAACGTTCCTTGCATATTGGGCACGGGAACTTTCCATGAACACACCAGCCGAGAACAACCCATACGCCGGAAGTCATGAATAGAGTATTGGTACCAAACATACATCTTGAAGGATGACCTTCCAGGCTCGGTCATATGTCCATACACCTTCCTCCCAAGCACTAATCAATTCATCCCACAAAGGATCCATATACACACCCATATTACTCCCCGGTGTCCGGGAATTATTAAGGACATGAATATCGTGTCCCGTTGGAAGGCGACACCGGGGGGGAGATTCAAGGGTACAACGAACACGGGCCAACATGTGTAAGGGGCGGTACTCATTCCATAAGGATTGAACCCATCGGTTGCCGGCGCAACACGTACATTACGAGCCTCTCGCCGCTTTCTCGGGATGTTGTCCATCAAAGTACCGCCATGCTTCACCATCCGATGGATGTACCATCTTGTCCGGACTATACCGTATGCCATGCTTATGCCATGTCATCCGTTTGGCGGTTTCCTCGGTTTGGTAAAGTCGGCCGGATCCTCGGCACAAACGGAAGATACCGTACGATCTTTTGGGCGATATCGTCCGCTTCATCCGACCATCCCCACCGGTACCTCTTCGAACCTCGAGGATTTGCACTTTGGACGGTGCGTGGCATCCGCGTGTTCCTTCCTAAAAAGGACACACCCATTCACACGAGCATCTATCTCGCTCATACGGCATCTTAAGTGCTTTGAAGAGTGTTGTTGACTCGTACATGGACGTTGGTAGTGAATGGCCCTTTGGAAGCAAGGAGCCAACAACGACCAACAACCTATTGAAGCCTCGCTCGACTGATGTTTAACTCGGATTTCACCCCTAATAACCGCCCAATGGCGTCCAATTGCGAAACGGTGGTGTGGTCGTGAAGAGGTATCTTTGCCGAGTCCATCATCTTGTAGAACAACTTTGCCTCCTCCTCCATCGCCTCCTTATCACGGTTGTCATTGAAAAGTGCTTGGTGAGCATCTTCTAACATGTCTACAACCCCCGCATCATCATCACACCCCTCCGGCGTGGTCTCACCACCTCCTCTCTCATACGATGTGCTTCACCATGGTAGATCCACACGGTATAGTCTTTGGTAAATCCATTGTACGGAAGATGTCGGCCCATATCCTCCTTGCTAACTCTCCTCTTGTTGTCACATTTTGTGCGGGGACACCAAACTAGCAAATGACCACGAGAATTGGCCCATGCAAATTCCAAGAAACCATTGGTCTTATCCTTCCATTCATCGTCAAAATCACGCTTACTTCTCCGGCCGGTGTACATCCACTGACGGTCCTCCATCCTTTGTCATACAGGAATGCGAACCATAAAATCCATGTACATCGTGATCCTACTGTCTAATAGGTGAGGATAGGTCCTAATCCCACCCGCGGATCCGTAGATGAGTTAGTTTCCATGCCCCGATCCGATCGAGGCTGAATTTCGGCAGCACCTCCCCGCTGTTCTCCAGATACACGTCCGAGTATGGAGATTGTGTATCCAGAGAACAACAGGAGGTGATGCCAAAACTCTGCCTCAGATCGGACCAGGACATGGAAACTAACTCATCTACGGATCCGTGGGCTGTCCAGAAACCGTGGACAATCCGAAACAGATACGGTCAGAGGTATGCACAGAAATGCATACCCCCAGCCGTATCTCTTTCGGACGGGAGACACCTAACTAGGTTGCGCGATCTACGACCATACGACCAGAAGACGGGTTATTCATACCTAGGGCCTGACGGTGACAAGGCGCCACGGTGCGGTGCGGATCCGCAACACCAACGAAGAAGATCAAGGTCGTCGAGGACTCCGGCTTGCCTTCCACTAGCCCATCTCTGAAAAAAAGCATGTATATACAACTTAGGTCAAAATTTCGGCAAAGACCTCCCTTGCACGGTGAGGTGTCAAAACCCGCAATTAAACATTCGACACGAAGGCCGACAACAGAGATATGCATTCTAATCGAACTAAACAAGGCGGTGCCAATTCTACCGTAGTTATTCTATCACTAGTGATATATGCATTCTAATCGAACTCAACAAGGCGGTGCTAATTCAACCACTAGTCATTCTACCACTACTCACATTCTGTTTCGGCTCACCTTGCTCGGGCGGACGACGACGACGGAGGGCGGGGCGGGGGGGCGGCGGGCGGGGGCGGGCGGGGGGGAGGGAGGGCGGGCGGGGGAGGGGCGGCGGGCGGCGGCGGGCGGGGAGGGAGTGCGGGGGGGGGGGGGGCGGGCGGTGGCGGGCGGGGAGGGGCGGTGGGCGGCGGCGGGCGGGGGAGGGAGGGCGGGCGGGGGGGGCGGCGGGCGGTGGCGGGCGGGGGAGGGAGGGCGGGCGGGGGGGGGGCGGCGGAGGGAGGGCGGGCGGGGGAGGGGCGGCGGGCGGTGGCGGTGGCGGAGCCGAGGAGGAGCCGGCGGCGGGAGGTGGCGGTGGCGGAGGCGAGGAGCACCGGCGGTGGCGGTGGCGGTGACGGGTCGGCGGCCGGCAGCGGATGTCCTTAGCACAAACACGGAGATGTCCTTAGCACAAACCCGGACAATGTCTAGGAGATGTACCGGGTTGTGCTCAAGTGAACGGAAACATGCACGAAATCATTCCGTGTTTTTACCACCGACTACACATGTGATATAACGACCACTCGTCACATTTCGTGAATTTTCGACTATATTTCCATTTTATATAATTTGAAAACGATTCGCGGGAAAGTGAGTGGACATGCGATCCGCCCTAAGATGTTCGAATTTTGGCACGTGGGCCTAGATTAGGACTAAACTCACACTAAAAAGCAAGAATATCATTTTTCCCGTCACATACATGCACTTTGTTTTGATGACTTGCGGTTCAAATTCGAAATATGCATAGAAATTCAAAACAAAGACCAAAATACATAAAATATAGTAAAAATTTGTCAAAAATCATACCAAAATTGCAAATCAATCTCTAGGTCATGTACCTTTACCAAAGAAAAAAACTCAAAGCAAAAACAAAAAGAAAAATATTTCTTTGCCGAGGGCTCGTTGGGGCCCTCGGCAAAGAACGGTGTGCCGAGGGCGGGCCGTCGGCACGAGCTCCCCGTGTGCCGACGGCCGGGCTAGGCCCTCGGCAAAGGCCGGTCAACCGGGTTCGAACGCGGTCAACGGGGAGCGGGCCTTTGACGAGGGCACTCTTGCCGACGGCCCCCTTGATCCGGCCGTCGGCACGGTGTGCAACGAGTCAAATGTAACGGCCGTCCGTTCTTCTCCGACGGGCGCTTATGTCCCGAGAGCTAGCCCTCGGCAAAAAAACCGTCTTGCCGAGGGTCGTGAGGTGCCGACGGTCCGGCCGTCGGCAAAGGTGGTTGTGCCGTGAGTCAACCTGTGCCGACGGCGGCTCTCGGCACGGATCAACTCGCCGAGTGCCCGACAAAGGCCCTCGGCAAAGCCGTATACGCTCGGCAAAGCCCGAGTTTCCCGTAGTGCTGCATCCCCATGAACCAGCTAGTAGAAACATTCCTTCTATCACCACATGGACCATCTTTTGGCAAACCGAAATCAGTCAATTTTACATTGTATTCCTATAAAAGAAAAATACAGGATTACAGATCTTGGAATCAAGTTCATTTAAAATGCAGACATTGTATATGGAATAATTTGCATCCATATACACCGAATCAAGAAGAATATTGGAGGCCTTGAAATCACGACAGATAATACTAGCCTGATCGCTGTGCAGGAAAGCAAGACCTTTGGCAGCCTCAAGTGCTACCTTCATCCGTAAGTTCCACGGGAGCGGTTGGAATGACCCCCCTGTGGTTTTGTAGCATATTCAGTCATTTTGATGAAGCCAGAATCCAAGAATGAAGGTGCTACAAAAGAACACTTTACCCCAGAAAAGATGATGATCCAAGCTCGATCTCTCTTGGCATGTACTCGTACACAAGAAACCGTTTTTCATCCTCGAAGCAAGTGCCCGATAAGTTTCACAAGATTAGGGTGGGATAACTGCCCTAGATAATTGACAGCAGCAACAATCATCCCGGTGCCCTGCTTCCTTTTTTATTCGTTCATTTATAATTCATTTTATATTTACTCTTTCATCTTACCTATCAAAAAATTTATTTGTGTTCATTTGTGCAAAAACTGCTCAGTAGAGATGGCTTTGACTTTTGAGAGCCCTGCCTGACGAGAATTATAATAGATTAATGGGGGTATAATAGATTAATGGGGGTATAATAGAAAGGAAGAGTACAGTGCCCAAAGGGCCGGGGCACATGAATTCAAACGATTACAGTGCCCTCCATTTATAGTGGGATAGCCCCTGCTACTGTAAAACACCGAGCAACTCCAAGAGACTACCTATCTTGGCTTAACTAGCTAAAAAATAAAAAAATGTTCAAAAACTTAATCCAACAGATTAGCTAAACTTGCCTTCTCTATCTTGCGCGGGGGCTTCGCTAGCCATCTTTGGCTAGCCGGTTCCGCTAGTTATCCCCTCGTACATGAGTATGGCAGGCGGGTCCCACTAGTGGTGGAGCATATGGAGAGTTGATTTTTTGCTAATCTCTTGGATTTCATCAACTTTTTTTAGCTATTTCATTTTACGTCTTGTAGCCAAATCGGGATTTTAGCTAGCGATTTTTAGAGAGGCTCTTGGAGTTGCTATGCGTGATAATCTCTCTAATGGTTTACTGCACGGTTATATCTCTTCCTTTCTTTGTCGTTTTATTACTTTGTCTTGTATTATATCCAACGATTCCTTATTCTCGGGAAGGGAAAAAGAAAGGGGTGAAACGGAAGGTAAGAGTAAAAGCAGAAAGTAGCTTACATCCGGCGGCTGTGAAGAACGCAGCTCCGCGTAGTTCATTTTCGACGGCAGCTCAGCGCCTGCTTTCATTCAGCCACTGCGGCGGGTGACCTCCGGCCGGGGCTCCTCCTCGTCCCTGTCCTGCACCTCTCCGCCTCCCCGGGCGGCGCTCCCCCTCCAGATCCGGCGTCCCTCCTTGGCTTCATCGCCGGAACACCGCCCTTGCAGCCCGTGAGCTCGAGCAGCAGGGAGGGACGACACTGAGGTACGCGGTGCGGGAGCGCCGCAGCCCGCCTGGCCGTCGCCGGCGAAGAGCACTGAGCACGAGTGGAGTCCACCTGCCAGGAGAGCACAGAACACACTTACCGCGGGGAAGAGGAAAGCTGACATGTTGGGTCCACTCGTTAGTGAAGAGGCCGATAGAGATGAGGGGGTGAAGTGCGAATGACATGTGGGTCTGCTTGTAGGGCTTTCAAAAATCCACAACTATTTCACCAAACGATATTCTTACTTTTATAGAAAGCCAATTAGTTTTTTTTTCGCGAATAGAAAACCAATTAGTTTGGTACACATGCTCGGACTAACTCAGACTAGGGACATCAATTTTACAAGCCAAGCAGGCAAGCATACTTGACATACCCTCCACACACAGCGGCACATCAAACTCAAACCAGACAAGCCCCTACGAAGGTTATGTTTTCTTTCAAAAAAATTTAGCAACTACCCATCACGTCAATCTCTGAACATTAATTAAGAGTATTATATGTAAATTAATGACAAAACTCATTCCACAAACCTTAATTTAATTTTCGAGACAAATCTGACGAGCCTAATTATGTCATGATTAAACAACGTTATGCTACAGTAACCAATCTATAATGGTAGATTAATTAGACTTAATGGATTCATCTCGCAATTTCTGGTCCATTCATATAATTATTTTTATAATTATTCTACGTTCAATACTCTTAATAGACCTTGAAAAGTACCCAAAAATTCCACGAGCTAAACGGGGCCGAATTAAGGCATTTTCATTCCCATAAGCAGGGTGACTTATACATCACCCGACTTATAAGTCAAGCCAAAGTCAGTCTCGTTTGGTTCCAGTGACTTATAAGTCAACGAATAAAGACCGTTTTACCTCTAGCACATGATCCTGTCCTTTTTCACCCCACGCCACCTTTTTCACAACCACCGGGCATTGTTTCACAACAACCGGCTACTGTTGTTGCACATTGCTGCCGACGCCGTACAAAACTCAATTCATACAAATCTGGACACGGTAATTAGTTCCGTCGAGTTGCAATTAGTGTAGTGTCACAGTTGCAATTGGTTCGCGTCGAGTTGCAATTGGTTCAGCCACGCAGTTGCAACTACGGGGGTATATGCATTGACTATTCAAAATGGACCTATGTGCATTTATTATCGCCTAACAATTGATGTACATACTGATATTGACACAGTGCATGACACTTACAAATTTGTGATATTTTCCAATGTGATGGCGTACAATGTTGTATTGCGAGCAGAAGATCACATATTTATAACTGGCTTGGTAATTTTTTGACAGGATATATCGAGGCATTTATCACACCTGACAACAACAACTTGATATAGTGATGTTCGCATGAAGAAGAAGATGCATGGTTGGGAAATTAAACTTTTCAAACTTGTCTTTATCGGTGAGCTCCTACAACTCCTCTGTTTGACGACGGTGGTGGTGTGGCCGCGAAGAACGATGGCCTCTTAGATTTTGGTGTCCGTGAAGAGCGGCGACCTCTCGGGCTCTGGCGCCCCATGTACACCTATCAGGCAGGCATAGCAGCTGGTGGATGGTTAGGGTATCAGAGAAGGAGGAGGATGGGAAGGAGGATGGAGATCGACCGACTTTACAAAGGTATACATACATTTTTAATTTTGTTCCTATATTTATTTTATTCTATTACATGATTTCGGCTTGTTGAGAACATAATATTTATATACTTGGCAAATTATGTTTATTTATATGTATTTTAAATTTTTTGACTAAAATATACCTTTCACATCACCATATATTTTGAGAGATGTCATGGTAACTTCCAAATTTTAATGATAAGGAAATTGTTGGTTGGTTGTTGTCACCAAAGAATTAGTAGATCACAATGTAGTTGCACTAGCCAAATAGCAAAAATAACTAGTGCTTTTATAATATCTTATTAATAAATGTCACTTTCTTTTTATGTGGCGGTGATTTTTTTTGTTAGAAAATCTATTATCTAGAACCATCATTGAATAAGAGAAAATTATATTATTTCTTATATTATTTTGAAAGATGCATATACCTATTTGATTTCATTGGTATTCTAAAAGTTTTCACAATGTAAAAAGTTTTAGAGATAAACGACATATTATGTTTAGAAAATACTTTTGAAAAAAATAAGACTAGATATTTATATCAATTTCAGACCACTACTCCGTCCTTGTTTTCATCTATGACGTGTTGTCTTGGCCATGCACCGCCCGTGCTTGTTGCGGTGCCTTATGCACATCGTCCCGTCGCGGCTGCCCGTACTCGTTGTGAGCGCTCATTCCTTCCTCACCCACGAGCGCGGCTTATCAATACTGTCTGTCTCCGCGATGTGCTACTAGTGCTTACCACAACACACTTCAACTATTGATTTTGGGGAAGAAGAGAAGAATTTAAAAACCAAGATTTCAAAAATAATGTTGCTCTTTGCTTTCAAATATGTTGAATTTCTTATATATATTCATATGTAGTTTAAAGAAAATACTGGGTGTGCTACTATAATACTATAATAGTGGTGTTGGTTATTTTATTTTTGAATGTTAGTCTGACTTTTTGGAGTTGCTAAATTTTACAAGACTAATATGATATCACGTTGATCACGTTTGACAGTGCAATAGTATTTTGCTTTGACTTGTCCAAATCAATCGATGTTTTGACGTTGCGCTGCAGGAAATATAAAAGCACTACATAATACATATCGATTGTAACAAAAGGCGAGTGGCTTGTGTTTGGAGGATCGATGCACGTACTGACGTACACGATATCTCGATCTGCATATGCATTTCCTGCGATGTCGTCGGAGACGGAGCGTACGTGCATGCGTCGTAAGTTCGTAACACGTACGGCAGATGCGGATCGATCGAGATCATCGATCTCGTGTCAAGCATCCATGCGTGCATGTGTATATACGCTAGCTAGCTCGCTGAAGTGCACGTACATATGGATTTGTACACGTATATATACGCGATCACGCGCAGTGCAGTGGCACACATATATATACATGCGTATATACAGTGTCGATTTGAACAGCAAAAAATATACGAGAAGTTATACATTGACGTACAAACAGCAAAGAATATATAAACGTGCCAATTATATGGCCATGGGCCGTCCCTCCAAATATACGAGAAGTTGGCCCATTGGGCTTCTCAATTTTGAGTTGGGTCATTTATCAATTCCTTATAAGTTTTCTTTTTCCGGTATATAACTACATATAAAGAAATTATTAAGTGCTTTTGTAGGATCAACTTTTAATTTATCTGTCAAACTTAATCAGTTATGTGTGTGCCTGTGCGCGTGAAAACAAAATTTGTATTATATTCTAAGCCAACATGTTCTCTTTATTTTACTGCACGTTTCAGCAAAAAAGGTCATGAAAGAATTCCAAACACAAGCTACTCCAGGGTTAACCGAACCGGTGGGAACCGGTCCGGAAACCGTGGGAACCGGTCCTACCGGTTGAACTTCTAATACCCCGCAAAAAAATACTAAGTGCACTAATATTTGAAATGTTTTGACACCATTAGATTCTATGCACCTTGCAATATTTTTAGAAATTTTTTTGTTATATTTCAATTTTAAATTCAAATTTGAAAACACGTCAAATTCTCCACTAATTCGATTTTTTGGTTAAACGACCGGGAACCAGTCGAACCGGACCGATATACCGGTTGAACCGGTCCGTATACCGGTGGGAACCGTTCGAACTACACGTTTTGGTTGGAAATTCGAATTCCACCGGTTTGTACCGGTTTCTGGACGAACCGGGCCAGTAAATTGGTACCGAACCCGGCCGGTTCGACCCCACCGGTCGGTATAAAAAACCATGAGGTACTCAGTTGGGCATTGTTTACTACTAATAGTTAGGCGTCTTTAACATTTCTGTTTTTTTGGACTAATCCCGGCGTTTCCTGCGCCTCCTTGCTTTGCTTGCGCCGGTAGTAGTAGTAGCAGCACTTCACACCGTACATCACACAAAAGTAATAACTGGTGAACGACGCAAAATCCATCAAAACACCCAGGTTTCCGCGGTGTGCTAGCTCACGATTGTAACTTACCCGCACACGAAAGGAAGCAGTGCCCCCCATTTGTGGGGGGGGGGGGGGGGGGGGGGGGGGGGGGGGGGGGTTGTGTGCGTTATGTCAATTCCCCGCGGGAGAAGCAAAAAACCTGACAAGGTGGTGTCATGCATGTTTCGCACGGCAGGCAGGCCCAGCGCAGGAACAGCAGATGTAGATGCAATTTCTATTCAAAAAAGAAAAAAAAACGAAAATACACTTGGGGCGCATAGCAAAAGGTGCTAGGGAAATCGAACAGGCAAGCACATTGGCATTTTGCCGCACAGGAAGAAATTTGCATTTTACTAGTTCGTTCACTGTTGGCGGCGCTACAGGTCCACTGCACTGCTCCTCCCACTCCCACTTATAGTGTTCCAAATGGGCGGGCACGATTGGCGGCACGAGGCACGACCCCAAAAAGCACTACCCTAGCCCGGCCCGAGGCATGATCGATAGTGCTTAGTGCCGGCCCGGCCCAATGGCCTTTTAGTGCCCGGGGCCGCTACCGGCACGGCGGGCCGGCCGAGGCACCCGCCCGATTTTTGGCGGCCCGATAAGCGGCCCGATTACTCGTCTCATCTCATATAAATACCGTGAAACCCTAAATTTTTTCCTCTCTCTCCAACTCGCCCTCCCCTCCTCCCAATCCCAATCGGGATCCTCGGATCCCGCCGCCGCCCCGCCCTCGCCCTCGGCCGTCCGAGGGGGCGGAGCCCCCGACCGCGCCGGCGTGCGCCGCCCGCCATCACCGCCCGGCCGTCCGCCGGGGGCCGAAGCCCCGCCCGTGCCGCGTGCGCCGCCTAGGCCGCGGGCCGAGCCTCGGCCGCGCCGGCGTGCGCCGCCCCCTCCCTCGGTCTCCGCCGCCGCCTATGGAGCTGCGGTCGCCGCCCCTCCTCGTCTAGGCCACCGGCCATGGAGACGTTGACGAGCTACACCGCCGCCTCCGCCGAGATCTCTCCCTCCCTCTCTCCAAGCCACCGCTAGCCCGCCTAGCCGGGATTTGGCCGTCGCCCCACCGTGAACCCTAGTAGTCGGTCGCCGCCCCCGGACGGCGTATCAAAGGCGGGGAACGGGCCGGCCGAGTCCGATAGCCCGACACCGGCCCCGATGGGCCGGTCGGGTCGTCGTGCCGCCCGGCTCGAAAAAGAGGCCATAGGGTCGTGCCCGGGCCGCCGGGTTCGCACGAGGCCCAACACGGCCCGGCACGAAGTTTCCATCGGGCCTAATAGTGTCGGGCCGCATCGGGCCGGGCCAGATCGTGCTCGGGCCATGCTCGGGCCGGGCGGCCCGTTTGGAATATTATACTCCCACTCCCACGGCACGACGCTGAAACAGGGGGGAACGCACTGGCAGTACACAAGGAGGGTCCCACCGTTCAGTGACCCACGTGGATCCCGAAATTTTTAAACCCAATCGCTTCGCATCCCCCGCAAATTGCGTCACCGGTTCCGGCGGATCGCACCGGAACGAGCCGAGCAGGGCAGGGCAGGGCAGGGCACACTCATACCTTGTCAGGGTCGGCCGGGTAGACGCAAATCAGTCTGCAAACCACCACCACCACCAAATCAGTCTCAACTCCGCTCAAACGCGCGCACACTGACACCACCAAATCCGCAACGTGTTGGTGCTCTACTTTACAATTTAACGAATTTTGAAGCAGCTTTACGTACCCTCGGTCCACATGGCCACATGGCGTGATGATGCGTCGCAACGGCATCTAATAAGATGATTAACTAAAAAATCTACTGGAGGAGTACTTGATTAATAAGCATCTCAAAGTGTGGTAGTACGTACACCATACAGTTGGACGGGGGGAGACAAAAAGAAAGCCTAGCTATAAGAGGTTGGTATGATTTGTTAACGCCATAATACCCATGGGCACTGTTTGGATGGTAGGGGTAAATATTTACCCCAAGGAAAATGATTTGTCCCTCCCATCTGCCCCTACTAAGAGCAACTCCAGCAGTTTGGCAAACCAGCTTGACATCTATATAATTTTGGCAAAACAAGAAAAATTGGCCTCCAACAGTTTGGCAAACCAACTTGACAAAAATAGAAACTTGGCAAAACTCACCTCCCCACGCGCATATATGCGCGCGCGGATCGTGGTTGCCATCGTTGTTTCCCTCTAGGTGGGAGGGTGAAAAGGAAATAAAGAAGAGAGAAGGATTCCCGATGTAATTTTTTCAACTGTGGAAGGCACATACATAATTTTGTTTCTCTCAGGATTCCTGATGTAAGTTAGATCTGTATTTGGCAAGTGAATTATGCCAAACTGTTGGAGATGAATTCTTTTTTTTACTTTGCATAGCTTTTTAGAAGTTGGCAAAACACAGGATTTGCCAAGTAAATTTTGGCAAACTCTTGGAGATGCTCTAATATTTGTCTCTTGGGATGTTTGGAATGGAGGGGTAAATGTGGATGCGAATGAGAGAGGGATAGCGGGGCCCACCACAAATTTGCTCCAATTTGCTACATTTTAGGGGTATAAATGGAATTAGGGGGGACATGTACCCCACCACATTTACCCCACATGTTTGGCATCTTAGGGATAAATTAGGAGTAAATTTGACTCATTTACCCCCATTTACCCCATCATCCAAAACAGGCCCCATACCGGCCCAAACAATTGCAAAGTCTAACATACGCGTTACAGTCTTGCGGTTGCGTCACCTAAAGTCCTAAATATAATTATCAAATCAGGATCCATTACGATTTATTTTCCTCCGAACAAGATCCGTTGTAATGTATAGTACAAACATTGCTGATGGCCAGCTAAGAAGATTTCGGAGTTTAGTTGAGTTGACCACACAGCCGAAAGAATGGATGAGCTGGCTAGCTAGCTAGCCTCGGAGCTCCCTCACGCCTGGTCTGTTGCATTAATTGGGCCTTGGGGCATTTAGTCTCAATTAATCTTAAGAATTAAAAGGTACACAAAATGAATCTTAGAGATTTAATCCCGCAATGAAAGCCAATTAGAATCTTAACTAACTTAAAGGGTGGACCAATGGTGGACCACTTGTGAAGTTGGTAAAAGGAGAAGGGCGTGCACACGCGCTCGCTCGCCGCGCCGGGCGTGGGCGTGGTCGTGGTCGTGTCGTGTCGAGACGAGACCGTGACCGTGATGCGTATGCACAGTTTTTGTCATTCATGTCAGCCATAATCCTCTGTATTAAAACGACCGTTACTGGTAACTGATGACGTTGAATACGGCGATTCATCGGTACTTCGTCGTTTAATGAGAATTATGGTGGTCGAAGCGTCCGGTTCATCCCTCCTCCTCTCCTCTGCGCCTATATAAGAGGACTCCTTCCTCTGGCACAGACACACACTCTCACACTCAGGTACTCCTGCTTAGGAGACCTCTCTCTTCTCCCTCTGTGTTGCTGTTCTCTGCCATTCCCAACGCAAGCTTTGCGCGCACACTGTTTGCGTGAGCAGTTGCCTCCGAACCTCGTCCACCTAGCGATCCTGCTCGGGATAGGCGGGCGATAAGGTTTTTGGGGAGCGTACCCGTACGCGCCTGCTCGCTCTTCTGTACGTTTTCGTCCCTGTCCGCGAGAACGACTACTTCCAGTACGTCTACGTCCTCCACGAGAACGACTACTTCCAGTACGACTACGTCCTCCGCGAGAACGACTACATCGGCGTGAACGACTACTTCCCGGAGGCCGTTCGTGGGACTTCACTGCAACGACTCGCCACTGCATCACCTCTGTACGACTACACCGAACAAGGTCCCTCCACGAGTAGCATGTCTATTCCAGGGGATAACGGCGCACCGGTTGACTCCGTCAACCGTCCCCGGGTACATACTAAACCCCTTATGTGTAATTTTGTTCGAGTTTTATTTGAGATTTAACTTGAACACATGCACATGCTTTGTTCTCACGGGATCACTTATATTAGTCATGAATTTGTTAATAATTTCTGAAATTAAAATGTACCGAAAATTGCCTAGTTTTCTAACAATCCAAAAACCTTATATTGTTGATAGGCTTTCGGTAACTAGTTTCGCTGCAACGCTCAAACCAAATGTTTTCGATGGTTGAAATTATAAGCGTTGGAAGCAAAGGGTTACGTATTGGTTGACAGGCGATGAGCATCATGCATGTCATACGGGGGAAGCCCAAACGGTTTTCTCCGGAGGAGGAGAAGGCTTTCGAGGCGGCCGATAACCCGTTTCGCGGTGCCATCTTGAGTGTTCTCGCCGAAAACCTTGTGGACACGTACCTTTCCGCCGCAAGTGGCAAAGATATTTGGGATGCGCTTGAGGCTAAGTTTGGGGTTTCGATGCCGGTGGTGAGCCGTATGTCATGGAACAACTCTATGACTACAAAATGGTTGAAGACCGTTCGTGGTAGAGCGCAGGGCCCATGAGATTCGGGCGCTAGCTAGAGATCTTGAGAATTATAGCAAGGATGCACCATGTAAGTTGCCCGACAAGTTTGTGGCTAGAGGTATTATCTCCAAGTTACCACCTTCTTGGAAGGACTTTGGAACCTCTCTAAAACACAAGAGGCAAGAGTTTGCGGTTGTCGATCTTATCGGCACTCTTGATGTTGAAGAGAAGGCGAGAGCAAAGGACAAAACACATGGTAAAGGGATTGTTGGGTCTTCTAGTGCTAATTTGGTGCAGAAGAAGAACAACAATGCATTCAAAAAGAAGAACAAGCCGCATCAAAATCAACCAAAGGCTAAGCAGACGGCTCAGTTCAAGCAGAAAAAGCCGCCAACTGGAAAATGCTACTGCTGTGGTAGCACGGAACACTTTGCTGCAAAGTGTCCGGATCGCAAGGATAAGAAAGATGGCAAAAGTGCCAACATGGTTATTAGTGAAACTGGTGGAACATCGGGGTACGGTAATCTATTACCTACGGTTCTTTCGGTATGTCGACCACCCGATTGGTGGATTGATACGGGTGCTAATATTCATGTTTGTGCTGACATTTCCTTGTTTTCCTCTTATCAGGCGGGCGGAATTTCCTCCTTGTTGATGGGAAACGGATCACATGCGCGTGTTCTTGGTGTTGGTTCGGTCGATCTGAAGCTTACTTCGGGAAAGATCGTTCGATTGAAGAACGTGCAGCATGTCCCTACTATCAAGAAGAATTTAGTCGGCGGGTCTCTACTGTGTAGAGACGGTTTTAAATTAGTCTTTGAATCCAATAAATGTGTAATTTCTAAATTTGGAAGTTTTATTGGAAAAGGTTATGATAGCGGAGGCCTGTTCCGCTTTTCTTTGTCATATGATTGTAATAAAGTTGTAAACCATGTCTCGAATGTTAATGATGAGTCAAATGTTTGGCATTCGCGACTTTGTCATGTTAATTTTGGTTGTATGATGCGTCTTGCAAACTTGAGTTTAATTCCGAAATTTACCTTAGTCAAAAATTCTAAGTGCCATGTGTGCGTTGAATCAAAACAACCTCGCAAGCCTCATTTTTCTACCGAGGCGAGAGACTTGGCACCTCTAGAATTAATTCATTCGACTTATGCGAGATGAATGGTGTGTTGACAAAAGGTGGTAAAAAGTTTTTCATGACTCTAATAGACGATTGTACTAGATTTTGCTATATCTATTTGTTGAAGTCTAAAGATGAAGCATTACAATACTTTAAAATCTATAAAGCTCAAGTAGAAAACCAACTTGAGAGAAAGATCAAAAGAATTAGGTCTGATCGTGGTGGAGAGTATTTTTCTAATGTTTTCACTGCGTTCTGTGAGGAACACGGAATAATTCATGAGAGGACGCCTCCCTATTCACCTCAATCAAACGGGGTAGCCGAAAGAAAGAACCGCACTCTAACTGATTTGGTTAACGCCATGTTAGACACAGCGGGACTTTCCAAGGAATGGTGGGGTGAGGCTATATTGACTGCATGTCATGTCCTGAATCGTGTTCCTGTAAAGAACAAAGAGATAACACCATTCGAGGAATGGGAAAAGAAAAGGCTAACACTTTCATACTTACGGACTTGGGGATGTTTGGCCAAAGTAAATGCGCCTATAACCAAGAAACGTAAACTAGGACCTAAAACCGTCGATTGTATCTTTCTTGGTTATGCTCTACACAAGTGTGGGTTATAGGTTTTTAATATTGAAGCCTGGAGTACCGATATGCATGTTGGCACCATCATGGAATCCGGAGACGCTACATTTTTTGAGGACATTTTTCCTATGAAAGAGATAGATAGCACATTTAGTCATGAATTGTCTATTAATAATGAAATCAAAGAACCCGCTCGTTTTGATAGAACACAATGAACAACCACATGAGGAAAATCTTGAGGAGGATGGCAATGAAGCTCTTAGAAAGAGCAAGAGACGAGAGGATTGCAAAGTCCTTTGGTGATGATTTCATCGTGTACCTCGTGGATGACACTCCTAGAACCATTGAAGAGGCATATTCCTCTCCGGAGTGTCGACTATTGGAAGGAAGCGAGTTCGGAGTGAGATGGACTCTATTATGTCTAATGGTACTTGGCAGGTTGTGGAGCGTCCCTATGGGTGCAAACCCGTAGGATGCAAGTGGGTGTTCAAGAAAAAGCTTAGGCCGATGGTACTATTGATAAGTACAAGGCAAGGCTGGTGGCTAAAGTCTATACTCGTAAAGAAGGAGAAGATTTTTTCGATACTTACTCACCGGTTGCCCGATTGACCACTATTCGAGTACTACTTTCCTTGGCGCCTTCCCATGGTCTTATCATTCACCGGATGGACGTTAAGACGACTTTCCTAAATGGAGAGTTGGAGGAGGAGATCTATATGGATCGACCGGATGGATTCGTAGTAAAAGGTCAAGAAGGGATGGTGTGTAAATTGGTAAAATCTTTGTATGGTCTTAAGCAAGCTCCTAAGCAATGGCATGAGAAGTTTGACAAAACTTTAACGTCGATTGGCTTTGTTGTGAACGAAGTCGACAAATGTGTGTACTATCGCTATGGTGGGGGCGAATGAGTGATCCTATGTTTGTATGTAGATGACATACTGATATTTGGGACAAGCTTTAATGCGATTAAGGAAGTGAAAGAATTCTTGTCTCAAAGCTTCGAGATGAAAGATTTGGGGGAGGCTGATGTGATTCTAAACATTAAACTAGTGAGAGAAGGTGATGGTGGGGTTGTTCTTACACAATCTCATTATGTGGAGAAAATCTTGAGTCGTTTTGGTTACAACGATCGCAAGCCACTCCAACACCTTATGATGCTAGTAAAATGTTAAGGAAAAACATAAGAATAATGAGAGATCAGCTGAGATACTCCCAAATCATTGGTTCACTAATGTACCTAGCTAGCGCTACTAGACCCAATATCGCATATGCTGTGAGCAAACTGAGTCGATTCGTGTCTAACCCGGGAGATGCTCATTGGGAAGCTCTTGAACGGGTAATGCGCTATCTGAAAGGAACAATGAACTACGTGATTCACTATACTGGGTATCCTAGGGTACTAGAGGGTTATAGTGATTCGAATTGGATCTCGATGCGAGATGAGATTAAAGCCACAAGTGGATATGTGTTTACACTTGGAGGTGGCGCCGTCTCCGGAAGTCTTGCAAGCGAGACCATCTTAACGAGGTCAACTATGGAGGCGAACTCAATGCATTGGACACCGCCACGGTTGAGGCCGAATGGCTTCGTGAACTCCTTATGGATTTACCGGTAGTTGAAAAACCGATACCGCGATAGTCCTCATGAACCGTGATAATCAAACGGTGATTGTCAAGGTGAATAGTTCAAAGGATAACATGAAGTCATCTAGGCATGTAAAGAGGCGGCTGAAATCGTCGGGAAAATGAGAAACTCCGGAGTGATAGCCTTGGACTACATCCAAACGGCTAAGAATGCGGCGGATCAATTCACAAAGGGTCTTTCACGTAATGTGATAGACAATGCATCCAGGGAATTGGGCTTGAGACCCGTCGGCGTTATTCAAGAGTGGTAACTTTGTCCTATGTGATCGGAGATCCCGTGAATTAGGATAGTGCAACAAACTACCGTTTAACGAGAGAGAAGAGAACCTTTGTAAAGGGCTCATTCCGGAGAGATGCATTTCTCTTCGAAATCGTATGGCGAGGTTGGTGAAAAACCTTAATGTGATCCGAGTGGCTCAAAGAGGAGCAAAGATGTTGGCCTACGGAACATCTTAAAGGATTGCACCTATATGGGTCCGATTGCTAGTCACAATCTATGAGATAGGGTGATCTCTAGATACCCATGAAAGGCACGGAGTATGACTTATACGCTCCAACCCGAGGGGATGCTTATAGCACCTAGTACCGGCAAGGGGCTCTAGTCAAACTTGTTTGCACGAAACCGCCAATTCAAGGCATAGTCCATTGGTCGGTTGTGAATGAGTGTAGCTTTTGTCTCGGGTGGATGTTCAACTTAACGGTCTCCACCATAAAGTCGGTATATCAAAACAAGAGTTGAGAAGAGGACTTTTCTTTGTATACCTTGAAATTCTTGGTGGGGATTGTTGGATTAATTGGGCCTTGGGCCATTTAGTCTCAATTAATCTTAAGAATTAAAAGGTCCACAAAATAAATGCTAGGGATTTAATCCCGAATTGAAAGCCAATGAGAATCTTAACTAACTTAAAGGGTGGACCAATGGTGGACCACTTGTGAAGTTGGTAAAAGGAGAAGGGCGTGCCACGCGCACGCGCTCGCTCGCCTCGCCGCGCCGCGCCGCGCCGGCCGGGCCGGGCGTGGGCGTGTCGTGTCGTGTCGAGACGAGACCGAGACCGTGACCGTGAGGCGTATGCACTGTTTTTGTCATTCATGTCGGTCATTCATGTCAGCCATAATCCTTCGTATTAAAACGACCGTTACCGGTAACCGATGACGTTGAATACAAGCGATTCTATCGGTAACCGTCGTTTAATGAGAATTATGGTGGTCAGAAGCGTCCAGGTTCATTCCCTCCTCCTCTCCTCTGCGCCTATATAAGAGGACTCCTTCCTCTGGCACAGACACACACTCTCACACTCAGGTACTCCTGCTTAGGAGACCTCTCTCTTCTCCCTCTCGTGTTGTCGTTCTCTCGCCATTCCCAACGCAAGCTTTGCGCGCACACTGTTTGCGTGAGCAGTTGCCTCCGAACCTCGTCCACCTAGCGATCCTGCTCGGGATAGGCGGGCGATAAGGTTTTTGCGGAGCGTACCCGTACGCGCTCGCTCGCTCTTCGTACGTTTTCGTCCCTCGTCCGCGAGAACGACTACTTCCCGACGTCTACGTCCTCCACGAGAACGACTACTTCCAGTATGACTACGTCCTCCGCGAGAACGACTACATCGGCGTGAACGACTACTTCCCGGAGGCCGTTCGTGGGACTTCACTGCAACGACTCGCCACTGCATCACCTCTGTACGACTACACCGAACAAGGTCCCTCCACGAGTAGCATGTCTATTCCAGGGGATAACGGCGCACCGGTTGACTCCGTCAACCGTCCCGCCTTTGGGTACATACTAAACCCCTTATGTGTAATTTTGTTCGAGTTTTATTTGAGATTTAACTTGAACACATGCACATGCTTTGTTCTCACGGGATCACTTATATTAGTCATGAATTTGTTAATAATTTCTGGAATTAAAATGTACCGAAAATTGCCTAGTTTTCTAACATGGTCTACGCTCGCGGGCGGCAGCCATGCCGTGAGGAGGGTGGTTCACCTCGGTGGGGAGGCAGGCAGCAGCAGCTGAGGTGACTGCGCTCACGGCAACTGAACGGAGTCCCAGACCGCGGCGGGCGTCCGCATCCTCCGAGCGCACCAGCGTGTGAGACTGGCCGTGGCGGCGCCTACCAATTGTTCGATAGAATGCCGCAAAGAGAAACCCGAGGTGCAAGGTCATCTATCCTACGACAAATCAAACACAATCAACCCCACTAGAACCTAGCTCACTGGGAACAAATTCATCAAAATAAGAGCTGTTGTCCAAGGCAACCGGCCGTGGCCGCCCGAGAGGCCGGCTCGCCGACCTTGCCTCGCGGAGACCCGGAAATCAAACACACACCCGGGGGGAATCCGAACAGAGATAAGCAAAAAAAAAATCTCTGTAATTAATTTAATTTGTCTCCGCTTGGTGCTTAATTTTTTCCCCACAAGCTTAATTAAGTACAGGAGATGAGCAGATTTTATCCGCTACAAGTAAGCCGCACACCTTAATTGCCTTGTGTGCAAACCTAAAAACTTCACACGCTACTTGATTGGTCAAACTATAGCTGCTACTAGTATGTGAGTATACAAGAGCGAGGAGTTGGGACGTGTTTGGCAGGGCTCCGACTCCACGAAACTCAACTCTGGAGCTGCAAACATATTAAAGCAACTTGATAAGATCAATACAATTTTTTTATTCTCTCTCCTCCAACTTCTTTTTAGAAAACAAAAAGTTTTCTCCATCGATTCTATAGAATACTCCACATATGTATGATGGCAGCAAACTAGCCACATGGACCTGGAATCTCCTTCACTTATCCACATGATATCTGCATCGGTTGGTTTGTATACAGTTGGAAAACACACACATATATATATATTTACACACACATTTTATTATTATATACTCCCTCCCGTTTGGTAAATGAAGTCGTTTAGGACAGCGACACGGTCTGCAAAGTACAACTTTGACTTCTTATTTTTATAAAAATATTTGTTAAAAACTAACATATGTATACTTTTATGAAAGTATTTTGCAAAACAAATCTATTCATGTAGTTTTCACATTTCCAAACTCAATGACTTAAAAGTTATTCATGATTTATATTCTCGACATTTGACTCAAATCATGTCCTAAACGACTTCATTTACCAAACCAGAGGGAGTACCTGGTGAATTGATCAAGCAGACAGCCTGTTCGTTTGACTAGTTGCTGATGGCTGGTGCTGATTTGTTCTGAGAGAAAAGTACTGCTGTCTGGTATGCACAGTTTTTGTCATTCATGTCGGTCATTCATGTCAGCCATAATCCTCTGTATTAAAACGACCGTTACTGGTAACTGATGACGTTGAATACGGCTAGATTCATCGGTAACCGTCGTTTAATGAGAATTATGGTGGTCGAAGCGTCCGGGTTCATTCCCTCCTCCTCTCCTCTCGCGCCTATATAAGAGGACTCCTTCCTCCGGCACGGACACACACTCTCACACTCGGGTACTCCCCGCTTAGGAGACCTCTCTCTTCTCCCTCTCGTGTTGTCGTTCTCTCGCCATTCCCAACGCAAGCTTTGCGCGCACACGCGTTTGCGTGAGCAATTGCCTCCGAACCTCGTCCACCTAGCGATCCCGCTCGGGATAGGCGGGCGATAAGGTTTTTGCGGAGCGTACCCGTACGCGCTCGCTCGCTCTTCTGTACGTTTTCGTCCCTGTCCGCGAGAACGACTACTTCCAAGACGTCTACGTCCTCCACGAGAACGACTACTTCCCAGTACGACTACGTCCTCCGCGAGAACGACTACATCAGCGTGAACGACTACTTCCCGGAGGCCGTTCGTGGGACTTCACTGCAACGACTCGCCACTGCATCACCTCTGTACGACTACACCGAACAAGGTCCCTCCACGAGTAGCATGTCTATTCCAGGGGATAACGGCGCACCGGTTGACTCCGTCAACCGTCCCGCCTTTGGGTACATACTAAACCCCTTATGTGTAATTTTGTTCGAGTTTTATTTGAGATTTAACTTGAACACATGCACATGCTTTGTTCTCGGGGGATCACTTATATTAGTCATGAATTTGTTAATAATTTCTGGAATTAAAATGTACCGAAAATTGCCTAGTTTTCTAACATGGTCTACGCTCGCGGGCGGGGGCCATGCCGTGAGGAGGGTGGTTCACCTCGGTGGGGAGGCGGGGGCAGCGAGCACGCGAGGTGACCGCGCTCACGGCAAGCGAACGGAGTCCCGCACCGCGGCGGGCGTCCGCATCCTCCGAGCGCACCGGCGTGTGAGACTGGCCGTGGCGGCGCCTACCAATTGTTCGATAGAATGCCGCAAAGAGAAACCCGAGGTGCAAGGTCATCTATCCTACGACAAATCAAACACAATCAACCCCACTAGAACCTAGCTCACTGGGAACAAATTCATCAAAATAAGAGCTGTTGTCCAAGGCAACCGGGCTGTGGCCAGCCAGAGGCCGGCTCGCCGACCTTGCCTCGCGGAGACCCGGAAATCAAACACACACCCAGGGGAATCCGAACAGAGATAAGCAAAAAAAATCTCTGTAATTAATTTAATTTGTCTCCGCTTGGTGCTTAATTTTTTCCCCACAAGCTTAATTAAGTACAGGAGATGAGCAGATTTTATCCGCTACAAGTAAGCCGCACACCTTAATTGCCTTGTGTGCAAACCTAAAAACTTCACACGCTACTTGATTGGTCAAACTATAGCTGCTACTAGTATGTGAGTATACAAGAGCGAGGAGTTGGGGCGTGTTTGGCAGGTTCCGACTCCACGAAACTCAACTCCGGAGCTGCAAACATATTAAAGCAACTTGATAAGATCAATACAATTTTTTTATTCTCTCTCCTCCAACTTCTTTTTAGAAAACAAAAAGTTTTCTCCATCGATTCTATAGAATACTCCACATATGTATGATGGCAGCAAACTAGCCACATGGACCTGGAATCTCCTTCACTTATCCACATGATATCTGCATCGGTTGGTTTGTATACAGTTGGAAAACACACACACATATATATACACACACATTTTATTATTATATACTCCCTCTCGTTTGGTAAATGAAGTCGTTTAGG